>JAZKJV010007432.1:1200000-1900513 GCA_037367405.1 Ottelia alismoides | reverse complement strand
TTACCTTCATTTTGTTCAGATAGCTGCATACACATGCTGCATTCACTAACCCTTTCATCTTCGAGGTCATGCCACAGAACAACGTTTGGACTAAGATCGTCTTGGTAATGCCATGGAAAAAGCATTTTTGAGTTAAGTCATTGAATCTATCCCAGGCTTCATGAAATGGTTCATTTGGTCCATGGGGAAAACTCACGATCTTGGTCCTCATCTGGTTAGTCCTACTAAGTGGGTAGAACTTCTTCAAAAATAAGTCTTTGAATTGCATATTGGTCGTACATCTCACCCCGAGATTCTTTAGCCAACGAGCAGTCTTATCTCCTAAGGCAAACGGGGTGGCCTTCAGCATGATGTAGTCTTTCCCAACCCTAGGATGACTGAGGTTGTTGCAAACCATCTTGCAGTCTCTCAGGAAAGCATAAGGTTCTTCGTTGGCATTCCCATTGAACTTCGGTAATAGATTCATATAATGGGGCTTCAGCTCGAACGCGTCAGGGGGAAATAAAGGTACAAGCCAGCTATGCATCTTGTTTTCTGCTGGGTTGTAGGCATCTACCATGGGTCGATCAATTCCCTCTACTTTGATCACTTGTCCCATCCTAGCCATAAGTTCTGCATTCAGCTGCTCTGCTCTAGCTAATCGGGCCAGGAATTGATGCATGGGGTCATCTCTGTGTTCCTCTTCGTCTGGGTTTTTCTTCAGTATTTTGTCCTCTTCCCCTGGGTAAAGAAGATGGTTTAGGATAGAGGACATATCAACGAAGACATTCTCACCAAGGCGATGGTCTTCCTTGGTGATATCAGATGAGAGAAAAGGGTTGGTTTGAGGGTAACCACCCTGAGAGTGATGGATCCCGAACTTAGGAGGGTCATGTGCTCGGGTTCGCCCAAGTTGCGTTTGGGCCCCAGAAGATGATCTTCGTGAGGGGCTCAAGGAAATATTTGCAAATCGGGAGTAGATATCCCCCCAATCAGTCATCTTTGATGGCGAGAAGAAGAATCGGGAGAAAAATGTAAGATAGGATTTTACTCCTTCCTGAAGCAAGCAAGTGAATCCAAACCCTGATTTTCAAACTCAACACGGTGAAGGAGCTGAAACCGAGTCTGATTTGTCTCATTGATTTTAAGTGTGAATTTTCAGACAAGTAGAAAGGTTACGCGGCCTATAGGGGAGTCTACTCAAAGCCGGATGTGTCTCCCCTATTTAACCTGTCGCCTAAGATATCAACACCCTTGCTTTCTCCGCTCCTATCACCAGCCGAAAGTTCAAAGACCTGCCCCTATCTACCTACAGAGTAGGCAGAGGCTGACAATACTATAACATTGCCCCTATCTACCTGTCGGAGTAGGCGAAGGTTACTAGCAACTTGTCGCGGTGCACCGCAATTTCGCCCCTATCTACATGCCAGAGTAGGCAGAAGCTACTTGGCACTGGTTAGTTGAACCCATAGTCCATCCTATGATATTTGCTCAGATCGGGTACGCGATATGGAAGGTGGAGATTTTTGGCTCTGCCTTAGGGTGTGCACACACACTCCAATACCCTCACTCAGCCTGAAAACAAGGTCGGGGTTAATCTCCCATAAACAGAATTTCTGATTTATTGATTTTTTTGGTCAATTTTGTTTAGCAGTCCCGATTTTAAGTTAGGCGATCACTTGATTAGTCCAACCACAAGGCACACCTATCGTCCAGTCCCGATTTCCTTTAGACCTAAGTTTGAAAAACCAAGGGGGGAAAGGAGTCGAGAAAAGCCGATGCACGATAAAACAATGATGAATGCCAAGTAGAGAAGACTTGTTGTGATCCTTTCACTTTATATACGGGATGCGGAACAGAATTGAAATTTTTATACTATATGAAATGCAAGCGATAAAAGTCGCTCCTAGACAAGCAGTTCTATTAGGGAGTGAAGAATATATTATATTTGGCTAAGTCATGCAGTCTAAGTGCGTCTTTTAAGTGCAAAGTGTGATCCTATTTTACGAGCACAAACGGTCATAAGATAGCTCTAAGAGCCGCAAGTGCAGGCCCTATTCTACGTAAAGCAAGCACACAACACAAGGGGCCACGTTTTATTATACTTACACGCACGAGAACCCAAACGTGAACTGCTGGAAAATATAAAGAAAAGAAAAAATACAAGTCCTCTCACTAACACTCAAATTATTTTAATGCAGGTTCCTTGGCTTGCTTGGCGAAGCGCCTTCGAATCCTTGTATCCCTTGCACGAAAATAAATAGAGGTCAGATAAAGGATGACACAAAAAAACAAAAATTAAAAATGACAGAAAAAATCACAAGAAAAGTCGGGAATCAGACCACCCAGGGATGGAAAATCTAAAATCAAAAATTTCTAAAAATTAACCAAAGATGTGCCTCCCCGGCAACAGTGCCTTTTTGACTGAGCCTCAAGTTACCCTACCAAATTCAACCGGATTAATGATCGAATCAAATGTGTCGTTCATTGTAGTCCGGTAAACGATACTTATCAAAAACTACTTAGATCAATTGTTCGATTAACACAAGCGGCATTTTTTATTTTACTTGGGCAAGCCCAAGGTCGAACTCAGGGAGGCACCTTTTTCCTTAGGTTGATTTGTAGTTAATTTTGATGTTAGATTTTTAGGAGAATATTTTTGGTCTTTTTTATGCTATTAAGAAAAATACAATGTAATTTCAAGCCAAATGTTAAGTTAAATCACGAATGATAGTCAAATGAAGTCCAAAATTAATGAAACTTGGATAGAGTATGATATGCCATGAAACAAAGCTACCATAATGTTTTTGGAATTTTTACACTCTAAATGAATTAACTATGGATATAATAAGAATGTAGGATAGTTTTTGCAAGATTAATTTCAATAAATACCGAAGTGCATTATCTTTAGTTATAAAATTATCCTAGATAGGTCAATGTGAGATAAATCCAGGAAAATTGATAAACCTAAAAAAATGATTTAAGTTGGTCCTATTAAAAATCAATTAAGAAAAAGACTAATTAATTTATTCAGGCCTCATGACGTGTGCAAATGGGTTTATTTTGGGCATAGTGTAAAGCAACTCAAACTAAACCAATTTGATTTTATGGTGATTTTCGGAGCAACAAATAATTTAATATGGAATAAAAGTCCTACAATGGGCAAAATATGTCAATTTTAACAAAAAATATATTAAATTTTATGAAGCTCACAAAATATGACACATGTCACGAAGATAAAGCACATGTTACCCTACAACATGCAATTTTTGGAATTTAATAATGATGATAAACGAATGCCTAAATGTGCATGCAAACACATGGACCAAAATGCAAACAGGAAATAAAATTTCTTAATTCTGAAACATGCATACATGAACTAAAGTGCAAATACCTATAATACTTGAGGCATGTGTGCAAAATGTCATCGAGAACACGTGAGTCTCACGTGACGTGCCTAGTAGGGATGAAATTATAATTCTAGAAACCTGCAGGGGCCTCAGTGTAATTTACCCAGCCCGCACGTCAGAGACACGTGGGATGCTAGGTTCGAGAGGCGTCGGAGGCTCGGGCGGTGGCTCGAATGCTCTAGAGGCTTGGGTGTGCTTCGGTTGCTCCGAGCCTAAGGGTCGGGGAAAGAGGCTCGGAGGGGGGCTACATGGCGGCATGTGGACCGTTCGATCTGGAGAGATCCAATGGCTGCTGGAGTTGAATACTTGGCACGCCTATGACCGTTAGAGCAAGGTCGATCCAACGATTGTGGTAGATGACTTCGTGGCATCATGCGGACTGTTAGATCAAGATTGATTCGACGGTATCTGGAACTGGCTGGCGACTATGACATGGACAAACGAGGGGCGTGAGATCCTCCTAATCCTACGGAGGTTGGAGGGGATGATGTGGCTCGATCAGGACCGTCCGATCAAGATGATCGGACGGTGTCTGCTCGTCGTTCTCCTCCGGTCCGTCGCCTCCTGCGGCGGACTTAGTTGTGCTTCGGCAAACCCTCTGCAGCTCCGCCTTCTTGGTTCTTGCTCGGAGAAGGTTGCTGGAGGCTCTTGGATAGCTCGGACTGGTCATGGAGGCGTCGCGGAGCGACCGGAGTTCTTGGATGAAGCTGGGGCAGTCTGTAAGACGGAGACAATGAAGCTCGAAGGAGCTCCGATGACGACTCCGATCAGTGAAGTAGATGGACCTGCAAGGTTAGTGGGTGCCAGAAAATCGGGTGCTCGTTCTCGTGGAAGTGTAGTAAGTTCAATGAGGCTTGTAGCATGAAGTGTTGCCCGGGCGGAAGTGTTCTTCTGCCGGGAAGGCGGAGCTGTAATCGGAGATGGGTCGATGTGTCTTAAGGACAAACAGATGGTGGCGCAAAGGTGAGAGCTCCAAGGCAGAGCTCGGTGGAGGGTCAGAGAGATGTGTTATCGATCAGAGATGGCAGGAAAAAGGTGAGAAGTTCGGTCGCAAAGAAGTTGAAGATCATAGGAAGAATGGATGAAGCTACCTGGGAATGGAGGCTAGGGGAAGAGAATCCGGTCGTCGCTCAAGGGTCAGTAGGGGCCCGAGCTCTAGCACTCGTCGGGGAGGCTGCTGGCACGGTGGATCTCGTCGTGGATCGCGCCGGAGGTGGACCACCATCTTTTCTCCCTCTCGCACTCAATCACTTTTCACTGATGGGTAGATAGGAGCTCTATGGTACCTCGGTCTAGGGCTAATAGGGCTGAAGTTGGCCAAAGGCAGGGTATTTATAGGAAAAAGGAGGAGGTTTAGGTGATGGCGGGAGTGGTTGGCGTGGGGTTTCTGGATTGAGGAAGGAGGGATCATGGTGTTCGTGGTTGCTAGTGAGGATGATGGAGGTGTGGGCTTCATTGTGGGGCACTAAATGGATGGAGATGGTGGCTGTAATGGAGTCAAAAATAGAAAGGGGGAGGGGACGTCGTGAGGTGGGTGATGTGCGCGAGGAAGACAGCCGGAGGTGGAAGACGACGCCTCGACCATTGGTTCTAGTGATCCAACGACTGCTGGAGAGGCGCTAAGGAAGGGTCATGATTAGATCAGGCGGGTAAGATCAAAGGGCGCTAGGCGCACCACGTGACGGGTGGAGCGTTAAGCGCCAACGGGCGGTGGAGATTGAATCGTGGATGAGGATCGGAGGGATGAGGATGAAGCGGGGATGTGCTGCTGCGATCTAATCATCGGAGCTAAGATCCAGCGGTCGCGAGCGTGACACGTGGCCAAAGGAGAGTGAGGCAGAAATGTGTGGACTGGATGAGATCTGGAGGAAGATCTAAGGGTTGGGGTTTAGGTGGGATTGGATGGCCGAGATTTGTGGATGTAAAGGATGATCGGGTGGCTATGGGTGCGACGCGTGAGCTAGGAGGTAGAGGCACTGGCAAACATCTCAGATGCGATCTGGGCCCAGATCGGATGGTTGTGAGATGACGCGGCGTGAATGGCTTGGATCTGAAGCGAGAGGAAACCATTGGACGGTGGAGAAAAGGGGTCGCGTGGCGAACGGATAGCTGGGCCGCGTGGCGCAACCAGAGGGTGCCATGTGGCCCAATCTGATTAGTCGAAAAAAATGTGAAATAAAAGCGAGAAAATGGCCGAATTTGGAAAAACTTAAAACATAAAAGTCGTAGATCTCTATGAGATCTACAAGTTTCATGTTGACCAAAAACGAAAACGAGGTTATATATAGTGATAAAATACAAGGGTACAAATATGCATACATATAGTATACAATGGGGGCCCAAAACCCAAGTTTTGCATACGAGCTCCGATTTTGATGAAATTGGTCTCATTTTGAAGATCTCTGAATGTATATTATTTGAAAAGTGAGTAGACCTAAATCAGAGGTTGTATGAGAGAGATATGTGCATTCTAAGGTCCATGGTCTCAAACTTGGATTGGGGTTTTATTTGTAAATTATACAAGTTAGCACTTTTTTTGGTATTTTTCTTGTATTATTGTTAGTAATATATATAGTATAGAGTGAATTTATGGGATTTAGGGTTAGTGTAAAATGTATACAGATAGGTGATTTTTACAAGTGGATTCGGCTTCTTATTTCATGCAAATGTAAATGCTAAAATGCAGATGTCATCAATGCATGCATGAATGCTAATTATGCAATATTGGTGGAAATATGCCTCTAATTACTCGATAAAATGGCTCTATTTTCAACTTTTAGAGTGATGAATCATAGATTCATCCCTAAGAATGATGCCAAGGCACAGTTGTCTAGATGGATCCTTCTACACTAGGAGTTTGATATTGAGATTAAGTATAAGTATGGATTCAAGAATGTGATGGCGGATCACCTATCATAACTAGATCATCTTTAGGTTTTTGAGACAAGCACACCTATTACTAAGCCTTTCTTGGACAAGGAGATTCTTTCTATCACCTCTCTCCCTTGGTATGCTGACATTATGAACTATTTTGTTGCCAAGAAAGTTCCACAAGGTTGGACGAGGCAGCAACATGAGACTTTCCTACAGAAAGCCAAGTCCTACCTTTGGGAGGATCCCACCCTTTACAGTGTCTAGCATCGGTGTATCCCTCAAGAAGATCACCATAGCGTCCTCACCTATTGCCACAAGCTAGAGACGGTTTGCAGATTTTTTAGGAAGAATATCATATCATGGTTCGGGGTTCCCAGAGTTTTGATTTCTGATTAGGGCACTCATTTTATCAATGACAAGGTAAGGGCTCTTGAACGAGTTCAGCATAGACCATAGAGTTGCCACTCCATACCATCCACAAACGAATGGTCATGTTGAGGTTTCGAACCAGGAGATCAAGACGATATTGCAGAAGATTGTTCATCTAGAAAGAAAGGATTGGTCACAACTTTTTGACTCGATATTGTGGTCCTATGGTACATCCATCAAGACTCCTTTGGGTACAGCTCAATTTCGACTCATTTATGGCAAGCCATGCCACCTACTTGTGGAGATAAAACATAAGTCACTATGAGCAGTCACAGAGATATTATTGGATACAAAGAGTGTAGGAGATCAAAGGAGAGCAGAGTTGAAAGCTCTGGAGGATCTTAGAGATACAACCTTTTTGAGTAGCCTACAATATAAGGATCGAGTAAAGTTACGGCATGATTCACACATCAACCATAAGCATGTTGAGCATAACTAGAGAGTATGGCTATTTGATGCACGGCTGAGATTATTTCCTAGGAAATTACAAAGCAAGTGGAAAGGTCCATACTTAATCAGAAAGGTGTATGACAATGACAGTATTGACATATCAGAGTTGTCTTCTGAGTCCACCTTTCGGGTCAACGGTCAGCGCCTGAAAGCCTTTTCTTGATCGTGATCTGTTGACCGTTAATGTTTCCCCAATTCATTTTGTATGACATGTGTTCTTTGATTCTCATCTTTTGCATCTCATATCTGAGTTATACTTATGTCCGCCTCTTTGTACATCCATGTTTTCTATTTTATTCTTTCATTCTTTCATTCTTTTTAACACCCTAGATCTCACATAGTATTCTTGCTATACTTATGGTGCACTTTATCCTAAGTATAGGTGGTGTTGAACATGTGTTGTTCATATTTCCTTTTGTTCTATTACCTCTGTTTTGTTGCCTATACTCAGGGACATCCGACCCTAAGTCTTGGGGAGGTAATATCTTTTTTCCTTTCTTTGATTTTTCTCTCGCATGCTTTAACTATTTATATTCTTTTCTATACTTAGGAATATTTAATTCTAAGTATGGGGGGACAAGTTGAGTCGTTGATTTTGTGTACATTCTCTTCCTTAATTTTCCCCTTTTGTATCGATCATACATAGGATTACATGATCCTAGGTATAGGGGGGATTACTGACTTCTATTCATTTTATTCTTTCATTCTTTGAGTCATTATATTATAGGATTCTTTTCACTTTTCTATACTTAGCAGGAGTTATGTCTTCCTTCGTCGAACTTTGGTCACTATGAGGATATAGTTCGAGCTAAGAACAGGGGGATGAGACTAATTATTTTCAATATGACATATATACAACATATCTACAAGGTGCAGCATGTACGTAAGGAGTTTTTCTTCTTGAGCCAGTATACTATCCCTCTTTTGAAGCATTGTCATAAAAAGGGGAGCTAAGTACATAAGGAGTTTTTCTTCTTGAGCCAGTAGACTATCCCCCAGTGCGCCAAAAAAGGGGACTGGTCCAGATTGAAAATAAAATGCATGCCGGAGTGTATATAGTAGAATAAGCAAATCTTATGTGATACATTGTCTCATCTTATGGAAGCTTGCAGCTGGAGAATTCGCTACATTGGTCAAGCTCCAATGGATATGTGGCTACACTGGCCATGGTGCATTCTCTTCTTTCCCCCTCTTCTTGAGCTGGTTGAACTTGAACTAAGAAGGGAATACCCTGCTCCTTGAGAAAAGAGTTTCTAGATTGGGGACTAGAGTTACATTATTGAGGGAGGTTGTTTTTTTGCCACTTCGGAGGTGGGGAGCCATATATCACTTACACAATACAAGTAAAGATTCATAGTCATAAGACGTTGTCTATGTATACTTGTTTTGATATGAATGTTGAGGCGACCTGAATAGAAGTCTTGTGGAACTTAGAGTCTGCTACGTCTTAAATCCATTTCCCAATAATGTTTCGCCAAATTAATAATCCAATGTTCTGACCGAGATTCATACTCCAATTTTATGAAGATAAGTTTAATAATCAATATTGCTCTAAGTTCTTTGTTTTTTCTTACCTTTATTCCTTTTTCACTTCTTTTTAAATAAGTGATTGCTAAAGGAGTAACAAAGGTAAAGTATAGGGAATGATGAATCCATGATTCACATCCTTTATTCCTTTATTTTAGAAGAAATTCCTTTGTAAACTAACTGTAAATATATATTAAATTCAATAAAGTGTCATTCTGCACTTTTGTTAATATTGTATATTTAACATTCTTTTTATCCAAAATAAAATTATAAAGAAAAAAGAAAAAGAAAGAAAATAAAATAAGGATGTATTTATGGAATAAATGCAGACTGACCCACACCCTGAGTGAAGGCCAAGTATTGACTTGATCGACAAGGAATAAAGTAGAGAGAGATAGGGTCCTTATTTATTCTGTATGTATTCATCGCTGTCCATCGTGTATATGTCATTCACTTATTTTATTTCTCAATAAAAGATCTCATAAATAATTTATTCCCCTAATAAAACTTGAACAATGAAATGTATTTCAAAATAAAAAAATAATTGCAAAAGTAAATTGTGTACAGTATTTATCAACTTATTTATTTTACGAATAGATTGTATATATTGTATTTTCAAATACTTATAAATATTTATAATAATTAAATAAAATGAAAATAAAATTCATAATTTATGAAATAAAAAAATAAAATCAATTCTTCATTGTATAATAGCATTAATAGTGTATATATTGTGCATAAACCTAATTATTTATGCCGTGTAATTAATTAGTAAATCCCAATAAAAATGTTTTTTTATAATTTAAATTATTTTATAAATAAATAAAATATAAAATATAATTTCTTTTTTTGTAAAATTAGTAAAGTAAAAATATATGTATATAATATATAGGTATAGTATACATATACATACTAACGTATAATGTATACACTATTATATATATTAAACATATCTTCACCATGGCAGTAGTTCATGCCATTATCAACCTCCTGGATAAAAAGACAAATAAGGGAGCATCTCACATCCGTTGCTACATTTTTCATCGAGAGTTTGATAGCACTCTTCTAAATAGAGGTTCCTCCATTAATGTCATCCATTCTTGCTACCCACTGAGTTTGAGTTGGGTCCTCTTAGATCAACCAGGATGATCCTTCAGTTTGTTAATAGATCGATGAAGAGGCCGAGAGGCACTTAAGAGGACTTTGTTGTAACGATGAAGGGATGAGATTCTCTATTGATTTGTTGTCATGGATATGGACATACCTGCACCGTTACTCCATTCCCCAATCATACTTGGTCGACTGTTCCTCTGAATGGTCTAAGCATTAGTTGATTACATTACTGGAGAGATCATCTTTCACTCTCAAAGGGACAAGGTGAAAATTGAGACGATCCCCGATCCTAGACCATCACCGCCATGAGCAGCAAAAGATGAGAGAGAGACAGTTACATCAGATCCTGAGGACTGTGATTTTCTTGTACTCTTTAGAGAGACAGATCTATTTATTGATTTCATGGATACTTAAGAGTTCCTTTCCCAGAAGGACCTTCTAGAAAGTACAGTCGACATTAGTTCCATTGTCAATCCCACTAAGTTGTTTATTGATAGGTAGTTTGAGCTAATTTCTTATGATCAGTCTGAGAGTTTGGAGATACATTATGATATTTCTTTGAAATGTCCTTTTGAGACTATTGCCGATATACCTCTTGTTAAGATATTTGATCCACTTGCTGAGTTTTAAGAGATATGAACTATTGAGAGACACCTTTCTGATATTATTGTTGAGATATTTGAGCCTTTTGTTGATGAGACTACATAGATTTCTTAACATCCTTATGAGTCATTCCTTTCTAAGCAGAGATCATTCCTTTCAGATCTTTCTGAGATTCTATTTGTTGAGCTGATAATAGCAACGGTGGATAGTTCACATAGTATAGATCATATACCCTCTACCAATGCAGTTATTGATGTGGTCGTAGAGCCGATTCAGACCTCACCGGATCTCAACGCTTTACCATCAATGTTGAAGTATGCCTTCCTTGAAAGACCCCCCTCAAATGTTTCCGATCATCCTCAATTTAACGTTGACAGATGAACACGAATCTCGTGTGCTAGAGGTTCTTGAGAGAAATCACAAGGCTATTGGATAGAATATTTCGAATCTCTGTGGGATTAGTCCAGTTTTTTTGCTCACATCATATCTATTTATAGGATGACTATAAAACCTCCTATAAGCATCAGTGCCATCTCAATATGAATTTAAGGGAGGTTGTCATGAAAGAGATCGAGAAATGGTGTGATGTTAGATTTATTTATTCCATTTCGGATTCCAAGTGGGTCAGTCCTTTACATGTGGTCCTGAAGAAATCCGAGATTACTACCATGAAGAATGACCATGGTAAGGAGATTCTGACATGTGTACCTACTTCATGGTGTGTCTGTGTACATTATCAATGCTTGAATTCAGCTACCAGGAAGGATCACTTTCCACTGCCATTTATTGATCAGATTATTGAGAGGTTGACATGGAAGGAGTTCTTTTATTTCTTGGATGGGTACTCGGGGTATAACCAGGTTGCTATCACTACTAAGGATCAGGAGAAAACTACTTTCACTTGTCCATTTTGCACAAACGCCTTTAAACGGATGCCATTTGGATGGTTTAACGCCTCTGCTACATTTAAAAGGTGTATGCTGATCGTTTTTTCCGACATGGTAGTTTTCAAGAGGTCTTCATGGTCGATTTCTCAGTCTACGAGGATAGTCTTGACACATGTATTGCTCATTTAGACCGAGTCCTTCAATGTTGCTGCTAGGTAAACCTAGTACTCTCGTGCGAGAAGAGTCACTTTAAGGTGACTATTGGAATTGTATTGGGCCACATCGTCTCCAAACACGGTATGGAGGTTGACCCGTCTATGATCGATATGATATCCATGCTAGACCCACCGTAGAATTTGAAGCAGTTGAGGTCACATCTGCGATGCGTTGGATTTTATAGGCGATTCATTAAGGACTTCAACAAGATCGTCAAACCTTTGACTTAGATTTTGTGCAAGGAGAGTGAATTTGTTGTTGATGAGAAAGTCCTCCTTGTATTCAATTAGATGAAATACATGGTTACTAGTGCTTCTATCCTACAGCCACTTGATTGGTCTCTTCCCTTTGGGATCATGACAGATGCGCCAGATTTTGCAATTGAATTTGTTTTAGGGAAGAGTTGGGTTGGGGTATCAATTGCTATACATTATGCTAGCAAAACTGGCACAGTGTAATTAAACAGTCACAAAGAAGGAGATGTCAATAGTTTTGTTTGGATTAGAGAAGTTTAGATCTTACCTACTTGGATCACATGTTATTGTATACACAGATCACACTGCCATACGATGCTTACAGGAAAAGAAGGATGCCAAACCACACCTTATAAGATGGGTCCTTCTTCTCCAGGAATTTGATTTGGAGATTTGAGATAACCTATGAGTAAAGAATGTTGTGACAGATCGCCTTTCATCCATTACAGATGTAGAGACTTCTGAGTAAAGTATGATCCCTATTTATGAGACCATTCCAGATTAGACCATTTGGTATGTGGACTCACTCCCATGGTATGCTGATATTGTAAACTATCTTGTCTCCAAGAAAGTTCCACAAGATTGGCCAAAGCACAATGTAGACAGATTCCTGTTAGAGATACATTTTTACCAATGGGAGGATCCGTACTTGTTTCATGAGGGTGTGGATTATATCTAGAGAAGGTGCATTCCTCATGATGAATACACCAGCATACTTGGGAACTGTCACAAATTAGAGTCTGGTGAGTAGCATTCGGTGAAGCGCATGACAACAAAGATTTTAAAGAGTTGTCTAAGGTGGTAAACTTTATTTAAGTATGCTACAGGTATTAGAGGTTGTCTGAATGTCAGAAGATGGGAGGAACCATTTGTTCCAAAGATACACTGTCCCTAAGATATATACAGATTTCAGATATTTTTTATGCTTGTGGCATAGACTTGATGGGCCCATATCCTATCAGTCAGGGCTATTAGTGCATCCTTCTTGTCGTGGATTATGTTAGTTGTTGGGTGCAGGATATCCCCACCCGAGCCACTGATAGTCGTACGATGTGTACCTTTCTCAAGGTCCAAATTATTGCATGTTTCGAGATTCCCAAGATACTCATTTCAGATGGGGGAAGCCATTTCATTAACAGAGAAGTAAACAAGCTTATGAAGGAGTATGCCTTTGAGCATAGAGTAGTGTCTCCTTACCACCCATAGACTAATGGCTTGGTTAAGATTTCAAATAGGGAGATAAATATGGTATTGCGAAAACTTGTAAATCCAGATAGGAAGAACTAATCCCACATGCTTGACTTGATTCTCGGATGGCATACAATTCTCCATTCGGTAGGTGTCCCTATAGATTGGTGTATGGAAAGCCTTGCCTTATGCTAGTAGAATTAATTCACGAATCTTTATGTGCATTTTGTGTATGTTATTTGTATTATGAGAAGGCATGCAAGAATAGGAAGTTGGATCTGAATAAATTGTTGGAATTTCGAGATTTTGCATAAGACAACTCACTCATGTATAAGAAGAAAGTCAAGTGTTGGCATGATAGACACATTAGAAGGAAGATTTTCTCCATTGATCAGAAAGTTTGGATGTTTGATACTAAATTGAAGTTGTTTCCAAGAAAATTGAAAAGCAAATGGTAACGACCGTTAATTGTGGGAGTTGTGCATGACAATGGTAGTATTTCTTATTTGGGTTGTCATCTGACGCATAGCCATTTGTTGTGAACGGAGAGTTGCTGAAGCCATATCCAGATTATGATACATTCATGTCTGTGTTAGATTCCATATATGTGGTATCAAACGATGACTTCTTTACATCTTCTACGTTTGATACATGAGTTGATTTTCTCTTGGATATATCCCTTCATTTTATTCTTTCTTCTTTTGTTTTTTATCGTTCACCTCTTCTCTTTGTGTATACACTATACTTAGGATGTACTTTATCGCAATTATAGGGGGTGAATAATTTGAGTTGTTCGTATTCATTCTGATTCATCGCTCATATTGTTGCTTATACTTAGGGATCCATTTCCCTAAGTATAGAGGGAGTGATGATCTTCATATTGTATCTTCCGTGTTTTTATTTTCTTTTAATTATCCGGATCTCTCACTTGTCCTCTAACTTATTGATATTCATTTTCTATACTTAGGGATATTTTACCCTAAGTATAGGGGTGGATGACTCGAGTCGTTAAGTTTGTTCGTTATCTTCCTTGGTTTTCCCCATTTGTACAATCTTCTATATTTACGATTAGTTGATCCTAAGTATTGGGGGGATCACCGACTTCTAATATTTTTGTCTATTCTTTGAATTGTTGTTTATAGGATTCTTTCTACTTTTCTATACATAGCATGAGTTATACCTTCTTTTGTAGCTCTTTGGTCACTATGAGGACATAGTTCGAGCTAAGTATAAGTGGTGTTGTCTATATTGTATATATACTTTAGCCATAAATCATACTTTTATTAATAATATAGCTATATATCAAAAAAAATGTTTAGAAAAGGTTAGCAAAATGTTTGTAAAATTATTTTGTCATGTGGTATTTAAATTATGGGATGGATATACATGCGAAAAAAATCCAAGTGTGTATAAAACCCTTAATTATTTATCCTCTTGTAAATAAAATTCTTTCTATTTAAAACATGTACATAAAATCCTCTTGTGAAATTTTATATAATCATTGTATGTATACTTGTATATATTCAACCTACTAAACCTTTTCTCTCTCTCTCTCTCAATAAGAGAGTGCAAAATCCATAAAAATTCACAAAATTCTTAGAAAACTTATTCAAAAAAATGCAAAAACTCCAAAAAAGGGGACATGTCTGATTAAAAATAAAATTCATGCCATAATGTATATAGTATAATAAGCAAAGCTTATGTGATTCATTGTCTTATCTCTTGGGAGCTTGCGGCTGGAGACTTGGCAACACTGGTCAAGCTCCAAGGATAGGTAGCTACATTGGCTACCATCCATTCTCTTCTTTCCCCCTCTTCTTGATCCGGTTGCACTTGAACTTTGAAGGGAATACCCCACTCCTCCGGGAATGAGTTGCTTGACCAAGGGACTAGAGTTATCTTGTTGAGGGAGATTGTTTCTTTACCACTTTTGTGGTGGGAAGCTATATTTCACGTATACCATACAAGTAAAGATTGATAGTCAAAAGAATTTGCGTATGTAGACTTGTTCAGACCTGACTGTTGAGGCGACTTGAATAGGAATCTTGTGGAACTTGAGGGATATTTGGTTTTAAATCCATTTCCCTATAATGATCCGCCAAACTAATAATACGAATGTCTGACCGAGCTCCATACTACAATTTTATGAAGATAAGTTTAATACTCAATATTATTATAAGTTTTTTATTTTTCCTTTATTCTTTTCTTTTATTAACTTATTCTTTCAAATAAGTGTTTGCTAAGGTACTAGGAAAGGTAAATCATAGGGGGATGATGAATATGCATTTCATCGTCTTTATTCATTTATTTTAGCTTAATATCCCCTATAAAAACATGTAAATATCACTAAATTCATTCTTTTACTATCTCTACTTGTTGTGTAAATATTGTATATTTGTCACAATTTTAATCTAAAATACATAAATAAAGAAATTAAGGAAAAATAAAGAAAATCAGACTGTATATATGTAATAGATACATGCTCAATTAGACCTTGAGAGAAGGTCAAAGACATGACATGATCGACAATGAATAAAGTATGGGCAAATAAGGCCAAAAATTCCATAAATTTAGTTGTCACTTGTAATTATTCTTCATTTGTACAATATTGTCTATAATGGATATTCTTTCATTAATTTATTCATCACTACATTCTTTGTAAATAACATTTTTTCCTTCTTGAAAATTACGAATAAAATTCTTTTAAAAAAATAAAAATATCTGCAACGAAAATGTATGTATATAGTGTAAATAACCATAATCTAAAAAAAGCTCAAATTTCAAGATTAATATCTTCTCCACCAGAACTCCAAATTCATCAAACTCACTTTTACTGTACTCCAAATTATGTAATTTTTAAAATGGAAGTGATTTCATAAAAATTACAGTTAAGGTGTGAAATGTGGCCAATTGTGGTATTATTGTATAATATACCTATATACACTATATATATTATTTAATTATTTATTTTCTTGTGCATATTTGTGAATATTGTATTTTTAATTAATTGTGAATATTGTATTTAACTCATATAAAATGCAAATAAAATTAACTAAATAAACAATCAATAAATTAAAATCTTGTATATATTATATATGTATCAGCATGTATATATTATACTTATGCCTATTTATTTAACGTAATAAATTAATTCCTAAAAGTCAAATAAAAATTTCATAAAACCCTTGTAAAATATTTAAATGAATAAAATATCAAATTATGTATATATGTGTATTAATAGTTTAATAAATAAAAATCTTGAGTATATAGGTATAGATGTCTATAAATAACCTTTTATATTTATTTCAACCCTTGTATATAAATTATTTATTTAATTAAAAATCACTAAAATTAGCTTTAATTTATTAACTTTTTTTAATTTTATTATTTTTAATAAATTTTTTATTTTTATTTTATTTATATTAAATTTTTAGTGATTTGTTTTTATTATCTTTGTTTTGTCTTTTCCTTTGCACACTCAAATTGGTTTGCCAGGGTCTGTTGACCCGTGACAACTCTCAAATCCACCCCCTCTTCCTCCCATCTCACGTTACCCCTGCTCTTCATCCATTTTTCCCACGTGCATCATTCGTTAACAGACCCTAGTTCCTTCTGTGATTTTTCGCCCCTTCATTCCCCACCACAGCCAACCCTTCAGATCCACCATCCTTGCCTTGATCATCGCTCATTTTGAATTCAAAAACCCTACCAGAGTCAGCTGTATAAATGTTCACTTTCAAATCCGACGACGGATTAATCCAATTTTAGCCCGTTATTCTCCTCGCAATCGATTTTTGGGGAGCTTTAAAGTGACTGGTCGAGCTCCCCTTGGTTAGGAGCGTAGAACAGGGTTGAAGATGCAAATCCAACCACATTGCTAGAGCCCTCCACCATACTTTCCGCCGCTCTACCATACCAGCAGATCAAGGCGATTTTCCTCCTTGTTTCTCCGTATGTAACCAAGATCTTTTATCTTTGATGTAGCATTTCTTTTTCGTTTTTATTTCATTTAAATCACCTAGATCAGATCTTCATACTCAACCTCCGATCTGCATGATCAGAGGAGTTCCGTTCATCTCCAACCAATCCCGACCGTGCTAATACCTTCGCCCCGATGTTCTCCATCTTACGACACATATGAACACCCATAGATCCTTCCATATATGAGGTTCTGCTCCCGTCACCATTCGCCATCATAGAATCTCTCATTCATTTCACATATTCTCGTCTTCTTGCTCTAAAAAACAACGCTGGAGCTTTGCCTCTGAGACGGGAACATATTGCAGGTCCTTCGAGCATACCGAGAGCAAGGAAATCCGAGTTGGAGGTCCATTTGGTGCAGTTTATCACTTTACCTCTAGCTCGTCTATCAATCACTGTCGACCATCGCTGAAGCTTGGAATCGATAGAGTGTCGCTTCAGGGTGGATATCGATCGATATCTCTTCGATCAAAGATCGTCGGAGAAGCCCCTCTTCTCGGTTCTTCAACAGCCGCCCTACACCGCACGATCAAGAACATCTACTCGGGAATTGATCTCAGCCGTTCATTTTTTTCCTAGAGTTGAACCATGGAACCACTTCCAAATCAGATCGATACCCTTCACTCAAGAGTTAATATCCACTATCCAATGTGATCTTCATAGCATTAGAGTTGTCCCTCGCGCCATGTCAATAAAGGGTATAATTTGCATCTAGCTCCCTGTCTTTATTTCATTTTCAAATAAGTCCTTGTTTGGACATGTGTCGTCTTGTAATAAATTGAACAATTGCACTTATGCCCTTCTTAATTATTTTATTTGCATTTATATTCTTTTGAACTACAAGAGTGCGTAGCATGTGTCTTTTGTGTAAATTTCAAAAAAAGAGTCTGTATTTTTATTAACATATAGACCCTAGAATTAAAGTATTCATATTTGGGTCCATTCCAGTGGGGCGTGCTTGCCTACTTACGAGAATTCTTGGGAATTTTTCACATTTCTCCTTACGACTTATTTATTTTTTCCATTTAGTATAACGATTTTAAATAAATTCAAATAGGCCCCTATGAGTCTCCAATTATTTTACAAGTTCAAAACTAAATAAAAATTATTGAAACACTTTTAAAAATCCTACAAAAATTCATTTAGCATACTGTTACTCACATTATTCATCACAAATTTTATTTCACATTTTCATTCTTTTTATCACTGATAAAAATACAAAATCAGTCTAAAATGTCCCTATTTGCATTTAAAATCAAAAATATTATAAAAAAATATGTGAAAATCTGAAAATTTTTATTTTTGCTTTTTTGGATTATTTTAATTTTTGCATAATTTTGGCACTTATATTCTTATAAAAACAACAAAACTCATAAAACATACAAAAGCATAAAAAATTCATAAAGATTCCTTTAACAATCTAAAAAATTCATAAAACCCTCATTGAGAAATACAAAAAAAAGCTTTTTGTGAGTGTACATTTTATCAATTTTTTATTTCATTTGGTATTTTAAAAATTAAAAAAGATTCGCATTGCATTCTGTTTATTAATTTCATTTTTTTATTTATTTAAAGGCTTTAAAAAATTTTGGAAAAAATATGGAAAAATCACAAAAAATATTAAAAAACTATCACACCCCTAAAAATAATTAAGTTTTATTTTATAACTATTTTTTATATATTTAAAAAAAATACAAAAATTTGAATTTTGTGTGTGTCTTCTTTTTCTTTAAAGCTTCCATTATTTTAAAAAAAAATATATTTTGCAAATTTATAAATAATCAAAATTAGAAATTTAAATAAATTATAAAAAAATAAAATTCCATAAAAAAATTAAAATTCAAAAATACAAGAACCAAGCATAGTGTGCATAGAGATTCGTTGATTCTTTTCATTGATTTTTCAATTAATCGAATAACCCTCGATTTTTTTGTTCCCTCCCTGACTTCAATCATGTTAGCTATAAAGGTATATTAAATAGAAAAGCACTCCTTCTACATTATCTCTATTTTTTTTTTGCTTGAGGATTGAATTAATTTTTGTTTGACGCTTCTTTGGGATGCGACGGCCTCAAACTAATTTGTGAATAATTCATTTAAATAAAAACACGAATTTTAGCGATCAACAATAGTGTGCCCGAGACACACAAAATAAAAGGATGCAAAGAAAACTTTGCTGACATGTTTCTTCTCCATAGAAACTTGAAATTCAACAAACTCACCTTTACTATTCAAAAAATTAAAATATCTATTTAGTGAAGATGTTTCATTCAATTCGGAGTTAAGATGTAAAAGTTAGTGTTTGGGCCCTCATTGTGCAATATACATTTTTATGATATAGAATATTTTTTTATATTTTCTGCTTTCTTATATTTTAATATATAATTTAAAATAATATTCAAAATACATGTACATAATTAAAATAACAGAAAACCATCAATAATAAAATAAAAATTCTTTGATATATTGGCAAAGAATACCAATAATACACAAATATAAAACATATACCTAATTATTTAAATATATAAACAACTTCAGAAAAATAAAATAAAAACATAAATATATATATTTAAATAAGTTATAAATATAAAATTTATGTATATAATATAAAATTTAAAATACAAAATAAAGATCAAATACACTGTATATTGGTAATTACACATATATTCATACTTGTAAAAATTAACACATAATAAATAGGTCAATAAAAAAAATAAAAATCACATAAAAAAGTACACAAAGAAAGAAACAACATTCATGTTTAAAGAAGAAAATTAATAAATTCATTTTCTCTTTTTTTCGATTTAATTTCTGTTTTCATTTATGTTTTATCCTCTAGCTCCAGACGTGGCCCAATCAGGTGCGAGTCTTGGTTGACATGTTGGTCGACTGTACCCACACATAGGTCTAGACATGTTAGAATGCAGACCCAGTCTCTTGTCCAATTTGTCTTGCTCAATTCTTGCATTTTTTGGGCTTGATTCCTTTTGTGAATCTATTCCTTGTTCACTGGTCTTTCACACCCTAGTGATTTTCTCAAACGATGGTGCATCACACGTAAACCCTAATCGAAGTCGCCTCCTTATTTAGTTTCGCCTCCAACCTCCATTTGATGTTGATCTATTTTGACCCATCTTCATTTCCCTTTCTCTTCATCTTGAACATCCCAAGTGACTGCAGGTGCATCTCTTGATATTACGCATTAAGAAGGTGGAGAGATGCGATCAAAGCCTCACCGGACTTGCTAGGATATGGTCTCCTCCTCCTTGTTTCTCATATCTGAGCAGCACTTTTCTTTGCCTTCTCGATTCCTAACAGTAGCAGAAGGATAGTGTAACCTTTTATTGCATTTGATTTCATCTTTTATTTCTTAAAATATATAAATCATAGTTACCTGGAGCTACTGCTCCGACCTCAATTCACTGATGTTCCAACTCTATTTGACTCGCCGACCATCCCATTTCGATCCCCCTTCGCTTCTGAACCTCTAACCTCCCTCCGGACACCTTGACCTTGCACAGGTCAAGAGATCATGGTCTCCACCTCTATCGTACATTGTGGACCTTATCCCCTATCAATTTTGCGTTGTTTTGGCCCCAAATCATACCACGACCGCCATCGTATTGTTTAAAAACTAACCCTACAGATTTCTAGAGGTTGAAGACCCTAGTTCGGTCAATTTTTTCCTTGCCGAAAGTATCTCAAGAGCTCTACCTTCCCAAAAACATCCATAAACCTATCGATGGGACCCAGACCTTTCTGTGCATCCCAGCCAACGTGGACGAGCACTGGCTCATGTTGAGACACTTGGGAGCAATCGAGATGGTTGGAGTCAGGCATGAGTACAGATCAAAGGTCGCTCAGCCGAGCATCATTCCATGTTCTTCCAGGTGTGCTCTCAGTCATCAGATCTGGAGCTATGTCAGGTGCAGCAGCTCCCATCCAATCTTGCCCAGCCAGGCCACCAGATCCGCAAGCGAGATCTGATCTCTGCCCTTCATCCGCAAAGTGTATCGATCGTCGGTTATGCGCCACATGTATAAGTTGCACCCAATCCACCATCCATGAGCGCCTATTAGTGGTATATTGCATATTCGCTCCCAATTTTTGTATTTTCTTTTTAGTCCCTTAAATTTCAATTGTAGTTCAAATATTTTTGTAATATTTACTCTTATGAACTTAAGTTTTCATAACTCCTGTCCAATCCACGTCACCACATGTACCTATGCACGTGAGGGGACTAGGTATTTTGTGACATCCCTTCGGATTTGTGTTATTGTTTGGTCCACTGAATTTAAATATTAATATTCTATTTTTGTGAAAATATTCAACCAGGACCCAAAAAATTTTGGATATTACACAAATACCCCTTCTAGTGTGTTTAATATTGATATATTTGGGATTTTTGCATGTATGCCTCTTGACTTCATTTAGATGTTTTGGAAAACATTAAACTACATTTAGGTCCCTACGAGCATATTTAATTTTATTTCTTGCATTGTTCGTTATTAAAAATAGCATTTTGCATCTATAAAATTACAGAAATTATATCTTAAGTGACTTGAACCATAATATATTACATATATTTTCTTAAGGCAATTGTATTTATTTTCCTTTTATGAAATGCACATAGTGCGTTTTCCCCATTTTGCATTTAAAAATCCTTGAAAAATATAATAACGTTTCAAAAAATTCCTTAAAAATTCTCGTATGTCTATCCATGCATATTTGATATCTAAACTTTTATTTTAGTAAATATTACCAAAATATCTTAAAAATTAAAAAAATTCCCAAAAACCTTATAAAAATAAGTAAAAATTACATAAAACCCCAAAAATATTTTTTTCTGTTTCTGAATTTTATTTATGTAATATATATATATATTAAAAATAGTTACGATATTTTTTTAAATATTTATCTATTTCTAAATCTCAAAAGAATCCAGTCTATTATTATAAGTCACTTTTGACATTTTTAGTCTTTTAAAGTACATAAAAATTAACAAAAAATAAAAAAATCATAAAAATAATGAAAAGTTATAAAAACACAAAAATATATAATTTTGAAAGTTTTAAGGATATATCGCCATATTTATAAATACAAACCTTATATAGTCTATTTATTTTTTTTACTTATTATGACTATTATTATTATAAATACCATATTTATTTTTTTAAAAAATACCATAAAAAATAAAATGGACTATCTTTATTTGTTTATTGTATATTTATTATTATATTTATCTTATATAGCATTTATATTGTACATGTTATTACACATATATATACTTATTATATACCCTAAAGACAAAACACAATTAAAAAACGGAAAAAATCTAAAAAGAAAATAGAAATTATAGAAGTAAAAATGTAAACAAAAATATAAACCGTAAAAAATCAATATATATAATTAAAAGCCCACAAAAATTAAAAAAAAACTATAAAACACACAAAACTATTTGTTGATTTTCTTATTTATTATCAATTTTTATACGTAACCTCATTGCTCCTTTGTGGATCGACCCCTGCACTTGCGTACTATACAATTTTATTTTTACGTTATTATAAAGTTTAGCTCATTTGTATCTATTGTATAATTATTGTTGCCGGTCAGTTGTTCATTGACACGCTTTGATCGGGTGTTCAGTGCTGTGAGAGTGGCCATATCATCTGCGTTTATCAAAGATGCATAGGTATTTAGGATCCCATACATATTGATGTATGTAGTCCATCTATAGCATAATGAACACTAATGATATTCGTGATGAATCTCCATTTCATCACCTTAATTCTTTCATTTTGGCATTCAATCCCTAGTTAGTGAATGTATATAGCATTAACTTGTGAAATATAATACTCAGTGATTCAAATAAAATACTGTACAAAATATTGTAAATTCCAAAATAAAATGATAGTATTTTGTCTTTTATTATTTGTAAAGGTATTTTATATATTTATAACTTATTTAAGTACGCTTTTACATAGGTTTGTTGTATTTTTTCTGAGTTTATTTATATATTTCAATAATTAGGTATGTACACTATAGGTATATCTTACCTATATATTATATAGCTTTATTTATTTTTATACTTTTTTGTAGTTTTATTCTGGTTTTTTATGTTAGTGTATTTACAATAATATATACAAATATATAAAAATATGAGAGATGTGAAAAATATAAGAAATGAATATATTGAACATTATATACAAGTATATTGCACAATGAGGGCCCAAAAGCCAACTTTTGCATCTTAACTCCAAATTGAATGAAACCACATTAATTTAATATACAATTTAATTTAATGAACAATAATAGTGAGTTTGGTGAATTTTGATTTATTATGGAGAAGATACATGTTTGGGAACTTTTCTGTACAACATTTTATTCTATGTGTCTTCAGCACACTATGCATTATTTTTGAATGAAATGAATTTTGTATTCTTCTTTGTATTTTTAAGTACAATATTCATGTTCAAAGTTTATTTATTTGAGGTTTAAAAATAAGGAAATAAAATAGGTCCCAAAATGTAATTATTGGGCTATAAAATTAGGGTTTTTAGGAAGTGTTTTCTGTATAATTGGCTACCCTTTCTCCCCCTACTTTATTCCTTATCGACCAAGTCATACTGATAATTGGGTCTTGGGGTCTAGGGTCAATGAGTGTCTTTTACACTTCATTCAACATTTAATAAATCATTTTGTAATTTTAAATGATTTTATAAAACATGTGACCCATTATTTTTCTTGGTGGTCCACGTGAACCAACTAGGAGCCGTTGTTTGTTGATCGGGTGGGTCAAATTTACTGACTCGAGCACCCGCCCATGTCATAACTTCACCTACCCCCCTCATCTCCCTTTTTCACTCCATCCTCCATGCTTCCATCTTCCTCGAGACCTTCCCCAATCTACAACCCCATTGTCCTTCTTCGCCCATACAAAAATCTTCACCAACCTCCATCCTCCCATACACCAACTATCCTCGAAACTACCACCCTCGACATGTCTATAAGAACCACCCTTCTTCCCCTTTTGAATTTTTGATCCCCTTTTCACCATGGTAACCCCTAAAGGACCATCTGAAGTTGAGTCGTTGGTGACAACATCGAATCCCTATCCTTCAAGTAGAGGATAAGGCAGTGGAATGTGGAGATCCGAGCATCATCGGTCACCTCCGATGAACTCCATCTGCTCCAGGTATGGAACCCTACTAAGTTGTTAGGTTATGTTTTATTTAACGCGTTTCATTCTAGCAACTTAGAGGTAGTTTTAGTATATCTAATTAGCATCTTATTTAGTTTAATTTTTAGATCCGAAATCGTTGGAGCACTAAGCTCCAGCACCAAATTTGTCGTGATCACCCTTTATTCTGACCGCCATTTGCCTCCATCTTCTTTCCCTTGTGCCGCTCCATCCTTCCCTGTTGTTATCCCCTTGATCATGTGTGGATCGAGCGAGACCGGAGCTTCATCTTCTGCCATCACAAGAGCTCAACCAACCTGCTACCCCCTTACTTATCCAGCTTCTATAGAGGGATAAGGAGATAGCCCTTAGCCACCTTGATAGTTTAGTGTAGTAAAGCGATCAAGAAGATCACTTGGAGAGGACATTCAAGCTCAGAAAGAAGCTTCGGGCAGTTGAAGCTCCAGTGTCCCTCTGATTAACCCCGAACATCTTTAAAAGTACCTACAGAAATGTACGAGCTCTAGGAATGGGGAGGACAATCGGTGAGGTGCGAGGAGGCTTGACAGAGGATTTAATCACGATCAAATATTGGGGGAGCCGTTCTTTCGAGTTCATCCTGACCCACTCCCTATCGTCCGATTAGAGGTGTAGACCTAATTTAATCTAGGTCGTTGATTAAAAGCGGAGCAGTGCGAGCCCTTATCCATTGTTCATGCCATGTGGAACGTCCCCAGCCACCCGATGGAGCGCACTTCAAGGTGTAAATTACTTAAACCCCCTTGTATCTTTTTGTAATTATTAAATAGTCCTATAAATATTTAATGATATTATGGATTTTACGTAAAAATTACAATGATCCACACAGTTGATTGAATATTGCATTGGGGTCCAGTGCAAGCTCACCTCACGTGGCGACCCATGTGAGGTGGCATAATTGCACTAAACTCCTCCATGGTCTTTTTAGTTCATTTCAGTTTACAACATTTGTAATTAACATCAAAACATTGATTATTTTTGCATCGAAATGGTTGTAATTCATTTATATGACAAAAAAATCCCTTTCTAGTATTGTAAATTAAATTGTGTCTTTATATCTTTATTTTAATAGCTCCTATGCATGTAGCAATTCGAAAAAATGATATCTATGTCTGATATTGTACTTAATAATGCCATGAAATTTTATTTAGCATTTACTTACATTTTCCCTTTATTAAAAATCAATTAGGATATATTTATTCCTTATTTAATCTAAAATACAGAAAAATTATAAATCCTTCTCTAAAATTTGTGGGGCATGTGTTCCCACGGCGAGCAATTATGCAATAAATAATGCAAAATTCATGCCCTAGTCTGAGATGAAGAATAACTAATTTGCACTATAGGTTCCATAATAAAATTAGGGTTATTTACCATGGCCATCTTAATGATCATGCATTTGTTAATTTAATTGTTGAATCTTAGAGGCTGGTGCTTGGATGAATATATAAAGAGTTAGATTGAGGACTCATTAAGCACCATCAAATGATTGTTTAGAGAGGATCTCTAGCATGAGAAGGAGAGAGCAATCCTCTTTCTAGAGGCTGGTATTTAACCGGCCTCTTGATGCAGGTCCTCTGCATAGGAATAGCGATTCGGAAGTGTTAAATAAGTTTAGTCAAAGAGTTGACGTAACGAGATCGAGATAACCAATAAATATGTCGTATGCTTTCATGATATAGGCACATATCCGATCAAGATGTGTTATTATATGTATGAGTATGTACATTTGGCAGCCTGATAGGTTGATTGCCTAATCAATGTCTATACACCGACATGCTGGTGTGCATACAATTGCATATGAATAATACAATCTCTCGAAGGGATCATACGGTTCAATTAATGAACCGGAAGACATGAGCTCACTCATGAGATATTGGGATCAACTTCTGTGCACAACCGTCTCACTTTAGAAGATTGATTGAATTTGAGGTTTGATATATGCTTTTGGAAAGTATATGATCAACACCTAGGTATGATATATGCTTTTGGAAAGTATATGATCGATACCAACTCCCAATGATCAAATGAAAAACTTAATAATAAAACCCTAAAGGAGGCAGACTAAATTGATCTTAAACTTTGTGTTTATTCTAGGTCTTCCAGTATGCAAGATGTATAGGTATTAAGAATACCTGAGGGTGATGTGATCACAAACAATTGTATAACCATGACGCTTCCATTCTGAGGGAGTGATGAAACATGTTTGGATTTCAGTGACACCTCTCACTGGAGAAGTAATCTAATATTGGTTCAAATCTTGGATAGTGATCTTAATGTAATTTACATGCAATGAGAAGATTAGATTTACAGCTTTGATTTAATCAAACAACTATGGGAGGTCCTCGAGATATGGATTTGAGATGTGATATCAATATCCAAGTCATTATACGTGGAACGTACAATCGCCATTTCCTTATCTCCAAGTATCCACAGAGACAGTGTATTATACTTGAAAGAGTTCAAAGATAATTTAATTGTTGATAAGGTGTCTGAGCAATGAGGATAGTTGATAGTTAAATGTGATTTAATTATAAAGAATAATAGGAATTTCATTCATATTATTTGGTCATATAAGGAGAGGAGTCTAAGATAATTAAATGTGATTTTATTATCGAAGATATGAATAATGTAAATGTGATTCATATTATTTGGGCACATGACAATAGAGATCCCAGACAGTTAAATATGATTTGATTATAATGTATATGAATATTGTAGATAACACTATCCACATTAATCATCTATTGTAAATACGATATATAATATATAAGAAAGAGCTATTGGTGAATAACATTTAAAATTTAAATGTTGATGTGAATTGGATTCACATTGGACAGTTAATTGAAAATGTAATTTAACTTTTATTTTTAGTTGTGAATGTGATTCAAAAATTTCCATTGGTATGATTGCAATGTTAATAAAATAATTATGAATTATTTGTGTGAATAAATTTTAAATGTTGTTGCAAACTATGGAGATTTTCAAGAGATAAGAGATATCGTGAAAAAGAAAGAGAAGTGTCTCCCTCCTTTTAACGATGATGGACAACCACCTTGAATTGGAATTCAAGGTGCGCTCGATGCTCGCGCTTTTTGAGGGGTTTTAATTATATTAGTTGTGAATGATGTAATTGCAACCTAATCAAGCATCGACAAACAAACCTGTATAGCAGAGATGATCGATCTCAGGGAGGCTACAATTCCCGAGGGTTATCCAAATAATCGACAAAAAATTATTTAAAAGAAAAAGCAGGAATCTCAAAGGCAAACTATCCTTGGTTTTTGTAGAATTTCTCTATTTTTGATTTTTTGATTTTTTATTTCTAATTTTTATTTTCTGATTTCCAAATTTTTTATGATTTTAATTTTGCAATTTTTTTTATTTTTAACTAAGAAATAATATGTACAAGGGGAGAAATACGCATACCACACTTTTTTGTATTTCTTAATTTTATCAAAAAATGCTCAGAAAATTCTAAAGAAAATATTTTTTGGGTTTTAGAATCTTTGAAAAGTTTTTGGGTTTTTTTTAAATTTTCAGATGTTTTTGTATTTTTTAAAAATAACAAAGTGGCAAAAATGATAAACAGGGCACTGTCTGGAGAATTTGCAATTTAACAATTTTTTAAGTGCTAACACTCGTGGAAACTATTTTTATGATGAAGTATAGGCAAAAATCTACAAACAGGAACTGGAATCATGATTTTTGGATTTTTGTAGAATGTTTTATGGTTTCTATAAGATTTTTAGTATTTTTCAATTTGTTTTGGGTTTTTTAAAAGTTATGCACGGAACTTTGCACGGAATTAAAGGACAATGAAATAAAACTACTCTAGTTTTTTTGGAAGTTTTAAAGCAATATTCAAATTTTTATGAATATTTGAATTTCAGGAAGAGAAAAAGTCACAGTTTTTTATTTTTAAATAATATCCAATGACAAGAAAATGCAATGAAAAATTTACGCTAGAAAGATACACACATCTGGAGAAAAGCATGATTTTTGGGAGATTTATTGACCAACAAATACATTTATTTAACTTAAAAAAAATGCAAATTTAAAGTCTGTTAGACATGGATGAATGTAATTACTCAAAGTTTCACAACAAAAATTAACAAGGAATAAATAAGAAGAAATAAAGTGTAATTTACCTAGTAAAATGCGTATGTTGCACGTGCTAAGTTCAGTCAGGGGTCTCTTTACAATTATGAATTCTCGACAGGGAGAACTTGCAATGTTTGCAATAATTGCTTGCAATGCACGTGACAGTTCTGGACTGGTTTTCCTTGGAAATTCAGTAAATTCTGAGGGTTTTGATGAAAATTTTCCAATTTTTGATTTCCCCCTCCGTATGTTTTTCTCAGTCCTTCATTTCTTAAAAAGAAAAGTGAAGGGGCAGCACACCGCCGCCCCTTGCTTTCTCCTCCATGCAAGGGCGGCAGTCGGATATGGTCGAGTTGGGCGGAGGTCCAAAACACACTCACATCTGGGTGGTGGCATGATGCACTGGAGGGAGGCACTAGTGTGGTGTAGATCGGTGGGCCTCGCGGCAGTTCTGGTCTGGTGCTCCAGTGACGGAGTGGTGGAGATAGGTGCTGGCGCGACGGCTGGACGCAGGGCTCCAGGCAGGCTTGGACTCGCCCGGTGAACGACGATGGCGAGACGGTGCAGAGGCTCTATCCCAGCCGGAGGTCGATGGTCTGTTGTCGTCCCTCGCGAGGCGGGGCGTAGGCACTGCGCCAGCGATAGCATTGGCGGAGGGTTGGAGGGGTGATCTGCGGTCGCCGACGGGCGCGCAAGTGGAGTTGCGAGGGGCAGTACCGGTGGTGCAGTGGGTGCGCCAACGCCTGGAGAGGGTGTGCCCGTGACGACTTATTTTTGTGTTTTTTTATTATTATTTTTGATTATTTTGTAAAAACAGAAACAAAATAATAATAATAATAATAATAATAATAACTTTTTTTTAAATTTCTATAGAAACAGAACTATAAATAATTAATTTTTTAAATTTTTTATTTTTTTTAATTTTTTTATTTTGTCCTTGAACAATAAATGTTCAAGAAAAAGAATAGATATTTTTAATTTTTTTCTTTAAAATTTTTATTTATCAACAAATTAGGGCGCGGGCATGATGACTCTATCCCAAAATCAAAACGGAATGCGTGAGTGGATGCGGATCCTTGCGATGTGGAAGATGGATCCGAGACTCCAACCATCGTACGTGGTCAGAGTTGAGAGATTGCGTAAGGTAGAACGTGAATGTGGAGAGATCGATACGTGAGATGAAAAATCGAGATCAGTGGCGAAGAATCAAGTTGTGATGGATTCTAAAATCTATATATAAAAAATGACGATGAAATAAAGATGCGAAAAATTAAACCAAGGTTAATCTAGATGAAAAATAAGAGAAAATGGATCTCACCTTGGAGCGGAAAAGACCTTGATCACCTCGACGAAGGTCGACTCGCTGTCACCGGATGGCTCGAAGGCTAGGCACCCTTCTAAAACAAGAAGACTCTCGGAGATCAAGCTCCTCTCACCAAAGATTGATCAAATTGAAATGATGGCGAAAGAGCCATATACATATAAAAGATAGGAATTGAAATTCTAATTTTTGAATTTTTGGATGAAGATAAGAGATTAGAGAAAAAAATTAAAATGAGATAAATAAAAAGATTAGTGTTAAAATTATTTACAAAAATTAACCAGTTTTTTGTATTTTTGTCACTTTATTAATTTGAAGATTAAATGTTAATTTTTATATTTTTTGTAGTAGTTATTTAAGAAAATTAACTATATACATAAACTATATACATATAATACATTATTTACATGATTAAATAAGGTAATTAGTTTGTTTTTCATTTTAAAATTTTAATTTTTTTTATTTTTATTTTAAATAATAAGTACATATATTTACAAATATGTACAAAATACAATATGTACAAATGCATGGGAAAATTTCACAAACCACCCTAGAGAACTGACTTTTCACCCATAACTACAAAAATTATGAAATGACAATAATTTTAAAGAGAATTTAATTTAGAATACAATTGGTTCAATTTTATTTCATATGGAGCCGGAATTGGTCTTTCAATTATTGCTTAGTGGATTTTTCCAAGTGCGGTTGCTTTTATTCTGTACATGATTTGATTAGGAAATTATTTTTATTATTTGGGGCACATTGTTAGTTACAACTTTCGTTTTGAAAAATTTGATTTGAGGTCAATTTATGTACAAATAAAATAGTGTAGTTTACAAATATATGCAACACACTTTTTTTTAGATTTTCTGATTAAGGACCCTATCTCCCCCTACTTTATTCCTAGTTGATCAGGTCAAGACTTGACCTTCTCTCGGGGTTTAGGTCAGCCAGTATCTATTACATATATACAGTCTTCCTTTTTTATTTTCTTTATTTTTCCTTTCTTTCTTTCTTTATTTATTTTAGGTTAAAATGGTAAGAAGTGTGCAATATTTACACACAAAAGCAAGTTAGTAAGAATATGGAGTTAGTATTATATATATGTTTTTCATAAGGGATTTTAAGCAAAAATAAATGAATAAAGATGATGAAATGCAGATTCATCAGTGCTTCTCCCTTTAAATGTAAGGGGGCTATGCTTCCTTCCAAATTCTCCTACGTAAATTTGATTTAATTAATTTATGTATTGATATTTTATTCAATATATATTTAATTTCATTAAATTAATTGTGTCATGTTTTTACAACAAAACCATGGTGATAGAAAGAAACATAAATCAATCTCAACCATTTATTTTGTATTGTCCATGTATTGGGATCCATGGACTCCCAAAATATTTTATAAGAAGAGGCAACCATAGATCTTCAAAATAGAAAACACAATAGCAAGCTCTCTCTCTCTCTCTCATTCTCTACAAGCCTCCTCCTCTCTCTCTCTCTCGTTAGAGTGGTCGTCCACTCTAAACCCTATAGAGGGTTGCCATCATCGCCACACTGTTGTGAAGCTGCTTCTACCATTCATGTATCTCAGTCTCCTTTGGTGCATCTTACTCGTGAAAAATACGTCGGATATCATGAGATTTGTCGCTCAGATCATCACCACGGATTGTGAGGAGCACGTGTTTCATCAACGAGCTCGCAAGTGTCTCCTTCGTTGGATCGAACTTAAGACAAGAGGTTTCTTACTTTAGAGACTCGATCGAAACAACGCTTCAAGAGGTAACCTAATATTTGTTTGTCATTTAGATGAAACGATCTTAGAAGTGTTCTCAGATCATATGGTTTAATCTTTTCAAAAATTTTGAAATTACGTTACCCTTGGCAACTAGTTTGACTAGTCGCTCCCAATCGCATATGATATTATCTCCAGGTTTCCGTGAAGCGTTTAAGGTTTTATCCATAACTTTCAAGTGATATCAGATCCATAGGTCACAGGTTTCGTATATGATCCATAAACCTAAGAATACATGGGCATTTTTTTGATTGTGCGAATTTTCATCGCATTTTGTTCACGTAGCCTTGTTTTGTGCAGATTTTTCGCCTTGTTTAAGAGCCTTAAAACGTGCATTTACTTGGATTATGTTCCCCACTAAATTAACATATCGTAGGACTTGAATTGCGTGATTTGGAATCTGTTTGCTCAAGTAATGATCATTTTAGTGAACATGTGTCCCTTGTGAAAGGAATGGTATTTTAGAACGTAATCAAGAGATAACAATGTTAAAACACCTAGAAATGGGTTTCTATCATTTGGATTTTGCTGCAAATCAAATTGGCAAATCAAATAAATTTAGTTTGCCTTATTTGGAGCTTATTTGCTCAAGATTTCTTAGTTTTAGTAAACATGTGTCACTGCTGGAAACTTAACAAATTTGAACAAGAATCTTGTTATTGTCATTCAATTAGTTCATGGAAATTAATGGTCAATCGCCTGTCATAAGTAGTTGCTAAATATTTGTGAAATCTTTATAATGATAAATATTTTTGAATGACCATAAACAACATGATAAGATAATTGATCTTGATCGAATAACTTTCCAATAAATATTGATGCTTGAATAGAATTGGGGATTTATTTAGAAAATATCCTTATAATATTTATCAAAATGGCTTTTATAAATATTATTGGTATAACTTAGGTTGAAAGACAGATTATCATCTCAAATAAAATATGATAAAATCAAATTATCCTGACATTAGGCAGATACGGTGTCTAGTCAGGGATCGATAGAGTAGCAGGCTACACCGTGAGTGGTGTGTCCCTCATCCCGTGTGTACTGGCCATGACAATGGGTAAGGAAAGGATAATGCTTTAGATGATCATGAGGTATTTTTCTAATTATTAGAATTTGTATGATACGTATTTTTTAGATTATACCATCCTTAAAGTAACAATCAAGATTATTTGTTGGTTATTTAAATTAGATTTATAATTGATTTAATACGATTATATTATGTATATCAAATTAAACAATCTATCTTGAATAGAGTTTTAATTCCCTTGGAAGAATAAATTATATGAATGTGATTCATAATAACTAAGTATAATTTGAAGATGATATGGAGGTATCACATAAGTGGCATCCATGATCTTCTGTCAAGGCGAAGGGTTCCATTGCCATGGATTGTATGTGGGAGACACTTGTCTGAAGTGACAGCTCCTGCATACGAGCGCATCTGGATTAGTCTCTATGCTTCTCGAAAGATTAAGGTCGTATGCGTAGTGACCCCAATATCGATTAGTGGGGTGATATTGGATTGCACGTAGAGAGTGACCCCAATATGTACAAGTTTCCTCATAATAATGAGTAATGATAATTAAATAGATAATAGGACAACAACCTAGGGTTGGTATCTCTATAATCTCTAATGTACTTGGAAGTATCATGTTGATGACAATCGTAATTATAAAAAATAATCATCAAACCCTAAGAAGATGTTTTGGAATACATATGTGCTCTCGACATTTAATCACGAATGGCATGGTTCACTGCATTATGCAGAATGGTGGCTCGATAAGAGTGATGTAGTCAAAATGTTTGAGTACCTGCCTGAACCAAAGCCTTTGAGAGTTAAGGTGGACGTAGATATGGTGAGTGTCATCATTCCACTATTTGTACTCAAGTAATTCATGAAGCTTCATAATATTCATATCGTATGAATTGAATGAAACATGTATAAATTTTGAAATACTCGTATATTAAAATTTTTTAATTTAACATAAGAGGTGCTTTATTATAAGCAATGGTTATTTATAAATGAAGGGAGCGATGTGGAAACATGGGTCAGATCAAAGTAATAAGGAAAGTCAAAGAGTTGGTTGTACTTTTGTGACTTCCATGTGACATCCAAAGTGTTGGATAAATACCAATATTGCAACAAGTCGTTGTATTTATAGCATGACTGTCTAGGCTATCTAACATCATTAGAGAAGGAATCAGATAGTGCATCGGAATATTATATATCTATATGTAATCATTGAAATTGACTTTCTTATTGTATAAGATAAAATCTAATATTTGTATTTCATTCTTCTAATAACAATTGTAATTGGTTGCATATGTTTTAAAAGATTGGAAAATTTGTTCTTAAGGTCTGATAGTCATCCACATGGATATAGATGTAATTGTTGCAGCAATCTCCATTGGATAGATAGACTTTATATTTTCGTTGGGAGAGCCCATAGTCTTAGAGAATGTCTCTATGACATAGATATTGGAATACACTCATTATTTATTTCTAAATGTTGGAAATAAACATGAATTCTGGAATAAACCTATCATAAAGAGCTATGATGGATATATTTCAAATAGTAGTCTGACATCTAGAGGACTCTACTGATTAGAAAATTAGTGAATGCTTCATTAACATTTCTAATATTGAAAATTAAACCTTAAAAGATCAATAAAAGGGTGAAGATCATTTGACAATGATCTGGCATAAAACCTTGGACATATATCTATTCATAAGATCGATAGACTAGTAAGATATTGAACTTTAGATTGTCTAAAGGTTCAAAACTTACATACTTATGAAAATTATATTCAAAGTAAAAATGTCCAATATACTCTTCTCTTGGAATTATGTTAGATGCCAAGATATTCAAGATCTCATGCGTATTTATGTATGTAGATCATCTGTATCATAATGAACATTAATGATATGTGATATCAATTTGTGACATGAGATTTCTTCCTTTCACCATATAAACCTTTGAAATGTTCAAAGATTTCACATATTTGGTTTAGAATCAGAATTTGAAGGAAGATGAAATGAATTTGATCTAACCGAGTTACCAAGTACCTGTTAGATGAATTCAAGGAATGCCTTATGGAGAAAGGAATACCATTCCTATCTCACTCCTCCTAATATACCTTAACTCAATATAGTTGTAGCGAGATAAAAAAAGGTCATGTGTGACATGATTTGTTCAATGATGACTCTTAGGATAATTACCTCTTAGTTTCCTGATATATATGTCGTAGATACAACAATATATCCTTTATAAGATTCCATGCAAGTCTAAATCAGAAAACCCTCATAAGCTATGGTTTGGTACCTAGTCTTGTGTTGGACACTTGATGATTTAGGGTTGCTTGATCCATAACCTTGTCATGGATTAAATTAAGTTGGAATCTTGCACCAGAGAGTGCAACTTCATTAGGAAAATAAAGAATGGTATTGGATACCTACTTTATGACCTTTAGATCCTTAAAAGGTTTTATCTCTAAGAAAATTACTCTAAGAGAATGACCATTCTGAGAATCAAGAAGTATATTAAGAGAAGGAACTCATTTAATCTTTAGAATATAATAAGGCTCCTAAGAATCGAAAAATAAAAGCACAACTAAAGATGAAACACTCATACATCTTCAAGAGAGTTTGAGGGTGGATTCCATGTGTCAGTTGAGTTTGACAGTGATCTGACTTAATCTGACAAAGTTTATGATGATTAAGAGATGGAATGATGGATGTTAGCAATAATGTCTATAGTAGATTTCATATACAAGTGTTGTATATGGACCCTCAAGGATCCATCTATAAATGTAAGACCCGTTATGGTGTAAATGGATCTTCAAGAGAAAGAGGGAGCCCCATGAGAAGGTAGAGACCTTTATAGCACGACTCGTATCCACAAGATAAACATGAAGAGAAGACATCACTTGCGCTTAGAATTTCTCTTCAGTGACCTTGCTTAAACCCATCAGAATATTGCTAACTATTGTCACACAACCTGACTATGACATCTAGAAGATCGAAGTAAAGATTGCTTTCCTCTATGAATTCCTTACCGAGGATATTCATATGAAGTAGCCCCAAGGTTTCACAGTTGAGGAACGTAAAGTGTGTAAGAGAACTCCATCTATGGACTTAAATTAGCTTCTAGTAGTTGGAACATCATATTTGATGAAATTATAAATGTTATGAATTCAGGTAGAATCTTGATGAACTATGTGAACTTAGTGGGTGTGCCATTGTGTTCATCATGCTAAATGTAGATAAGATTCGTAATAATTTGGAATGATTTAAGGATGATAACAAGTGTTTTATAATCTGGTTGGTCCATATCTTGGGATATGACCTCAAGGATACCTCTTTGATCTTAGTTTTGAAGTTGTCCAAAAGCAAAGAGAAGAGGGCTTTAGGACCGTCAAATTAGTGGTAAACCTTGGACATATTCCATTTTTTGAGAAAACTCTATGGAAGGCTTTTTCCCTTTAGATATGGTACTTACCTATCTGAAGGCATAATACCTCAAAGAGTTGAGGATGCTAATACCAAAGCTACATGTTGTAGTGCACCGGCATTGGGAAGCTCAGTGTATGCTATATGTATACAAAAGCTAGATGTCTGCCATGAAGTGGGAGAAGTAATTGTTACTATTCCTGCTATGGAGATAAATACTTAGTTGCAGTAATAACAATATCTTTAATGATGACAAGACTTTTGAGATAGTGATCTCTAAGTCTTATCTTCAAGAATTGAAGACTTCATAGATAATAATCTAAGAGGTCTTAACTACAGATGTCGTGCAAGACATAAGACTGGGTCCCAGCCTTAGGAGATGGAGATCTCTGAGAAGAAGGACATTCTGATAAGGATAATAGAAAATTACATATTGGATGTAATGATTATTGAATTATAGTGTCAAAAACACTAAAATACCTTTAACAAATTGAGTATTGGTTGCATGAGATGGAACATTCCTGTTGCATGCAAGCATTGTTACTATTAGATATGTAAGTACCGTAAAAGGACTTGGCGTAGTCTCTCATGACCAAAATATTTTTCTAAATAGCTTATGATTAGTACATGAGTGTGGGTTTAAAGATTAGCCCATCAATTGGTCTTTGGGATAGTGGGAGATTGTTGGACATGCGAACCCATGGCCAGCTATTATTCAATAAATGTTATTACAAAATTCATTCCTTGATATGAAATGGAGAATAATTAATTTTCATTATAGGTCCCTTCTTACAATTAGGATTATATACCATGGCCATCTTAATGATCATACAATTGTTGATTCAATTGTTGAATCATAAAGGTTTCTGCTTGGATTAATTTCTAAAGAGTTAGATTCAGGACTCATCAAGTACCATAAAATAATTGTTAAGAGAGGATCTCCAGCCTGAGAAGGAGATGGCAATTCTTTCTCTAAACGTTGATATCTAACCGACCTCTTGATGCAGGTCCTCTGCATACTAGTAGAGATTCGGAGGTGTTAGATAAATTTGGTCAAGGAGTTAACTTAACTAGATCGAGATAACCAAGACCTATGTCATATGTTGTCAAGATATAAACATACATCCTCTGATCAAAGACATATGTGCTACTATATGTCTGAGTATGTACATTTAGAAGACTGATAGGTTCTTGGCCTAATCAAGGTCTATACACCGGCATGCCGGTGTGCATACAAGGGAAGATGAGTAATACGATCTCTCAAAGGGATCATACACGTTCAATTACTGAACTAGAAGACGTGAGCTCGCACATAAGATATTGGGAAATTCCATACATGTTGTATCACTTCAGAAGCTTGACTGAATTTGTTGTTTTGGTATGTATTTTTGGAATGTATATGATCAACATCTAGGTATGATATATGCTTTGGAAAGTATATGATTGATACCAATTCCCAACGTCAAATGGGAAACGTAATGATAAAACCTGAAGGAGACGGTCTAAATTGATATGAGCTACGAGTATATTCTAGGTCTTCCAGTATGCAAGATTTACATGTATTAGGAATACATGAGGTTAATGTGATCATAAACGATTGTATAACCATGGTGCTTCCATTCCGAGGGATTGATAAAAGATGTTGGGATTTTAGTCACTCCTCTCACTAGAGATAGTCTCATCTTGGTCCAAATGTTGGAAAGTGATCTAAATGTGATTTAGATGAAATGAGAAGATTAGATTTACGGCTTTGGTTTAATCAAACATCTATAGGAGGTCCCTGAGTTCTAGATTTGAGATGTGATCTCAATATCCAAGTCAATATACGTGGAAATACAATCATCATGTCCTTATCTCCAAATATCAATGGAGAAAGCGCATTATTCTTGAAAGAGTTCGTGGATAATTTCATTTTATTTGATAATGTGTCTGAGCATTGAGGAAAATTGATAGTTAAATGTGATTTAATTATCATGAATAGTATGAATTTGATCATATTACTTGGTCATATAAGGAGTGTTATCTAAGATAATTAAATGTGATTTAATTATCAAAGATGTGAATAATTCGAATGTGATTCATATTATTTGGTCACATGACAATGGAGATCCAAGATGATTAAATATGATTTAATTATCATGGATTTGAATATTGTGGATAACATTATTCACATTAATCTTATATATTTCAATTGTGATTTATAATATATTAGGGAGAGTTATTGGTCATTAACAATTAAAATATAAATTTTGATGTGAATTGGATTCACACTAGATATTTAGTTGAAAATGTAATTTACATTTTATCTTGGGTTCTGAATTCGATTCACAAATTGCCAATGGTATGATTGCAATGTTCACAAAATAATTACGAATTATTTGTGTAAATAAATTTGCAACAATATTTGTTGCAACTTGTGTAGATTTTCATGGGATAAGAGATATCATGAAAAAGGAAGAAGAGTGCATCCTTCCTTTTTAAGGAGGATGGACAACCACTTTGAATCGGAATTCAAGGTGTGTCGCCCCGCCTTAAATGGAAGGGAGGCATGCCTCTTTCCTAATTCTCCTATGTTAATATGTTTTAATTAATTTATATATTGATGATTTATTTAATATATATTAAATTAAATTAAATTAATTGTTTTTTTGTTTTTACAAAAAAAATCATGGCCATTGAAAGAAACACAAATCAATCTCAACTATTGATTTATGTTGTCCATAGATAGTTATCCATGGACTCCCAAAATATTATATAAGAAAAGGCAACTGGCTCTTCAAAAGAGAAACAACAATAGATCTCTCTCTCATTCTCTGCTTACCTCCTCTCTCTCTCTCTCCTTAGAGTTACCGTCCACTCTAACCCCTCGCCGTCATCGCCACGCCGATGATGCCGCTTCGACCATTCATGGATCTCCATCTCCTTTGGTGCATCTTTCTCATGAAGAAGAAGTAAAATCTTGTGTGACGAGATCAGGAGATTCGTCGCTCGGATCATCAACGTGGATTGAGAGGAGCACATGTTTCATCAATGCGCTCGCAAGCGACTCCTCCCTTAGATCTGACCTGAGACAGGAGGTCTCTTACTTTGGAAACTCTATCACAACCTCGCTTCAAGAGGTAAGCCTAATATTTGTTTGTGGCTTAGTTGAAATGATCTGAGAAATGTTCTGGATCATGTGGTTTCATCAATTAAAAATTTTGAAATTTTGTTGCCTCGAGCAACTAGTATGACTAGTCTCTCCCAATCGCATATGATGCGATCTCCTTGCTTCCGTGATGCGCTTAAGGTTTTATCCATAAACATCAAAAAGTTATAAAAATTACATGTTATATATTACTATATAATATTACTCCAGACCAAAAATCACAAAAAACACAAAAGAAAAACCCTAAAAATAGAAAAACCCTTCCAAACTTATAAAAATTTGCAAACATTTTATAAAATCCAAACAGATTGTTTTCTTTTGTATATTTTATCTATAATATGTATTACATATTAAAAATAATGTTAAGAAATTTTACTCATATTTTTCTATTTTTAAATCTCATAACAATTCAACTTATTTATTAACTCCCTGTTTTGTAGTATTTCATATTTTAAGATAACCAAAAATTAGAAAAATTAAAGAAAATCACAAAAGTAGATTAAAATGAAAAAAATAACTTTATTTTATAATTTTTGAGTATATATAGTTATATTTATAAATATAAAACCCTATAATTACTATATATACAATTATATACTAATATACTTATTAATATCATCATCATTATTATTATAAAAACTTATAAATATATTTAAAACATTTAAAAAATAAAAAGGACTGCACATGTATATATTTCATGATTTTTTCATATTTATTATATATATATATATATCCTATATAGTACTTATATTGGACTTTTCTAAATAGTTATTGAAAAAATTCGAAATTAATTAAATAGCCATGATTATAATTTATTTAAAAAATGTGTATTGATCGGCACCTGAGGTGCCGATTTGGGATGCCTCCTCCAAATCGGCACCTCAGGTGCCGATTTGGGAGGTGGTGATGAATACTCATTCATCACTCTTTATTCTTATATTTTAGCTACAAAAACCTTTGCAAATGCATGTATATATTTGTAAATATAAATAATTACCAAAAGCATGCATGGTGTAAATAGTAATAATTAGCATGTTTTTGTGCAAAAATAAAAGAATAAAGATCAAAAAGAAAAAGAGGGAAATATTTAGAATAAATATTGAGCAACCTAACCCAAGGGAGGGCTCAGCATGGGCCTGACGGCATAAAAGCCAAAGTAGAGGGAGATAGGGGCTCATGTGTGTACATATAAGTGTAAATATAATAAAAGTATTTTCCTCCAAAAATAGAAGAAAATGGGCTTGTAAATATTTGTATATATTTATAAATACAAATTCAAGATAAAAATAGAAAAATTAAAAAGAAAACAAAAACATCACTTTCACCATGTATATAACCCACTCACTTGTATTTATTTCACCCTATAAATAAATAAAATGAAATTCCATAAAATTTGTAAATACTCTATATTTTATGGTGTAAATAAATAAAATAAAAACAATTAAAACAAAAACAAAATAAAAAGAACAAAATTAAAAACCCAAAAATACATTGTAAATATAACATGTATATAAATGTACATATGTATTTATTTCACTATTGTATATAAATAATAAAAATAAAATAAAAATATCTTTTTATTCCTAATTTTATGATATAAATAAATAAAATATAAAATGGGAATAAAAATGTATAAAAATAACAAATTAAAAATCAAAATTAAAAATCCTATATTGTATATATACCTATATATATCTATATAATGTAAATACCTTATTTTAATTTTGAAAAATTAATTAAAAATCACTAAAAAATAGAAAAAATTAAAACAAAAACATTTCATGTTTTGACTTTTTAATAAATCAGCCATTTGCTATTTTTAAATGATTTTATAAATCTTTTCCACGTGGCCTGTCCCCATTGGTCCACGGGGGTTGTTGACCGCCCGGTCAACTTCCCCCCAGGACCACTTCCCACGGGTATTAGGCGGGTGACCCGACTTCTCGTTATTTTAACGCCTAAACCCGATCACCATTCCCCCAAACCCTGGGTCCGTTTTGCTCACGTCATATCCGACACCCTCGCCGGGGTATCCGCATCGGGGTCCGCACTCCACACTGCCCTACCCGACCACTTCTAGCCGGACCTGCACCCATATAAATCTTGAGCTCCGCCACCTCATTCCTCATCTTTGGCTCACTTGTTCACCACCCAGGGACCTCCACCGGCCGAGCGAGAGTGACAGCTTTCTCCAGCAGGTGTCGTAGCGAGGAGGGAGCAAGGGACCATTGATCCGGCGAGCCACCACCGCTGTGCTCCGCCCAGAGCAGGAGCCAGAGCCTCGGACGTCGACGCTCCTTGAGGCGAGGACCCAGAGCTGCCTACGCTCGTCCCTAGTCGAACCATCCACTCAGGTAGCCTAGATTTCTTCTCTAGTTCTTTAATTTCCGATTAGCCCCAAATCGCCCCGTCGCCGACCACCTCCGATTCCGGTCACGTTCGCCATCCACTCGATCATCGGGCTGCACCATAACCTCCTCCTTCCTCCCACGCACGTTCTGCGCCCCTCCATTCAACCCAGCTCGCACAGGAGCTGGGGTTTCGAGCTCCTCCGTCCACCCCCTCGCAGGAGCTCGACCACTTCGCCTCCCCGATCACTTTCACCACGCTTAACAGGGTCGAGGCACATTGCCCTCGACCCGCGAGTCTTCTGGAGTTCTTTTGCAGGTACAACGAGGGCCATCTGAGGTCCTCTGACTCGAGCCAGGAGCCGTTTCTCCGCCGGAGCTAACCGGGCTCCTTAGAGCGCCGTTGCTCCATCGGAGAGTCCTATCTGACGCGGAGGCCCACAATGACTCTTCTCCAATCATCAGAGGCATGCGAGGAGGCCAGGAGCGTGCACATTGGGCCGACGAAGTTCGCCGGCCAACAGTTCTTCCAGGGCCTTCTCCCACCGTCCGATCGACCCCGAGCTCCAATCGTGATCCTGATCGTCCATTTGCGGAGCAGCCCTGACCGCTAGATCTCTTGGGATTCGATTTGGACCGTTGATCCAGCGAGGTTAAGCCACGACGCGTTGCAGCCGTCAGATCTAGCACGTGGCTTCACCTCCTCCGTCCGATCCGAGCCAGGACCCCTTCGCAGCTCCACGTCGCAGCTCAGCCGTTTGATTATCAACGTGGGAGCATTCCAGCCATCGGATCGCGCTGAAGGCTCCTTTAGTGTGCGGCGCGCCATCCCACCGTCCGATCTGCTACGCGTCGCGCATCCAGCCCTCGAGATTTTAATAAGGGGTAATTGTCCTTAGGCCCCTCTGCTTTTAGTTTTTATTATTTAGTCCTGTAAATACATAGTTTAGTTGTTTTATTTCCGGTACAATTGCACTTTGGACCCTGAGATTTGTTTTATTCGTATATATGCCCCTGTGTATGGTGTAGCACGTGCATCGACACGTGCTCTTTTGGGTTATTTGCTTGCTTATCCCTGTAGTTCTGGACTGTTATGAAATGGAGAAATATTTTTATATAATTGCATTTATACCCCCTGTGCGTGAATTAATTGTGCATGTGCGTTTATTTGTGGGTAAATTACAAACTAGTCCTTGGACTTTTGGTACATGTTACCAAATAGCCCCAGAACTTAGTTTTCATTACATTTAGGTCCCTGAGTGCCCTAGACACGTGCGACGCGCATGATTTCATGGGATTTTTGCATCGAACCCCCCAGAACTTTGGGTATTTGCACTCAGGTCCCTGTGCACAGTACCTAAGTTTTATTTTTTAATAAAAAAGTAAATCAACTCCAAATTCGATGAAAATTGGATACATGGCTCCTGCCATAGTGTAAAAATTTCTAGAATTTTGGGAGACATGTTTGCTTTTATTTTATATTTTTAAAAAATCAAAAACATCCATTTTTGTTACTGTCTAAATTAAAAATTCACAAAAAATATTAAAACTTATCTAAAAATTCCAAAAAATTAGCTACTGTTTGTTTTGGCTTTTTTGATTTTCTGGCCAATTTTGTCTATTTTTCATTATATAAAACTCATAAAAATTGAAAAACACCTAAAAGCTCATAAAAATTCTAATAATTAATTTGAAAATCCAAAAACCATAAATCCAGTACCTAAATTTTCCTTAAACTTTCTAGTTTATAGGAAAAATACCTCCAGGAGCTAAATAGGCCTTTTGCATTTTAAATTGGTCTTTTTCTGCTGACTGGATAGTGTCTTCAGTTTCTAGCATTGTTTTATTTTTAGAAAATTAAATAAACATCAGAAAAATCCCAAAAATTCAGTAAAAATAGTAAAAATTATAAAACACATAAAAACATTTTTATTTGAATTTTTGGTTGATTTTTAATGCGTTAAATAAATTGTTGAATTGCATTGTTTTCTTGCCTTTTCTATCTTTCTTAATTAATTAAAAATCCAAAAAAATATAAAAAGACTAAAATCCACCAAAAATACCCTTTTCTTTCCTTTTATTTTATTTTTGACTACTTCGTAGGCCGCGAGGCCATTACGTGCTCCTTGTGTTCGACCCTGGTCACTATACCAGGTTAAAATAATAGCAAGACCCCTATTTGACTTTGAGTTGTTTTTATCTTGTTTGGTGGTCTCTTTTTCTGGATTGACCGAGTCTGATTGCTTGGGTCGCAACGACCTTTGACAACCTTTTACCCGAGTGTTCAGAGCAGGTTATCAGAATGGCGCCGTTGCCGGGGAGCACGGCTTAGTAGTTTTTCTTTTTCTTTTTCTTTTTCTTTTTCTTTTTGTTTTATTTTTCGCGGCTTTTCGCGGCTCTTTCAGAGTCTGCGGCTTTTCGTGGCTTTTTGTTTTTAGTTTATTTTTGCTTTACTTTGTTTTATTTTATTTTCTTTTATTTTTGTTTTTGTTTGATTTTTGTTTGTTTGTTTTATTTATCATTTTTTGCACATATACCCTTGTCTTTTATTTCTTGTCCATATTTGATTATATTATTGTTGGTCTGACCCCTTATTTCTTTCTTGAGAGGGCCCGAGGACCGAGGCAGCAGCTTCTGAGAAGCCGGCGCAACCGCAGGAATTGGAGGCGGCTCCCTTCTACACGGAGCCGCAGGAGAGCGTGAGAGAGTAGACGAGCGGGCGAGGATTAGTTAGCTTTTTATTTTCATTTTATTTGATTATTGTAATAATACAGGTACACTCAGAAACTTTGGACTTGGTTTGACTAGCGGGTCTGTTTCGCCGAGCACCGGTGTGCTCGGGGGACCCTTAGGTTTTTCGTGGCTTTTTCGCGGCTTTTGGTTTTTCACTGCCTTTTACGGTTTTGCGCAGTTTTTATTGAGCCCCTAGACTTAGGTTTTTCTGCTTGCTTTTTCCGTAATTAGTAGGATCCCCACACCTAATTATCTACATGTTCCTATAGTGCAATTAATTGGACCTACTAATAATTCATTAATAAAAATAACTGACTCACTCCCTTCGTAGCCTACGTGCCGTAGCCTGCCCTGCCAAGCGCTGCTCCTGAACCCGATGTGTCGGGAGGAGGAGGGGTAGACCGAGACCGGACCTTTGGCTTGAAGGATCGGTGACCAGTTAGACGGTTCTACGAGTAGAATTGCCTGTTTAGGACTCGGTTTTCATCATTGCACCATATGGGTAGTTTACTTTCAGTCTTTACATTTATGCACGGATCACTTGCATGTAGAGTGCTGGAGACAGGTACGCATTTCTATCTCTGCATGCATCATTGATTTCATCGCGCATCGGCTTTTTCGTCTTCTCCCCCTTGTTTTTGACTAAATAACCAGGAGAACCGAAAAAATCGTTAGGCCTTTGTTTTTATTGAAAAATATTAAAATGAAAAACCATAAAATTGGGACTGCTAAAACTATTGACCCTAAAAGACACTTGACCTAAAAATCTGTCTTGGGGAGAGAAACCCCCTCATTGTTTGGTTTGCTTGTGCGAGAGAGTGACCCGTTCACTAGGTAGAGCCCTCCGGTGTTATTCCCGACTGACTACCGACTCTTCCATGCGGGCCAGTCGGTTGGGGTAGCATCGGGTATCCCAACAGGTCACGTATTCGCTCTGATAGATTGCTTGTTCACCAAATAAAATTTGACAAGATAATTTGACCGAACTTTCACGGTCTTCAGCTCGTGTTGTGTTGGTGAACTGAGGGGTTTGTATTCTGATCATATTTTCTCCAGATCCCATCCGCTTTACTCGCCAGATCACAATGATGGGTAGACGATCTCTTAGGCAGCCTCTGGCTGCACCGCTTTTGGGCGCGTCTACTCGTTCATCTAGGTTGGCCCGCGAGAGCCGAGACCAGCTCTCCGAGCCCGAGTATGATTCTGCCCTTCCCCCTCGACCCCCTTTCTTTCGGTTCTGAGAGACATGAGCCAGAGGAGAGATTAGCAGATTTGTCAGCACCTGAGTTTGGCTCATTTGATTTTGCAGACGCCATGGCCGGCAGTTCAGAGGATCGTTCCCGTGGTCAGCCTGAGCACTTTGTGCTTGACCAGGGTACGATCAACTCCACCCTGATCGCCTCCCGCGAGACAGTTCAGCAGCAGTTGAGGGATTAGGGAGCATTCATGCTAGATATGAGGAGAGAGTTGGAGCAGATGAGAGCTGAGCACGAGGAGCGCAGACAGGGACCGAGGATCCCAGAGGATGTAGATGCAGCAGCCGCAGCAGCAGCCGCAGCAGCCGCCGCAGCCGCGGCAGGAGGACCACCGAGACCGATGCGGGAGTTGCACAACCCCGGATCGATGCTGATGCACCACTGGGTCGTACTTCCAGCTATCGTGGGGGACTACAAGTTCCCCCCGAACACCTTGCAGTTACTCCCCCGCTTCCACGGGCTCGCCACTGAGGAGCCCCATCTCCACCTCCAGGAGTTCCTCATGATCTGCTGTACTGTCCACGATCGTTAGGTGGACTAGGATACGATTCGGATGATAGCCTTTCCCTTTTCCTTGGCAGACAGAGCAGCCTCCTGGCTGAAGCATTTAGGGAAGTTTATTTACACTTGGGAGCAGCTCCGCACCGAGTACTTACACAAGTACTATCCACTCGGGCGAACCAATGCAGCGAGAGCCCTCATCAGCAACTTCTCCATGCTCCCCAACGAGTAGTTCCATGAGGCATGGGAGAGGTTTAGAGAGCTGACTGATCGATGCCCGCACCATGATATTTCGAATCCCAACCTTGTGCAGAGCTTCTTCAAGGGGCTGACACCAGAGCTCCAGGGCTTGGTGAACGCTTCTTATGGCGGGTCGTATTTCGCCAGGGATCACGACCACGTCTGGGCCATCTACGAGGAGATGGCCGAGAACTATATGGTGATGTCCAAGACCAGGTTGTACACTCAGGGCAGACCCCAGCAGCAGCCAGGACCCGTGCAGTACCAGAGGATAGCACGGGTCGAGGCCGGTCCATCCAGTTCATCCGTAGTAGCAGCAGCACAGGCAGTGTCATCCGCTGCGGATATGGGTATCATTAGCGAGAAGTTGGATCGGATGGAGCTGATCGAGAAGAAGCAGTGCCAGGGCATCACTCAGATGGAGCAGATGGCACAGGCTCTGAGCGACATGAAGACCCAGCTCATGTGTCTCCAGGAGGCACAGACGGCTCCACAGCCCCGTCTTCAGTCACGAGGCGATACCGGCGGCAGCAACAGCTCGTCCCAGCGCTCCAGCTCACACCAGCAGCCTAGACAGGTTCATCTTGTACAGGCGGAGCCGTACCAGCAGCAGCAGCCCTCCTACCAGTCACTACCATCTCCAGACTTGCAGATGGTGGTATACCAGCCGGATCAGCCTCTAGCAGTACTCCCGCCAGCCCAGTACGATGCAGAGCCGTTGATGGATGTCAACGGGATTTGGTATGACTGTCCTCAGCCTGGGATCCGACGAGACCATCCCGGATTCAGGTGGGGGAATGGAGGTGCCCAGCCCCAGCAGCAGCCATCTGGTTAGGGAGGCCAGTACAGCCAGCAGAGAGATCACCACCCGCAGCAGCAGCCCCCAGTCTACCCTTCACAGCAGCAACAGCAGTCATCCTTCATTCCTCATCCCTATCAGCAGGGATAGTCTTGGAGGCGAGAGCAGCCTCACCAGCCACACCAGCAGCAGCATCCTCACACTTACCCTCTCACCAGTAGCAGCACCAGTTCCAGCAGCCTCATTACCAGAGAGGCTATCCGTCGGGCTCCCATGGTCCACCATACGAGAGCCCCTCCTTGGACGACATAGCCCGCCTCCTCACGGACCAGCAGGCTACTTTCAGACGGGAGATGGACGAGTTCCGCCAGGAGATGCGGGACATTGTGAGAGGGAAGGCCACTATTCCTGCCCAGATCGAGCCGAACCCCAATAGCCTGAAGCGAAAGTCTGAGCAGGTAGCTTACACTGAGCATGCCACTCCTAGTGATCCATTTGATGATATGTCTTCAGACCTTTTTGATGTTGATTTTGTCACGCTTAGGAGCGGTAGGGCACCAGCAGGCGGCGCCTCGTCTGAGCGATGACTTGAGGATACACCTAGAGTGCCAGATGAGGAGGAGGAGAGTGGTACTGAGGCCGCTCATGATGATGACGGTGGTACTGATGCCAACAAGGATGCTGATTCCACAGGAGGTGCTGAGGCCGCCATGTCACCAGTTCGAGGAGGTGGTACTGATGCCACCCGAGATGCCGAGCCAGAGCGCGGTACTGAGGCCGTGGGACGTCCAACAGAGCCAGCCCATGGTGGTACTGAGGCCACCGGTGTTCATACTGAGAGAGCTGTAGTTTTTCCTCATTCTGATGTACCTCGGAACCATGTTGTGAATAAAGGAAAAGGTTTAGTTTATTCTGGTCCCACTGTGGTGCTTGATGTATGTGCGGATCCGGCCGTCGAGCCGTCTCGACCTATTCCTAGTCCTTCATCTGAGAAGGACCCTGTGATCCCCTTCCCTAGAGCCCTTCAGATGGGGAAGGGGAAGAAAAAAGAAAAAGATCCAAAAAAGAGAGAGTAGGAGGAGTTCAGCCAGAGCATGATTGACAGATTCCACATACAGCTGACCCTTCAGGAGGCTTTGCAGCACATCCCCCTTCTTCAGCGTTCGTTGAGAGATAGGACTACAGTCAGGAGGAGGAGGAGGAACCACCACTCAGAGATCCATGTGCTGACGAAAGCCACGTGCTTCGCGATCCATAACCGTCTGCCGGCGAAGAGGCCAGATTCAGGAGCCCCATATGTCAGATGTCATATCAGAGAGCAGAGGTTCGACCGAACTCTATTGTATAGCGGATCGTCTATCAACCTCCTTCCGGCAGCCCTTCTCGACCGCTTCGAGTTGGGCACCATTGGACAGAGCAGGACAGTCCTTCAATTTGCTGATCGATCTGTCAAGAGGTCGAAGGGGTTGTTGCGAGACGTTGTCGTTACTATTCAGGGCCTGCAATTCCTCGTGGACTTCGTAGTGTTGGACATGGAGATCCCTGATTCAGTGATCGATACCCCCATCATTCTCGGTTGTCCGTTCTTGGCCACAGCCAAGGCAGTGACTGACCATGATAGCGGGAAGGTATAGTTTCGCGTCGAGGGCGAAAGTGTACAAATAGATACGGTCGAGGACTACAGAGCCAGAGAGAGATCATGCTCAGAGATCAATTCGGATGCAGAGCAGCTGACAGATGCCGGGTTAGACATCCACCAGGATTGTGACTTTGTGATCACAGACGATGAGGCAGTATGGGCAGACTCAGCAGCACAGGCCATCCTCTCATTTTCAGACACCGCTGATGCAAAGATGATAGCAGAGGAGAGCTTGGAGAGCACAACCCTGGTTCAGGATACTTCAGTGGCAGCAGAGCAGGTTCTTGACCGCGACACGGATTTTTGTGACGGTGGTGCTGATGCCACCTTATTTGATGCAGATCCCTCGGATTCAGAGTCTGATTGGGCAGATTGCGAGGATTATATGCCAGACCTGAGTCCCACAGAGCCTACAGCTGAGGAGGAGGTAGATGCCGAGCAGATCAGAGAAAGTTCAGTTGAGCAGCCTTCTTCAGATCCAGTTTGCGAGAGTACATTCTCATTCTCCCAGGCGGATTTGGCAGCATACACGCATCTTCTTTCGAAGCCAGATCCACCAGCACCCATCTGTCCAGAGCTGAAGTCGCTCCCTACTTCGCTGAAGTATCTATTCCTTGCGAGCGAGCCTGAGATGTACCCAGTCATCATCTCCGCCGATCTGACTGGAGAGCATGAATCCCGTTTGATGGGGGTTCTTGAAAAGAACCGCAAGGCGATCGGATGGAGCGTATCAGATCTCCATGGGATTAGTCCATCACGTTGCTCCCACCATATCTATCTCGAGGATGGGGCGAAGCCGTCGCGTGAGTTCCAGCGGCGGCTGAACCCCAATTTGAGAGAGGTCGTCATGAAGGAAATCCCAAAATGGTGGAGCGCAGATTTCATTTATCCCATTTCCGACTCCAAGTGGGTCAGCCCCTTGCATGTGGTGCCCAAGAAGATGGGCATCACGACTGTGATCAGTGAGTCGGGAGAGGAGATTGCTACACGAGTACCTACTTCTTGGCGGGTCTGCGTTGACTACAGGAGACTCAACCAGGCCCCCAAGAAGGATCTTTCCCCCTACCTTTTATTGATCAGATCATTGAGAGACTGGAAGGGAAGAGCCATTATTGTTTCCTGGATGGGTACTCGGGCTACAACCAGGTGGCCATCGCTCCTGAGGACCAGGAGAAGACCACCTTTACCTGTCCCTTTGACACATACGCCTTCCGACGCATGCCATTCGGGCTATGCAATGCCCCTGCGACATTTCAGAGATGCATGCTGTCGATCTTTTCGGACATGGTAGTGGAGTGTTTGAAGGTCTTCATGGACGATTTCTCGGTTTACGACGACGGATTCGACTCCTGTCTTGACTGCCTAGACCGAGTACTCCAGCGATGTATAGAGGTTCACTTGGTGCTTTCTTGGGAGAAGAGTCACTTCATGGTGACTCAAGGGACGGTGCTTGGCCACATCATCTCCAACAGGGGCATGGAGGTTGATCCACCCAAGGTAGATGTCATTAGAAAACTCGCACCGCCGTCCAATTTGAGGCAGTTACGGTCATTCCTGGGGCACGTCGGTTTCTACCGACGATTTATTCATGATTTCAGCAGGATTTCCCGGCCGTTGACTGACCTCTTGACGAAAGACACCGAGTTCCTTGTCGATGACAAGTGTCTTTCATCCTTTGAGACTCTCAAGCAGTGTGTTATTGAGGCTCATGTTCTCCAGCCGCCTGATTGGTCTCTCCCATTCGAGATCATGATGGATGCCTCCGATTTTGCCGTGGGGGCAGTGCTGGGACAGAGAAGGGATGGAGTCCCCTTTGCTATCCACTACGCTAGCCGCACATTGGATTCCGCCCAGCGGAATTATACGGTCACAAGGAAGGAGATGGTAGCCGTAGTGTTTGCTCTAGATAAGTTCAGATCTTATATCATTGGATCTAGAGTGACCTTGTACACTGATCACACCGCCATCCGATACCTCATGGCAAAGAAGGATGCCAAGGCCAGATTGACTAGATGGATCCTTCTACTCCAGGAGTTCGACATTGAGATCAAGGATGAGCCTGGAGTCAAGAATGTGGTGGCGGATCATCTCTCCCGTTTAGAGCAGCCTGAGGAGTCCGAGCATATTGATCCCATTTGTGAGACCTTCCCAGATGAGGCGATCCTTGCAATCACCTCACACCCATGGTATGTCGATATTGTGAACTTTCTCGTTGCTGGGAAAGTCGCACAAGATTGGCCCAGGCAGAGGCTTGAGACCTTCCTTGCGAAGGCCAAGTCCTACCACTCGGAGGATCCCATCCTTTACCACGAAGGAGGGGATAGCGTCTGGCGTAGGTGCATTCCTCAGGAGGAGCACCATAGCGTCCTCACATACTGCCACAAGCTTGAGGCAGGAGGACATCATTCTGGGAGGAGAACGGTATAAAAAGTGCTCCAATCCGGCTTGTGGTGGCCTACCCTCTTCAAGGACTCTGATGATTTCGTGAAGAGGTGTATTGACTGTCAGAGGATGGGCACTTGTGCACAGCGTGATATGATGCCGATGCAGCCCATTCACTTCTGTGAGGTTTTTGATGCATGGGGCATCGATTTCATGTGTCCATTCCCTAAGAGTCAGGGATTTGAGTACATTCTGTTGGCCATAGATTATGTTAGTCGTTGGGTTGAGGCTATCCCCGCCCGAGCCGCTGATGCGAGGACAGTTTGCAGATTATTGAGGAAGCACATCACCACACGGTTCGGGGTCCCTCGAGTTTTGATTTCAGATGGGGGTCTCATTTCATCAACGACCAGGTAAAGGCCCTTGCTAGTGAGTTCGGTATAGACCATCGTGTTGCTACACCTTACCATCCACAGACGAATGGTCTAGCCGAGGTGTCGAACAGGGAGATCAAGACTATATTGCAGAAAGTCGTCCGCCCAGACCGAAAGGATTGGTCACAGCTTTTGGACTCGATCTTGTGGGCATATAGGACGTCTTTCAAGACACCATTGGGCACATCTCCCTTTCGCCTCGTATATGGCAAGCCGTGCCATTTACCTGTTGAGCTGAGGCACAAGTCACTTTGGGCAGTCACTGAGATACTTATGGATCCAGATGGTGTAGGAGACCAGAGGAGGGCATAGTTAGCAGCCCTGGAGGAGTTTAGAGACACCGCCTTCTCAAACAGCCTACATTATAAGGAGAGAGTGAAGGAGTGGCATGATTCTCACATCAGCCACAAGCATTTTGAGCCTGAACAGAGAGTATGGTTGTTTGATGCGAGGCTTCGTTTATTTCCAGGGAAGCTACAGAGCAAGTGGAAGGGACCTTATCCGGTGAGAAAGGAACACGACAACGGTAGCATTGATATATCCGAGTTGTCTTCTGAGAGTACCTTTCGTGTGAACAGCCAGCGGCTCAAGCCATTTCTAGATCATGAGCCGCGGGTCGTTGATGTTGCCCTGATTCATTTTGCATGAGATGTGGTCTTTTGACTCACATCTATTGCATCTCACGCCTGATTCTCACTGACCATCCGCCTTGTATAGATCCAGATGTCCATATCATCACATTCTTTAGTCCCACATCCCTTTATTCATCCTTTGATTATGCTATACTTAGGGTGTACTTTACCCTAAGTATAGGGGGGACGTAGGACCTTTAAGTATTTCTTTTGTTTCTGTCTACCCCTGTTTTTGCTACCTATACTTAGGGATATTTTACCCTAAGTATAGGGGGGGTAGACCCTATACATTCTCCACTTGGCTTTCCCTTAGTATATAGCCTGCTATACTTAGGATTACTTGATCCTAAGTATAGGAGGAAAAGACGAGAGTCTTTTGACCTTCTATTCATTCATTCGTCTTTGTATATAGCCTTCCTTTTCACTTCCCTATACCTAGCACGAGTTATGTCTTCTTCATCGCTCTTGACTCTGAGGACATCGTTCGAGCTAAGTATAGGGGGTGTGTATATATTTCATATATACTTTAGCCATAACTCGTACTTTGTGTGAGTGTGTTAATAAATAAAAATGGCTAAAAACCTTAAAAATCACAAAAATTAAAAATTTTCATATACATAAACATTCTTTTATTTGCACATAAATAGCTAGTGTACAAATTATTTTTGTAAAAATGTTTTCAAAAGTCTTTTGTGTAAAGCTTGTGTAAATATTTTTGTATCAAAATTATGTATATAGTACAAAATTTTTCCAATAATGTTTTAAAAATCAAAAGTTTGCAAAAATCTTGTGTAAATGTGTGTAAATATCTTTCGCAAAACTTGCACTTCATGCATCATCCATTCATGATTTCAAAACATTTTTCAAAAATTTTACATGTTTGTAAAATTTGTGTAAATAGCATCTTTTGTACATATGTATATTGTTTTTCTGGATTATAGTTGACATTTAAACTAGCCTGGAATCAAATTGAGAAATGGAGCTTGATTAAGATCTTAATCCTCCTAATTTATAAGAGGAACCTTATAGGGCTTAGGTTTAAGGCTTTTCAGGTCCATGGTGACTTAATCCTTTGAGTCCACTAGGCTATGATCACATGTCATCTCAATGAGCCTAAGTAGAGCACTTAACAACAACACACGACTCATATAGACAATGTCTTTACTTGGACACCAGCACTTTGCACCGAGCTCTCTACGGATGAGGTGGTGAGGAGGCAGTCTTCCTTGACTTGGGGTAGCATATGAGGGTAGTACTTCTAGGCGGAACCTCTCTTCTTCTTTTAGTGAAGGAAGTGCGTCTCAACTTGGTCTGGTTGCCATGAGGTCTAACGACGGGAGTTGTGGGTTGCAATAAAGCTTCAAAAGAGGGATAGTCTACTGGCTCAAGAGGAAAAACTCCTTGTATATATGCTGCACATGTATATGTTGTATAGATGCACTTGCAAAAAAAAGCAAAAAGAAAATAACTCCAAAAAAGTGGTGGGTCTGAGAGAAAATGGTAATCCCACCGGAGTATGTATATAGAGTGCAATAAGCAAAGCTTGAGTTTCATGATCCACCTTATGTAGCTTGCAGCAGGGAGACTTGTCTCCACTGGTCAAGCTCCCAAGGGTACTTGGCTATACTGGCCTTGACCCATTCTCTTCTTCCTCCTCTTCTTGAGCCGGTTGAACGTGAACTTAGAAGGGAATACCCTGCTCCTCGAGGAAAGAGTGGCCAGACTGAGGTCATAGAGTTACCTTGTTGGGGAGGGTTGTCAAGTTGCCATTTCTGAGGTGGAGAGCTTAGACCTCACATTTAGAGGACAAGAAAAGATTCATAGTCTCCAGGGTTTGTGATTGATGACTTGTTCGGATCTGGAGCATTGAGGAGTCTTGATTAGAGATTAGTGGAACTTAGAGGCTGTTGAGTTTTAGGCTTAAGTCCAAATAAGGTTCCGACACATTAATAATCCAAAGATCTGATCGAGCTCCATACCTTAATTTAATGAAGGCAAGTTTAATAAATCAACCTTGATCCATGTACCTTCACTTTTTCTTTTTCTTTATTTCTTTTTCACTTCTTTTTCAAATAAATGTTTGCTAAGGGACTAGCAAAGTTAAGTATAGGGGGATGATGAATACTCATTCGTCACTCTTTATTCTTATATTTTAGCTACAAAAACCTTTGCAAATGCATGTATATATTTGTAAATATAAATAATTACCAAAAGCATGCATGGTGTAAATAGTAATAATTAACATGTTTTTGTGCAAAAATAAAAGAATAAAGATCAAAAAGAAAAAGAGGGAAATATTTAGAATAAATATTGAGCAACCTAACCCAAGGGAGGGCTCAGCATGGGCCTGATCGCATAAAAGCCAAAGTAGAGGGAGATAGGGGCTCATGTGTGTAAATATGTCTGTAAATATAATAAAAGTATTTTCCTCCAAAAATAGAAGAAAATGGGCTTTTAAATATTTGTATATATTTATAAATATAAATTCAAGATAAAAATAGAAAAATTAAAAAGAAAACAAAAACATCACTTTCACCATGTATATAACCCACTCACTTGTATTTATTTCACCCTATAAATAAATAAAATGAAATTCCATAAAATTTGTAAATACTCTATATTTTATGATGTAAATAAATAAAATAAAAAAAATTAAAACAAAAACAAAATAAAAAGAACAAAATTAAAAACCCAAAAATACATTGTAAATATACCATGTATATACATGTACATATGTATTTATTTCACTATCGTATATAAATAATAAAAATAAAATAAAAATATCTTTTTATTCCTAACTTTATGATATAAAAAATAAAATATAAAATGATAATAAAAATGTATAAAAATAACAAATTAAAAATCAAAATTAAAAATCCTATATTGTATATATACCTATATATAGCTATATAATGTAAATACCTTATTTTTATTTTGAAAAATTATTTAAAAATCACTAAAAAATAGAAAAAATTAAAACAAAAACATTTCATGTTTTGACTTTTTAATAAATCGGCCATTTGCTATTTTTAAATGATTTTATAAATCTTTTCCACGTGGCCTGTCCCCATTGGTCCACGGGGGTTGTTGACCGCCCGGTCAACTTCCCCCCCAGGGCCACTTCCCACGGGTATTAGGCGGGTGACCCGACTTCTCGTTATTTTAACGCCTAAACCCGATCACCATTCCCCCAAACCCCGGGTCCGTTTTGCTCACGTCATATCCGACACCCTCGTCGGGGTATCCTCATCGGGGTCCGCGCTCCACACTGCCCTACCCGACCACTTCTAGCTGGACCTGCACCCATATAAATCTCGATCTCCGCCACCTCATTCCTCATCTTTGGCTCATTTGTTCACCACCCAGGGACCTCCACCGGCCGAGCGAGAGTGACAGCTTGCTCCAGCAGGTGTCGCAGCGAGGAGGGAGCAAGGGACCATTGATCCGGCGAGCCACCACCGCCGTGCTCCGCCCAGAGCAGGAGACAGAGCCGCGGACGTCGGCGCTCCTTGAGGTGAGGACCTAGAGCTGCCTACGCTCATCCCCAGTCGAACCATCCACTCAGGTAGCCTAGATTTCTTCTCTAGTTCTTTAATTTCCGATTAGCCCCAAATCGCCCCGTCGCCGACCACCTCCGATTCCGGTCACGTTCGCCTTCCACTCGATCATCGGGATGCACCATAGCCTCCACCTTCCTCCCGCGCACGTTCTGCGCCCCTCCATTCAACCCAGCTCGCACAGGAGCAGGGGTTTCGAGCTCCTCCGTCCACCCCCTCGCCGGAGCTCGACCACTTCGCCTCCCCGATCACTTTCACCACGCCTAACGGGGTCGAGGCACTTTGCCCTCGACCCCTGAGTCTTTTGGAGTTCTTTTACAGGTACAACGAGGGCCATCTGAGGTCCTCTGACTCGAGCCAGGAGCCGTTTCTCCGCCGGAGCTGACTGGGCTCCTTAGAGCGTCGTTGCTCCATCGGAGAGTCCCATCTGACGCGGAGGCCCACGACGACTCTTCTCCGATCATCAGAGCCCCGCGAGGAGGCCAGGAGCACGCACATTGGGCCGACGAAGTTCGCCGGCCGACAGTTTTTCCAGGGCCTTCTCCCACCATCCGATCGACCCCGAGCTCCAGTCGTGATCCTGATCGTCCATTTGCGGAGCAGCCCTGACCGCCAGATCTCTTGGGATTTGATCTGGACCGCTGATCCAGCGAGGTTAAGCCACGACGCGTTGCAGCCATCAGATATAGCATGTGGATTCACCTCCTCCGTCCGATCCGAGCCAGGACCCCTTCGCAGCTCCACGTCGTAGCTCAGCCGTTTGATTATCCACGTGGGAGCATTCCAGCCATCGGATCGCGCCGAGGGCTCCTTTAGTGTGCGGTGCGCCATCCCACTGTCCGATCTGCCACGCGTCGCGCATCCAGCCCTCGAGATTTTAATAAGGGGTAATTGTCCTTAGGCCCCTCTGCTTTTAGTTTTTATTATTTAGTCCTGTAAATACATACTTTAGTTGTTCTATTTCCGGTACAATTGCACTTTGGACCCTGAGATTTGTTTTATTCGCATATATGCCCCTGTGTATGGTGTAGCTGGTGCATCGACACGTGCTCTTTTGGTTTATTTGCTTGCTTAGCCCTGTAGTTCTGGACTGTTATGAAATGAAGAAATATTTTTAGATAATTGCATTTATACCCCTGTGCGTGAATTAATTGTACATGTGCGTTTATTTGTGGGTAAATTACAAACTAGTCCTTGGACTTTTGGTACCTGTTACCAAATAGCCTCAGAACTTAGTTTTCGTTACATTTAGGTTCCTGAGTGCCCCAGACACGCACGACGCGCGTGATTTCGTGGGATTTTTGCATCGGACCCCCCCAGAACTTTGGGTATTTGCACTCGGGTCCCTGTGCACAGTACCTAAGTTTTATTTTTGAATAAAATAGTAAATCAACTCCAAATTCGATGAAAATTGGACACCTGCCATAGTGTAAAATTTTCTAGAATTTTGGGAGACATTTTTGCTTTTATTTGATATTTTTAAAAAATCAAAAACATCCATTTTTGTTACTGTCTAATTTAAAATTCATAAAAAAATATTAAAACTTATCTAAAAATTACAAATAAATTAGCTACTGTTTGTTTTGGCTTGTTTAATTTTCTGGCCAATTTTGGCTATTTTTCATTATATAAAACTCATAAAAATTGAAAAACACCTAAAAGCTCATAAAATTTCTAATAATTAATTTGAAAATCCAACAACCATAAATCCAGTATCTAAATTTTCCTTAAACTTTCTAGTTATAGGAAAAATACCTCCAGGAGCTAAATAAGCCGTTTTGCAATTTAAATTGGCCTTTTTCTCTTGACTGGACAGTGTCTTCAGTTTCTAGCATTGTTTTATTTTTAGAAAATTAAATAAACATCAGAAAATTCCCAAAAATTCATTAAAACAGTAAAAATTATAAAACACATAAAAACATTTTTATTTGAATTTTTGGTTGATTTTTTATGCATTAAATAAATTGTTGAATTGCATTGTTTCCTTGCCTTTTCTATTTTTCTTAATTAATTAAAAATCCAAAAAAATATAAAAAGAGTAAAATCCGCCAAAAATACCCTTTTCTTTCCTTTTATTTTATTTTTGACTACTTCGTAGGCCGTGAGGCCATTACGTGCTCCTTGTGTTCGACCCTGGTCGCTATACCAGGTTAAAGTAATAGCAAGACCGCTATTTGACTTTGAGTTGTTTTTATCTTGTTTGGTGGTCTCTTTTTCTGGATTGACCGAGTCTGATTGCTTGGGTCGCAACGACCTTTGACGACCTTTTACCCGAGTGTTAAGAGCGGGTTATCAGGTGGCCGTTGGAAAATTACCAATCGTCCCCTCTCCCAAATCTCTTATATATACCCCCCATTCTTCACATTCTTCACACATTCATCCCCTCTCCATTCATCATCTTCCTCCCTTACTCCTCTTCTCTCATTTCTCTCATTCCATATTCTGAAGCGTGATTTCGTCTCTCAATCTGCTAATCTTATTCAAGTAGGAATAAGACCATTTCTTTGTAGACCATTTTTCATGTTTTTTTGCAGGTTTTTATTAGTGAAGGCGATATAATATTAACGATATCGGATTATATTCTTTTCTTTTTGGATAACATTTCTATTTGAAGACACACATCTTTTAGGTAACATTTCTATAATATTGCAGATATCGGATTATATTCTTTTCTTTTCAGATAACAATTCTATTTGAAGGCACGCGTCTTAGAACAGTATAAATGTCTCAATCTTGTAGGACCATCGCTTGTTGGTCCTTTGAGTCAATTTGACTCTAGACCCTCTAAGCTCACACCGTCTACTCAATATAGTTCAAGAGATTTGCAACCACAAATATTTGATAGTGTTCGACAATTGGAGACAACTGATTTCGATAGACAGTTGTTTGGTATACCTACGATAATACCACAACAACGTCCGGAGCTGCCTCGAAGACCCTCTCCGGGAGTAAGGATCACTGAGCCTCCTCCATTAGAGCTGCCTCGCCAGTCAACAAGTGTAAGGACTTCAAGAAACCAGGAAACTCAAACAATCGAACCTCCACGGAAGTCGTCATCTAGGTCGCGTCCTCCAGGGCACATTCCAACACATTCGGAACAAAATACCAAGTAGTAGAAGAAGAAGACGGTACATGAGGAGAGTCACAGAAAAATGGGAGATGTTGGGAAAGGAAACGACAAAGGAGGAGGTGCAGGAGGTGGAGGAGGATGTCTGAAAGGATTTCTGATGATATGGAAACTATAAGTTATTGTAAATTATTTTCTTATTAATTGTAAACATATCTTTGTTCTTTTATGATTTTAATGAAATACTTGCAATTTTTCTCAGTTAATTGATGTCAAGTTGTACGTTGTTGAGCTCGCGTATGTCAATGGTAAAGAATGTTGAGCACACTCTCATATTTTATATTTATTTTATATTTACTATAATATTCCTGAGATGTCAACTAAAAATATTCTTAGTATATATTAATAGTGAATAGAAAAATAAATACAAATGATGGCTATTTAATAATATAGTAATTACTTCAAAGGTCCTCATTCATATCTTAATTTTAATGGGATTTTTACCCACTAGACCCTATAAACTTTTCCAATTACCTCCACGACCTTTGAAACAACATAATTCCTCCCTCGACCCCGTAAACTTGCCAACTCTTACCACATGAACCATGTGGTTACTTTGTTTGAAGCTCGTGGGGGTTCTTGGGGTAATTTATATGGACAATGGGGTAATTACGTTATGCAAAAGGTCGTAGAGGCAATTGGCAACGTTTATAGGGTCTACCGGGTAAAAATCCCAATTTTAATTACGCATATTTAATTAATTTTGATTTTTTTAATAATTATTTAAAAAAAAGTCCTCAAAGATCCTCATTCATATCAAATAGGTAAAATAATTATATTTTCTTTATTTAGAGTATCGAATAGAAAGTAAAACATGGAATGAAAATTTGTTGCAATTTGTCCAAGTTCAAATCGGTACCCTAGGTGCCTATCGATACACATTTTTAAAATAAATTTCAATGATGCCTATTTAATTAATTTAGAATTTTTTAATAATTATTTTAAAATATATATATATACACACTTATTATATTCTGAAAAAAAATAAAAAGTGAAAAAATATAAAAAGAAAAAAAAATATAAAATTAAAAACAAAAATCTATAAAACTTTTCAAATTTATTGAAATAAATATAATTAAAAACGCACAAAAAACATAAAAGCAGAAAAGCACCAAATTATTGTTGTTTATTTTTCGTAGACAATAATTAGTTGTCTATACATGTATTAGCTCTTAGTGGTTCGATAGTCTAAACTTATTCACTATACACATATTTTGTATAGTTAAAATAAAATAATTTTTGACTCACACATTTTCATTTATTTATCATAGATATGGGATTGATTATTTGTTTGATATGATTGATCACAATTTGAGTACCATGAGAGCGGTCGATACAATGATTGTCGGATCCAACTTGTTGGACACTATAGGCCATCCAAGATTGGGCATTAGGATCCTCTAAATGAGCGTTCAACATTGAGATATTAATTAGTGATTATTTGTGGTATTGGTTTTCTTCCTTTCACACTAGAAACCTTTGAAATGCTCATGATTTTGTAAATTTGGCTGAGAACCAAAGTTGGAAGATGAAAGAATTTTATCTGACTAAGGTAGTCAGTACATATTGATAACAGGTCCGATCACTCGGGTATAAGGTACTGAAAACAGGTCGTCGTGACCCAAGCGATCAGACGATGTGTATCAAGAAAAATGAACCACTCAAGATGGATAAAATCAATCAAAACTCAAATAGCGGTCCTGCTATGTGATTAACCTGGTATAGCACCCAGGGTCGAACTCAAGGAGCACGGGTTGGCCGAGAGGCCTATGAAGTAGTAAAAATAACGAAAATAACGAAAGAAAATTTTTTTAGTGGTTTTTAATTATTTTTATATTTTTTTGGATTTTTAATATATTAAGAAAATAAGAAAACAAAGGAAAAGCACACTTCAACCAATTATTCAAAGCATCAAAAATCAACAAAAAATTAAAACAAAAATGTTTTTATGTATTTTATATTTTTTTATGTTTTAGGTGAATTTTTGATAATTTTCTGAGGTTTATTTTATTTTCTAAAAATCAAACAGTAGCTAAAAACAGTGGTATTGTCCAGCCAGGCCAAATGTCCCTAGATAAAATATCTAAGGGCCTCAAAATGGCCTGGAGGTAATTTTCCTATAAAGTAGATGAAACAAGGAAAATTGAGATACCAATTTTATTATTTTTGGATTTTTAATTTATTTACTAGAATTTTTATGGGATTTTTAGTGTTTTTAAGTTTTTAGTATTTTTAACCAATGAAAAATAGCCAAACTTGGCTAGAAAATCAAGCTAAGCTGAACAAGCAATAACTAATTTTTATAGATTTTTTAAGTGGGTTTTTATATATTTTTTGTGATTTTTCAAACTAGATAGTAACAAAAATGACTATTTTTGAATTTTTAAAAATAGCAAACAAAAACAAAAATGTCCTCAAAAATCTACAAAAATTCTACACCATGGCAGGAGCCTTGTGTCAAATTTTCGTTGGATTTGGAGGTGATTTGATATTTTATTCAAAAATAAAGGTGGGGCACTGTGCACAGGGACTGACGTGCAAATACCCAAAATTCTGGGGGTCCTGGTGCAAAATACCCAGCAAAACACGCGCCACGCGCGTGCCTGGGGCACTCAGGGACCTAAATGCAAGAAAAATAAGTCCCGAGGACTTATTGGTAACAGGTACCAAAAGTCCAGGGGTCTTATATGCAAATAACCCAAAAAATATCGCACATGGGGAAATAAAACACGCACAGGGGTATAAATGCAATTATCTAAAAACTTTCATTCATTTAATAACATCCAGAAATACAAGGGTATCTACTGCAAATACACCAAAATAACACGTGACGAAGCACGTGGCTCACAACAGGCAGGGGTATAAATGCAAACACACTAAAGCTCAGGGTCCAATGTGCAATTTAACCTAAAACTAAACAACTGATTTTAACATTTACAGGACTAAAACGAAATAAAAATAAAAGCGGGGCCTAAGGGTAATTTACCCTTTATTAAACAGGGGCGTTGGATGACTGCCACGTGGCTGATCGGATGGCGTGGAAGCGAAGTGGTTGGTGATCCAACGGCTGCGGTCGATCCTCCAAAGATCGGGCGGTGGAAGCAGCTCCTCGAACGGATGGACAAGATGTGATCTGGAGCGGGAGGCGACGATCAACGGTAGCTGGAGGTCCTGGACGAACAGGCGGCCGGCGAACTTCGCCGGCCTCGTGGAAGCGACTCCGGCCTCCTCTGCTGCGCCTAAGTATCGGAGAAGCTCCGACGTGGTTGTGCGCAGCTGCTGATGCTCTTCGATGCCTAAACCGAGCTCGGGGGAGCTCTGACGAGGGTGGCGGAGGCGAGACTCCTGGTCTGAACGGGAAAGGCCTCAGATGGCCTTTGCTGGACCTGCAAAGTATCTCAGAAGACTCGCGGGTCGAGGGCAAAGTGCCTCGACCCAGTTAGGCGAAGTGGGGGTGGCTGGTGCGTCGAGACGGCGGGCTCCGGCGAAGGTGGTGGACGGAGGAGCCCGGTTCCCAGCTCCTGTGCGAGCTGGGTTGAGTGAGTGGGTGCAGAAGGTGCGTCGGACGAGGGCGAACGTGAAGGTCGGGTCCGATGATCGGATGGTGGACGGAACCGGGGTGAATCAGAAAAATACGACGGTGGCGCGATTTGGGGGAAAACGGAATTTAAAAGAAATGGCTGAGCCAAGTGGCTACCTGGGTGGTTGGTGAGACTGTGGCGGAGCTGGGGAAGCTCCCGGTCTTGGCCTCAAGGGACGTCTCGGCCCGAGGCTCGAAGCTCGCTTGGGTGGCGGAGCTGCGGCGGCTACGTCGCCGGATCAATGGATTCGCCGGCTCTCCTCGCTGCAACAGGTCGGGGATGCGAGCTGTCACCTCACACTCTCTCTGGAGCTCACTGGAGAACGAAGCAAATGGCCAAAGATGGAGAGAGAAGGTGGCGGAGCAGCGGCTTTATATGGCTAGGGGTCCGAGAAGAATGGGTCCGGGCAAGCTCAGGAGCGCGCGGATCCCGAGGGAGCAGCTCCGACGAGGATGTCAGATGCACGGCGAAGGATTCGGACCCGGGGTTAGGTGGAGTGATGATCGGGTTGAGCGGGTAAAAGTGGGAGAAATCGGGTCCGGAGCTCGAACCCGTGGGAAGTGGTCCTGGGGGGGGTAGTTGACCAGGCGGTCAACATCCCCAGGACCCAATGAGAAGAGGCCACGTAGCTAAACTTTGAAGCTCAAAAATACGGTAGTAAATGGCCGAATTTGCAAAAAGTTAAAACATGAAATATTTTTATTTTATTTTTTTCTACTTTTTTGTGATTTTTAATAATTTTTCTGAAATGAAAATAGGCTATATACATAGTATGTACTATATATAGGTATATACAATATATATAGGGTTTTGATTTTTTATTTTTATATATTATTTTTATGCAATTTTATCCTTATTTTATATTTTATTTATTTATAGTATAAAATAAGGAGTAAAAGGGTGTTTTTATTTTATTTTTATTATTTACTTACATAGGTCTAATAAATATATATGTACATCTATATACATGGTATATGTACAATGTGTTTTTGTATTTTTAATTTTTCTATTTTATTTTGTTTTGATTTTAATTGCTTTTATTTTATTTATCTACAATATATAACATAGACTATTTACAAAAAGTTTGGAAAATAATTTTATTTATTTACAAGGTTAAGTAAATACATAGGTGTGGTTTATGTACAAGATGAAAAGGGGTGTTTTTTTTGTTCTTTTTGATTTTTAGCTTTTTGTTTTGTTTTTAATATTTTACAAGTATTTACAAGCATATTTTTGGTGAGGAAAATACTTTTATTTATCTACATAAATATTTACACCAAAGATCCTATCTCCCTCTACTTTGACTTTTATGCGGTCAGGCCCATGCTGAGCCCTCCCTTGGGTTAGGTTGCTCAATATTTATTCTAAATATTTCCCTCTTTTTCTTTTTAATCTTTATTCTTTTATTTTTGCACAAAAACATGCTAATTATAAGTTTTTACACAATGCATCCTTTGGTAATTATTTGTATTTACATATATCTACATGCATTTGCAAAGGTTTTTGTAGCTAAAATATAAGAATAAAGAGTGATGAATGGGTATTCATCACCCCCCTATACTTAACTTTGCTAGTCCCTTAGCAACACTTATTTGAAAAAGAAGTGAAAAAGAAAGAAAGAAAAAGAAAAAGAGGATGTACATTGATCAAGGTTGATTATTAAACTTGCCTTCATTAAATTGGGGTATGGAGCTCGATCAGATCTTTGGATTATTAATGTGTCGGAACCTTATTTAGACTTAAGCATAAAACTCAACAGCCTCTAAGTTCCACTAATCTATAACCAAGACTCCTCAATTCTCCAGATCAGAACAAGTCATCAATCACAAACCCTGAAGACCATGAATCTTTTCTTGTCCTGTGAATGTGAAGTCTAAGCTCTCCAACTCAGAAATGGCAACTTGACAACCCTCCCCAACAAGGTAACTCTATGACCTCAATCTGGCCACTCTTTCCTCGAGGAGCGGGGTATTCCCTTCTAAGTTCAAGTTCAACCGGCTCAAGAAGAGGGGGAAGAAGAGAATGGGTCAAGGCCAGTGTAGCCAAGTACCCTTGGGAGCTTGACCAGTGTAGCCAAGTCTCCCTGCTGCAAGCTACAACAGGTGGAACATGAAACCAAGCTTTGCTTATTGCACTCTATATACATACTCCGGTGGGATTATCATTTTCTCTCAGACCCACCACTTTTTTGGAGTTCATTTCTTTTTGCACCTTTTTTTTTGGAGTCCTTGAAGAGGGTAGGCCACCACAAGCCGGATTGGAGCACTTTCTGTGCCGTTCTCCTCCCAGAATGATGTCCTCCTGCCTCAAGCTTGTGGCAGTAAGTGAGGACGCTATGGTGTTCCTCCTGAGGGATACACCGACGCCAGATGCTATCCCCTCCTTCGTGGTAAAGGATGGGATCCTCCCAATGGTAGGACTTGGCCTTCGCAAGGAAGGTCTCAAGCCTCTGCCTGGGCCAATCTTGTGGGACTTTCCCAGCAACGAGAAAGTTCACAATATCGACGTACCACGGGAGTGAGGCGATAGCAAGGATCGCCTCATCTGGGAAGGTATCTCTAATAGGATCAATCTGCTCAGACTCCTCAGGCTGCTCTAAACGGGAGAGATGATCCGCCACCACATTCTTGACTCCAGGCTTATCCTTGATCTCAATGTCGAACTCCTGGAGTAGAAGGATCCATATAGTCAGTCTGGCCTTGGCATCCTTCTTTGCCATGAGGTACCTGATGGCGGTGTGATCTGTAAACAAAGTCACTCTAGATCCAGTGATATACGATCTGAACTTATCTAGGGCGAACACTACGGCTAGCATCTCCTTCTCTGTGACCGTGTAATTCTGCTGGGCGGAATCCAATGTGCGGCTAGCGTAGTGTATGGCAAATGGAACTCCATCCCTCCTCTGTCCCAGTACTGCCCCTACGGCAAAATCGGAGGCATCCGTCATGATCTCGAATGGGAGAGACCAATCAGGCGGCTGGAGGACAGGAGCCTCAATAACACATTGCTGGAGAGTCGCGAAGGACGAAAGACACTTGTCATCGACAAGGAACTCGGTGTCTTTCATCAAGAGGTCAGTCAACGGTCGGGCAATCCTGCTGAAATCCTGAATAAATCTCCTATAAAATCCAACGTGCCCCAGGAATGACCGTAGCTGCCTCAGATTGGATGGCGGTGCGAGTTTCCTAATGACATCAACCTTGGCCGGATCAACCTCCATGCCCCTGTTGGAGATGATATGGCCAAGCACCGTCCCTTGAGTCACCATGAAGTGACTCTTCTCCCAAGATAAAACCAAATGATACTCAATACATCGCTGGAGTACCCGGTCTAGGCAGTCAAGACAGGAGTCGAATCCGTCGCCGTAGACCGAGAAATCGTCCATGAAGACCTCCAAACACTCCCCTACCATGTCCGAGAAGATCGACAGCATGCACCTCTGAAAAGTCGCAGGGGCATTGCATAGCCCAAATGGCATGCGTCGAAAAGCATATGTGCCGAAGGGACAGGTAAAGGTGGTCTTCTCCTGATCCTCAGGAGCGATGACCACTTGGTTGTAGCCCGAGTACCCATCCAGGAAGAAATAATGGCTCTTCCCTGCCAGTCTCTCAATGATCTGGTCAATAAAAGGCAGGGGGAAATGGTCCTTCTTGGTGGCCTGGTTGAGTCTCCTGTAGTCAACACAGACCCTCCAAGAGGTGGGTACTCATGTAGCAATCTCCTCTCCCTACTGACTGATCACAGTCGTGATTCCCGTCTTCTTGGACACCACATGCAAGGGGCTGACCCACTTGGAGTCGGAAATGGGATAAATAAAATCTGCACTCCACCATTTTGATATTTCCTTCATCACAACCTCTCTCAGGTTGGGGTTCAGTCACCGCTGGAACTCACGCGACGGCTTCGCCCCCTCCTCGAGATAGATATGGTGGGAGCACACTGATGGACTAATCCCATGGAGATCTGCTACGCTCCATCCGATCGCCTTGCGGTTCTTTTCAAGAACCCCCATCAGACAGGATTCCTGCTCTCCAGTCAACTCAGCGGAGATGTTGACTGGGTACATCTCTGGCTCGCCCGCAAGGAACTGATACTTCAGCGAAGTAGGGAGCGGCTTCAGCTCTGGAATGCTGGGTGCTGGCAAATCTGGCTGCGGAAGAAAGTGAGTGAATGCTGCTAAGTCTGCCAAATCTGCCTGGGAGAAAGAAAGCGCACTCTTGCAAACTGGCTCGGGAGAAGGCTGCTCAACTGCACTGTCTCTGGTCTGCTCAGCATCTGCCTCCTCCTCATCTGTAGGCTCAGGTGGACTCAGGTCTGGCATCTGATCATCACAATCTGACCAATCAGACTCTGAATCCAAGGGATCTGTATCAACCGCGGTGGCATCAGTACCACCGTAACTCAAGGTGGCCTCAGCACCACCATCACAGAAATTCGTGTCGCGATCAAGGACCGGCTCTGCTGCCTCTATGGTATCCTGAACCAAGGCTGTGCTCTCCAGACTCTCCTCTGCTATCATCTCGGCATCAGCTGTATCTGAATATGAGAGGATGGTCTGTGCTGCAGGATCTGCCCAAGCTGCCTCATCGTCTGTGATCACAAAATCACAGTCCTGGTGGATGTCTGGCTCTGCGTCTGTCAGCTGCTCTGAATCTGTACTTGCATCTGAGCGGGCTCTCTCTCCAGCTCTGTAGTCCTCGACCGTCTCTATTTGTATACTCTCGCCCTCGACGCGAAAGTACACCTTTCCGCTATCATGATCAGTCACCGCCTTGGCTGTGGCCAAGAACGGACGACCAAGGATGATGGGGGTATCGGTCACTGAGTCAGGGATCTCCATGTCCAACACTACGAAGTCCACGGGGAATATCAGGCCCTGAATCGTGACGATAACGTCTCGTAATAACCCCTTCGGCCTCTTGACAGATCGATCAGCGAACTGAAGGACTGTCCTGCTCTGTCGAAGAGTGCCCAACTCGAAACGGTCGAGAAGGGCTGCCGGAAGAAGGTTGATCGACGATCCGCTATCTAGTAGAGTACGGTCGAACCTCTGCTCACAGATCTGGCATCTGACATAGGGGGCCCCTGAATCTGGCCTCTTGGCTGCCAGTCGGTTCTGGATCGCAAAACACGTGGCTTTCGTCAGCACATGTATCTCTGAAGTGTGGTTCCTCCTCCTCCTCCTGATTGTGGTCCTGTCTCTCAAAGAACGCTGGAGAAGGGGGATGTGCTGCAATGCCTCCTGGAGGGTTAGCTGGATGTGGAATCTATCTATCATGCTCTGGTTGAATTCCTCCTGCACTCTCTATTTTGGATCATTTTCTCTTTTCTTCCCCTTCCCCATCTGAAGGGCTCTAGGGAAGGGGATCACAGGGTCCTTCGCAGATGAAGGACTAGGTAAAGGCCTAGACGGCTCGACGGCCGGATCCACACATACATCATGCACCACAGTGGGACCAGAAAAACTAAACCTTTTCCTTTATTCAAACCAAAGTTCTGAGATACATCAAGGCGGGGAAAGACTACATCTCTCTCAACACAAACACCGGTGGCCTCAGTACCACCTCTGCCTGGCTCTGTTGCTGCTGCTGCTAGACGTCTCGTGGCCTCAATACCGCGGGCTGGCTCGGCTATCCTAGTGGCGTCAGTACCACCTCCTCGAACTGGTGAAGCGGCGGCCTCAGTACCGCCGGTGGGATCAGCATCCTTGGTGGCATCAGTGCCACCATCATCATCTGGAGCGGCCTCAGTACCGCTCTCCTCCTCCTCATGTGGCTCCTCTGAAGTATCCTCGTGGTGAAGCTCAGATGAGGCGCCGCCGCCTGCTGGGGTCCTACCGCTCCTAAGTGCAACAAAATCAGCATCAAACAGATCTGAAGATGTATAAACAAATAGGTCACTAGGAGTGGCAAGCTCAGTGGAATCTACCTGCTCAGACTTCCTCTTGAGGTTGTTCGGGTTCGGCTCAATCTGTGCAGGAATGGCGACCTTCCCCCTCACAAGGTCCCGCATCTCCTGGCGGAACTCGTCCATCTCCCGTCTAAATGTCGCCTGCTGATCCGTGAGGAGGCGGGCGATGTCATCCAAGGCGGGGCTCTCATGGGAGCCCGACGGGTAGCCTCTCTGGGGATGAGGCTGCTGGAACTGCTGCTGAGGGGGGTAGGAGGTAGGGTGATGCTGGTAAGCTGGGTGAGCCTGCTGCTCACGTCTCCCCGACTGTCCCTGCTGCTGATAGGGACGAGGGACGAAGGATGATGGATGGTGTGTCTGGTATGCTGGGGGCTGCTGCTGTGGCTGGTGATCTCTCTGCTGGCCGTACTGCCCTCCCTGACCTGACGGCTGCTGCTGGGGCTGGGCACCACCACTCCCCCACCTGAATCCGGGATGGTCTCGTCGAATCCCAAGCTGGGGGCGGTCATACCAAATCCCGTTGACATCCATCAACAGCTCTGCATCGTAAGGGGCTGGCGGAAGTACTGCCAGAGGCTGGTCCGGCTGGTATACCACCATCTGCATGTCTGGAGATGGTGGGGACTGGTAGGTGGGCTGCGGCTGCTGGTACGGCTCCGCCTGTACAAGATGAACCTGTCTAGGCTGCTGTAGGGAGCTGGAGCGCTGGGACGAGCTGCTGCTACTGCCGGAGTCGCCTCGCGACTGAAGACGGGGCTGTGGAGCCGTCTGTGCCTCCTGGAGACACATGAGCTGTGTCTTCATGTCGCTCAGAGTCTGTGCCATCTGCTCCATCTGAATGATGCCCTGGCACTGCTTCTTCTCTATCAGCTCCATGCGGTCCAATTTCTCGCTGATAATGCCCATGTCCGCAACGGACGACTCTGCCTGTGCTGCTGCGACTGCGGACGTACTAGATGGACCTGCATCGACCCGTGCTATCCGCTGGTACTGCACGGGTCCTGGCTGTTGTGGCTGGGGTCTCTGAGTATACAACCTGGTCTGGGACATCACCATGTAGTTTTTGGCCATCTCCTCATAGATGGCCCAGACCTGGTCGTGGTCCTTGGCAAAGTAGGACCCGTCGCAAGAAGCGTTCACCAGACCCTGAAGCTCTGGCGTCAACCCGCTGAAAAAGCTCTGAACTAGGTTCGGCTTGGAGATGTCGTGGTGCGGGCATCGGTCTAGGAGCTCTCGAAACCTCTCCCATGCCTCATGAAACTGCTCGTTGGGGAACATGGAGAAGTTGCTGATCAGGGCCCTCGCTGCGTTCATCCGCCCGAGTGGATAGTACTTGTTCAAGTACTCTGTGCGGAGCTGCTCCCAGGTGTAGACAAACGTCCCTAGATGCTTCAGCCAGGTGGCTGCTCTATCTGCCAGTGAAAAAGGGAAGGCTATCATCCGGATCGTGTCCTGGTCCACGTGGCGATCGTGGACAGTGCTGCAGATCATCAGGAACTCCTGGAGGTGGAGGTGGGGCTCCTCAGTGGCAAGTCTGTGGAAACGGGGCAGTAACTGCAAGGTGTTCGGGGGGAACTTGAAGTCCCCCACGATCGCCGGCACTACTTCCCAATGATGCATGAGTGTCGACCCGGGGTTGTGCAACTCCCGCATCGGTCGTGGTGGTCCTCCTGCCGCGGCGCCTGCCGCTGCGGCGGCGGCTGCTGCTGCTGCTGCTGCGGCTACTGCGGCTCGTGCCTCTACATCAGGTATCTCCTCGGGCTTGCTCTGCTGGTCTCTGTCTGCTCTGAGCCTCTCCAACTCTCGCCTCATCTCAATCATGAATGCTCCCTGATCGCGTAACTGCTGCTGGACTGTCTCAAGTGATGCGATCAGGGTGGAGTTGATCGCTCTCTGGTCTAGTACAAAATGCTCTGGCTGATGGGAGTGATCATCTGAACTACCGGCCATAGCGACGTCTGCAAAATCAAACGAGCCCAACTCAGGTGCTGTCAAATCAATCAATCTCTCCTCGGGCTCGTGTCTCTCAGGTCGGAAAGAAAGGGGGTCGAGGGGGAACAGGGCGGAGTCGTACTCGGGCTCGGAGAGCTGGTCTTGGCTCTCGCGGGCCAACCTAGATGATGAGGTAGACGTGCCCGAAAGCGGTGCAGCCAGAGGCTGCCTAAGAGACCGTCTACCCATCATCTCGATCTGGCGAGTAGTGCGGATGAGATCTGGAGAAACTATGATCACAAACAAACCCCCAGTTCACCAACGCAACACATGCTGAAGACCATGAAAGTTCGGTCAAATTATCTTGTCGATTTTATTTGGTGAACACACAAAATATCAGAGCGCTTACGTGACCTGTTAGGATACCCGATGCTATCCCAAACGACTGGCCCGCACGGAAGAGTCGGTAATCAGTCGGGACTAGCACCGGAGGGCTCTACCTAGGGTGCGGGTCATTCTCTCGCGCATCCAAACCATACAATGAGGGGGTTGCTCTCCCCAAGACAAAAAATTTTAGGGTGAGCGTATTTTAAGATCAATAGTATTAGCCAGTCCCAATTTTATGGTTTTTCTTTTTAGTATTTTTCAAATCAAAACAAAAGGCCTAACGAATTTTTCGGTTCTCCTGGTTATTAAGTCAAAAACAGGGGGGAGAAGACGAAAAAGCCGATGCGCGATGAAATCAATGATGCATGCTGAGTAAGAAATGCGTACCTTGTCTCCAGCACTCTACATGCAATATGATCCGCGCATAAATGTAAAGACAGAAAGGAAACTACCTAAATGATGCAACGGAAAAGCTGAGTCCTAGATGAGCAATTTCTAGCGAAGAACCGTCTAACCGGTCACCGACCTCCAAGCCAAAGAGTCCGGTCTTGGCCCGTCCCTCCTCTGTCCGACAAATCGGGGGTAGGAGAAAGCGCTTTAAAGGACGGGCTGCGGCACGTAGGCTACGAAGGCAAATGAGTCGGTTATTTTTATTAATGATTTTTAGTAGGTCCAATTATCGTTCTATAGGAACAGATAAGCAGTTAGATGTGGGGATCCTACTAATTACAGCACAATCACCAGAAATTCCTAAGTCTAGGGGCTCGAGCAAAAACCGCATAAACACCGGAAAAGGCAGAAAAAAAGTAAAATAAAACCAAAACCGTGAAAAACCGCGAAAGATCCTAAGGGTCCCCCGAGCACACCGGTGCTCGGCGAAACAGACCCGCTAAGCAAGTATAGTCCAAAGAGTCCAAGTCCAGTGTCCCTGTATTATTACAATAATAATGAAATAAAATAAAAGTCTCGCCCACTCAACTCTCTCTCACTCTCTCCTGCGGCTCCGTACAGAATGGAGCTGCCTCCGAATCTGCGTCGGCTTCTCGAGATCAGCCGCCTCGGTCCTCGGGCCCTCGCAAGAAAGAGAAGAATGGTCAGAACTAGATAATCAAATAATAAAGGAAATAAAAATGGAAATAAGGGTATATGTGCAACAAGTCAAAATAAAATAAACACTCAAAATAAACAAAAACAAAAACGAAAGAAAAAGAAAATAAAGCAAAATAAAACAGAAATAAAATATGGACATAAAGCCGCGGAAAGCCGCGAAAACAAAAACGACCAGAAAATAAAAACTACTAAGCCGTGCTCCCCGGTAATGGCGCCATTTCGATAACAGGTCCGATCACTCGGGTATAAGGTACTGAAAATAGGTCGTCGAGACCCAAGCGATCAGACGATGTGTATCAAGAAAAATGAACCACTCAAGATGAATAAAATCAATCAAAACTCAAATAGCGGTCCTGCTATGTGATTAACCTGGTATAGCACCCAGGGTCGAACTCCAGGAGCACGGGTTGGCCGAGAGGCCTACGAAGTAGTAAAAATAACGAAAATAACGAAAGAAAATATTTTTAGTGGTTTTTAATTATTTTTATATTTTTTTTGGATTTTTAATATGTTAAGAAAATAAGAAAACAAAGGAAAAGCACACTTCAACCAATTATTCAAAGCATAAAAAATCAACCAAAAATTAAAACAAAAATGTTTTTATGTATTTTATATTTTTTTATGTTTTAGGTGAATTTTTGATAATTTTCTGAGGCTTATTTATTTTCTAAAAATCAAACAGTAGTTAAAAACAGTGGTACTGTCCAACCAGGCCAAAAGTCCCTAGATAAAATATCTAAGGGCCTCAAAATGGCCTGGAGGTAATTTTCCTATAAAGTAGATGAAACAAGGAAAATTCAGATACCAATTTTATTATTTTTCGATTTTTTATTTATTTACTAGAATTTTTATGGGTTTTTTTAGTGTTTTTAAGTTTTTAGTGTTTTTAAGCAATGAAAAATAGCCAAACTTGGCTAGAAAATCAAGCTAAGCTGAACAAACAGTAACTAATTTTTATAGAATTTTTAAGTGGGTTTTTATATTTTTTTTGTGATTTTTCAAACTAGACAGTAACAAAAATGACTGTTTTTGAATTTTTAAAAATAGCAAACAAAAACAAAAATGTCCTCAAAAATCTACAAAAATTCTACCATGGCAGGAGCCATGTGTCAAATTTTCGTTGGATTTGGAGGTGATTTGATATTTTATTCAAAAATAAAGGTGGGGCACTGTGTACAGGGACTGACGTGCAAATACCCAAAATTCTTGGGGTCCTGGTGCAAAATACCCAGCAAAACACGCGCCACGCGCGTGCCTGGGGCACTCAGGGACCTAAATGCAAGAAAAATAAGTCCCGAGGACTTATTGGTAACAGGTACCAAAAGTCCAGGGGTCTTATATGCAAATAACCCAAAAAATATCGCACATGGGGAAATAAAACACGCACAGGGGTATAAATGCAATTATCTAAAAACTTTCATTCATTTAATAACATCAAGAAATACAAGGGTATCTACTGCAAATACACCAAAATAACACGTGACGAAGCACGTGGCTCACAACAGGCAGGGGTATAAATGCAAACACACTAAAGCTCAGGGTCCAATGTGCAATTTAACCTAAAACTAAACAACTGATTTTAACATTTACAGGACTAAAACGAAATAAAAATAAAAGCAGGGCCTAAGGATAATTTACCCTTTATTAAACGGGGGCGTTGGATGACTGCCACGTGGCTGATCGGATGGAGTGGAAGCGAAGTGGTTGGTGATTTAACGGCTGCGGTCGATCCTCCAAAGATCGGGCGGTGGAAGCAGCTCCTCGAACGGATGGACAAGATGTGATCTGGAGCGGGAGGCGACGATCAACGGTAGCTGGAGGTCCTGGACGAACAGGAAGCCGGCGAACTTCGCCGGCCTCGTGGAAGCGACTCCGGCCTCCTCTGCTGCGCCTAAGTATCGGAGAAGCTCCGGCGTGGCTGTGCGCAGCTGCTGATGCTCTCCGATGCCTCAACCGAGCTCGGGGGAGCTCCGACGAGGGTGGCTGAGGCGAGACTCCTGGTCTGAACGGGAAAGGCCTCAGATGGCCTTTGTTGGACCTGCAAAGTATCTCAGAAGACTCGCGGGTCGAGGGCAAAGTGCCTCGACCCAGTTAGGCGAAGTGGGGGTGGCTGGTGCGTCGAGACGGCGGGCTCCGGCGAAGGTGGTGGACGGAGGAGCCCGGTTCCCAGCTCCTGTGCGAGCTGGGTTGAGTGAGTGGGTGCAGAAGGTGCGTCGGACGAAGGCGAACGTGAAGGTCGGGTCCGATGATCGGATGGTGGACGGAACCGGGGTGAATCGGAAAAATACGACGGCAACGCGATTTGGGGGAAAACAGAATTTAAAAGAAATGGCTGAGCCAAGTGGCTACCAGGGTGGTCGGTGAGACTGTGGCGGAGCTGGGGAAGCTCCCGGTCTTGGCCTCAAGGGACGTCTCGGCCCGAGGCTCGAAGCTCGCTCAGGTGGCGGAGCTGCGGCGGCTACGTCACCGGATCAATGGATTCGCCGGCTCTCCTCGCTACAACAGGTCGGGGATGCGAGCTGTCACCTCACACTCTCTCTGGAGCTCACTGGAGAACGAAGCAAATGGCCAAAGATGGAGAGAGAAGGTGGCGGAGCAGCAGCTTTATATGGCTAGGGGTCCGAGAAGAATGGGTCCGGGCAAGCTCAGGAGCGCGCGGATCCCGAGGGAGCGGCTCCGGCGAGGATGTCGGATGCACGGCGAAGGATTCGGACCCGGGGTTAGGTGGAGTGATGATCGGGTTGAGCGGGTAAAAGTGGGAGAAATCGGGTCCGGAGCTCGAACCCGTGGGAAGTGGTCCTGGGGGGGGTAGTTGACCGGGCGGTCAACATCCCCAGGACCCAATGAGAAGGGGCCACGTGGCTAAACTTTGAAGCTCAAAAATAAGGTAGTAAATGGCCGAATTTGCAAAAAGTTAAAACATGAAATATTTTTATTTTATTTTTTTCTATTTTTTTGTGATTTTTAATAATTTTTCTAAAATGAAAATAGGCTATATACATAGTATGTACTATATATAGGTATATATATTATATATAGGGTTTTGATTTTTGATTTTTATATATTATTTTTATGCAATTTTATCCTTATTTTATATTTTATTTATTTATAGTATAAAATAAGGAGTAAAAGGGTGTTTTTATTTTATTTTTATTATTTACTTACATAGGTCAAATAAATATATATGTACATCTATATACATGGTATATGTACAATGTGTTTTTGTATTTTTAATTTTTCTATTTTATTTTGTTTTGATTTTAATTGTTTTTATTTTATTTATCTACAATATATAACATAGACTATTTACAAAAAGTTTGGAAAATAATTTTATTTATTTATAAGGTTAAGTAAATACATAGGTGTGGTTTATGTACAAGATGAAAAGGGGTGTTTTTTTGTTCTTTTTTATTTTTAGCTTTTTGTTTTGTTTTTAAGATTTTACAAGTATTTACAAGCATATTTTTGGTGAGGAAAATACTTTTATTTATCTACATAAATATTTACACCAGAGCTCCTATCTCCCTCTACTTTGACTTTTATGCGGTCAGGCCCATGCTGAGCCCTCCCTTGGGTTAGGTTGCTCAATATTTATTCCAAATATTTCCCTCTTTTTCTTTTTAATCTTTATTCTTTTATTTTTGCACAAAAACATGCTAATTATAAGTTTTTACACAATGCATGCTTTTGGTAATTATTTGTATTTACATATATCTACTTGCATTTGCAAAGGTTTTTGTAGCTAAAATATAAGAATAAAGAGTGATGAATGGGTATTCATCACATATCAGATAAATTCAAAAGAATACCTTGTAGAGAAAGGAATGTTGTTGCTATATCACTCATGATTCACCTCAACACAATGAAGTTGTAGGGAGATAAAATTGAATAATGTGTGACATGATTTGAACAATGATGAATCTTAGCATAATTACATATTTGTTTCCGAGTATATATAGTAAAGACTGCAATGCATAAGATTCCATGCAAATCTAAACAAAGAACCCTCATAAGTTATGGGTTCGAACCAAGCCCGATTTTTAATACTTGAGAATTTAGGGTTGCATGGTCCACGACCGTAACATGGATGCAAGTAAGATGGAATCTAGCACCTAACAGTGATGGTTCATTAGGAATATAAAGTATGATATTTGATACCTACTTTATGACCTAAAGATTCTTAAAAAAATTCATCTCTAAGGATATGATTCTAAGAGTATCACTTCCATAAGATATATAAGATGAAATAAAGAGACTCATTGAATCCTAAGAAGATAATGAGGCACCTAAAACTGGAAACTAAAATAACAATTGAAGATGAAACATTCATATCTCTTCAAATTAGTTTGAGGGTGCTAAGCCACCTAGAGGGTGTAGATTCCATGTGTCAGAGATATTTGACATTGATCGAACTTCATATGATGAATCTTCTGAAGATTTCGACATGGAAATATGGATATTAGCAGTAAAGTTTAAAGTAGACTTCTACAATTATTGTGCATGGGACCTCGAGTATCTACCTATAGGGGTCAGACCCATTTGGTGCAATTGGATCTTCAAGAGAAAGAGAGAAACATATGAGAAGGTAGAAACCTTCAAAGCACGACTCACAACCAATAGCTACACACAGAGGGAAGACATCGCTTGCGATGAGCTTGCTCTCCAATGTCCATGCTTAGTACCCATCAGAACATTGCTAACTAAAGCTACAAAACTTGACTATGAATTCTAGAAGATGGAAATCAAGATTTCATTCCTCCATGAATACCTCAATTAAGATATTCATACGATGTATCCCTAGGGCTTCATAGTTGAGGAAAGCAAGATGTCAAGCTGAAGAACTTTATCTATGGACTCAGTTAAGATTCTTCTAGTCAGAACATCAAATTTTATTGAAGTTATAAAATGTTGTAATTTCATACAGAATCATGATGAACCATGTGAAACTTAATGGGAGTGCCAATGTGTTCATCATGATAAATGTAGATACAAATCCTAGTCATTTGAAATGATACAAGGGTGATAATAATAAGTGTTTTATAATCTGGTTGTCCAATACATTCAGATGAAAGATCTCAAAGATACTTTTTAGATCTTAGTTCTAAAGTTGTTCAGAAGCAATGAGAAGAGGGCATTGTGACAGTCATATTAATGGTACATCTTGGACATACCCCATTTTGGAAAAATCCAAGGATGGATTCTTTCCCTTAAGATATGGTACTACCCTATGTGAGGGGATATCATATCAAAGTGTTTGATGATGGGGATGCTAAAGCTTCTTACCCTTGGTGCATCAGTTATGGGAATCCTGGTGTATGTTGGATGTGTAGAGAAACCAGATGTCTGTCGTGTAGTGGGTAGTAAATTGTTATCGATCCTATTATGGAGATAAAACACTTGAATACATTAATAATAACACTTTCAAAGATAACAAGACTTTATATACAATGGTCTCAAACTCTTATCTTAAAGAACTTAAGACTTTTAGATATTAATCTAAAAGGTCTATGCTTTAGAAACCTAACAAGACTTAACGCTATGTCTTAGTCTAAAGAGATAGAGATCTCCAGGCATGATGGTATTCTAATAAGGATAATAGAAACTTCTTTATTAGAATGATTATAATTATTATTGAGTTGTATTGTCAAAGACATTATAACAACTTTAACAAGATTGAGTATTAGTTTATAAGATGTAATATTCACATTGGATGTGAGCACTATTACAAGGAGATATGCTAGTACTGTTAAAGGACTTGGAGTAGTATCTCGGGAATAGAGTGACTAGTCAACTTACCAAGCTATTTTACTAATTAATTTATGATTAGCATATGAGTGGGGTTTAAAGATTAAGCTCATTAATGACTCTTTGGGGTAATGTGAGATTGTTGGACATGCAAGCCCACAACGAGCAATTATGCAATAAATGTTATTACAAATCATTCCCTAATATAAAATAAAGAATAACTAATTTACTTAATAGGTTCCTTTATACAATTAGGGTTATGTACCATGGCCATCTTAATGATCATACAACTGTTTATCAAAATGTTGAATCATAGAAGCTAATGCCTGGATGATATCTAAAGAGTTAGATTGATGACTTATCCAGTACCGTTAAATGATTGTTAAGAAAGGATATCCGGCTTAAGAAGGAGATGGAAATCTTTCTCTAAAGGTTGATATCTAATAGACCTCTTAATGCAGGTCCTCCGCATAGGAATAGAAATTTGGAGTTGTTAGATAAGTTAGGTCAAAGAGTTGTCTTAACGAGATCGAGATAACCAAGTCCAGTGTCATATACAGTCATGATATAGGCATGCATCCTATGACCAGAGACAGATGTGTTACTATATGTCTGAGTATGTGCATTTGACAGACCGATAGGTTTATGACCTTAATAAGGTATATACATCAGTGAGCTAGTGTGCATATGAGGACATATGAGTATTATGATCTCTCAAAGGGATCATATATGTTCATTACTGAACCACAAAACATGAGCTCACACATATGATATTGGGATCAAATTCCATGCATGGTCATCTCATTTTGGAAGCTTTGCAGAATTTATAGGTATGATATATGCTTTTGGAAAGTATATAATCAATATCAAATATCAATTATTTGATGAGAAACTTAATCAAAAAAATCATGAAGAAGACAGTTCAAATATGATCTAAAAATTTCTGTTTAATCAAGGTTTCTATTATAGAAGATGTACAGGTATTAAAATACTCGAGGGTAATGTCATCGTAAATGATTGTATAAACCTGACACTTTTATTCCAAGGGAAAAATGAAACAAGTTTGGATTTTAGTGACTCCTCGCTATAGAGAAGTAATTTCATGTTAGTCCAATTGTTGGACACTGATCTGAATACGATTCGAATGCATTGAGTAGATTAGATTTACGGTTTTGATTTAATAAAATATCTTTGAGAGGTCCCTTAGATTTGTATTCGAGATATGAATCTCAATCCAAGTCACTATACATGCAATGTACAATCGTAATGTCCTTATCTCCAAGTATTGGTAAATAAAGCATATTATTCTTGAAAGAGTTCAAGAATAATTCAATTATTGATAATGTATGAGCAATGGGAAATTGATAATCAAATGTCATTTAATTATCATGAATAATGTGAATATGATTCATATTATTTTGGACACATGAGAATTGACATCTAAGATAATTAAATATGACTAATTGTCAAATATGTGATTAATGTGGAAATTACTATCCATAATAACCATAAATATTATAAATGTGATATATAATATAATGGAGAGAGATGATTGTAAATAGGATTTATGAATTAAATATTGATGTGAATTGGATTCATATTGTATAATTAATTGTAAATGTAATTTAGATTTTATTAGGTGGTTGAATTTGATTCATAATTGTTATTGATTTTGTTTGAAATTTTAACAAATAATTTACAATAATTATTTGGTGGTATTTTGTTGACAAAAGAGTTCACTAATTAATATTTAATGTAATAAGTTTACATTAGTATTGGAGGAAGATTTATTTCTTCAAATCAAGGGTGGTCATGGACCTTGATTAAAAGGGAAGGAGGCTTTCTCCTCTCCCTTTTAATGGAAGGTGGAGTCTTACTCATATTCCATTCATGAGAATCTTGAATTTCATTGAAACTAAATGTGATAAGATTATTTACGACATATTTGTTTCTTTTGAAGTAAAGTAATTGTTGTTGCAATTTTTTTGCAACTAAATCCCAACCATCGATTTGAATTGGGAGTGCTTCTCCACTGTCCAGTTTTGTATAAAAGAAAGGGTAGAGCTTGTCTTTTCTTTTACACAACACAAATACATAGTTGCAAGAGCAATAAATCTCTCTCTCTCTCTCTCTCTTGTTCTCATATACACGTCCAAGCTTCTCTCTCTCCCTCTCTCAATATTGTGGTTCTACCATGCTATTAGAGAAGACCCTGCCATCATCGCAATGTCGTTGTGCTGCCGAATCGACTGCATGTGGGTCTCCACCTTCTTCGATGGTCCTTGCTTGTGAAGAAAGATTGGTATTTCATGAGATAAAATCGATATATTCCAACCTCGGATCATCAACTCATATTGTGGGAGCTTTGCTATAAAAATTTAGGTATTTTTATTGTATTTATTTGAGTTTGTATGTACACATAATTAATTACGTATATGTACATTATAGGTATATACATGTATATTTTACCTATGTATTAAATTGTGTTATTTATTTTGATTTTATTTAATTTCTTTTATTCTACTTTAATTATGTATATTTGTTTTTAATAATATTTACAATTTTATACAAATAAAAGAATGGAATCTTATTATGGAAAGGATATACTAAGTAGGATGGCAGAAACGTTTGCCTTGTGTGGATGAGTTTCGTGAGCTCGTAACAACTTATCTCTCTCTCTCTCTCTCTCTATATATATATATATATATATGTGTTAGTGGTCCTTTTCGTCTACGTGCATGCAAGTGCTTCTACGTCGAATCAGACTTGAGATAGGAGAATCTCTTACTTTATGATTAGCGATCACAAACATGCTCCTAGAGCTAATTCTAATTATTCGATAGTTATCTTGATGAAATGATTTGGTAAGTATTCTCGCATCACGTGGTTTCATCTTATTAAAATTTTAAATTATGTTGCTTGTTGCAACTAGTACGACTAGTTTCCCTAGAAAATATTTGATTCAATCTATACGCTTCTGTGATGTGCTAATGCCCAAAACCTAGCCTTCAGTTTACCCCTCCCACTACATGGCAAACATTTGACTTTTATATATAGGTGGAAAACACCAGGCTTCTTATAGTTGATGCACAAAGGGCACTCAGCTTTAGCATTGACATCCTCAACACTTCGAGGTGTTATCCCTTTATATAGGTTAGTACCATATCTTCAGGGAAGGAAACATTCCTTGGAATTTCCTTGGTGAAATCTTTACAATGTGTACCCTTCATATGACTATCCCAATGCCCTCTTCTCTTTGCCTCTGAATAATTTCAAAACAAAGATATGAGATGCATCCTTGAGATCTTTTATCTGAATGGAATGGGACAACCAGATTATAGACACTTTTTATTATCCATATATCATTTTAAATGATTAGTATTTTATGTACATTCAACATGTTGAATACAATGGCTGCCCATTATACTTCACATGGTTCATCAAGATTCTTTCTGTAATCATAAGCTTTATAATTTCATCAAATCTGATGTTCCAGCAGCGAGAACCTGATTTGAGTCCATAGATGGAGTACTTTAGCTTTCACACTTGTCTTCCTCAAATATGAAGCCTTGGGGCTACTTCATATGAATATCCTCGTCGAGGTATTTATTGAGGAATGCAATCATGAATTCCATCTTCCAGATGTCGTACTCAAGTTGTGCAGCTATAGTTAGCAATATTCTGATGGGTACAAGCATGGTCACTAGACAGCAAGTGATGTATTATCTCCATGTACGGACAATGCTTTGAAGGTCACTACCTTCTCATCAGCTTCCCTTTTTTCTTTTGAAGACACATTTACACATAATGGGTTAGTCCATTATAATTGGACCCCCGAGGGTCCATACACAACACTTTAGTATGAAGTCTATTCTATAGCCTATTTCTATCATCCATCTATCGATTTCATGATCATTTGAATCTTCATCATATGAAGTCAGAACATTATCAGACATCTTTAACATACGGAATCCATACCCTATAGGTGGTCTTAGCACCCTCAAATCGATTTGAAGAGGTATGAGTGTTTACTCTATATTTATTATTTTAATTTGTGATTTTAGGAACTTCATTGTCCTCCTAGGATTCGATGAGTCCCTTTACATCATTCATATTGTGATTCTTAAGGAAGTCATACTCTAAGAATCATATCCTTTGAGATGAAATCTTTTAAGATTCTCAAAGACAAAAAGTAAGTATCCAATACCATCCTTTATATACCTAATGAAGTAGCACTTTCTAGTGCTAGATTCCATCTTACTTACATCCATGTTATGTTCATGGACTAAGCAACCTAAATCCTCGAGTGTCGAACACTGGGCTTGGTTCGAAACCATAGCTCATGAGGGATTTTTGGGTTTAGAATTGCTTGGAATCTTATTAAGCTTATATATTGCAGTCTCTACTACATATACCCTAAAATTAATAAGTGATTATGTTGATTCATCAATGATCAAATCATGTCACGCATGATCCAGTTGCATGTCCTACAACTTCATTAAGCTGAGGTGTACTAGGTTGAGTGAGATAGGAACAATATTCTTTTCTCTATAAGGTATTTATTATTTTGAATTTATTTGACAGGTATTGGCTACTTCGGTCAGAATAAATTCTTTTTATCTTTCTTCTAACTTTGGTTCTCAACCAAAATTATGAAATCTAAGAACATTTCAAAAGGTTCTAATGTGCAAGGAAGAAATCTCATACCACTAATAATCATCAATATATACCACATATCATTAATGTTCATTATGGCATAGATGCTCCACATACATCCATATGTATGAGGTCTTGAATACCAATGCATCTTACACCATTCCCAGGAAGGGTGTGTTACATATTTTGCTTTGAATATAGTATTCACAAGTATGTATATTTTAAAGTTCCATATAATCTAAAGTTCTAACTCTTACTAGTTTATTAATCGCATCAACAGACTTATATCCTAGAATAGATGTCATATCATAGTCAAATGATCTTCATATTCCATTAAGACTTTTAAGGTATAATTACCATAATAAAGAAATGCCATGAACCATTTATTAACATTATAATTTTTAATAAAGACCTCTAGATGTTAGATTACTTTCTATAATATATCCATCATAATTCGTTATAATAGGTATATCTCAGAATGTTTATTTATTTCCAACAAATTTAGAAATAAACAATGAATCTATTCTAATATATAGGTCATAGAGACATTATATAAGACTAAGGGCTCTCCTACTGAAAATAAGTAGTCTATCTATCCAATGGAGATTGTTGCAACAAATGCATCAAATCCCATGTGGATGACTATTAACCTTAAGATCAATTTTTCTGGTCTTGTAAAACACGTGCAATCGATTGTAAGTGCTAATAGAAGAATGAGAGACAATTATTAGACTTTAATATCAATTAATAAGCAAGTCGATTTTAATGATGATATGCAGATGGAGAAGATGTTAATGCATTATTTGAGTACTCTAAGGATTCTAGATAGTCTGGATAGTCATAGTATCAATATATTGCCTTGTTGTATTTTTAGCATTCATCCAACTCTTTGGATGTCATAGGGAGAAGTAAGTCAACTCTTTGACTCTCCTTCTTGCATGGATCATACCCATGCTTCCATTGCACTTCCTTTAATGCTTAAACAATCATTGCTTAAGATAAATGATCTTTTAAATTGAACATCTCTTCAAGGAACTTCAATATAGGAGTTCAACATTTATACTTACTTCATCCCATTCATGCAATAAGTTATGAAGCTTCATGAAAGACTTTAGTATATATAGTAGAATGATGAAATTCATCATATCTACATCCATCTTGACTCTTAAAGACTTTGCTTCAGGAAGGCATTCAAATATCTTATGCACATTATATCGTATGGAGCTACCATCTTGCATAATGCAACAAACCATGTCATTCATTATTAAATGTTGAGAGTGCATATGTTTTCCAAACCATCTCCTTCGATTTTTTATAAGGATATAGATAATTACGATCATTATCAACATGTTACTTTCAAAGCAAACATAAAGTGAGACCAAAATTTTAGAGACATACAAACATAAGTTGTTGTCTTATTGTCTGTTTAGTTGTCAATCCTCATTATCCATGGGGAAACTTGCACATTGCAACCACATACATTATTTATTCAACTGCAAGTACTACACCCATGATCATGGATATAATCCATGATAATGGTTATGATTGAGTATAGTTTTGAGTGACTTTAATGATGGTTATCTAAAATAAGATAATTTGCATAAATATATTTACTTTTATTGAGGTTATTATTATTTTAAATCAAAGTTGTTTCGCTTTTTATAACCTTGAAAGTCCATTCCCTTTCGAACTTTCACAGCAAGAGGTATGCTAACCGAAGTACCTCAAGTAAGATTTGGGATCTTCCTTCCACCTCTGCATCGCCCCGATAATATGAGAAAATGCAACTCAAGTAAAGGAAGTGGGAATTCATTTTGCCTTACAAGTCCAACTTGCATTTCTCGATTCGATCTTCGACACCAAAGCCCATCATCCCTATGATGATGTTGACTCGTTGTCAATTGAATCAACCGTCAACGGGAATAACTCTCGATATGCACAATCCAATGCCACAACAATTATATTAGGAACAACATTTTGGTTACTATACATATGGTCGTACTCTTTTGAGACGCAAAGAGCCCTATCCATGTGCGCTTTTACGTGATAGCTATGATGGTGCATAGACGTCTCCACCATACAATCCATGGTGACAGAACCTTTTCCATGGCAGGAGACAACATATGTCATCTTATTATCCCCCATATCCTATTTATATTTTGATTGATCATTTAAATCATTTCCCAAGATCATCCCTTCCAAGGAAAATCCAGTCTTATTATATGTAGACTATATATTTTAATTGGATTAAATTATTGTTATCGCATTAATTTTTTCATAAATCCAATGCAATCAAAAAACAATTCATTTACTTGAAATTACTATATAGTACACACCCTCACATAGTACAAATTTATTATTCCAACTAATTATTAGTGTACGTCATAACACACATCACATTGTACTTGAAATAGATCCGACCAAATGCTCGAGTTACGCTCAGAGGGAGAATTTCCTTGGCATGCAAGGAGCTAATTAAGGAACCAAGACAGCATATTCTATTTAGACACCATCTCCATTCCAATTCAGGACAACACAATCAGATTTATTATACTAAGAGGTTTTATCAATCATTTATACTTGATGACCGACGCGATACTATATAATAATCATTTAAAATTTTAGGTATCTTAAAATATTTTTAGTCATCCTAAATTTCCAGTCAAATCATGCAATTAAGCTAGTTTTGCATGTAAAGACTGAACTACAACTATCGTAGTTTGGAATCTAGGATTTTCATGTCAAGAAGAAATCAATCAAGGTTGTTATTTGTCATATATTTCTCTAAATAAATTATACAAAAATTAATAAAGGTATTTCTTGATTATATTTGAATGATCAAACACATTAAAAGATGTCAACAAGATGATCGAGTCATCTTTTGACCCATCTCCAATAAATATCACATATCTACGGCAAACAGAGTCGAAATCACATGATATAAATTCAAGTGGTTTGTTGGTTTGATTTTTAACATAATTAATGTATTTTTAATAAATTTTATGATAAAGAAGTAGTAACTAAAAAATATTTAGTTACAGATCAAAATTTACATGCAAAAACAACAATATTGCAGGAGGTTTAAAAAATGATGCCCCTTCGATACCGACCATTGTCGAATATTTTGGAGTCATGTTCAAACATTCAAAGCACAATTTAGTATCCCAAAAATATGTTCAAACATGGTATAAATGGTATATGTTTCATATGAGCAAAAAACTATACAAAAATTACAAATAAGTTGGCCCTAGGTCTTGCATGAGTATTGATTTGTATATCTTGTTTTAATTGTCATGCTTAGTACTTAGGTCTATTAATTACAATTAAGTTGGCCCCACAATCCATGTTTCACATAGAATCTTTTTGGAGTTTAATCACTTGATTTAGGATCATTAATTCCGTATTTATAAAATAGCTTAGGTTCTCACATGTTTAGATGCATTGTGTTCTTCATAAAATATGGAGCTTAATTATTTAATCACTTATGAATTTATTTCTCTGCTACATTGCTAGAGTTTGTTAGAATTTTGAATAAGTCTTAGATTTTAGTAGTCTGTGCAGTATCTTAATTATATAATAACCAAAAGATTACAAAAAAATTCACTCATGCATTCATTGTGATCAATTTGACTCTAATTAGATAAATTAGGACGACTAAACCTAGATTAAGTATTTCATTAGCTAACGTCCCTGAGTTCGATCATGGACTTGCTATGTTAATAATCAAGCAACACCTCCTCACATAGATACTTTAGTGTGGTTTTGAGTAACCTGTTGTTGCCCATATTACAACATTCTCGCATTCTTAACTTAGGGCAAGAGCTAGTTATCATGGAGTCCATCCATTGAGGATGTGTGACAATCCATGGGGAACTCTTTTATCTTCTTGATCATAGATTCTCTAAGTCAGGGCTTTACTTCTTGTTGCTCTAGGTCTTCTTGTACACTCCCACACATGATTTGGAGTTCTCTTGTTACTTTTTCTTAACATCTCTTCTGTCATTGATCTCCATCTACCTGTACAAAATATTTTTAATATTCTTTTTCCTTTGGATCTAGCATGCTAGTTTTATAATTCCCAAACTTACTTTTAGGAATCGATACCATTCGTACTTTTAGAATACTAGATGCATGATGATGGTTTTTGGGATTATATCCTATTCCATATTAGTGGAGCTTTGTTCGGGCGTGCCTAGATATTATCTATGTTTTCTTTTCCATTAGTGTATATAACAAGATCATCCATTTATTTTTTATTATCATTTTCTAAGATATTAATTTGATCCTTTAAAGAACGAATTTCTTTCTGGTGTGATTTTTTCTTTTTTACTATATTTTTTAAAAAATATTTTTACTAATAAATTTTTCTACAATGCCATAAAATTCGTGAAAAGTAGTAAATAATTAATGATAAGATAAATTTACTCCATTGTCATCTCATTTGTCTTCTTCTTTACTAGAATCATAATTAGTAACAAATCTGACCTTGGCTTCATCATCGCTTGTATCAGAGTTCTCTTGAAATATTATGAGAGACTCTTCCATTGTACAGACATCTGTTTTTGTTGCCCTGAGAACGGGACATTCCCATTTGATTTGTCCTTTTTTGTTGAAGTTATAAAAAATAATTTCTTTTGCATCCTTCCTTTTTCTCTTCAATTCATGTTGCATTTTCAAATAATTCTTGAAAGGATAAGTAATGAATGGTATTTCTTCCTCTTTATCTTCACTAGAGGTTGAAGCTGCTAGATCTTTTAAATATGCATCTGATTACCTCATCCAAAGGAAGTGTATCCGTGTTGTTTGCTTCCTTAATCGTCGTTGTTTTTGTGCTCCACTCGGTAATAAGCAATCTAAGGAGCTTCTTATCCAGATTTTGGAGTAAGTCCACATTATTCCATGAAACGAGTGTACAACTCCATTATACTTTCACGTTCTTTTCATCTTGAAAAGCTCGTATCTTTCTCATACTAAATGGATTCTACTTTCTTTCCATATTTTATGTAACTTCATAAGTTATGGTGAGTCAGTTCCAGATTTTGTAGGCTAATATGCATGCGGATACTCTGCTGAATTCTTACATGTTCAATGTGCATAATAAGCTATTCATCATCTTGTAGTTATTTGTTGTCATCTTCTTGTCCTTGTTGGTGGTGATGGTTCCCATGGACCTTTGGTATTTACTATGAATGACATCCCATATCTCATATACCATGGTTTCCAAATGAATTTGCATGTGAATCTTACAATAGTAAAAGTTAGTACCATCAAACAATGGAGGTATTACTGTGGATTGTCTATCGTTGGTGTTGGTGATGGCGGCCATATGCACGTATTTCAGTTACATCCTATGTGTGAACTATGCTCTGATACAAAAATGGATTTACTCTAAATTACTAAACAAAATGTTATGGCCAATAAATAAATAAACATATAATAATAACCATAGATAAAAAAACAAGCAAGCCATGGAATAGGAACAATCACAAGAGACAAGGATTTTTTTGCATGGAAACCCCTACTAGATAAAAACCAGACCTGAGTCACTTTACTTAGGATTTTCCTATCAACTGAGTCAATCAACTATTGCACTATCTCGAGTTATTTTCACGCAGAAAACTCAAAGTTTACATGTTCTTTGTATCCCAAACCAAATTTTTTCCACCGCTTGGATGAAACACCATGTCCTTTGTACACCTTAGATCAAACATCAAGAGTTATAGTACAACAATAAACTAAAGATTACAATAATATATAAAATCTCAAATATAGATATGAAACGTGAATAATGAGGCTAAGAAAATGCATGGTATAACAAATGACTGAATTACAAATCGAGTATGTATACGATTGGCTCTCAAGATGTGATTTTGACGTAGACAACAGGAGAGACGGCCTTGAATAGATTTCTGAGAGAGATACGAAGAGGATTTTCCTTTAATTGTGTCTTCTCAACAACAGGTCTAGGGTCCTATTTATAGAAGTATAAGACACCCTATTAAAACTGTAGACATTGGAAACAAACTCAGAAAAAAAAATCAAGATGTGATACACATGATGGATCATACAAGGAAGGTGATCAATCATCTCAAGTTGATTGATCATGTAGATCAATGGGATCAATCATAATATAGCCGTATGAGGTTTCCATTCAAATTGCAATCGATTATGAAAAAACAACTAGTCAATCAAGGGTGATTGATCGGGTCAAGTAGGTTTATCTATTAGTGATGGTCAATCAAATCAATTTGATTAGTTGATCATTGGTAAATGATAAATAAAATCAGGAAGGTTGATTGATTAGTAAGCCTTGAACTTGAAATTCCTGCTTTATACACATGAATATATTTTTGAGACTTTCTACATGTGCATATTACAAAAGTCTTTTTTCTTCTTCTTTACATTATCTATAGCTTTCACCTTGTACGCAACTTTTGTGCTTTAAACTTAGAGTGACTTGTCATGAAATCTATAGAGCTATCTGTACTCACAAAGATTTGTTATCATCAAACTAATGATAGAATTAGTTTGCAATCAAGATACTAACACTAATAAAGCACCTCTACACTCATAGAATATCGTAAAGAACAAAGAAAGGAAGGCAATGAAAAAAAACTACTGTGAGGTCCCCCAACACCTATGCTGGCGAAATAGACCCCGAAGAATGTAAGGTCAGGTATAAGTCAGATTCCCTTAAGGGGCCTCTTCTACCAGTGAGAAAGGAAAATTTGAAAAGGGGGGTAAATGCCTAACTCTCTCTCTCTCACCAAGTAAGCAAAAAAAAGTGAACCCGATTCATGTCGCTTCTCTACGACCGACTCTCGAAGAATGTCGGTCTCCAGTTGTTACGTCTACTCGACTCCTGAAGAAACTGACCTTAGCACCTAGGAGTTGCAACATGTGTTAGGTAATGCATATATACAAAAGAGAGAGAGAGATAACAAATGAAATGAAATATAAGTACAAAATAAAAATGGAAAACCAACATATGACTAAGTAAGAAAGGAAGAAACCCCAATCCGAAGGCTACAACTGCCTACCCAAGTATTGCTTCCTAACAACAACAACATCAATTAAAGTTTCTTAGTCTATCGTCTAAAAATATAGACAACATCGCTATGCCAACAAAGCGAGATTACCCAAAAATCTGCAGATTTTGTTAAGACCCTTAGACTAATATGTATAGCGATAGTACGATAGTGTCAAACTTAGGGAGGCAAACTGTAGAGACTAGGATAAAGTAGGATGAGTAATTTTCAGTTTGTTTTATGTTTTGTTATTTTTTTATGTTTTTTTATATATCTACATTTAAAGAAGTATAAGTATGTGTTTTATATTTATTTGATTTTATATTTTAATATTTTTAGATTCTCATTATATATATTCATGTATTTTTAAGATTTGAAATGAATTATGAAGGGATATATGAATATTAGAGAAAAATATATTGTTTTATTATTATTATTATTATGTAAAATTATGTGAAATTATTATAGAGAAATATTTTTTATTTTTTACTAATTTTAAGTGTTTTATTATATTTAAAATTTATTTGGATTTGTCATTACTTTTATAGTTAAAATATTGTTTTTATGAATCATAAAATAGTTTTTACGATTTTAAATAGAAAAATATGAAAAAAATATTATGATTTAATTTATCCTAGATAGCAAATTTAAATACCTTTTAATCATGGTATTATATATATTGCCATTTTTCGTTGAGTTATTTTTCAATTTTGGAAGTTTTGATGTACATTTAAACTTTTAGTGTTTTTGTACTTGATTTTAATCGATATTTGATTTAGTATTTAAAATATAGTAGATTATTTGTAGTTTTTTTATTGATTTTTTGGAGTTTTATTTATATTTTATGTACAATATAAAATTTAAGGTGATTTTATATTTTCTATGATTTATGAAAATTAATAAAAATAATAAATTTTGAAAACACTTTTAAATTTGATAAAAGTTTTGACCTAGGAATTAACGGAGGAGTTCTCTTATGGATCTCAAGCTCAGAACTTTAGATAGTTGTAGTCAAAATGCAACAATGGAGATCACGAAGGCTTACACAATGCAGCTTGAAGCTGCATGTCAGTGATGAGGATCTCGCCTTCTCTCTCTCACTCGCTCAACATGGAGCAAGACTGGAGCTATCTCCACCCGATCTCTCTCTCTCTCACAGCTGACATAGTGAACGATAAAATTGTAAATCATTGGAGTACTCAGGTTCGAACTCTATATATAGAGGGAAGGAGAATGTGGAACCCATCCTTAATTAAAGTAGACTGAAATCGTCTCACCAGCATGGAGGAGACGTGGACGATGGTCCTCAAAGGTTATTAGATGTGGTTGAATTCAGTAGGATTATAAGAAGAAGCGAAAGGGTGGGAAGAAGAAGAAAAGGGAGGGAGAAGTGGACTAACATCAACCAAAGAAATATGCCAGTAGCAAGGGGTCACGTGGCGCCTCCACAACGTAATAAAAAATGAAGGATAAAACCTTATATACAAGGAACTAAAATAGGAGATAAATACGTAATAAATAACTAATTACTTTAAATAAAGAAATAATATATATAAATAAAGTTTAAAATTCAATAGACATTTTAATTACTCAATTAATTTAATTTAGTTAGTTAAATAAATTATATAGTATAATTTATAGTTACAAGTTACCTATATATTATAGTAATTAATTTTGGCTAAATATTTTCACAAATAACTTATTTCTTTTATATTTTATAAATTTAATGTCTTATTTGATTTATAAAATATTTATGCTGAAAAATAAAAGAATAAATAAGAAAATGAAAATGAAAAGAAAGATGGATGTAAATTTGTAAATATGTACATACTTATCCTAATCCCGAGACCATATTAATATTAACTTGTTCGATAATATAAATAGGTAAAGGAGATAATGATGTTAATCTATAAACGTATAAGAAAATATATCATCATCGAGTGTACATATGCACATTATTCACCTTTTACGTATAATGTCATATCTTAATTATCATTCAAATAACATCAAATCAAAATATTTTCTTCTTGAAAATTATTCAAAAATTGAAAATGCAAGTATTTAATATATGATATTTACAATTTGAGTAAATATGTTATGTAATGAGAGTTTGTTAATATTTACGTGTATCTTACTCAAGATTTTAGCCAAAATGAAATAATAAAGATGATGAATTGCGTACTCATTAGGGACCCACATTGGGGTTGGTCCATAGATGGGGACCTGATATATTAATTCCAATTTATTAACTAATCAATAAAAATAATAGTAAAAATAAATTATAAAAATATTTTCTTTTATAGTAATAATATATTGCTTTAGAATTTATAAGGACTAAATGTATATGCAACCAGAGAGTAACATAACTACTCCCATACTTTTTTGGTGGTATATTTTCAAAACTCGTGGGGAGATTTAGATCACCTATTGTCATGATATTTTCATTCGAATTTCGTAAAAACAAGAACTCCTAACATGCTCATTTGAAAGGGGTCAATTTCCGTAATTCTAGAATCATCAAATTTTGACATGCATGACGTATATGTTAGGAGTTCTTTTTTCTACGGAATTTGAATGACATCATCATGGTAATATGTGATCTAATCCCCCATCCCTATACTATTTTAAAAAATACCACAAAAATAAAAAAGGGTGAGAGTATCCAAGTTAGGTATTCTCTGATAGCATATACATTTTTCCCAATTTATAATCATAGCAAAAAAAATTGTTGACTTGCAACAGGGTAACCACTACAATAAAATAGGCCTCTACTGTTTTTTTACAAATTATATCATCGTGTCATCCATTGTTAACTTTGTAACCATGATATTAATCATGGCAAAATTATTTCTATACCTAAAATTAATGAAAATGTTCATGTTTGTTGATATATCATTGGTGATGGTCCATAAGGCACTTCTTATCCCATGTTATATTTCAAAAATCCACTAATCGCCTCTAAATCTGGACTTGAAAGATTTGCAGCTATTAGCTAAAATTTTGAAAGAGAGCATCGCATAAGCATTTTTTTATGCACCATCAGTAACAATATAAAATGAATATGACAATCCTCGCTAGTTTGGAAGTATAAAAAGTAACTTTCCAACGAATAATCTTGTTGTTGTATATCTAACAAGAGATCATACAATCGAGAATTGAAAAAATACTATAGATCATGGTTTAAACAACCATTGCATAAAATTTGAGGTCAAAAGTAAAGTTAGGTACAAATTCATGAAACGATGTATTTTTTGCCACTACTCTCAACACCTAAGATTTGTTAAAGGTAATTCTTAATAGCTCTATATCTAAAATATTCCCCTACATTGAGGTTGTCAAAAGCTCTTAAAAAGCAATGTGTAGCTAAAACTTTTTCTATGGAATCAATTTACTGAATATAACTTGTTGCAATATGTTACCTTTTACGGCGTTACTTAATATAAAATTAGTGTGAGTATACTTCAATAAAATGAAGAAATTTATATGACTATTTTATTAATATAATATTGCTAGGGATATTCATGTAAAATCATAAGTTTATAGGTATAGTTTTGTCAAAATTTCTTGTGAGTATTAGTTTCAAATATTTTAGAATTGTTTCCTCTAAATCATGCAATCAACAAAATCCAACAAAAATCGATAACTAAAACGGTAAATATTGGAAAAGAAATTAGATAAATTACATTCATGGCATTTTCCCTAACATGCTCTCGATCATTCTAGTATGATAATTTCTTCCAACTCATCAACAAAGTCCATTTTTTCTACACACATGTATGCGTGTATTTATATAATTCCTTTCTGAAATTATTGCTCAAGCGAATTTCATTTTGAAATACACAGAAAATGTATTCAAATAATAATTCTATAAAACAAATTTACTTTTTTTTAATTATTCTAACTGATGATTCTCAAAATACTTGTCTTTTCATTAATAAGGCAAAGTTCAAATAATCCAAGCAGCCTTGCCAAATGTCATATGAGATCACGAAATTTCGTCCGTATGCGAGGACGCGTATCCAAACGCGTTATGTACGCCCGTGTGATTTCGATTCACATGTTAGGTGTAGAGTCATGCCGAAGTGGAGGATGAATATCCGGAAAGCGGTCCAATCCTAAGACGATATTCCTGTTGAGCCATAGGCCTCGGGATTTGTGATGTAGCGTATGGTACCAACTTGGAGAGAGTTGACATTTACTGACACTGCAATGCTTCGTCGACTTCATCACAGCTTGCCATACATGACATTTGGAAGGGCTCCTCATACTTGCACGCTTAAGCCTACTTTAGTATTCCGGTAATCTTTCCGTCATGTTGGATGCAATGGGATAAATTTTAGAGAGGTAACTTGTTTTAGTATATGATAATTTATGGGTTGAATGATAGTGTAGTGTCATTGAATGATTAAAATCACCCTATGCGTTTTTAAAAAAACACAAAAAATACAAAGGAAGAGGGAGCAACTCCATTTTACCTACTAATGAACACACTTTTGTCTAACTTAATTTGATCTCATTGTAATACAGTCAGATACTCATCTATTAGAACTGAGCTGGAAGTCTCCGCACGGAGTCGCTCGGTTAAAATATTTAACATATATAAGTACATGGTCAAACTCAGAGACACGAGATATCAAAATGAAGTGTTCACATCTATGTTAAGTGATTAGTAGTGTTATCTAGGTCAAGAAATACACACAAAAATGCAATACAAAACAAAATTATGCATGTTGTTGGATTTCATGCATGTTAGACTAAGGACGCAATGCTACAAAAAATGATGACATGAAAACAAATGCAAACACACAAAAATACCCCTCGTATGATCAATTAATTGATCAACAAATATAGATTTAATTTAGAGATCCATTTGATGCATCAAAATAGATCTAATTTCATTCAAAGCATTTGAATAACAAGTGAATGACACAACATATATCTCCAAATTTAAATGTTATGATTCGGGTATAATATCTTGATATGAGTAAAGCTATTAGATAGATAATCAAACAAGCATTAATATGGAATTTAAATCACTAAAGTAGAGTTCATATGCTGAAGTTATAATCGATATAGTTCTGAGACAAACGTAAAATAAACTTGCCAAATATATACAAAAACATCATAAAAAGGCCCTCAAAGGGGCATATATGCAATTCTATAAGGCCGCAAGACCTTCCCTGTAAATTTCTATATGTGTGGGGGCATATTTGCAAACACCGTTGCACATTATTGCCCATGGGCAGATTATCCAGATGCGCCACGTGAGGCACGTGCACTTAGGCCCTGTCTGGAAATTTATAGAACGGTGCGGGCGTAGCTGCAAATGACCTGATATGACACGTGAGGTGCACGTGGATGGACGCTCGGGCTGTGGGTTGGGACTAATGTAGGTGCCTCAGGCCACGTGGGCATCCCAAGGTTGCTCAAGGCGAGGCTCGGTCCCAATGAGCCTCTCATGCTTCAGCGCGTGACGTGATAACTCTATAGCAATTAGATAAACACTGGGAGGGCGCCATCCAATGGCACCTATAGCTCATATGGGTTGTTCATCCTCTACAAGAATGGGCCTGAGCGAAGAAGAACAAACGGCTCGACGTAACTCAATGTTCCAGTCCAAGAGACTCTCCTCAAGACTCAATCCTCAACACCGGGGAATAAATTAGTTCTCGCATCCAATCCACCATCTATTTGTCAAACATTTTAATTGAAGATGGAAGGTCAGATCATGGAGGGGCATATGATTGTGTTTTTCCTTAAGTCCCTCTCATTGGAATAAGGATCCTTTCGAGTACCTTATTAACTCAACATATGTATTTATTTATGGTGTTGATCACTACGTCTTCCAAGAGAGTGTTGAGTCATATGCACTTGTTTCTCTAGGAATGCACCTGAGTGTATTTCTTTTGAGTATCTATTATACCTTAGACACCCAATCCTATATCACTATACAATGCAGAACCCTTTTTGAGTGCTAGCCCGGCTCATAAAAGCCTAAGACGATGGTCCAACTAGACATTTTTAATGCTTGGAAGTGCTCGCCTTTGGTGGAAGCTCTTTGTATTTGTCTTTCAAGTGTAAGAGCTTTTCTTTCTCTTTCTTTTTCTTTTTCTTTGTATATGGTTAGCTACACACTTTTAACAAGTTGCCACACACTGATCAATAGTTTTTTATATTTCATCGAACCTCGACACTTTAGATAAATATCAGAAGATAGTATAAGAACTTATTCTCATAATGTCTAAGGTTGTTGACACTTAGGTTTCATCAAGTCTTCATCGATTTTATTCCTTCCTCAAGCATCATTAGATCAGCTCCAAACTCAAATCCCTCATCTCAATTTCTCAAGTGAATCCTCAACTCATCACATCATATATGCAACCATGCATGTGAGAAGATGGTCATATTCTTTGAGGTAGAGATTAAGTATGCAATATAAAATACATACTTGAAACTAGCAAAGTGTGAATTATTAAGACATAGACCCTACTTACTAAGGATGGTTAGCTCTAAATCTTAAAAACTCATAAACCAAGTGTTCTACATTCTTCAAATCTTGAATGATAGTGAAAGTGTCAGGGATTAGACAACCTCATTGGGTTAGTATTTTTGTGTTTTCTTAATTTTTAATTTTTTTATTTTGACAAGAGTTAGATTTATATAAAAAAACCAATGTTAGTCCCATTTGTAACCTCATTTCAAAAACAATTTGAAAATATTTTACAAATCATGTCACCTGAATATAGATTTTCCAAATATTTTACAATTGATTCCCCAAAACAAGTCAAATCCATACATTCAAACAATTTTAAAATATTTTTCAAAGATAATATCACATAGTTATAAAAATTTCAAATCATTTTACAATCATTTTACACAAATCAATTCAAAAGATGCTTTATCCTTAGCCCAAAATTTCTGAAAATTTTGAAAATATGAGCGATGGATAAAGTATATATGCAATATATACAGTACACCCCCCATACTTAGATTGTGTTATGTCCGCATAACACTAAGTGATATAAAGTCGTAGCTCATGCAAAATACTAAGACACATACAAGAATTGACTTGGTGTTCCCCCTATACTTAGGTAAAAAAAACTTAAGTATGAGAAGAGGAACATGAATAGGGATCAATGAGTAAAGATAGAAGTGGACGGGGACTCATGGCCACCCTATACTTAGGATGAGAATAGTGTAAGTAGAGATACATGAAATGAATTAGAAGAGATCCGGGGTGAACAGTCAAAGATGAACTTGGTTCCCCCTATACTCAGGCTGAAGAATAGCCTAAGTAGTAGAATATTGAACTAAAGATGGAGAACCAGTCCATCACATAATAGGGTTATATGAATCTTATTAGATTAATTGAATCTTAACGATGAAAATGGAGTCTTTATCAGAGTTTTTTTTAAAGAAATCACATTCAAGGATGAAACCAAGCAAGAAAACACATTTGAGTTCACCAACTGACACATGTAGACCAATAAATAAGGGCATTATGAACATGATTATTATGGGTTTTGGGCACTATCCTAAGGATGTGTACTCACCTCTAAACATGCATAATATACACGTGTGTAATGTGGGGTTTGCTCTCACATAAACAAGCCGATTTTTACTCCATTTTATTAAGGTCAACTTGCATTCATCAATCCCAATTTTTTCCATAAGGTTGTTATTGAGATTTAATGCAAGGAATTAAGAAATCATCGTCTAGTTTTTTCTTTAAATCCTAATTTGTAAATCCAGGATGGAAATAAAAAAACTAATACAAACAAAAATTCATGACGCGTCTGAGAGAGAAATACTCATAGTGCCTCCGGCCCTCTTCATGCAAGGGTGGTGACACGACTGGCAACCCGAGTTAAGTATGCAAGTAAATAAGGGTAGTTGTGACTCGAATCTCCAAGCGTGATCAACGAGAAGAAATAAACCACTCAAAATAAATCAAACAAACATGAAATGTAAGCAATTCACTATTTTATTTACCTGGTATAGCCACCAGGGTCGAATACTAGGAGCATGAAAATGGTACAAAGTAGTCAGATTTCTAAAAATAAAATAACTTTTAGTGGTTTTTAATTTTGCAAAATTTTAATTTTTAATAAGGAAACAAAATCAACAAAAATAAGAGAAAGTGACACAACATGCTTTTTGGATTTTTCTTTAAGGCTAAAAATACACAGAAAATTAAGATAAATTTTTTTTGGATTTTTGAGGTTTTAAAATATTTTTGGTAATTTTCTTGGATTTTGCAAGTGTTTTATAATATTATAAAAATGAAAAAGTGATCAAACATGCAAATTGTGCACAGTCAGGACAAAATTGCACATTTAAAATATTTAAAATTCCCTAAAGCCTAGGATAAAAATTTTACAAAATATATGTATTAAAAACTACAAATAGGAACTGAAATGGTATTTTTTGGATTTTCCTTTAATTTTATATGATTTTTATAGGTTTTTAGGTATTTTGTAATTTTTAGGATTTTTACAAGGATTTTTCAAATAAACTTAATACAGTAAAAAATACATAAAAAGGCACACATGGATTTTCATAGAATTTTTAAAAACATTTTTTGAATTTTTATGATTTTTCTAAGCCAAGCATGGATGTTTTTGAAAGTTTTTAAATTTTTAAAAATATAAAATACAAATAAATTAATCCAATAGAATCACAATAAATACTACAAAAAAACAAGAGTTAATAGCAATTTTTTTGTTGATTTTTCGAATTAATTAATTATTTATTATGTCTAATAAAAGACATGTAATTAGTCACATTTCACAGGGGCCTTTTTGTAAATATTTTATGTTTGTAGACCAAATCAATAACACATGATAAAAGTCTGGGGTTAATACCACAAAAATCCCACTCAATTCGTACACATGCTCAATACTGGGCGCACAGGGGTATAAATGTAATTTTCAAAAATAAACATTCATTCAGTAACAACATAAAAGTTCTAGGAAAAATATGCAAATATCCGAAAACTCACGTGGGACTGCACATGCTACATACTGAGAGGGACTAAACAACAAATATTAAAACTCGTGGTCCAAACTGTAAAAGTGATGAGCTACAATATTTATTTGATGGACTAAACATGAAAACATAAACATGCATGGGTAAAAAGGCAATATACCCTGAGGGGCACGTGGCGCATGCGGAGGGCGGCTCTGACGGACAGCCCTGATCATTTCCTGCCACACATCTGACGGCACATAGACTGTCGTGGAACATGCACGTCAGATGGTGTCAGATACTCAGATCCAACGCCCTCAAAAGCTGCATTGTCGGCTGGCTCGGATCAGATTTGGCAGAGGCAGGGTGATCCAATAGCGGGGAGCGAGTCTGCAAGAAATCCTCCTGGGCGAACATAGATCGGGCAGGAGAAAAGATCCACTGACCCGATAGAAGATCTGGAAGCTCTGACCGCTTCATGAAAGCACTGCGCGTCAGACTAGAATCTCCGATGAAGACGATGATGGTCAGATGAGCGTGGCAGTGGCTGCTCGCTTGGAGCTGTTCTGCTTGAGCAGTCGGGGGACTAAATGACCCTCCTTGCGTGCGTACTGTACTGCAAAGGGTAGAAGGGATTCAGAGCTAAGCTACGCTCCGGGTTATTGCTTCAAAAGATGAGAGAAGCCGGGCAGATGGTGGTCGATCTCCGGAGAAGGCAGAGGAAGGAGATCTATATCCTAATCTCGACCCTATGGTCGAGTCTCAAGGGGAAAAGGTCACGTACGAATATGGCGGGTGAGGTATAGCATCGATCCGTGTGGGTATGGGTGGGTAGCAGAGCTCCGATCGACTGGTCGGAGCTAGCGAAATGGCAGCGATGATGAGATAAAAAAGGGAATCGAAATGGGAAATGAGGAAAGTGCAAGCTCTACCTGAAGGTTCGAGGAGCTCCTGAGTTTCAGGCAAAGGCCAACGTCGAGGTGATGGCCACAATTGGGCTGTGACTTGCCAAGAAGGCTAAGCGCAACGGAGGTCTGACCACGTAGCTTGAGTTGCGTAGATTAAGCACCAATCCGAGCACCGAAGGTCGCTCAACGCAGTTGTCACTCAGTTGGAGGTAGCTAGGGGTCAAAAGGGTGGCGAGGAACGAGCCCGCTGGCTGGCGGAGCTGAAGAGATTATTTACTGGTGTAGCCAAGGGTCTGGAAAAATCGAGAGGTGGATCACAACCCTAGGAGGATCTAGTAGATTATAGGGATCCGCGTGAATCTCGGGTATACAAGGAATCTCATGTTTGGATATCGAGGCAAGAGACAACCGAAGGTGGGCATAGAAATTTGGTGAAGTGGCTCTAGCAAGAGAAGAGTGATCCGACCCGGTCTGGAAGAGACCGTTGACTGGAGTCAACGGTCTGATGTAGGCTAATGGAAAAATCAGGATTTACAAAATAGATGATAATTCAAATAAAAATAGAAAATGAACTTAAAATAAAAAATTCATATAAAATAAAAAATGTTTATTATTTTCTAAAGTATCTTTCTATAATTTTTATTTTTTTTATAAATTAATGTATTATAGTATTTATGATATATAATATTATATACAAGTATAATATGCCTATGTATTATGTGCAAATATTTTTATTTTATTATGTTTACACAAATATCCTTATTTTATATTTTATTTGTTTACAAGATAATTCTAGAAGCATAAAATAATTTTTATTTTATTTTTGTAAATTATTAAGTGTATATAATAAATAGTGTATGTAATATATACATACGTATTTTATATAAAGGTTTGATGATTTTATTTTTATTTTTATTTTATTTTTATAATATTATTAGAACTATATACAAGGTGTTATAAAATAATTTTTGTTTTATCAAAAATAAATAAATAATATGTACATGTATAAGTGATATATACACTACAAAGTGAACCTTGTCTCTCTCTACTTATTTTATTTTGTGATCAGGTCAAGTCTTGACCTTCTCTTGGGGTTTGGGTCACTTTGTATTTATCCTAATACATCATTCCTTTTTCTTTTTATTCATTTATTTTGCAAAAAAATACACGCTAAATATGCAATATTAGCAGGATCATACAGAAAGCTAAATTATTATATTTACATGTATTTACATGGTGTTTTGCCAATAAGAAGAGCTAAAATAAAAAAATAAAGATTGAGAGTCATGGATTCATCACCATCCTATATTTTACCTTTGCTAGTCCCTTAACAAACACTAATTTGAAAAAGAAGTGAAAATCAAAAGGAAATGAAAAGAAAAGAGAATTAAGGTTTATTATAAACTTATCTTCATTAAATTAGAGTATGAAGCTCAGTAAAAGCTTTGGATTATTAGTTTGTCGGAACCTTGTTGAGAAATATGTTTAAGACTCAAAGGCCTCTAAGTTCCACTATTCTATGGTGAAGACTCCTCAATAAAACAGTTCAGAACAAGTCTACATACGCAAACTCTAATGACTATGCATCTTTCCTTGTCCTGTGTAAGTGGTATATAGCTCCTCACCACAGAAATGACAAAGAAACAACCTCCCTCAGCAAGGTAACTCTAATTTCCTAGTCTGGCAGCTCTTTCCTCAAGGAACAGGGTATTCCCTTCTAAGTTCAAGTTCAACCAGCTCAAGAAGAGGGGAAAGAAGAGAATGGACCGTGACCAGTGTAGCCACGTATCCCTTGGAGCAAAGCCAGTGTAGCTAAGTCTCCAACTGCAAGCTCTATAAGATGAGAAGGTAGAATGCATAAGCTTTGCTTATTCGCTGTATACACTCTGACATGCATTTTATATTCAGTCAGGCAGGCCCCCTTTTTTTTTGGAGTTTTTCATATTTTTGCACTTTTCTTTTCAGTGTGCATATATACAACATATTTACATGGTGCAACATGTACATAAGGAGTTTTCCTCCTTGAGCCAGTAGACTATCCTTCTTTTAAAGCATTACTACAACCCACCGACTCCTGTCTTTAGACCTCAATGCTACTAGACCGGGTTGAGGTGTACATCCCTCCCTAGAGGAAGACGAGAGGTTCCGCCAAGAAGTACTACCCTCGTATGCTACCCCAAACCAAGGAATTCTTCCTCCTCACCACCTCATCTGTGTTCAGCTACATGTAAGGTGCGTGCCCAAGTCAAGCCGTTGTCTCTGAGAGTCATGCGTGCGTTGTTAAGTGTTCTACTTAAGCTCATCAAGATGACATGTAAACGTAGCCTAATGGACTGAAAGAATTATGTCTCTATGGACTGATGAATCTCCGATTCATCATCATTATTCATTTATTTTAGCTTAAAATCCCTTATAAAACACATGTATATAATACTAACTCCATGCTCTTACTAACTTGCATCTATGTGTAAATATTGATAATTTGTATATTATTTTAACTTAAAATAAATAAATAAATAAATAAAGAAAAAAAAAAGAAAAAAGAGGAAGACTGTATATATATATAATAGATACAGGCTGACCCGAACCTGGAGAGAAGGTCAAGACTTGACCTGATCGACCAGGAATAATGTAGGGGGAGATAGGGTCCTTAATCAGAAAATCCAAAAAAATGCGTGTTGTATATATTTGTATACTACACTATTTTATTTGTACTTGAATTGACCTCAAATCAAATAACTTTCAAAACCAAAGTTGTAAATAAAAATGTGTTATAAATAATAAAAATAATTACTTAATTAAATCTTATACAGAATAAAAGCAACCACACTTGGAAAAGCCACTAAGCGATAATTGAAATATCAAATCCGACTCCATATGAACTCAAATTGAACCAATCTCACTTCCATCGCATTCTAAATTAACTTATTGTTAAAATGGTTGTGTTTTCATAATTTTTGGAGTTACGAGTAAACAGTAGATTTTCTGGGATAGTTCGTGTAATATTCGCATGTATTTTGTACATATTATATTTGTATATATTTGTAAATATTTTCACTAATTATTTAAAATAAAAATAATTTAATCAAAAGAAACTAATTTACTCATTTACCAATGTATATAATGCCATATACATATATAGCAAATTTATATATTTAAATTTCTTAACTAACTACCACAAAAAGATAAAAAAATTAACATTTATTTTTCAAATAAATAAAGTGATGAAAATACAAAAAAATAGTTAATTTTTGTAAATATTTTTATCTCTTTTTATCTTTATGTCATTTGTTTTTCTCTCTTATCCCTTATCTTCATCCAAGCATTAAAAAAAACAAATTTCAAACTCGGTTATCTTTTCTATTTATATGGCTCCTTCTCCATTATTTTAACTTGATCAATCTTTGGTGAGAGGAGCCCGATCTCCGAGAGTCTTCTTGTCGCAGAAGGGTGCCTAGCCTCCGAGCGGTCCAGTGACAGTGCGTCGGCCTTCGTCGAGGTGATCAAGGTCTTTTCCGCTCCTAAGGTGAGATCCACATAATTTTCTTCTTATTATTACTATAGGTAAATCGTAGTTTATTTTCGCGCATTTTTTTGTCATCATTTTTCTATCTAGATATTGAAATCCATCACGATTTGATCCACCACCGACATGATTTTCCTTTTCACCTCTCGATCTATTCGTGTTCTTTTTTACCTTGCACGATCTCTCAACTCCGGCCACGTACGGTGGCCCCTCCATTTCGTCGGATCCTCATTCACAAATTCTGTTTTGATTTGGGACATCATGCTTGCATCCTAAATTGTTGATAAATAAAAAATTTAATTAAAAGAATAAAATAATATTTGTTTTCTTCTCTCTAACATTTGTTTTGTAGAATACCTAAAGAAGATTTAAAAAAATTTAAAAATAAAAAAACATTTTTATTTTCTGTTCGCTATTTTGGATTTACAAAGAAAAATATAAAAAAATTCCTCTTGTTCGTATTACTATTTACATAAAAAAATAAAAAAACAAAAGAAAACAAAAGAAAAGGTTTCCAGCGGCGAGTGGTGCTCGCCCCCACTGACCTGTCTGGCCACAGAACCTCCGCGTCCAATGCGGACCAACGCCACCGAGCCCTCCAGCAACCATAGCCTCCCAGCCTTGCTCTCACCGCCGTACACGGCGGCTGCGCTCCACCTTCAGTGGCTTGCGCCGCCTCTAGGCACCTCCCCTCGACGCCATCCTCCAGCGCAACCGTGCGCCTGTCACTTCCCCTGGCGGTTCCCTCCGCCCCCTTCGTGCTCCTGGCCAGGCCGTGCAAGCCGTCTATGTGCCTCTCACCGTGACCCAAGCAGCAGCTCTGCCTCCGCCACATTGTTCTGTGCTGCTCCTCCAGCGCGTCCGGCCGAGGTCGCTTCCGCTACGCCAAGCCGACGCCGCTAGTTGCACCCGCCTCCCTCCACCCGTCGTGACTCCCTTAGGCGGCTGTGGGCTCCCCCCTTCCCATTTGCTTGAGGAAGAAGACCAGAATAAGAAGAGCCTTAGGGATTAAAAAAAATTTTTTGGAGAAATTATAGAGAAGTCCCTAAAGGTTATCAAATTTGCAAGACAGTCCCTGTGCTCCAAAAAATCACGTGCAAAGCATGCACCTTAATGGGTAAATTGCATATTCTACCTGTATCTTTATTTTTATTATATATTTCATGCAGAAACTTTAAATAATGAAACTTTAGTCCTTGTATTGCATAACTTGAATTTGCATGCTTCATCTTATTGAAATAAATGTTTTATTACTCAATAAATTCTTGAAAAAATCATGTTATGCTCCTGCTATGCCTTTTTACCTTGTATAAAATTTTCATCAAATTTTGTTGATTATTTGACTAGAATTCAAAAAAAAAATTGAATATTGCCCCAAAAATTCCAAAAATATTAGAGTAGTTTTATTTCATTGTCTTTTAATTTCTTTCCAAATTTTATACATTAACTATTTATAAAACCCCAAAAAATTGAAAAATACTAAAAATCTTATAAAAATCATAAAACATTCTACAAAAATCCAAAAATCGATTTCAGTCTCTGTTTGTAGATATTTGTCCCTATTATATTATAAAAATAATTTCCAGAAGTTTTGGGCTCAAGGTTGTGCATTGTTTCTCATTTTTATCTCTATTTAATTTTTAGAAAAATACAGAAACTTCTGAAAAATCTACAAAAAATCCGAAAAACATTTTAAAATCTTTAAAACACAAAAAAAATTTCTATGGTTTTTCTGAGCATTTTTTGATACAATTGAAAAATACAAAAAGAGTTGGTGTGCGTATTTCTTATCTTGTGAATATTGTTCCCTATTTTTGAAAATAAGAAAATCTGCAAAACTAAAATAACTAAAAATTTGAAAATCAGGAAATAAAAAATAGAATAAAAAATAACAATAATAAAATTAAAAAGAGAAAAATTTCACAAAAACCAAGGATAGTTTGCCTTTGATATTTCTTTTTTCTTTTAATTGTTTTTTGTCGATTAATTGAATAACCCTTGGCAATTGTAGCCTCCCTGAGTACGATCCTGTCCGCTATAGAGGTAAATAAGTAGCAAAACATTTCTCTTGCTCCATATTATTTTCTGTAATTATTTTGTAGCGAGAGAAGAAAAAAAATGTTTATTTGTCGCGAGATTTTTGGGGACAAAAACGACACATATCATTAATTAATATCGATCCTCGAAGATCTCATGCCAACAAAATGGCGCCATTGCTGGGGAGGCACGATGCGGGTAGTTAGGTTTCTCTTTTGACCTGCTATTCTTGGTTGTACATATCTGTTTATATTTTGCCACATTATTCCATTGTTCATATTCACTAAATTTGTTTCATTTTTTTCTCATATTTGATAATTGTGTTTCTTACACATTCTCTTTTCTTTTTCTTGCGAGGGCTCGTAGAGCAAAGGAGGCCATCCTAGGAGAGACGAAGAACCCTAGTGACGTGGAGGCGGCTTGATTCTTCACCGGCCCGTAGGATAGCGTGAGAAGAGGAGAACAAGAAGTAAAGGAGACAAAAAGAGAGTGAGAGAGTGAGAGAGATTTTTTCTAGCATTTGAACTATTGTAAATGGACATTCATTTGTTGAAAGGTCTGTTTCACCAAGTGCCAGTGCACTTGGGGGACCTCACCGATTTTGTTTTCATCGACCTTATTTTTCTTTTTTTCCCGGAGATTTCGTGAGCTGTCTCTTCATTGTTTTAATTAATTTGCTTGAGCCAGGTAATTAATTAGGTCCAAACACCCTAAACAACAATTTCTGTACCTATAGAGTAGAACATAATTTGGACTTAGTCAAATTAACTTATTCTTGCCCGTTAATAGAAGCTTTCATCTCGGACGGTTCACTCACATCATATAGGATAGTTTCTTTCAATTCTGCACTAATCATTTTACATGTAGAGTGTTGGCGATAAGGTACGCATCTCCAATCCCTGCATACATCATTGTGTTTAATCATGCCTTGGAATTTCCGATCTCCTTCTTTATTTTCACTCATATAAGCTAAAAAGGAAATCGGACAATCAATAGGCGATTCTTTGAAAATATTTTAACCAAGTGACAACTGCCTAAAATACGGGACTGCTAAAGAAAACTCGATCCTAAAATAAACACGAGGAAAAATCATTATTTTGAGGAGAGTAACCCCCTCATTGTTTGGTTTGCTTGAGCGAGAGAGAGACCCACACACTAAGATAGAACCACACCCGAATTCTTCTCATACTACTATCTTGGGTTAGTCGTTCTATAGTGAGGATCTCTCCGCTAGCCGATAAAGCGGCCTGTGACATCCTTAACAGATTGAATTGATCAGGTAGCCGATAAATGATCTGCAATTCATACTGGCTGGGAAAGATCTAACTTTAGGATTGGTCCATTCTCCTGAGAGCTTTGGGTTCCTAACAACTCGCTTTAATTGCTCTGATAGATTGTATTCTCACCAAACTCTAAAATTGACAAGATAATTGACCAAACCTTCACGATCTTCACATTGAGTTGAGTTGGAGAACTGGGGTTTCGTATTGTGCTTGATTGCTTGTGTGCATACTCGATCTGTGCATTTGTGCCTTTTTCTCCATATCTTTGTACTTGACCCTCGTGCTCTCTCGATCCCATCTTTTGTTTCGGAGATGGCTTACTGGAGTTATTTTAATCCGATCTTTGCAGATACCTCGTACCCTCCAGCCGATCCACCTTCCTTTTTCCAAGAGGATCTTTCTCATGATTTTTGTGCATATTCGCCTAACCCATTATTTTAGGAGTCGGAGGACTTTGATTCTCACCCACCCTCATTCAATCCACCCGATGCCGGGATTTTTGAGTCACCATTCATGATTTCCACACTTGAGACACTGAACCAGATGATGGAGCATATGAATTCGAGGATTAGCAATCTATTTATCATAAATAATAGCCAGAATGCTGCTCCACTATTTGAGGATATGGATTCACTTGAGGATAATCCTGACAGCTTACAATCGCTAAAAATACAAAAAAATGAGAAAAATTTAAAAAATCCAAAAAGATTCTGGGAGACACATTATTGATTCATTTTGTGAGGAGAGGGGTACCCATGCCAAACCACTTTCCCACACAGTCATCCACCACATGTCCCGACCTTGACCCCGAGGATTCTATTATACAGACTGCTCTTAGCAATCCTCATGTATATGTTGATTCTGATCTCCTCCCTTGTATGGATGAGATCCAAACATTCAAAACAATATTGACTGAATCCGAAGTTGTGGCCACTATTCATGACATCATTAAAACCCCACTTCAACAGGCCATGATAGATTTCTCTACTCCTCAACACAAGAAGAGAAAGCGAAAGAGAAGATCCGAGCGTCACATCTTGACCATGGCCACTGCCTACGCCATCTCTCACCGATCACATTTTAATAAAGGGAACACTGCCACACCTCTTGTGAGTTGCTCCGTATCTGACTATTCTTGTGATAACACTCTCCTTGACAACGGTTCGTCAATCAATATAATACCCTTATCTATGGTACAATCTCTTCATCTTAGGCCTCTCAAGATAACCAAGACGATAATTTAATTTGCTGATGGATCTATCAAGAGACCAAAGGGTATTCTAGAAAACACTGTCATTTTTATTCAGGGCATGAAATTCACTTCTGATTTATTGTAATTCCCATGGAGACTTCCACCCCTATGGAGCACCCTCCAATCATCCTGGGATGACCTTTCCTCGCCTCTGCGGGAGCCGTTATTGATTATGTATCAGGAGAGATTCGCTTCCGTTCTGATGTAGGGAGCGATATGTTGATCACTACATCCATTACTGACCAGCGACCTGCATCGCATGAGAGCCCACCTGTGTTAGCCAACCCCAAGGAATTTGACCTCAAGGATAATATCAGTGATTCTTATTATATGTTGTATGATAATTGACGTTTTCGATATTACACTTGTTAAAAATATCTTCGTATCGTGAATGTCGTTCGCTTAAAATTAATATGTCGTTTCATTGTAGGCGGGCAATCAGAATTCGTCGAGAAATAACCACAATGAAATTCAAGTTTTAATCACGTGGTTTTATGTTTATTTTACTTGGCCAAGTCCCAAGGTCGAACACAAGGAGGCAAAGGAACAACCTAGAATTATGTCTATCAAAGTTCGTGCACGGTTTTCAAGGCGGTCTTTTTTGTATTTTTTATTTATTTTTGTTAGTTATATGTACACAGTGGTGGTGGTTTTGGATCATTCGGAGTTAGCATGAATTAGTAAAATATCAGTGAAGTTAGGTTATTTACAGGTCAATTTTATCTGGGATTTTTGGCTTCTTATTTTGTGCAAAAATAAGGGATAAATTGCAATTCTTATTAAAACATACATGAATGCTAATTATGATGAATAAATGCAGAAATGCCAATGATTTTGAGGGATTTGAGCTTAATTAATGAGATTTAGAGTGATGAATCTAAGATTGATCAATAATGAAACCCAAGAATTCCTCTTCAAGGAGGAAGAATCGGAAAGCATATACCTTGAAGTTCCACCTTTTGGTATGTGGAGATGCATTGAGACATCTGCAGATTTTACACGATAGACACCCTAGAGTGGAAGGCAGACTCTGAGACTAGACATGACAGACATGATTCGACTACTTTCACTGATGAGTCTGTTCCTATTCACCCTAAGTTAGATGAGATCGATCATGCCAAATTTGATTTGATTGCTTTTATAAAGGAATTTGGTCCTTTTGAAAAAGATGATGATCTAGTAGAGGCTCGCCAGGCTGAAATTGATCCTACTTTTTCTGATAATGATTTCGAGCCGTTTTACATTGATGTTTGTGAGACTTCCCAGGCAGGACATGACCACACTACTTCCAATAACCGATTTGTGCTTGCACACTATGAGACTGCTGAGGATACATTCTTGGTCGATCCTGATCAGCTCATATCTATTGATAATCCTTATATCGACCTACACCTTGTCAAATCCATACCTCAACGGTCCCGCAAGAAGGTTCGCTTTCGACCTTCTTGACCTTTGTACATCCACTCCTCTTATATATCCTTTTGTTTCACTCTTTCTTCTTCCATTTTATCATTCACCCCTTTTCTCTGTGTGTGTGTATGCTATGCTTAGGATGCACTCTACCCTAAGTATGGGGGTTGAATGATTTGTGTTGTTCATATTCGTCTTGTTCATCACTCTTATTGTTGCCTATACTTAGGGTACTCTACCCTAAGTATAGGGGGGTGATGTTGTTCATATCATCTTTTTGTTTTTAAGTTTGTATATTCTCTTCATCGGTTTCCCCCTTTTGTACACTCTACTATACTTAGGATTACTTGATCCTAAGTATGGGGGAGGGATCACCAACTTCTCTTCTTTTTATGTTTTCTTTGAGTCATTGTAGCATAGGAGTCTCTTAACTTTTCTATACTTAGCACGAGCAATGTCTTCCTTTGCTGCTCTCTAGTCACTATGAGGACATAGTCCGAGCTAAGTATAGGTGTGTGTCGTATATATTGTATATATACTTTAGACATAACTCATACTTTTAAATATGTTTATTTTGGGGGATATGTATATAATTTTGTAAAATCCACATGTGTATAAAAACCAAACAAAAAAAAACAAAAAAACAACAAAAACAAACAAAAAAACACAAAAAAACTAAACAAAACAAAAAAACAAAAAACACAAAAAATAACAAAAAAAGGAAAAAAATAAAAACGTTCTTATATATACTTGTATATATTTTACTAAACCTTTTCCCTTTTTGGAAAAAAAACTACAAAACTAAAAATCTATAAAATCTTGCATAATTAAAAAAAAACCTTTCTTTTACATCTGCATTTTTCTCAAAAAATCCTTAAAAAATTCAAAATTAGAAAATTGTTTTTTTAAAAGGTATTCTTTTCACTTGTGCATCATTTTTTCAAAAAAAAGCTTTCTTGCATTGATCATATTTTCTTGCATTTACATGTGCATTTTTCAGGATAGTATTGACATTTAAACTAAGTCTGGAATAAAATTGAAGAACGGAGCTTAGTTGAGCCTTAATCCACTTAATTTCAGAGGAACCTTATAAGAAATGGAGTTTAGACTTTTTAGGTCCTAGTGACTTAATTCTTTGAGTCCTTAAGACTTTGTTCACATGTCATCTTGATTTGTCTAAGTAGAATATTTAACAACACACGCATGATTCTTTCAGACCGTGGCTTATCTTGGACAAGCACTCTATACGTAGCTCTTCATGGATGAGGTTGTGAGGAGGCAGAATCTTTTGGCTTGGGGTAGCATACAAGGGTAGTATGTATAAGCAGAACCTCTCGTCCTCATTTAGGGAAGGATGTGCGTCTCAACCTGGTCTAGCAATGCTGAGGTGTATAAAGACAGGATGCTGTGGGGTTGCAATAATGCTTCAAAAGAGGGATAGTCTACTGGCTCAAGAGTAAAAAAATCCTTATGTACATGTTGCACCTTATATATGCTTTCAAAAAAAAGTATGGAAAAATGTGGAATCTCCAAAAGTGGACAAACCTAATTGAAAAGAAAATGCCTGCCGGAGTGTATATACAAGGATTAAAAAAATTATTACAATAAGAGCTTCAAAGACAAAATTTTGTAAGCTTGCAGCGGATGACTTGTCTCCACTGATCATGCATCCAAGGATAGGTAGCTACACTGATTACCATCCATTCTTTTCTCCATTCCCTCTTCTTGAGCTGGTTGTACTTGAACTTAGAAGGGAATATCTCCTCTCCTAGAGGAAAGAGTTGCAGGACCAGGGAAATAGAGTTACCTTGTTGAGGGAGGTTGTTTCTTTGCTACTTTTTGGATGGGGAGCTATATCTCACTTACACCGTACAAGTAAAGATTCATAGTCACAAGAATTTGTGTATGTAGACTTGTTCTAACCTGACTGTTGAGGTGACCTGAATAGGAGTCTTATGGAACTTAGAGTCTGTTAGGTTTTAAATCCAGCTCCCATTAAGGTTCCGGCACACTAATAATCCAAAGGTTTGACAGAGCTCCAAACTACAATTTTATGAAGAAAAGTTTAATACTCAATATTGTCCTAATTTATTTATTTTCCCTTTCTTTTTTGTTTTCTTTTTATTCACTTATTCTTTCAAATAAGTGTTTGTAAGGGACTAGAAAAGGTAAAGCAAAGGGGGATGAAGAATCTGCGATTCGTCATCTTTATTCATTTTTTTAGCTTAAAATCCCTTATAAAACACATGTATATAATACTAACTCCATGCTCTTACTAACATGCATCTATGTGTAAATATTGTGTATTTGTATATTATTTTAACCTAAAATAAATAAAGAAATAAAGAAAGGAAAATAAAGAAAAGAAAAAAAGAGGAAGACTGTATATATGTAATAGATACAGGCTAACCTGAACACCAAGAGAAGGTTTAGACTTGACCTGATCGACCAGGAATAAAGTAGGGGGAGATAGGGTCCTTGATCAAAAAATCAAAAAAAATGTGTGCTGTGTATATTTGTATACTACACTATTTTATTTGTACCTGAATTGACCTCAAATCAAATAACTTTCAAAATCAATGTTGTAAAGAAAAATGTGTTCTAAATAATAAAAATAATTGCACAATTAAATCATGTACATAACAAAAGCAACCACACTTGGAAAAAGGCCCTAAGCAATAATTGAAAGACCAATTACAGCTCCATATGAACTCAAATTGAACCAATCTCACTTCCATCGTAATCTAAATTAAATTATCTTTAAAGTGGTTGTATTTTCATAATTTTTGGAGTTATGAGTAAAAAGTTGGTTTTCTGGGGTGGTTTGTGTAATTTTCCCATGTATTCTGTACATATTGTATTTTTATATATTTGTAAATATTTTTACTAGTTATTTAAAATAAAAATAAAAATAAAAAATCTAATTTAAAAAAACTATTTGCTCATTTACCCATGTATATAATGTCATATATGTATATAGCATATGTATAAATTTAATTTTCTTAACTAACTACAACAAAAAGATAAAAAATTAACATTTATTTTTCAAATAAATAAATTGACGAAAATACAAAAAATTAGTTATTTTTTGTAAATATTTTTATCTCTTTTTATCTTTATCTCATTTGTTTTACCCTCTTATCCGTTATCTTCATCCAAAAAATCCAAAAAAAACTAAATTTCAAACTCCATTAACTTTTCTATTTATATGGCTCCTTCTCCATCATTTTAACTTGATCAGTCTTTGGTGAGATAAGCCCGAACTTCGAGAGTCTTCTTGTCACAGAAGGGTGCCTAACCTTCGAGCCCTCCGGTGACAACACGTCAGCCTTCGTCGAGGTGATCAAGGTCTTTTCCGCTCCTAAGGTGAGATCCACATCATTTTCTTCTTCTTTTTACTCTAGGTTAATCGTAGTTTATTTTCATGCATTTTTTATTGTCATCATTTTTTTATCTGGATACTAAAAACCATCACGATTTGATCCAACACCGACTCGATTTTCCATTTCAGCTCTCGATCTATTCATGTTATTTTCTTCCTCGCATGATCTCTCAACTCCGGCTACGCACGGTGGCTGAAGACTCAAATTCGATTCCTCCATTTTGCCGGATCCTCATTCACAAATTCTATTTTGATTTGGGACCGAATCATCATGCTTGCATCCTTAATTATTGATAAATAAAAAAATTAATTAAGAAATATTTGTTTTCTTCTCTCTAACATTTGTTTTGCAGGATACCTACAAAAAGAAAATTCAAAAAAATAAAAAAATAAAAATATAAAAAACATTTTTATTTTTTGTTCTCTATTTCGGATTTACAAAGAAAAATATTAAAAAAATTTCTTTCTGTTCATATTTCAGTTTACATAAAAAATAAAAAAAACAAAAAAATGTTTCCAGCGACAAGCAGTGCTCGCCCCCCACCGACGCATCTGGCAGCAGAACCTCTGCACCCAGCACGGACCAGCACCACCGAGCCCTCCAGCAACCGCGACCTCCCAGCCCCGCTCTCGCCGCCGCGTAAGGTGGCTGTGCTCCACCTTCAACGGCTTGTGCCGCCTCCAGGCACCTCCCCTCGATGCCGTCCTCCAACGTGGCCGCGCACCTGACGCTTCCCCCCGTGGTTCCCTCCGCCCCTCTGTGCTCCAGGCAAGGTTGTGCGAGCCCTCTGTGCACCTCCCACCGCGACCCAGGCGGCGGATCCACCTCCACTGCATTGTTCTGTGCAACTCCTTCAGCGCGTTCGCCTGAGGCCGCTTCCGCCACGCCAAGCCGACACCGCCAGCCGCACCTGCCTCCCTCCGCCCACCGTGACTCCCTTGGGCGATGGTGGGTGCCCCCCTTCCCATTTGCTTGTGGAAGAATATAGGAACATGAGGAGCCCTAGGTATTAAAAAATAAAAATTTTTGGAAAAATTACAGAGAAGTCCCTAGAGGTTATCAAATTCGCAAGATTGTCCCTGTGCTCCAAAAGATCACATGCAAGGCATGCGCCTTAACGGGTAAATTGCACATTCTGCCCACATCTTTACTTTTATTATATATTTCATGTAGAAACATTAAATAATTGCTTTTTAGTCCTTGTATTGCAGAAGTTGAATTAGCATGCTTCATCTTATTGAAATAAATGTTTTTATTACTCAATAAATTATGGAAAATTCATGTTATGTTCCTGTTATGCCTTTTTACATTGTATAAAATTTTCATCACATTTTGTTGACATTTGATATTTAAAAAAAACAGTGTCTTTTTCTTTTCCTGAAATTCTAAAATTCATAAAAATTTGAATATTGCTCAAAAAATCCACAATTCTTACTATTTCATTGTCTTTTAATTTTTGTCCAAATTTTGTGCATTAACTATTTAAAAAACCCCCAAAAATTTGAAAAGTACTAAAAATCATATAAAAATCATAAAACATTCTACAAAAATTCAAAAGTCATGATTTCAATCTCTGTTTGTAGATATTGGTCCCTATTTCATCATAAAAATGATTGCCACGAGTTTTGGGCATTTAAAATATTTTTAATTTGCCAATTACTCCAGGTCGTGCATTGTTTCTCATTTTTGTCACTATTTAAATGTTAGAAAAATACCAAAACATCTGAAAATTCTATAAATTTTTTCAAAAACATTTAAAAATCTTTAAAACCCAAAAATATTTTCTCTGGTCTTTTCTGAGCATTTGTTGATATTATTGAAAAATACAAAAAGAGTCGGTGTGCGTATTTCCTATCTTATGCATATTGTTCCTTATTTTTTTTAAAATAGAAAATCTGCAAAACTACAATCACTAAAAAATTGAAAATCATAAAATAAAAATAGAAAAAAATAATAATAAAGCTAAAAAAGAGGAAAATTCCACAAAAATCACTGATAGTTTGCCTTTGAGATTTCCTTTTTCTTTTAATTCATTTTTTATCGGTTAATTGAATAACCCTAGGGAATTGTAGGCTCCCTGAGTTCGATCATGTCCGCTATATAGGTAAATAAGTAGCAAAACATTTCTCTTGCTCCATATTTTTTCTGTAATTATTTTGCAGCGAGAGGAGAAAAAAATTTTGTTTGTCGCGAGATTTATGGGGACAACAATGACATGTATCATTAATAAATATAGATCCTCGAAGATCTCGTGCCAACATGGACCTAAAGAGTCTTAACCCCAAATCCTATAAGGTTCCTATGAAGTTAGGTGGATTAAAATCTTAACCAAGCTCCATTTTCCAATTTAGTTCCAGACTAGTTTAAATGTCAAATGTGATTTAGAAGAATATACAAGCAAATATATACAAAACTCTTATCGTGCATTTTTTCAAAAGATGCAAAATTTTATGAAAATTTTTTAATGCAAGGAAGAAGAAGTTTTGCAAAATATTTATAAACATTTACAAACAAATTTTTGCAAACTTTTATTTTCCAAAAATTTTTCAAAATTTTGTACTATATACATAAATTTGATACAAAAATATTTACAAACTTTTTACAATCAAAGCAATTTTACAAACATTTGTACAAAAATAGTTTTTTTTTACAAAAAGCTATTTACAAACATTTACAAACACGTATGTACAAGAACATTTTTTAAAAAAAGTTTATGATTTTTCGCCATTTTAATTTTTTAACACACTCACACAAAGTACAAGTTATGACTAAAGTATACATACAAAATATACGCCACCCCCTATACTTAGCTCAAACGATATCCTCAGAGTGATCAAAGAACGATGAAAGGAAGAAATAACTCGTACTGAGTTTTGGGAAGTGAAAAGAATGCTATACTACAACAACGAATGAAAGAATATGACGAATAGAGGTCGATGATCCCTGTATACTTAGGATCAAGTAATCCTAAGTATAGAAGTATGTACACAGGTGGAAAACTGAGGGTTAGGATTTACAGGATTTACCTCCCCTATACTTAGGGTAAAATATCCCTAAGTATAAGTATAAGCATCAAAAAAGTGGTAAAAAGAATGAAAAGAATAATCACAAGTCTAATACCCCCTATACTTAGTGTAAAGCACCACCTAAGTATAGCATAATCATAAGATGAGGATGAGGTATTAGACAAAAAGAATGAATGATATGGCCAACTGGATCTATACAACTACGGATGAGAAGTGATAATCAGGCATGAGATGCAAATGATGTGAGTCAAAGAACACATCTCATGCAAAATGAATATGAGCAACGTCAACGATCAGTGGATCATGATCAAGATGTTTCAGGCGCTGACCGTTAACTCGAAAGGTTGATTCAGATGACACTTCAGATATATAAATGCTTCCGTTGTCGTGCACCTTTCGGACCATATATGGTCCCTTCCATTTGCTTTGTAATTTCCTTGGAAATAATCTCATCCTAGCATCGAATAACCATACTCTCTTGTTTGTCTCATACTATTTATGGTTGATATGAGAATCGTGCCATATCTTCACTCTCTCCTTGTATTGTAGGCTACTCAAAAAGGTTGTGTCTCTCAACTCCTCCTGGGCTGCCAACTCTGCTTTACTCTGATCTCCTATATTCTTCGGATTAAGTAATAACTCAATGACTGCCCATAGTGACTTGTGCTGATCTCTACGGGTAAATGGCATTGCTTGCCATAAACGAGACAAAAGGAAGATGTACACAAAGGTGTCTTGAAGGAAGTCCTATAGGTCCACAAGACCGACTCTAAAAGTTGTGACCAATTCTTTCAGTCTGGGCAAATGACCTTCTCCAATATAGTCTTGATCTCCATGTTTGACACTTCAACAAGACCATTATTCTGAGGGTGATATGGAGAGTCAACACAATGGTCAATGCTAAACTCATTAGAAAGGGCCTTTACCATGTCGTTGAAAAAATGTGTCCCCCCGTTAGATATCAAACTCTAGGTACCCTGAACCGTGAAATGATATTCTTCCTCAAGAATCTGCAAATAGTGTAGCATCTACGGTTCGGGCGGGATGGTCTCAACCCAACAACTCACAAAATCCACATCAAGCAGAATGTACTTGAATCCCTGACTCTTAAGGAATGGACCCATGAAATCGATGCCTCATGTGTCAAAAACCTCGTAGAAATGAATGGGCTGCATCAGCATCATATCACGTTGTCCACAAGTGCCTATCCTCCAACAGTTAGTACACCTCTTCACAAATTCATCAGAATCCTTGAAGAGGGTAGGACACCATAGGCTGGATTGAAGCACTTTCTATGCTGTCCTCCTCCTAGATTGACATCCTTCTGCCTCAAGCTTGTAGCAGTATGTGAGGACGGTATGGTGCTCCTCCTAAGGAATGCACCGATGTCAGACGCTATCCCCTCCTTTATGATAAAGGATGGGATCCTCCCAGTGGTATGACTTGGCATTCGCAAGGAAAGTCTCAAGTTGCTGCTTAGGCCAGCCTTGTGTAACTTTGGAGCGAGGCGATAGCAAGGATCGCCTCATATGATCTGAATCCTCAAGGTTCGTTAAATGGGAGACGTGATCCGCCACCACATTCTTGACTCCAGGCTTAACCTTGATCTCAATATCAAACTCCTGGAGTAGAAAGATTCATTTGGTCAATCTAGCTTTGGCATACTTCTTTGTCATCAGGTATCGAATGGCGGTGTAATATGTGAATATAGTCACTCGAGATCTAAGAATATATGATCTAAACTTATCGAAAGCAAAGACTGTGGTTAGCATATCCTTATCAGTCATAATATAATTCCGCTGAGCAACATCCAAAGTTCAGCTAGCGCAGTAAAAGGCATACAACAATCCATCCCTCTTCTATCCTAGCACAGCCCCTACAGAAAAATCAGAAGAATCTGTCATGATCTCGAATGGGAGAGATCAATCATGTGGCTGAAGGTCAAGAGCTTCAACAACTAATCCTTTGAGAGTCTCGAACTACGCCAGCCACTTATCATCTACAATGAACTCAATGTCTTTCATCAACATATCAGTAAGGGTTGGGCAATACAACTGAAATCCTAAATGAATCGTTGGTTAAAACCGACATGCCGCAGAAAAGATCGCAACTACCGCAAGTTGGATAGTGGATTGAGTTTCATGATGATATCCACCTTGGCTGGATCAACCCTCATGCCCCTGTTGGAGATGATATGGCCAAACACCGTCCCTTGACTCATCATGAAGTGACTCTTCTCTCAAGATAATACAAGATGGACCTCAAAAAAATGCTGAAGTACCCGATCTAGGCAGTCAAGACAAGCATTGCACCCACCACCGTAGACCGAAAAATCATCCATGAAGACTTCCAAACAGTCACCCACCATGTCCGAAAAGATGGACAACATGCACCTTTGGAATGTAGCTAGGGCATTTTGGGTAAGTCCCAAGGTTGAACTTAAGGAAGCAAAGGAACAACCTAGAATTATGTCTATCAAAGTTCTTGTACGATTTTCGAGGCGGTATTTTTTTAGTATTTTAAATACAATTTTGGAATGCAAATGTTAATGAGGCCAATTTGAGGGACTCAAATGTAAATATCAATCAAACGATGTCCAAAAATTACGAAATTTGGCCGAGATATCAATTATGGTGAAATGAACATACTGCGCTCTTTTTGGAGTTTTTGGATGCAAGATAAATATTTTATGAATTTATGAATGCAAATAGAGTGATTTTAAATAATTAATTACAATAAATGTTAAAACTACTTATTTTCAAGGGATAACATTATCCAAGACATATCACTAGGTGATTGCTCTCTGAAAAATCCTAAACCTCAAAATACTAGTTTTAATACCTATTAAAAATTAAAGATTAAAATATGCAAAATGATTTTTATAGGGCAAATCATGCATGTAAATACAATTCTTTTTGGGTACAATGTTAAAAACAACAAATTCTATAATCCGTGGATTTTTTAAAAATTTTCAGAGTTATGATTAATTACTCATGAATTTTGAGGCACAAGATGGGAAAAATACATAATTTTCGACGAGAAATTTAATTAATAATTAATCACAATCTAGAAAATCTCAAAAGCATGCCATAATGTAGATAATTAATTGAAGAACACAGTACTATTTTTTAATAATAAAAATAGTGTCATGAAGAGGTTTAATACAAAGGGGGAATATAGGGGTATAATCCTAATAATATAAAATAAAATAATGCAATAAAGGGACTTAAAAGTAATTACCTAAACCCTGGGGGGTTAACTGCAAAATTCATTGGAAGCACGTACCCCAGTATGGCAAGATCTGGATGGAAATAAGTGGCCTCTAGGGCCTTGAAGTAATATACCCTAGTGGTCTGGTGCGTAGCACGTGACCTCTAGGTGCTGGAGCTACCGTGGATTGATGAATTTATATGGAGGTTTGTTGCAAATGTTCCCTCCCGTCACGTATTGCGCATGCGGGGAGGGACTCGGGCCTCCCGCCCGATGGCTCGCTGTAGAAATGGGCGGAGGGACGACTGGTGATCAGTGGAGCGGAGGCGAAGCAACATTGGTGTTGGAGGCGTTACTGTCGGAGGCATTGTGGTGGCGAAGGAGCAGGGAGGTCCTCTAGCGGAGGCGTGGGCTGCAGCCGATGGCATTGGTTGTCGTATTGTCGATGACGAATCATTGTGGTGCGGCAACAGGAGCCTAGGTGGAGGGCTCCTAGAAGAAGGCAGAGTAGAGGTGTCGTTGTCGATGGAGCGGGAGTCGTTAGCTCAATGACTAAGGTCAGAGCGAGCCGTTGCTCGGCGGGGGAACGAGCTGCAACGAACAAAGATCTTCGGATCTCACCACAGGCTTGGGAGGCGATGCCGGAGCTGTCACTTCCAGCAGATGATGTTCCCGTAGCTGTTGCGTATCGACGAATACCGCCCAACGGAGTAGGCGGTGGGGCTTTATAGGGATGGCAAAGGGGCCATCGTCAGGCGAAGAAGGAAGGTGCTCGGGATGGATTCGATTGGGATCGATGACGATCATGTGATTGGCATGAGGTTGAGGGAGATCGGTGATGGGTCTTGACGGGATGTGATGGGATTTGGCGGAGATGTTGCACGACGGGATTCGCGGAGGAGGGCGAGATTGGAAGGTGTGACGATAAGAGGGAAGGAGGAGTGAGGGCGGCGAGAATCGTGGGAGGGGGGGGGGGTGGAGCCACCCAGATTGGGAAATTGGCTGGAGGAAGAGGACACACATGGGCCATCTGAACGGCTGAGATCGGATGCCCCTAATGCGTCCACGTAGGCCTTTTTCTTATTTTATTTTATTGTAATTTAATTTTTTAAATTTATTATTTTATTTTTAGTTATAAAATAAATGAAAATAAAGGCCAAAATTGGGTGACACGTGGTGCCTCTAGGAGCAACCACATGTCAGCCCCAGAAAAATCGAAAATAAAATACAAAGTTTTATCAAGAATAAATAGCAAACGGCCTCGGATTGAAAAATTTTCTTCACAAAAGTTGCTCGTCCTGATGAGATTTACAACTTTCTTAAAGAGCCCAAACCAAAATCAATCGTTTGTGCAATGTGATATTTTTGGGGTTTCCCACGTACATAGAATACCTTGACTTTTGGATTTTATATATTTTTATCATATTTTAGACTAGATAAAAATTTGGAAAAAAAAGATAAAATCAAAGATAAATACTTACATAATAATATATTTTTTGTATTTTTCCTAAGTAAGAAAAAGAAGAAATAAAATAAATTATTAAAACAACAATTTTTGTATAGACAGTTGGTGAAGACTCAGACTAAGTTAGTTTCTTTGATTTCAAGCTCATTTTGGATTTTAATTTTTGTGCATTTTAATAAAACTTTTATCAAATAAAATAAATGAAAAATAAATAAAATAAAATGGGTTAATTATGTACATGAAATAATAGGTAAAAAAACTGCTAAACTACAAAATGTACAAAAGAGGATCGAAACCCATCATTCACATATGAGCTCCGATTCACTTGAACTTGTCTTGTTTTGAAGGTAATTGAATGTACATTATTTCAAAAATTGAGTAGAATCAAATCGGACACCGGATGAAGAAGATGCCAAGGTTTTAGTTCGAGAATCCTGCAACTAGGATTTGAGTTTTTGATCCACTTATTTAGGTTAGTGTTTTTTTGTATTTTTAGTTTATTCTTGTTAGTAATATGTACATAGTGGAGGTGTTTTTTGGTCATTTGGAATTAGCATGAATTAGTAAAAAATCAAGGAAGTTAGGTTATTTTACAAGTCAATCAGGCTTGGATTTTTGGCATATTATTTTATGCAATAATAAGTGATAAAATGCAATTCTTATCAATACATGCATGAATGCTAATTATGAAGAATAAATGAAGAAATGCCAATGAATTTTAGGGATTTGAGCTTAATTAATCATTTTTTGAGTGATGAATCTGAGATTCATCATCCCCATATACTTAAACTATGCTCGTCCCTGTGTATCAAAAGAAATGCAATGAGGTGAAATGAGATTAGGTTCCATACCAAGATCATGAGTAGAAGGTGAAAATGGAACTAGACCCATCCTTTGGATTATTAGTTTGGTGGAACTTCTATGAGACGCAGAATTTTAAAATCAACAACATTCAAGTTTTACACATCATTGTCACAGTTTCGGCAAAGAAGTCATCTTAGATCAATCCTCCTCCCAAAGAATACCCCACGAACATTGAACAATCGACTCATGTGTGTGAAAGGTTTTAGCTCTTCCCATCCAGAATGCCGGACTACCATGCAAACCTCCTCTCCAATAAATTGTCTTCGAGGAGTCATGTATTTCCTTCTAAGGTTTGTCGCGCTGTGTTCACAATCAAATAGAGGGAGAAGTTAGAAGATGGAGAAAAGAACTGGAGGGTGGCCAGTGTAGTCACCTCTCCTTGTGAAGCCGACCAGTTTAGCCAAGTCTCCACCAAGATCTGCAGGTTTTCTTGAAGCTTTGACCTTTTTTTGGTCAAATATGTATTTGGCAGTAGGCTTCATTGTGTTTGTTTTTTTGGTAGCTCTGCTTGGATCTTATTGTGCCCCTATTAAAATAAAAGAATAAAGAAGAAAAGAAAAAGAAAAGAAAAATAAAGGATGAATTTATGGAATAAATGCAGACTGACCCGAACCCTGAGAGAAGGTCAATACTTGACCTGATCGACCAGGAATAAAGTAGGGGGAGATAGGGTCTTCAATCCAAAATTCAAAAAAATAATTTCTAAATATTTTTCCATGTGTATTTGTACAAAAATTACATTATTGTATTTTTACATAAATTGACCTAAAGTTAATTATTTTTGTAAACAAAAGTTATAAATAAAAATGTGTTGTAAATAATAAAAATAAATGTAAAATAAAATAATGTAAAGATTGTAAAAAATCACACTCAGAAAAAGTCATAAAGCGATAATTGAAAGACCAATTCCGACTCCATACGAACTCAAATTTAATCAAACTCACTCCCATTATACTATAAAATTAAATTATCTTTCAAATGGTTGTGGTTTCACAATTTTTTGAGTTACGGATGAAAAGTCGGTTTTCTGAAGTTGTTTATGCAGTTTTACCAATTACACACTGTATATATTTGTTCATATTTATTTTTTATACATAATATACATAATTGTAAATATTATCTTCATTATTAAAAATAAAAAAATGATAAATTAAAATTTATATATAAAATTAATTAAAAATTATTTCCTTATTTGTACATGTCTATGTTGTATTATATGTACATAATATTTGTATACAACTCATTTCCTTATTTATAAATCACCAAAAAAAGTTAATATCTAACATTAATTAATTAATTTAATTTAATAACGAAATTTATATTTAATTATTTAATTATTATATTTGAAAACATGCCTTGTATATAAGATATTATTCTATACCTTAAATAACCACCATTAATGTGGCTAATAAATTTCTACAAATAAATTATTTTATTTAATTTATTTAATTTTGAATTTTGTAATTAATTATTTAATTAAATTATTTATCTATTTTTTTTATTTAATGAACTAATAAAAACCTTCCTTATTTGTATATGAGTTCCATTTTGATTTTCGTCTTCTTTTTATTGGGCTCCTCCTCCCTCTTTCATTCTTTGATCAATCTTTAGTGGAGAGAAGCCCGATCTCCGAGAGCCATCTTGTTGAAAAGGGTGCCTAGCCTCTGAGCCGTCCAGTGACAGGGAGTCGGTCCTCGTCGAGGCCATCACGACGTATATGAACCCAAGGTGAGATCCATTTTCTTTCTCGTCATTTTTCTTAGATAGATCGTAGATTTAATTTTTATTTCGTGATTAATCTACAGATATTAAAATCCCCAAAAAAATCCACCACACATTTTCCGATCCGACACCGACTTTTCATTTCATTTTCCGATCCTCACATTTCTTATTCTACCTCGCATAACCTTTCACATCCGACCACGCACGGTGGTTGGATCTTCGGATCTATTTTCCATATTGTAAGATCCATACCATTCATGACTCCAATATTTTTGTAAATAAATAATAAATTCACATAGTTATTTTTATTTCTAACATTTATTTTGCAGGAAAATCAAAATAATAAAAATTAATACAAATAATAATTTTTTTCTTCTATTTACAGTTCCTGTTTAAAAAAATAAAAAATTATTATTCTTGTTTGAATTATATAAAAAGGAAAAATTAAAAGAATCAAAAAGGGGCAGCAGGTCCTTCACCTCCCACAGCAAGCCCCTCCGCCGCATCGCCACCGCACTAGGCAGCCTAGCCTCGCCCTGGGGCACGCCTTCACCACCAACAACCGTGGGTCGCCAGACCACGACTTTTGTCTCCAGCCACCGATCGGAGGTTGTTCTCCCAAAATGCATCAAGGAACTGCCTCCCACCGTGTTCATCCACCGCACGAGCAGCACCTCCAGGAAATGCCTCCTATGCCGTCGGAGTCGCACCTCCTCTGCGGCCCTCCGCCCAAAGATCCACATCGCGTGCAACGCTCGACTGAGCCAAACCACCTTCGCGATCCCATGACGATGTCGCCTCCACTGTCCATAGATCATCCATCTCCGCAATCTCCGTGCGACGACGCTCCAGCACATACCGCCTCGCACCGCCAAGCGCAGTGCCCCCGTCGACGACTGCCAAACCTCCAAAAGGGAGGGTGGCTGCCCCTCCCCTTTTTCCGAATGAAGGAAACAAACATGAAGCCCTAGGGTTGCGTGGATTTTTAAAATAAAGAAATTGGAGAAAATGCATGTCAGCCCCTCGAAGTTTCTAAATTTGCAGAACAACCCCTGCTCTAGAAGCTATGTGTAGAAACTTTAAATAATTATGTTTCAGTCCTTGTAAATTCCAGACTTTAATTTGCTTGCTCTTTTGACTGAAATAAATGTTTTTCATGCTCTAAAACGTTTACAAAAATTTGTGTATGTTCATGTTGTCTTTCTTTTCATTGTATAATTTTGTCATCACATTTTGTTGTTATTTGATATTTAAAAAAAAGTAAAATACAGTGTCTTTTTGTCTGATTGAATTTTAAAAAATCATAAAAATTAGAAAATTTTTCTAAAAATTACAAAAAGAATATTGTAGATATATTTTACTGTCCTTTAATTTCTATCCAATTTTCATGCATTAACTATTTATTAAAACCAAAAAATTGTAAAAAAAAAATTCTTGAAAAATCCGAAAATTCTGATTTCAATCTCTATTTGTAGATTTTTAATTGTACTTTAGCTTAAAATAATTTCAAAGATTTTTGGGCAATTAAAATTTTTTAAGTTGCTAAATAATTTTGGCTGTGCACTCTTCACTTTTATTTCTACTATTTGATTTTTATAAAATCACAAAAACAACTGATAAAATTGAAAAAAATAACAAAAATATTTTAAAATCTGCAAAACCAAAAAATATTTTCTTTGTAATTTTTTGAGCATTTTCGGATATTCTGAAAAATACAAAAAGAGTGTGTTGTGCGTGTTTTTATCCCATTGTTCATATTGTGACTTGTGCTTTATCTGAAAATTAAAAAAAAGGAAAAAGCAAAAACCACTAAAATTTTTAATTTTGAAATTTGATTGCTAAGTTTTTAAATCGTGCTCCTTGTGTTCGATCCTAGTCGCTATACCAGGTAAATTGAATATCGAATCTGCTTACATTTCATTGCTTGATATTTTTCTTATGTGGTTAAATAAATTTTTCTCGTTGACCGAAATGATTGGTTGAGTACAACGACCATTGCATATTTTTCCCATCTTGACCACATTGGATTTTGCGTCTCCAATATGGTTCTGGGAAGTTGGGATTTTGACTTATTATTTTGAGTATAAAATGTACACAGAGTATTATTTTGGTGCAAACTCATTTGTGTATTTTTATTTGTATTTTTTATCTACATCTTTCAAGTAGAAAGTTTATTGACTTGAGGTGTAAATAAAAGAGAAATAAAATAGGTCCCAAAAATGTTTTATTGATGAATAAAAAATTGGCTTTTTATTACATTTTTGGCCCTTATCTCCTCCTACTTTATTCATTCACGACCAAATCACTTCTTGACTAGGTGTCGAGATTTAGGGCCATAAAATACATTTGGTATTCTATTCATTTATCATTTCTTTCCATTATTCTATAATTTTGGCTATAAAAACAATATTTTATACCCAATAAATGGATAAATCATGAATGCTAATTTGTACAAAATAATGCTATATACATGCATTAGCTAGGGTTTTTAAGACCAAAATGATAGAGTAAAGTAATGAAATGGAGATTCACCACCTCCCTATACTTTCTTTTACTATTCCCAAGCAAACACTTATGCAATGAGTGCATAAAATAAAAATAAAGGAAGGAAAAGAGAGAAACTGGATTGAATTTAACTTTCAAACGTATATTCACAAAATCAAAGTTTGGAGCTTAAGTCAGAACTTCGTGTGAGAATGTGTGTGGAACCTGGTCGGGAACCGGATTTAAAACACAACAGCCTTTTGGAATCATCGAACTAGGTTCAAACCACCTCAATAGCTTTATCAGAACCATAATACATGATACACAAACCCTTATGACTATGAAGCTAACTTGTATAGTGTAAGTGATAGTGGCTCTTCCCAAATGAAATGACAAAAGAACAGACTTCTCCAGTGTGACAACCCAATGATTCTTCAATCAAGCAACTCTTTCCTGGAGGAGCAGGATATTCCCTTCTAAGTTCATGTGCATTCGACTCAAGAGGAGGGGATGAAGAGAAGAATGGATGGTAGCCAGTGTAGCTACCTCTCCGAGGATGATGACCAGTGTTGTCAAGTCATGCAGCTACATGCTCTCATAATTTCTGACTTTTGAAGCGCAAGCTTACTTATTTCAACTATATACATACTTCGGTAGACATTTTATTTTAAATAAGGCATGTTCCCTTTTTTGTAATCTTTAATTCAACATTTTTTTGAAATTCTATTTACAGTAGAATAATTTACATATGGAGTTTTTCCTCTTGAGCCAGATTGCAACCCACACTCTCCCGTCTTTTGACGTCGACACCACTAGACGGGTTGGGGTGCACTTCCCCCCTAGAGAAGGACAAATGTTGCCACTCGTGTACATCTCAAATCGGTAAATCCAATTCCCTCAACTCTCCAACTGAGTTGAGACAAGTGTAATGTGCGGATGTCTAAGTTAGGTCACAACGGACTAGAGTCATGCATACGTGCCGAAAAGTTCTAGTTAAGCAGTTGAAGTGTCTAGAACCCAGCCCTAAGTCTCAAAGAATTAAGTATGAATGTACCTGAAGTACCTCAAATTTAGTTCCTATAACTTTCCAGTCAATTTAGGTGCATTAAGGTCCAACTAAGCTCCAATCTCTTACTTTACTCAGACTACTTCAATTATCAAACTCAATTCAAAAAATGCAAATGATGTGTACAATGCAATTAAAATCTTATTGTGATGCAATTTTCAAGGTTTTTAAATTTTTATGTATTTTTGAGAAAGGTTTTGCAAATGTTTTTGGGATTTATCAGAACAAAAAGATTTTTGAAACAAAAAGGAAGTATATGCAGATATTTACATGGGTGTGCTTCTATTATTTTCAAGAATTAGGGGTTTTAAGATTTTACACAAGGGATATGTTCTTATTTTTAAAGTATACATAGTTAGTGAAAATTGTTTTTTTAATGATGTGTATATTCCTCAAACATATTTGAAAATCATTTTACAAGCATTTTTGAAAACCTTTGTCCAAAATTAATTTTTACAAAGAACTTTTACAAACATTTGAATATCATTTTGCAAAGGTTTTTTCAAACAACAAATAAATATTTTTCAAATGTTTTTGCAACCATTTTAGAACACATTTACAAATAGGTTTTCAAAACATTTTATTTCACAAAAAGAAAAGAAATTTTTAGAAACCAAACATTTTTACAAAGGTTTAAAATATTTTAAAAATTATTTTTCAAATAGTTTTCAAAGCATTTTTCAAAAAGATTTTCAAATTATTTCCCAAACATTTTGCAAAATATTTTTTCCTGATTTATTAATCCGTATATACAAAAAGAATTTGAAGAGTAATATGCATCTTTTTATTAATTAATTTAACGAATTATAAATGTATTTACGTAGTATTTTAGCTATATTATTCTAAAATACGAAAGTACGAGTTATGGCTAAAGTATATACAATGTATATATGACCCCCCCATACTTAGCTTGAGCTATGTCCTCATAGATCAAAAAGAGAAAGAGTAGACATAATTTGTACTGAGTATAGAAAAGGCTATACTCTAACGACCAAATAAGGAATTAAAGAATGAAGAAATGAATGAATGAGAAGCAGACCATGCCCCCTATACTTAGGATGAAATAATATAAAGTATAACAGGCTATTTCTACATGCAGGGAGGGTCGAGGGAGGGAATAAATAAATCATAGCTTGGTTTGTCGCCCCCTATACTTAGCGTAAGATATCCCTATGTATAGCCAAAAATATTATCAAAAGAGGAGACAGTGGAGGGGATCATTAAAGGAATCGATAAAATCATGGGAGAAATGTGCACATCACTCCCCTATACTTAGGGTAAAAGTGCCCTAGGTATAGGTAACAACATGAGTGATGAAATAGAACGAAGCAAGAGCAAACATAGTAGGTGCAACTCCTATATTGAGGACAAAGTACAACCTATGAAAAGAAACATAGATATGGCAAATGATTTGGGGTACACCTGACATTCAGGAGAAAGGAAGGAATGAAAAGACAGAATACACATATACAAATAATTAAGAATGGTGAAGTGTAGGATGGTATCTGACAGTCAAATACTATACTCTCGTCATTGTCTCCTAGTGAGAATGACGATGCAGTAAGAAAGTGAAAGAGACGCTAATATACAATCAAGTGGGTGTCTACTAGGGGGAAAAGAGATTGAATCTTAGCCATGATCCAGTAGCTGGAAGCTGAACATCAACACATAAGAAGGGATCATGTATCATAAACACGGGGTGGAATGATCAATACAATTCCTCCGTGTCACTCATAGTCTCAGGAAATTAGGAAAAGTGAAGAACAAGACTCTCTACGTAGCTCGATATCCGGTGGACATAAGGTCGAAAGATCAAGAACACACAAAATATCACAATACATGACTCAACCGTGTGAGGGTCATTAAGGTGAGCAGACTTAGTTGGGTTAGAGATCCCAGAAAATTAGAAGTCTCAGTCTCGTGATCCACCAGATAGGATACACAACCAGAGGGGAGACCAACTACATAAATCAAAAGACTCTGCTTCGTGATCCCCTAGATCGGAGACACCGAAAGTGAAGTCGAGTACCTACAAAATGATGTATCCTCAAGTAGATAACCCTTGGGGAGGAATACATACTACACAATGAATAATCAGAATAGAACTCATCCTTATGAGGGTCGTCAAGAAGAGAAGACTCAAAGGAGACAGATCCATGAGATGGATTATCAGAGAAGGTCTCGGTAGGCAACAGATTGGCTACCAAGTAGAGGAGACTCAAAGAACATGAAGATGTCATAGTCTCCTGTAGATAACCCTCAGGGAGTACTGTGAACTAGGCAAGGAATAATCAGAAGAATGTGACTCATCCTTGCGACGACCGTCAGGGAGAGAAGACTCAAAGGAATCCATACAAGCGTTCTCGTGCTCCGAAAAATCAGATACACAATCAAACTGGGAGACCGACAACTCATATCAGATGACTCAGTTTCTTGCTCCACCATGATGGACACACAAGCAGCGAGGGAAATCGATCGTAAAGAAATGTTGCATTCTTTCGCAGGTAGTCCTGAGGGAGTAATGCAAACTAAGTCAATGAGATCAGGGAAATGCAGACATCATGTCTCAAGTCCTCAAAAATCAACAATCAATCATCAGCAGGAGGGCATAATTCTGTGGGTGGATAAGAGGTCATCAGGGAAATCACATTGCAATCCCTCAAATCAATCATGTCAAACGACATATATTAAGATGTTAGAAGGGGGTCCTATATATGTTAAATGGGGATAGGAGAGTCAGGAGATGGAGGATAGATCAACCAAAAAGATGAGTGAAATCATGTGGATTCCAAGCACCGTCGCTTTGAAGCACATATAGAGATAGCACATCAAACGTCTGAATCAAGACAAGCAGAACCACGTAAGAGATCGTACAGTCATAGCTCATGGCATCATCATCAAACTATCAGGAATAAATCACATACTCAACTCATTCTGCGAGATAAAAAATCTTCAATACAGAATCACACCTGTAAGAATGCCAAAATCGGAATCCTCAATAAAGAATCTTATGCACATATCAATATTAGATCCACCAAAAAAAGTAAACCAATCTCAGTATCCTCAAATATGCCCTTCTTACTCAAATAATTCCTGAAATCAAAACCTCGATGCGGGCCTCATCTTATAGCACAACATCCTCGGGTAAATGAAAGGATGATACGAATGGGAACGAGGAGTGTGGGCGAGAATGGTGAAATGAAGACAAAATTGTGGTCCAAGAAGAGAGTCTTCTTGAACTGCACCAGAGATAGGATGATATGGGCAAGGCGATAGCCGCAAAATCCAGCTATAAAAGGGAAGATCAAGACCCGATATCACAGCTCAATGTAGAAGACAATGGTATGGACAATGAAACGGAGAAGGATTTAATAAAAAAAGAACTTAAAAACTCATGGATCTGCCAACTCAAAGAATGATGAATGTAAATGGACCCAAAATCACAATCAATGTACAAATCAAACCCCATGTTCACCTACTCAACTTAGTGAATATCGAGATGGTGGTCATTTATCTTTTCTATTTTAGAGTTAGGTGATGTTCAAAACACTTGTACAAACATGAAGGTAGGCCTAGGATTGGGGCACTAATCCTTAGTGATTACATGAGAATAACATGCACATACAATGAGGGGGTTTCTATCCCCAAAGCAATGAATCCATTATGTTTATTTCTACAAATCCAATAGAGTTAGCAGTCCTAATTTTTATTTTTTGTTTATGACTTTTTTATTATTTTTCAACACAATCATCTAAAAAGCTTCTAATTCCATTAACATTCTACGTAATCAAAATTAGAGAGAGAAGGTTTGAAAAGCAATCCAAGTCGGAAATCAATGATGCATGCATAGTCAGAAGACTTACAATGCTTCCTAGCCCTCTCCATGCGGTTAGATAACCAAATTGAAAACTACTCTACATGACATGCAAGCTGTTGAAATCACCCTAAAATAGAATATACTATTATCGTGAAGCACCAGATGCTAACTACATAAATTTGAGTCCTAGAGTCCGGTCTTCGATGCCACTCAGTGCCCGCCACAACGGGGCATGCAAGCACTATATGTGATCTCTCTCGGCATGTGGTCTTAAGTCTAAATAGCCAACAATCACAGTTTGACTAAGTTCAAAGCGAATCTATAGGTACATGAAAATATATTAGGTTTTTGGGACCTTAATATTTTGAGCATGCACATCTTAAACTAAGGCTCATTATAAAAAAGAAACAAAATAAAGGTGAAAAACAAAGAAAAAAAGTGATGAAAACATGACAAAAACCAACGAGGTCCCCAAGGGAACAATCCCTCAGTCCCTGGACCTGGTGATGTAGCTTTGTCCATGAGAGTACAAATTATTACAATTTAAGTATTGTCTCTATCCCACTTTAATTACAAAATAAAATAAAAATAAAGAAATCAAAATAAAATGCAAGTGAAGGGTTAGAAAGTTGACTCCGCCTTGCTTGGGTTCACAGGTCCTCTTAAGAAGTCCTCCCTCGTATAGCGATCCATCGTAACAAAGTCAAACAAGGAGGAGTCTTAGACAATTCACCATTAATATCAAATAATAATGAAAATAAATAAGCAAAGAAGCATATATAGACAATACTAAATAAATAAATAAAAGAATCCAATCTATGTGGCATTGCTCCCCAGTAACGACGCCATTTGTTTAATCGAGAATCTCACGGTCTTGTGTTTAAGACTAGGTGGGAACACAGTTGTTGAAGCAACGGAAAGAAACCCAACTAAAACAATAATTAACCCACAATTAAGAATCAAGCAATGAAAATATATGTATCGAGTTACAATTTATTATAACTCTACAAATGTGTGTATAGGTGTAAGCATGTGTAGTGCTCAAAATTAGAGAGCAAGCGGTAGAATGGGCAATGATACTAAAAAATTGCTCCTCTTGTCTTGTCTTTTTATTCAATTTTTATGTGGGTTTTAATTTTTAAATTTTTCGATTTTGATTTTTAGATATTTTAAATTATTTTTCATTTAATAAAATTTTCCTTTTTATATTTTTTGATTTTTATTTTTTTAATATATATTATAAGATATATAAGGCTATATATATAATTGGCTTATATAATTATAAATATTAATAAAAAATAGAATTCAAGAAATAAAATGTTTATTGGTTTTATATAATATCAAATGTTTTTCTGTATTTTTTTGCATATTTTTATGTATTTTTAAAATAAAAATATCCCAAATTTTGAGAATAAATAAATATACAGAATTGATTTGATGATTAGAAATAGCAAACAAAGTCCAAAATTCTCCAAATTAATTTTAATAGATAGATAATAACGTAAATATAATTCAGAGATAAAATAAATATTTTTTGAGATTTTTTGTGATTTTCACATTTTTTACTGGATTTTCGGGCTTTTTAATTTTATAGCTTTTCTTTTTCTACTTCTAGGGTTTTTGGTCTAGAGTTATAAAATATAAAATAAGCAACATATTTTTTTTGAATTTTTAAAATGTTTTTATATTTTTTTGGTATTTTTCAAGTCTATTAGGGATAAAAATGTGCTCATTTGTTTTTAATAAATGGTCAAATTGCCTAAAATGTCAACAAAAACATAAGCGAAGAAAATACATTAGGAGGCATCGAGCTATATTTTTGCAAAATTTTTTGGAGCATGGGTACTATTTTTAATAAATGAAATTCAAGCACCAAAAATACATGAACTAAGAAGGGCATTTTTACAATTGAAATTAAATCTAGGGGCATGTTTGTACTTTTTCTAGAAATATACAATGTATATTGAAATTTAAAGGACTAAATGTAAATACAAAAACTCGCAAGGGTATACATTCAATTTACAGGACTTGACCCATTTGTAATTTCAATAAATACAGGGGTTCATATGCAAAATGTCTATTTTTATTTACACTACACATTCGTTTAAATGACTAAGAAACAAATAGAAAAATGTAGGGGGTTTAAATTGTAATTTACCCCTAAAGTACGCGGAGATGGACGGTCCAGATCATTTCACTTGCAATGTGTCCTCCTCTCCGCGCCTGATGATGGTCCGACATGGACGTTTTAGATTAGATCTCTGGCTGAGATCGAGGGGCTGAGCTTCGCTAGATCCAATGGTTGCTGATGGATTTGGGGCTCCTCCCCAAATCAGACAGTATCTGCTACTCAGGAAGAACTACCATGAACTAGACTTCCCTCGACCTTCGATCAGTGATTCCTCCTCCACTCCAACGATCTCTGATGAAACTCTTCGACTCTACATGTCCAGGAGGTTTGTCTACATCGGCTGAAGTGCTTGATAAGGTATAGGACCTAGTGATGGGGTCCTTCTCTATCGGAGAAGATAGAGCACCTGGACACACTCGTCCAAGCTCGAATGTCACCTAGGAGGGGTCCTTCTGGCGCGGAACCTGCATGAACAAATTCCTTGGCATAGGGTGACTCGCTAAAGGGTTGGGGATTTGACTAACCATAATTTAGAAGATCTTTATGGATTTGTTGAAGCATATGTAGATTGCCCTATGAGTTTGAAAAGACATTTTCTCCCAATATGATTGTAGTTTGATTTTCTCAGTTTTTAGTGTATTTTAGAGCGAAGAACTTCTTAAGGCTAAAGATGTTGGATAGAAGGTTTTTCCACTAAGGGGATACTTATATAAAAAAGGAGAAGGATTGTTTACTTCATTTGTAGAAATACTATACTTGAAGTGCCAAAAAATATTCTTAATCAAGAATGAAGTTGTGAAGCATGGAGGATGAGATGGATGACGAAGCGTTGGCAAACATTGGTAAAGGGGCTTCGATTCGCTGACTGGAGACCAGTCAGGGGGCTCGAGGGGCGTATCAAATGGAGAATTGAAAGTGGAAGGTGATGACATGGTAGAGGTTGTCGGACACAAGTTGGGTTACAACAAAAACATGGCTGGAGTTCGAGAGCTCCAACAAGGCAATTACACAAATCTAACATAAATCACTAACTAAAACATGAAATAAAATAAATAAAGTTAGAGGCACGAATTAACATTACCTAGGGAAAGTAAAGGCATAACTCTTATACCTGGTCGGAGGTTTAGGGAGCAGGGAGGCTAGAGGTCCGTCGTGGGTGCACCTCCTCCTTCAACTACTCCAGACACTCCAGGGGTATGACAGCTATCACCTGGTGATACACTTGAATAGATATGAGGGCTTCAGGGCTCGAAAAGATGACCAAAATCGAGGAGGAGGATATAGATTATATTTATACACATGACGAACACCCTTTTTAACCTAGGGTTTGGGAGGAATTCGATCTTTGTACAAGGACTCCAGGGATTGGGAAAAGATCGTTGATAAATGAGGTAGATCTTGGTGTGAGAAATGATGAAAAGGGTTGATGGATCGAGCAAGAAAAAGGGCAGAAAAGCAGGGATTTGACATCTTCGACAAATCAGGAGACACCGGAGGCTGAGTTGACTGGGGCAACAAACAAAACCACGCGATTAGGCTACATCAGCCTAATCACGACAAAAAAACCCTATTAATTCGAAAAAAAGTTAATTAAAAATAGTAAGTAATTTTATTATTTTTTAGTTATAAAATAAAAAATGCTTTTTTGTGTTGTATTTTAATATGATTTTAATTTATTTTTTTGTGCTTATTTATTGCAAGTTCATTTTTAAGGGTATATTCATAGGTACATTTATTTATGATTTGTGCATTTTATTTTAATTTGTTTTTTTGAGTTTATTATTTTATTATCATATTATATATATTTACAATTTATTTTTAGACACACAAACATATTTTTTTATTTTATTTTTTTGATGTTATTTGTATACCTAAATAATATGGATATATATTAAATATGACAGCGAACTAAGTCTTTTGGTCTCAAAGTATTAAGTCTAGAAGACCTGAGGTGTCTAAATTTTAGTTCCCTTAAGGTACATGTGATTAAGTGGACTAAGGTCCAACCATGCTCCAATCTTTGTATTTTACTGAGACTTTTTAAATTATTATAGACAATCCAAAAAATGCAAATTCTTTGCACAATGCAGAAAATATTTTCGTGGTGCAATTTTCTGGTTTTGAACCATTGTGGATTTTTAAAAAAGTTTTGTGCAAATTTTTATGGATTTGTTGTTTTGCAAATTTTTTAATAATAAAAGAGATTTGGAAAATAATTATGTGCTAATATTTACGCGGAGTGTATTTGTTATTTACATGGCTTTAGGTGAAGAATTTACACTAGCTATTTACAAGTTTTCTGTACAGGGTTTGTAAAGAATTTCTGCTGGCTTGAATTATGTAAAGGGTACTCAAAACATATTGCTACAAACATTTTGAAATCTTTTTTTAAATAATAATTTGATAAATAAGTTTCGCAAACATTTACAGAATTTGAAAATCATTTTGCAAAGATTTTTCAAACAATATGTATATGATTTTCAAGCTATTTTTGCAACTATTTTCAAAACCATTTGCAAATAGATTTTCAAAAATTTTTATTTAAATAAAAGAGAGAGGTTTTTACAGGAAAAAAATTTTACAAAGGTCTAAAAATATTTTACAAATTTTTTTCCAAATTGTTTTCCAAAAAAATTAAAAAGAGATTTTCCATTAATTTTTCAAACATTTTGCAAAACATTTTTAATACCCTTATTAGTCAGTATATACAAAAAATAATTTATGTGTTTTAATTTTTCTTGACTAGCCATATTATTACAAATACACAAGGGTGAGTTATTGCTAAAATATATACATAGTATATATGACCCCCTATACTTAGCTAAAGCTATGTCCTCGATCGAAGAGAAAAGGAATACATAACTCGTACTAAGTACAGGAAATCCTATACTACTATGATTGAATAATTAATGAGAAGTCAACTGTCTACCCTATACTTAGGATCAATTAATTCTAAGTACAACAAACTGTATTTTACATGCAGGAGGGTCGAGGGTGGGAAATGAATAGATCTACAACTCTGAGTGTCTCCCCTTGTACTTAGGATAATATATCCCTAAGTATAGTCAGAAATATCAACAGGAGAGGAGTCAAGTGAGGGAATTAATCAAAAGAAATTGATAAAAAGATAAAATAAGTTGGGGGAATTTAAGCATCACTCCCATATACTTAAGGTAAAAGAGCCCTAAGTATAGGAAACAATAAAAGTGATGAAACATAATGAAGAATGAATCACTTGACTCATCCACTTCCCCTATACATAGGACAAAGTACGTCCTAAGCAAGGCAAACATGCAAAACAAGGTGTATAAGCAAAAATGTAGACAGAAGGAATGAAACAGATGTGGTTATGCAAAACGAATGTACAATAATCAAGAAGGTAGAAAATGCACTCTCTTACATGACCACTAAGGGATGGAACTAAACAGGTACAAGTCGATAACGGGGTCATCGGCTAACACATCTCGATCAGGATCGACATGGTAAAGATCCTCAATAGTCTCAAAGCGAAAAGGCACAAACTTATCAATGGGAGTAGTATGCTCCAGTTCGGCATGGGAATTCTTAGCTATCTCAAAATAGAAAGGCTCGAACTCATCAGTGAAAGTAGTACAATCATCTTTGGTCTAGAAAGTATCTCCTAAATATGCCCTCCGTACTAAGGTGGCTATGGTGTAAATGTCGTAGATGCCATCAATACATCGCCATGTACAGTAATAGGGAAGTCGAAGGTCTATGCTATCCAAATACTCCTCCCTGAAGAGGAATTTTCAGGTCTCAGTGTCACCCATTATAAAGCAAACCTCTCTAATATCAGCAGATAGGTCATAGTCCTCGGGGTCGGCTGATACAAGTACATTGTTATCAAATGTGGGTCTCTGGTTGGTGGTGGGTGTGTTGGACATGCGAGCCCACAGCGAGCCATTATGCAATAAATGTTATTACGAATATCATTCCCTGATCTGAAATGAATAATAAATAATTTGCATAATAGGTCCCTTAGTACAATTAGGGTTATGTACCATGGCCATCTTATTTATCATACAGCTGTTGATTCAATTATTGAATCATAAGGGCCGGTGCTTGGATGAATATCTAATGAGTTAGATTGAGGACTCATCTAGCACCGTCAAATGATTGTTAAGAGATGATCTCCAGCCTGAGTTGGAGGTGGTAATCCTATCTCAGTTAGGCTGATATCTGACCGACCTCTTGAAGCAGGTCCTCTGCATAGGAATATAAATTCGGAGGTGTTAGATGAGCTAGGTCAAAGTCCTATATCGTATGCTGTCATGATATAGGCACGCATCCCATGGCCGAAGACAGATGTGTTAATATATGTCTGAGTATGTACATTTGGCAAACCAATAGGTTGATGACCTAATCAAGGTCTATACACCGGTGTGCTGGTGTGCATATAAGGGCATATGAGTAATACGATCTCTCAAAGGGATCGTACAGGTTCACTACTGAACCGGAAGACATGAGCTCACTCATGAGATATTGGGAAGAATCAAATTCCGTGCGCACGGTCGTCTCGCTTTGGAAGCTTGACTTAATTTGTAGGTTTGATATGTAGTTTTGGAAAGTATATGATCAAGACCTAGGTATGATATATGCTTTTGGAAAGTATATGATCGATACCAACTCCCAATGATCAAAATGAGAAACTTACTGATAAAACCCTGATGTAGACAATATAAAGTTGATCTAATACTTCGGGTTTATTCTGAGTCTTCTAGTATGCAGGATGTACATGTATTGGGAATACATGATGGTGATGTGATCATAAACGATTGTATAACCATGACGCTTCCATTCCTAGGGAGTGATGAAATAGGCCTGGATTTTAGTGACTCCTCTCAGTAGATGTCATATGATCTTGATCCAAATGTTGGACATTGATCTGAATGTGATTCAGATTCAATGAGAAGATTAGATTTGTGGTCTTGATTTAATCAAGCATCTATGGGAGGCACAAGATCTGGATTTGAGATGTAATCTCAATATCCAAGTCATTATACTTGGAACAATACAATCGCCCTGTCCTTATCTCCAAGTATCTGCAGAGAAAGCGCATTATCCTTGAAGGAGTTCATGGATAATTTTATTGTTGATATATGTATCTAAGTATTGAGAAAATGGATAATTAAATGTGATTTAATTATCATGAGTAATATGAATTTGATTCATTTTATAAACAGAGTTATCTGAGATAATTAAATGTAATTTAATTATCAAAGATGTAACTAATATGAATGTGATTCATATTATTTGAGAACAAGAGAAATGAGATCCAAGATGATTAAATACAATTTAATTATCATGGATATGAATAAAGTGGATAGAAATATCCATATTAGTCATATATATTATAAATGTGATTTATAATATATAAGAGAGAGATATTTGTAATTTACATTTGTTAATTAAATGTTAATGTGAATTGGATTCACATTGGACATTAAATTGAAAAATGTAATTTACATTTTATTTTGGATTGTGAATATGATTCACAAATTTCTAATGGCAAGATTGCAATGTTCACAAAATAAATTAGATTTATTTTTGTGAAATAATTTGCAACAAAAGTTGTTGCAAATATTTGAGAAATTAATGGGATAATATATCTCATGGAATAAAAGGAGAAGAAGCCACCTTCCATGTAAGGAGGGTGGACGGCCACATTTCCTACATGGAATGTGGTGGCCGTCCACTCCATTCATGGAAGGAGGCTTGCCTCCTTCCTATTTCTCTATTTGAGATTGATTTGATAAAAATAAAATTATATTCTACATATATTTGATTTTTATTAAATTAATTATTTTTGATTTTTACCAACATAAATCATAGCCATTGAAAGAAACACAATCAATGAGAAACATTGGATTTGTGTAGTCCCATGGATTGAGATCCATGGATCCCTAAATCCTATAAAAGGAGAGGCACCCCATTGCTCTTCTTTACAAAATGCTTGTGAAGCACATCTCTCTCCCTTTCTCTCTACAAGCCTACTCTCTCTCCCTCTCATGGTCGTCCACCATGGATGCCCTAGAGAGGTTCTCCATCGCCGCAACGTCGTCGTCATGCTGCGCAATCGTTTGCTCGTGGATCTCCGTCTCCTTCGGTGCGCCTCGCTCGTGAATAAGACGTCGGATCTCGTATGTCGAGATCAGGAGATCCGCCGCTTGGATCATCAACATGGATTGCAAGAAGCACGCGATTCATCCCCGCGCTTGCAAGCATCTCCTCCGTCGGATAGGACTTCAGACAGGAGGTCTCTTCGTTTAGAGACTCGATCGCATCCACGCTTCAAGAGGTAATCCTATTACTTGTTTGTGGTTTAGACGAAACGATCTGAGAAGTGTTCTAGGATCATGTGGTTTCGTCATATGAAAATTTTTAAATTCCGCTGCATCAAGCAACTAGTGCGACTAGTCGCTCCTCGTCGTATTCGATACGACGCTCACGCTTCCGTGATGCGCTTGAGGATAATACCATATCCTTCAAGTGGTATCAGAGCCTTATGTCTATGGTTTTGGATACGATCCATAAACCGAAGGCGACTTGGGTTCGTTAGGATTGCGAAAGTTTTATCGCATTTCATTTTCGTCTCTCTGTTTAGTGTAATTTTTCGGCCCTGTTTAAATTATTTAAACACGAAAATAGCACTTGTTTTTGGTTCCCCATTAAATAAGTAAACCATAGGATCTGAGTTTATGTAATTTGGATTCCGTTTGCTCTAGATATGATTGTTTTAATGAACATGTATTCACTATTACGGGAACTACGAATCTTAACGTAATTCAGCAGTTAATTACTGTTTAGAGACGCCTCGAAATGCATACAAATCACATAGATTCTGTTGTAAATCAAATTAGCAAACTTTGTAAACTTACTTTGCTTAATTTGGATTTAAATTGATTGAGATATCCTAATTTTAGTAAGTAGGGGTCACTGCTGAAATTACTTTCCTAATCAAGAACCATGTGATTGTCAATTAGTGAAATTAATTTTTAATTTCATGAAATAATTATGGAAAATATTTGAGAAATATTTAATGATGATTATTTCCTTAATTGACTTGGCCTCAACCAATAAATTGATTAGATTTGATCTAGATCAAAATTGGAAACTTGATCAACGAACTCCTTGCTTGAATAGGATTGGGAATTTGTCTAGCAAATTTCCTTATAATCAAAAATGTTTTGATTATTACTATATGGTATAATTTCGGTTGAAGAACCGATGATCATCTCAAGTACAAAGTGATTGACTCGGCATTATTTTTTCCCGACGCGGATATGGTGTCTAGTCGGGGATCGCTGGGGTAGCAGGTTGCAACGTATGCGGTACATCCCACTCCCGCCGATACTGGCCATGACAGTGGGTAGGGAACGAATGATGCCTGAGAGATCATGATGTATTTTTCTAATTATTTCATTTCGAATTAATACGTGTTTAGAGATAATATCATATATTCAAGTAAAATCAAGTTTGTTGATTGAATTGGATTAAAAATTAATTTAATATGATTAAGTGAATTATACCCAATTAAGAACACTCTATTATGAATAGAGTTATTATTTCCCTTGGAAGAATTAATTATGTGAATATAATTCATGACAATTAATTATAATTTGAATATGATATGGAGGGTCACATAAGTGACATCCATGGTCTCCCGTCAAGGCGAAGGGTTGCGTCACCAGATATTGTATGTGGGAGACGCCTGTCCGAAGTGACAGCTCCTGCATACGATCCATTTGGATCGGGTTCGTCGCTTCTCGCAAGAGTAAGGACGTATGCATATTGACCCCAATATCGGGTCCTCATATTATTGGGGCGATATTGGATTGCGCATAGCGAGTTGTATTCCTGTTGACGGTTGGTTCAATTAATGACGGGTCAACATCACCTTAGGGGTGGTGGGCCCGGGTGTTAAAGACCGAATCGGGAGATGCAAGTTGGACTTGCAAGGCGGAATGTGTTCCCGCTTCTTTTTATCCGAGTTAGAGGTTCTCATATTATTGGGATGTAAGAAAGATAAGGAAGGAGATCCCAGATCTTGCATGAGATATAATGGTAAGTATATCTCTTACATTGAATGTGATTAAGGGAATGAACTTTCGTTGTTGACATGGCAAGACAACTTTGATATAAAAATTCCTAAATCAAAGTAAAATATGTATATATAATATATACACTTATGTAAATTTCTTATTTCAGATAATCCTTCATTAATCCCACTCAATGTTATACTCAATAATAACCAGTAGAATATCATGGATTGGACCTATGATCCAGATATTGTCCTTGCAATTGGACACATAATGTATGTGGTTGCAATGTGCAAGTTTCCTCATAATAATGAGGAATGATGATTAAATAAGACAATAGGACTAAAACCCTAGGGTTTGTGTCTCTATAAGTCTTGATCTCATCGAATGCACTTTTGAAGTGACATGTCGATAATGATCGTAATTATTAAATAATCCTTATAAAATCTAAGAAGATGTTCAGGCATACATATGTGCTCTCGACATATAATCATGAATGACATGGTTCTCCCCATTATGCAGAATGGTGGCTATATAGGAGATGATGTATTCAAATTGATTGAGAACCTACCTGAACCTAAGTTTTAAGAGTTTAAATGGATGTAGATAAGATGAGTGTCATCAATCTACTATTTATACTCTAGTCATTCATGAAGCTTCATAATATTCATATTGTATGAATTGAGTGAAGCATGTATAAATTTTGAAATACTCTTATATTGAAAATTTTGTTTTCAACATAATACATCCTTTGTCTTGAGTAATGGTTGCTTATAGATAAAGGGAGCGCAGTGGAAGCATGGGTTGGACCCAAGTAGGATGTATAGTCAATGAGATTGATTGTACTTCTGTGACTTCCATATGACATCCAAAGAGTTGGATGTATGCCAATACTGTAATAAGTTGATGTGTTGATAGTATGAATATCAAATCTATTTAGAATCCTTAGAGAGAATCGGATAGTACACCAGAATAATCTACATATAATCATTAAAATTGACTTACTTATTTGATAAGATAAAGTATAATAATTGTATCTCAATCTTCTAATGACACATGCGATCGATTTCATCTATATTAGAATATTAGAAATTTGATCTTAAAGTTTAATGGTCATCCATGTTGAAGTGATGCAATTGTTGCAACAATTTCCATTGGATCAATAGACTTCATATTTCAGTGGGAGCCCTTGGTCCTAGAGAATGTCTCTGTAACCTGGATATTAGAATACACTCAGTTTATTTCTAAATGTTGGGACTAAGCATGAATTCTGGAATAGACCTATCAGAAAGAGTTATGATGGGATATTTCATATAGTAATCTAACATCTAGTGGACTCCACTAAATTAGAAAATTAATGAATGGTTCATTAAGATTTCTAACACTGAAAATTAAACCTTTAAAGATCAATAGGAGGATAAAGATCATTTGACTATGATCTGGCATCATGTTTTGGACATATGTCTGTTGATGAGATCAGTGGACAAGTAAGAGATGAAACTTTAGAATGTCTAAAATTTCAAAACTTACATACTTATGAATATTGTATTCAAAGTAAATATGTCCAATCTACCTTTCTTTTGGAATGGTGTAAGATGTTAAGGTATTCAAGATCTCATACATATTGATGTATGTGAATCATCTATATCAGAATAAACATTATGGATATGAGATATTTATTAATGATTATTTGTGATATGAGATTTCTTCTCTTCAAGTAGAAAACTTTGAAATGTTCAAAGATTTCACAATTTTGGTTTAGAACCAAAGTTTGAAGGAAGATGAAATGAATTTGATCTAACCAAGTTAGCTTATACCTATGAGATGAATTCAAGGAATACATTATGAAGATGTCAATATCATTCCTATCTCAATCCTCCTAATGAACCTTAACTCAATAGAGTTGTAGGGAGATACATTTGATCATGTGTGACATGATTCGATTAATGATTAATCTTAGCATAATCATCTCTTAATTTCTAGGTATATATATGTGGTAGAGACTACATAATATATCCTTACAAGGTTCCATGCAAGAAAGCTGGAATCTAGCGCCGGAGAGTGCTACTTCATTAGGAAAATAAATGATGGTATTGGATACCTACTTTATGACCTTGAGATTCTTAAAAGATCTCATCTTTGAGAATATGATTCTTAGAGGATGACTCTCTTGAGAATCAAGATGAAAATGAAGTAAAGGAACTCATTTAATCTTGAGAAGATAATGAGGCTCCTGAAATCGGAAACTAAATAGACAATTAAAGATGAAACACTAATACCTCTTCAAATAAGTTTGAAGATGGATTCCATGTGTCAGTTGAATCTGACAATGATCTGACTTCATGTAATGATGCTTCTGAAGATCATATCATGGAAAGTTGGATGTTAGCAATAAAAGTCTAATGAAGACTTCATATACAAGTGTTGTATATGGACACTTGAGGATCCACCTATTAAGTGTAAATGGATCTTCAAGAGAAAGAGGGAACCTAATGAGAAGGTAGAGACCTTCCAAGCGTGGTTCGTAGCCATGAGCTACACACCCAAGAGAAGACATCACTTGCGATGAGACTTGCTCTCCAGTGACCTTGCTTTAACCCATCAGAATATTGCTAACTATAGCTACATAACTGGACTATGACATCTTCATGATGTGAGTCAAGATTGCATTCCTTTATGAATACCTCTCTGAGGATATTCATATGAAGTAAACCTAGGGCTTCATGGTTGAGGAAAGCAAGGTGTGCAAGCTGAAGAACTCCATCATTGGACTCAAATAAGCTTCTTGTAGTTGGAACATAAGATTTGATGAAATTATAAATGTTATGATTTCAGATTAAATCTTGATGAACCATGTGAAGCTTAGTGGGAGTGCCATTGTGTTCATCATGCTAAATGTAGATAATATTCTAATCATTTAGAATGATATAAGTGTTTTATATTCTGGTTGTTCAATACCTCGAGATATGATCTCAAGGATACCTCTTAAATCTTAGTTCTGAAGTCGTTCAGAAGCAAAGAGAAGAGGATATTGGAACCGTCACATTAGTAGTACACCTTGGACATATTCCATTTTCTGGAAAATTCCAAGAAAGGCTTCTTTCCCTTAAGATATGGTACTGACCTATCTGAAGGGATAGCACCTCAAAGAGTTGAGGAAGTGAATGCTAGAACGGTTTGCACTTGTGCATTAGTTACGAGAAGTTGAGTGTATGCTAGATGTGTACAAGAGCCAGATGTCTACCATGCAGTCGGAGTAGTAAACTGTTACTAATCCTACTACGGTGATAAAACACTTGATTGCGGTAATAGCAATATCTTCATAGAAGGCAAAACTTTTGAGATAGTGATCTCAAAGTCTTATCTTCAAGAAATTAAGACTTTATAGATAGTGATCTATAAGGGTCTTAACTGTAGATAGCTTAGGAGATAGAGATCTCTAGGAATAAAGGTATTCTAATAAGGATTATGGTAATGCTGGTTATAATAATTATCGAGCTATAGTGTAAAGGACACTGTAACAAAATTGAGTATTGGTTGCATAAGATGCAACATTCGCATTGGATGCGAGCACTGTTACTAGGGGATATGCAAGTGTCGTAAAAGGACTTGGCGTAGTCTTTTGGGAACAGAGTGACTGATCAGCTTACCTAGCTATTTTCTAAATAGCCTATGATTGTCACATGAGTGTGAGTTTAAATGATTAGCCCATTAATGGCTCTTTGGGCTAGTGGGAGATTGCTGGACATGCGAGCTCACGACAAGCCATTATGCAATAAATGTTATTGTGAATATCATTCCCTGATCTAAAATGAAGAATAAATAATTTGCATAATAGGTCCCTTAGTACAATTAGGGTTATGTACCATGGCCATCTTATTTATCATACAACTGTTGATTCAATTATTGAACCATAGAGGCTGGTGCTTGGATGAATATCTAATGAGTTAGATTGAGGACTCATCTAGCACCGTCAAATGATTGTTAAGAGATGATCTCCAGCCTGAGTAGGAGATGGCAATCCTGTCTCAGTTAGGATGATATCTGACCAGTCTCTTGATGCAGGTCCCCTGCATAGGAATATAGATTCGGAGGTGTCAGATGAGTTAGGTCAAAGAGTTGACTTAACGAGATCGAGATAACCAAAGTCCTATACCGTATGTTGTCATGATATAGGCACGCATCCTCTGACCGGAGACAGATGTGTTACTATATGTCTGAGTATGTACATTTCGCAGACCAATAGGTTGATGACCTAATCAAGGTCTATACACCGGCGTGTTGGTGTGCGTATATGATAATCGCCCCGCACCCTATGTTAATCCAGTCAAGTTAATGTGCAAATTAATTAGATGTCATTTGTTGCAATCGGATACGAGAGGGCTAATCAAAAACCACTTTAATTAGATTTGAGTCAATTTCAAGCGGTGATTTTTTACTTGGTAGTGTCCAAGGTCGAACTCAGGGAGGCATCTGTCTCCTTAGGTAAATTTTAGCAAAGATCAAGTGTTGGATTTTCAGGGAATTATTTTTTTTCTTTTTTTTATTTCTATGCAAGACACATGCAGGAGTCAAAACAATTCAAAGTTAATTCAATTAAGATATCAAATGAAGTCCAAAAATTATGAAAATTGGCCAGATGATGGATTATGATGAAACTAAGCTACCCTAATTTTTTGAGAATTTTTAGACACTAAATGAATTTACAGTGAATTAAACATGCAGGCAGGGTGATTTTCACTAATTTATTTTTAATAAATAACAAATCACATCTTTTTCAGGAAAAGAGATTGTCTTAGATAGTTTTAATGATGAAGAATCTAGGAAAATTGACAGACCCTAATTTCAATGTAAAATGAATTTATTAAAATTAAAATTTGAAAATCACTAAATAATTTTCAGGCCTCGATATGCGTGCAAATGACATGAAATTTTTGTGCAATGTTAAGTTCACTATCCTAGAGCTACTATGATTTTTTAAGAATTTTTGGAGCTATAGAAAATTAATTGTAAATTAAAAGGTCTCACTGGGCAAAATATTACACAAATCCACAATTAATTCATTTAAAAATCTACTGTAACTACAAAAAATATGGCCCAATAGATAGAGGACAAGTTACTCAACAAAATGCAACTTCTGGAATTTAAAAATGATGTAAAATGCGACCCAGGGATGCGTGTAAACACAGGGGTGTATTTGTAATACAAGAAAATAAAATTACATAAAAGAAATATGCTGACAGGGACTTAAATGCAATTACCTATAATGCAGGGGATTGGTATGCAAATTCTCCACTGGGCATGTGCTCCTCACGTGGTCGTCTGCTTCACAGGGACCTTTTTGCAAATATGAAAAGCTTCCAGGGCCTCGGTGCCAAATACCCAGGCCGCACGTGCTCCTCACGTGCTCGGCCTAGGCTCGGATGGCTTCGGAGGCTCGGGGCTCGGCTCGAGTGGCCTGGAGGTCTGGAGTGAGGCTCGGTGTAGCCTCGGGTCGTCCGAGCCTAGGGTCGGGGGCGAGGCTCGGTCTTTGTCGACGTGGCATAATGAAGACCCTTGAATCAAGATCAATCCAAGGGGTGTCGGTGCTGACGCATGGCGAGGTCAGAAGCCGTCAGATCTGGATAGATCCAACGGTGCTAGGAATCCGGTCAAGGGGGCGACGTGGCTGAATTTAGACCGCTGGATCAGAGATAGATCCTACGGCTCTCTGCTGCTGCAGAGGTGGGACACGTGGCTCGCTAAGCGCCGTTAGATCTGGAGGGATCCAACGACACCTGTGAGGGTCGGCTGAGTGGCGACGTGGCGCGACTTCGATCGTTTGATCGAGGTGATCGAACGGCAGCTGGGGCTTCTCACGGGCCTCCGTCGCCTGCGGAGGAGATGGTGGAGCTCTGGCGACTAGGCCTTTGCTCCGCCCTTCCCTACCGGTGTCGGTGACGCTCTACGAGGCCACGGAGTTATCCCAACAGAAGCAAGGCGATGCGGCGAAGGTGACAGTGGTCTCAGGAACTGGAGAAGGCCTACGGAGGTCGCTGGAGACGAAGTTCGAGGATGACTCCGGCGAAGCTCCGATCAGTGACAAAAGTGGTACCTGCAAGTGTTAAGAAGATAGCCGAGGCTCGTGGTGCACTTGTGGAGTTGTGAAGGTAGTCGGCGAGGCCTAAGGAGTAATCGAGATAGGTTGGCGATGGTGCTCCGGCCAAGTGGCGGAGCTGGAGATGTTGGATAGCGAAGTGCGTCGTCGGCGGACGTAGAGACCGCGAAGATGAGAGCTTCGACGCGGAGCTAGGCAGAGTGGAAGCGAGGCGAGAAGGTGGATGGAGACGTCGAATAAAATGCGAGAAAAATGAAGCAAAATCAAAATGAAGATAAATCGGGGATGGAGGTGTTCACCTGGGGTTTGGAGCTCGAGTTTGAGGTCCAGATCGTCGCTCGAAGGGGCGGTGAGTCCCTGAGCTCAAGTAGCGGCTCGGCGGAGGAGGGCTACGACTCGGCGGTGGCCGAGGATCTCGCCGGAGAAGACGACCGTCTTCGCTCAAGGAATCGTGCGATTACGGTCGCTAATCAGAAGCTCCGAGCTCGAGGTATCTCTCACGGGTGGCGGATAGGTGCGACGATGGCCGGAGGGCAAGTATTTATAGGTCGAAGGTCTCGGCCAGGCTAATGATGGAGCGAGGTTAAGGAGTTCGTGGGACGTCGCTCGAGGTCGACGGGGGTAGTGGAGTGGCTGGCGAGGATGAGGGATGAGTGGGGGTCATCGTGGAGGTGGTGGTGCTCGTCGACAGTGGAGGGAACACGGCTGAGAATAGGAAGGGGCTACCCCTCCCGCAAGGCGTAGAACATGGGAGAGAGGGGCGCTAGAGGTGGAAGACAAAGTCTCCACCGTTGGATCGTGTGATCCAACGGTGATGATCGAGGCGGAATGGAGCGGTCGAGATCTGATCGAGGCGAGGCGATCTGATCATCGTGAAGCGGCCACGTGGTGCAATGTGGGCGAGGTATGCGCGAGCGGTGTGGATTGCATCAGGAGTGTCTTAATCCAAAGGTCGTTATGGTGCCAGGTGACGTGCAGAGGAGAGGGCGATGATGAGCGGCGGGGATCAGATCTGAGGAAGATCGAAGGGCTGCGATGCACTGCGGGCTGAGTGGTTGAGATGGAGGGATGGAGTGCATCATCCAAGGACGCAACAAGCACCACGTGGCGCGTTGAGGAAGAGGCACGAACAGACGATTGAGATGAGGCGAGGGATTTGATCTGACGGTCAAGGTGAAAGGCATACGTGGTCATCCAGTGGCCGTTGGATTGAAAGTGTCATCCAACGGCCGAGAGCAGAGGCAGCTTGGGCAAGGGGAGCGGGCCGCGTGGCGCAACCAGATGGCGCCACGTGGCCTGCTGTGATTGGTTGGACAAAGAAATAAGGGTAGAGAGAGGAAGGGGCCGAATTTGGAAAAACTCAAAACATGAAAGTTGTAGATCTCGATGATATCTACAAGTTTCATGTTGATCAAAGACGGAAATGAGGTCAAATATGATACATAAATACAAAGATACAAATATACATACATGTAGTATACAAAGAGGCCCAAAAACCCAACTTTTTCATACGAGCTCCAAATTGGATGAAATTAGTCTCATTTTAAAGGTTTTTTAATGTGTATTATTATAAAAGTAGGTAGACCTATTTTGGAGTTGGTATGAAGGATCTGTGGGCATTTTATTGGTCTAGGGGTTCTAGGGCTTTATTGGCTATTTTACAAGGGGGATTTTGGCTTTCTTCCCTATATTATTAACTAAGGAGTACATATTATAAGGAAGAGGTTATTTTGATAAGTGGATATTTTACAAGGGATTTTGGCTTCTTATTTAAATGCAAATGGAGTGCTAAAATGCATATATTATGTATGCATGCACGAACGCTATTTATGCAATATAAAGGGAAATATGCATCTATTTACTCGAGGACAAGGCTCTATTTTTAACTTTTAGAGTGATGAATCACAGATTCATGAACCCCCTATACTTAAACCTTGCTCGTCCCCGAGCAACTAAATGAAATGCAAGAGTGAAATGATTTTGGGTTCCATACCAAGGTCATGAACAAAAGTTAAAAATGGAGCTTGACTCGACCTTTGGATTAATTGTGTGACGGAACCTTATTGGGATCTGAATTTAAGACCTAACAAACTTCAAGTTCCACAAGTCTTCTATTCAAGACGCCTCAATAGTCAGGTCAGAACAAATCCTCAAACGCAAATTTCTGATGACTATGATTCTTACTTGTACTGTGTAAGTGAGATGTAACTCTCCACATCAAAAATGACTCGGAACCAACCTCCTCTAACAAGGTAACTCAATAACCCGGTCCAGTAACTCTTTCCTCGAGGAGAGGGGTATTCCCTTCTATGTTCAAGTGCGACCAACTCAGGAGGAGGGGGTAGAGAAAAATGGACGGTAGCCATTGTAGCTACCTATCTCGGGATGCCTGACCAGTGTAGCCAAGTCATCTAGCTGCATTTCTTTACTAGTATACAGACTCCGACATGTATTTTGTTTTCTCTTGGACCTGTCTGATTTTTTTTGGAGTTTTTGCATTTTTTTTCAACAAACTCATACAAGGTGCAGCATGTACATCAGGAGTTTTTCCTCTTGAGTCAGTAGACTATCCCTCTTTTGAAGCATTATTGCCATCCACAGCATCCCGCCCTTAGATGTCAACACCACCAGACTAGGTTGAGATGCACTACCATCCCTAGAGGAGGACGGATGTTTCCACCCGTGTGCTACTCCAAGCTAAAGGATTCTACCTCCTCACCACCTCATCAATGAAGAGCTATGTGCATAGTGCTTGTTCAAGTTAGGCCATTATCTAAAAGAATCCTGCGTATGCACGAGATATTCTACTTAGACTGATTAAGATGACATGTGAACATAGACTTGCGGACTCGAAGATTGAAGTCACTTGACCTGAGAAATCTTAACTCCAACTCCTATAAGGTTCCTCTGAAATTAGGTGGATTAAGGTCAAATCAAGTCCATCCTCAATATCTACTCATAACTTGGTTCAGAACCCACTAGCTTTTCACCTTGCATATGCAAGATATGCTGATGAGATGTAGATGTCATGCTATGAAGATGAATGAAAATGCAAGACTCTTTTTCTTTTCTTTTTAGATGCAGAGATGATATGCAAGAGTAAATAAGAAGCCTATTTTTATTTTCATTTTTGTTTTTTTTGTTCAAATTTTACCCACCCGTAATTATTGTAAATTATATACAAAAATACGCGAAAGTACGAGATATGGGTAAAGTATATGTAATATATACACGCCCCCCTATACTTAGTGTGTGCTATGTCCTCAGAGCACGAAGAGCGAGGAAAAAGACATAGCTCGTGCTAAGCGTAGGAGTGCTAAAGAGAAGGAAAAATGTATAGAAATCGACCAGCCCCCTATACTTAGGCTCTGGCAGCCTAAGTGTAGAAGAAAGTCGAAAAGTGGGGTGGACGAGGTCAAAAAGATAAGTGGATGAATATACAATGCGGGCATCGGTCCCCCCTATACTTAGGCTCAGGTCATCCTAAGTATAGGACGGAAGTGAGTATGAGGACCAATGTGATCTAGAGAATGTACAGTGAACTGACTCAGGTGACCCCTCCCCCCTATACTTAGGATCTGGTTATCCTAAGTATACTCCAAGATAGTGATCTAATGAGGCGGGGCTGGGTTACTAGAGTCGCGAGGGAGAGAGGATAGGATGTACAAGAAGAATGATATATACAAATGAGTCGGTCTGAATCTTTCGAGATGCTGCGGATGGCTGGAGCTCACTGCTGCAAGGTCCCATACGCGGCTCAAGGTGTATCTGCTAAATCTGTCTCGCGCATGAATACAGTCTCCTCAACATGGACTAACTGCTCATTGGATTCATCGAAGTGCTTCAACAGCTGTCCATTCACTAGGAATGTCGGTGCGTCATCTGCGAGATCTGAGATCTCGACACATCCACTATCATGCACCGTACGGACTACAAATGGGCCCGTCCACTTAGACTTCAACTTGCCTTGGAAAATCTTCAGCCTAGCATTGAACAACCATACCTTCTGTCCACGAACAAAGGTCTTTCGTCTGATATATCTATCATGCCAACGCTTCACCTTGTCCTTGTACACCAAACTGTTGTCGTATGCGCGGTTTCTGACTTCCACAAGCTCATTCAGATCCATGTCTCTCTGCTTCTGTCCGAGGTGTGTGTTCCAGTTGACCTTCTTGATTGCCCATTCTGATTTGTGCACTAACTCTACGGGCAAATGGCACGGCTTTCCGAATACCATTTGGAATGGGGAGGTTCCTAACGGTGTCTTGTAAGCTGTCCGATACGCCCAGAGGACTTGATCCAAGATCTGAGACCAATCCTTCCTGTCCGGGTGGACGAGCTTTTGCAATATGGTCTTTACCTCCCGATTCGACACCTCAGCCATACCATTGGTTTGTGGGTGGTAAGGACTCGCGACACGGTGTTCGATGCCGTAGTCCTTCAGGAGTTTCTTCACCTCCCGATTCACAAAGTGGCTACCCCCGTCTGATATCATCATTTTGGGGATCCCGAAACTAGAGATGATGTGCTCTCTAATGAATTTACAGACAGTCCTGCTGTCTGCGGCTCGGGTCGGGATAGCCTCCACCGATCTGGATAGATAGTCTACCGCAAGAAGGATATATTCAAGCCCGTGGCTAACAGGGAATGGGCCCATGAAATCGATGCCCCAGTCGTCAAAGACATCACAAATGATGACCGGCTGCATTGGCATCTAATCCTTGGAACCAATGGTTCCTCCCATTCTCTGACATACTGGGCACGACTTCGCGAAGGCGGTGGCATCGCGAAACAGAGTCGGCCAGTAGAAGCCACACTGAAGTACCTTTCATACGGTCCTCTTCCTGGAGTGGTGTCCTCCTGCCTCTAAGTTGTGGCATAAAGAAAGGACACTCTGGTATTCCTCCTGAGGAATACATCGTCTCCAGACACAATCCGGTCCTTCAAAGAAAAGGATCGGATCCTCCCAATGGTAGTGTCTAGCGTCCGACTTCAGTCGGTCGATTTGGCTCTTGGGCCAATCTTCGGGAACTTTCTTGGAGACAAGATAATTCACGATATTGGCATACCATGGGAGTGAGTCTATAACAAAAATCGACTCGTCAGGGAAGGAGTCTCGAATTGGTGAATCCTCTGAAGTATTAAGATCTTCGAGACGAGAAAGATGATTGACCACTACGTTCTTCTTTCCAGGTTTATCACGGATGTCCAAGTCAAACTCCTGGATATGTAAAATCCATCGAAGAAGACGCGCCTTCGCGTCCTTCTTCTCCATCAAATACCGTAGTGTCGTATGGTCAGTGAACACAGTTACCTTGGATCCAATTAGGTGACATCTGAATTTGTCCAAGGCAAACACTACCGCAAGCATTTCCTTTTCCGTAACTGTATAGTTACGCTGAGCGGTGTCAAGCACTTTGCTTGCATAGTGAATTGCGAATGGGACGCCATCTCTTCTTTGTCCCAACACAGCCCCAACAGCATAGTCTGAGGCATCCGTCAGGATCTCAAAAGGTATCGACCAATCTGGGGCTTGTAGGATGGGTGCGTCAATTATCATTCCTTGCAAAAGCTTAAAGGCCTCAAGACATTTGTGATCAACAATAAACTCCATGTCTTTGCCTAAAAGCTCTGTTAGCGGTCGGGCAATTTTTGAAAAATCCTTAATGAATCTTCGATAAAATCCAACATGCCCGAGGAACGACCGCAACTGCTTAACGTTGGTTGGTGGCTGGAGTCGTCTGATCACATCCACCTTGGCAGGGTCAACCTCCCTTCCTCTCTTGGAGATGACGCTCCCCAACACTATGCCCTCCGTCACCATGAAGTGACTTTTCTCCCAGGAGAGCACCAGATTGACCTCACAACATCTTTTTAGGACTCGGTCCAGATTCCTAAGACAGGAATCGAAGGAATCGCCGTGGACCGAGAAGTCATCCATGAAGACTTCTAGGAATTCGCCGACCATTTCGGCGAATACATCAATCATGCACCTTTGGAAAGTATCTGGAGCATTGCATAACCCAAAAGGCATGCGCCTGAAATCATAGGTACCAAAGGGGCATGTGAATGTGGTCTTTTCCTGGTCCTATGGAGCTATGGCTACTTGATTGTAGCCCGAGAACCCGTCTAGGAAGCAGAAGAATTCTTTCCCCGCTAGTCTCTCCAAGATCTCATCAATGAACGGTAGGGGGAAATGATCCTTCTTTGTCATGGCATTCAGGAGTCTGTAATCCACACAGACGCGCCACGACGTGGGTACTCGAATCACGATCTCCTCTCCATCCTCGTTGGTGGTCGTCTGAATTCCTGACTTTTTCGGGACAACATGGATTGGGGCCACCCACTTAGAGTCGGAGATAGGGTAAATGAAACCTGCCTTGCACCATTTTTCTATCTCCTTCTTCACGAACTCTCGTAAATTTGGATTCAAACGACGTTGGAATTCACAAGAGGGTTTGGATTCATTCTCCAAGTAAATATGGTGCGAACACAGAGCGGGATTTATCCCGTGGAGATCGGAAATGCTCCAGCCTATCGCCTTGCGGTTTTTCTCCAGGATCTCTAGCAAGCGAGATTCCTGCTCCTCGGTCAATCACGAACTGATGATGACCGGAAATTTCTTATCCTGACCCGAAAGAAAGCGTATTTTAAGGTTGTGGGTAAGGGTTTGAGCTCAGGAATAGTGTGATCGTCTAAGAAGTCTGGCTCAATCTGATCTGGCTCGGTGTTGGAAGTGACTGGATCTTTCTCTGTGATAGCTGCCACCAAGTTCGGCTCTGGAGTCGGATCGTCAAAAGTCTCCATGCAATCGGAAAAAGCCACGTCCGACTCGTCATCCTCATCTTCCGATTGTCCTAAAGAGGGGAGGACAGACAGGCCCAACTGGGCCTCTACGTCATCGAAGATGTAGGGCGATGCAGGTTCTGAGCTGTACTCATCTCCGAGGACCTCGCAAACTGATTCATGCACTGGATCATCTCCGGAGGGGAGGGACTCATCGGTGTTGGCTGGGTTCTGTCTCCATGGCCCAACTGTGTCTACATGATTGCAGTGTGTTCCGGTAGAAGAGTACTCAGTGCTGGATTCTGAATCCGGTCTCTGCCATCTTGTCTGCTTCATTTCGAGTTCCTCATCTCCACCTGAAGTTTGGAACTGAATCTTCCCGATCTTATAATCAAATAACGCCCCCGCTGTTCTGAGGAAGGGCCTACCTAGAATGATCTGGGAGTCTCTCCAATTGCGAGGGGTTTCCATATCCAGGACAGTGAAGTCCACCATGTATTCTTGTCCCTCGACTTTGATCACAATGTTCCTCAATTCTCCTTGGGACCTCTTGGTTGATTTATCAGCAGATTGTAGAAGGGCTCTAGATTTCCTAAGAGGTCCGAGATTAAGCCGCTCATAGAGGGCTGTCGGCATCAGATTGATGGAGGAACCATTGTCTAGGAGAGTGCGTGCAAATACGATATCATCAACATGACTCACTACATAATGTGCACCCATGTCTCTTCGTTTCCTTGGAAACGAGTTCTTTATTGCACAAGTCGTGGCTACTGATAAAACGTGTTTCTCAACACGGCTTTTGGTCTTCCTGGTAACCCTAGTAGGTGTGCATCTCACCTTAAGGTATTTTTGGAATGCAAGGGTCATCTCCACGTACTTGTCAAAGGGGATTGTGACCTTGATGTGTTTATTGCAGAACTCTGCCATCTCAGGGTCATCTTTTTGAATTTTTTTGGTTTTCTTCTTTCCACCCTTGAGAGCTCGGGGGAAAGGGATTATTGACTCCAAACTCATGTTCGGAAACTGAAAGATTTTCATTAACTTCGGGAACCGAGTTCTTTACATGAGTTTGACTCTAAAACAAAATAGGACTCTGACTCTGACTGAAATGAAAATGCTGAGGCGAAACCGGTGATGCTTCTTCCGCGACTGCTCGACGATCCTCCTCAGATGGAGGTGCAGGCTCTTCATTGGTTTCGCTGGACTCCATGTGGATGCGGGACTGCTGCTTCGAGGACTCAGATGTCCTATTCTTCTGCCGGCGATGGTGGTGGTGATGCTCCTCCTCTTCTTCCTCCAAGTTCTCCTCAGGTAGAGTCTCGGAGGCTCCTTCCTTTTGTGCCCGTGCCCGATCAGGTATGGTCACGGTCCTTCCGCTCCTGAGGGACATATGATTTACATTATCGTACGAAAGGATCTCATGTTCAGATAAATAATTATCTGAATAATATACCTGATCTTGAGGTCGGTTTTGGCCATGATGTAAGCTTTTCGGGTTGGCCTGAACGTGTGCGGGAATTGGGGTCTTTGGCGCCATCTGTTGGTCCTGGGTACGAGAGACCCGATTGATATCAGTTCACATGTCCAGGTAGCCATTCTGCATCTGTTGGACCCTATCAGACAGGGTCTGGATCGCCAAGGTGAGAGACTCTAATTCAGTGGGCTGAGCTGGCTGATGTGTAGATGATGTTCTGTATTGGCCTTGCTGGCCATGCCGATACTGCTGTTGGTGGGACGGTGCTGGGCCCTGCTGATATGTGCGCTGCTACTGCCGGTACTGCTGAGGCTGGTACACTTGTTCTGGCCTGGACTGAAAGCGTGGTGCGGGGACGGAGCTGGTTGCTTATTAAGCTGGGGAAGGTCGGTGAGGCTGACCTTTCCCCATCCCCGACTGTCTACAGACGGGGTCACGGCTGTACCACAGCCCGTTGATCTCGAACACCTGTGGAGGCTCCTCGTATCCGGTCTCTGCTTGTGGGGGTGCATGCTGGTCCTGCTGGGTGTAAGTCTGATCATCCACCTAGCCACTGTGAGGCCCCGGTGCCTGCTCCTGCACAAGATGGACTCGATGCACAGGTGCAGGTGGTGCAGAAGGGGCAGGTAGCTTCATCTTGGCTACCTTCTCAGTGAGTTCCTCCACTTGCTTCGGTAGATGCGAGAGAGACTCAAGGTCAGTGACCCTCTTATGGATCTGCTCGACCATGGTAAGCTTGTCGGCAATCATTCCCATGCTGGGGATGAGGTCCTCGGTCAGATCCGCTACAGTCCTTCGGGTTGTCTCGTTGGATAGAATTGAGGGAGACAACGTATAGGCCCTGGTGGCCTGCGACCTGCCGGTTTCCGCCATCTGCTCCAAGATCTTCCATACGGCGTGCTCGTTTTTGTTCAGATAGCTTCCTCCACAGGCGGCACTGACTAACCCCTGCATCTCCGGGATTACACCACAGAACAAGGTCTGGACTAGGATCGCCTTAGAAATGCCGTGGCAAGGGCATTTCTGCACTAAGTCATTGAACCTATCCCATGCATCGTGGAAGGGTTCACTAGGTCCTTGGGAGAAGCTGGCGATCTTTGTTCTCATTTGATTAGTCCTAATGAGAGGGTAGAACTTTTTCAGGAAGAGGTCCTTGAACTGCATCCAGGTAGTACATATCACCCCTAAGTTTTTCAGCCAATGAGCAGCCTTATCTCATAAGGCAAAAGGGGTGGCCTTCCGTCGAATATAATCTTGGCCAACATTGGGATGGCTAAGATTGTTGCACACCAGCTCGAAGTCACGGAGGAAAGTGTACGGTTCTTTATTTATGTTTCCGTTGAACTTCGGAAGCAGACTAAGGAAGTGGGGCTTCAGTTCAAATGCCTGGGCGGGAACTGCTGGTGCTAACCAATTCTGAATCTCGTTCTCCGCCGGGTTGTAGGTATCGACCATTGGTCGGTCGATTCCTCCTGCTACTATGATCTGTCCCATCCGTGCCGTGAGATCTGCATTCTTCTGTTCGGCTTCGGCAAGGCGAGCAAGAATCTGTCGTATATGATCCTCACCCGGTGGCATTTTAGGGAGCATTTTGTCCTCTAGTCCTGTGTGGGAAATAAGATTGGTGTCAGAGGACAAATCAAGGAAGTGATTACCGAGGCAATGGTCTTCCTCGATAATCTCGGAGGAGAGGAAAGGGTTGGTTTGAGAGTAACCACCCTGGGTGATAGGGAACCAGAACTCACGAGGGTCATGAGTCCTGGGTGGTCCAAGGTGCGCTTGGGCCGATGAAGATGAGTTGTTTGGGGGGACCCATAAAGAGATCGGTGAATAAAGAGTCGAGGTCTCCCCAGTTGCTCATCCTGATATGACGAGAAGAAGATAGGATTTTACTCCTACCTGAAGAAAACAATCAATCCAAGACCCTGGGTTCACACTCAACATAGTGAAGGACTTGAAATCGAGTCCAATTTTATCTTGTAGTTTTTAAGTGTGATTTTCAAGCAAAAATAGCAAGGATTACGCGGCCTATAGGGAAGTCGGCTCAGAGCCGGATGCATCTTCCCTGTTTAACCTGTCGCCTAAGATACCGCTGGTCCTACCTTTCTTCGCTCCTATCCCAAGTCGATGGATTCAATGACCACACCCCTATCTACCTACAAGAAGGCGGAGGCCGACAAGGCCGGAACTTCACCCCGGGGGGTTACTGGCAACTTGTCGCAAAGTACTGCAATTTCGCCCCTATCTACCTGAGACAAGCGGAGGCTACTTGGTACTAGTCAATGAATCTGAAATTATTCGACTTGTGATATTTGCTAGGATCAGTCAGAACGTGATATGGAAGGCAGGGATTTGGGCTCTGCCTTAAGGTGTTCACACACACTAAAGTACCCTCACTCAGCCTGAAAACAAGGTCGGGGATTAATCTCCCGCAAACAATTTTCAAATTTTATTCTTTTTTTTGGTCAATACTGTTTAGCAGTCCCGATTATAAGTTAAGTTCTCACTGATTAAGCCAACCACACAGCACGCCTATCGGACAGTCCTAATTTCCGTTTAATTAAATGTGAAAATCAGAGGGAGAAATCGAGAAAAGACGATGCAAGTTAAAATAATGACGTAATGCTGAGTTCAGGAGACTTACAGTGATCCCTTCGCTTTTTTTATGCAGGATGCAAAACAGAATTGAAAACTTTATCTAAATGCAAATGCAGGCGATGAAAGCCGCTCCTAGACAAGCAGTTCTATTAGCGTGAAGAGCATGTTATTTTGGCTAAGTCCTGCGGTCTAAGTGCGTCTTTTAAGTGAGTTGTGTGGTCCTAATGATTACGAGCACAAGCAATTCCTAGATTGGCTCGGGGAGCCGCTAGTGCAAGCTAAGTTACATTCACCCACACAACACACGGGGACACAATTCCACTATACTTACACACGCGAGAACCCAAACGGGAACCGTTGGAAATAAAGCTAAAAATAATAAAGAAAATAAAATGAAAATTTACAAAGCCTCTCTTTCACTCAACAATTCTAAATGCTCGATTGTCGAAGCGTCGTCGACTCCTCGCGTTCCTCACATAAAAAATGAATTGAGGTCAGAGAGTGCCACAAAAATAAAATAATGTAAAGAAATAAAGGAGAGAAAAAATAGTTACAAGAAAACCGGGGGTCAGACTACTCGGGGAAAGAAAATCAAACACAGAGAATATCACTAAAAATTAACCTAAGCCGTGCCTCCCCAGCAGCGGCGCCATTTTGATAACCGCCCCGCACCCTATGTTAGTCCGGTCAAGTTAATGTCCAAATTAATTAGATGTCGTTCGTTGCAGTCTGATACGAGAGGGCTAATAAAAAACCACTTTAATTATATTTGTGTCAATTTCAAGCAGTGATTTTTTTACTTGGTAGTGTCCAAGGTCGAACTCAGGGAGGTATCTGTCTCCTTAGGTAAATTTTATGAAAGATCAAGTGTTGGATTTTCAGGAAATTATTTTTTTTTCTTTTTTTTTAATTTTTAAGCAAGACACATGCAGGAATCAAAACAATTCAAAGTTAATTCAATTAAGATATCAAATGAAGTCCAAAAATTATGAAAATTGGCCAGATGATGCATTATGATGAAACTAAGCTACCCTAATTTTTTGGGAATTTTTAGATACTAAATGAATTTACAGTGAATTAAACATGCAGGCAGGGTGATTTTCACTAATTTATTTATAATAAATATAAATCACATCTTTTTCAGGAAGGGAAATTATCCTAGATAGTTCTAATGATGAAGAATATAGGAAAATTGACAGACCTTAATTTCAATGTAAAATGAATTTATTAAAATTAAAATTTGAAAATCACTAAACAATTTATTCAGGCCTCGATATGCGTGCAAATGACATGAAATTCTTATACAATGTTAAGTTCACTATCCTAGAGCTACTGTGAAGTTTTGAGAATTTTTGGAGCTACAGAAAATTAATTATAAATTAAAAGGTCTCACTGGGCAAAATATTACACAAATCCACCAATTAATTCATTTAAAAAATCTACTGTAATTACAAAAATATGACAAGTGGCCCAATAGATAGAGGACAAGTTACTCATCAAAATGCAACTTCTGGAATTTAAAATTGATGTAAAATGCGACCTAGGGATGAGTGCAAATACAGGGGTTTATTTGCAATACAAGAAAATAAAATTACATAAAAGAAATATGCTAACAAGGACTTAAATGCAATTACCTATAATGCAGTGGACTAGTATGCAAATTCTCCACTGGGCACGTGCTCCTTACGTGGTTGTCTGCTTCACAGGGACCTTTTTGCAAATATGAGAAGCTTCCAGGGCCTCGGTAAAAAATACCCAGGCCGCACGTGCTCCTCACGTGGTCGGCCTTGGCTCGGATTGCTTCGGAGGTTCGGGGCTCGACTCGAGTGGCCTGGAGGTCTGGAGTGAGGCTCGGTGTAGCCTCAGGTCGTCTGAGCCTATGGTCGGGGGCGAGGCTCGGTCTTTGTCGACGTGGTGTAATGAAGAGCCTTGAATCAAGATCGATCCAAGGGGTGTCGGTGCTGACGCGTGGCGAGATCAGAAGCCGTCAGATCTGGAAAGATCCAACGGTGCTAGGAATCCGGTCAAGGGGGCGACGTGGCTGAATGTAGACCGCTGGATCAGAGATAGATCCTATGGCTCTCGGCTGCTGCAGAGGTGGGACACGTGGCTCGCTAAGCGCCGTTAGATCTGGAGGGATCCAACGACACCTGTGAGGGTCGGCTGAGTGGCGACGTGGCGCGACTTCGACCATTCGATCGAGGTGATCGAACGGCAGCTGGGGCTTCTCCTTCAACGGGCCTCCGCCGCCTGCGGAGGAGATGGTGGAGCTCCGGCGACTGGGCCTTTGCTCCGCCCTTCCCTACCGGTGTCGGTGACGCTCTCCGAGGCCTCGGAGGTATCCCAACAGAAGCACGGCGATGCGGCGAAGGTGACGGTGGTCTCAGGAGCTGGAGAAGGCCTACGGAGGTCGCTGGTGACTAAGTTCGAGGATGACTCCGGCGAAGCTCCGATCAGTGACAAAAGTGGTACCTGCAAGTGTTAAGAAGATAGTAGAGGCTCGTGGTGCACTTGTGGAGTTGTGAAGGTAGTCGGCGAGGCCTAAGGAGTAATGGCGATGGGTTGGCAATGGTGCTCCGACCAAGTGGCGGAGCTGGAGATGTTGGATAGCGAAGTGCGTCGTCGGCGGGCGTAGAGGGTACCGCGAAGATGAGAGCTCCGACGCGGAGCTAGGCGGAGTGGAAGCGAGGCGAGAAGGTGGACGGAGACGTCGAATAAAATGCGAGAAAAATGAAGCAAAATCAAAATGAAGATAAATCAGGGATGGAGGTGTTCACCTGGGGTTCAGAGCTCGAGTTTGAGGTCCAGATCATCGCTCGAAGGGGCGGTGAGTCCCTGAGCTCAAGCAGCGGCTCGGCGGAGGAGGGCTGCGACTCGGCGGTGGCTGAGGATCTTGCCGGAGAAGACGACCGTCTTCGCTCAAGGAATCGTGCGATTACGATCACTAATCAGAAGCTCCGAGCTCAGGGTGTCTCTCACGGGTGGCGGATTGGTGCGACGATGGCCGGAGGGCGAGTATTTATAGGTTGAAGGTCTCGGCCAGGCTGATGAAGGAGCAAGATTTAAGGAGTTCGTGGGACGTCGCTCGAGGTCGACGGGGGTAGTGGAGTGGCTGGCAAGGATGAGGGATGAGTGGGGGTCATCGTGAAGGTGGTGGTGCTCGTCGACGGTGGAGGGAACGTGGCTGAGAATAGGAAGGGGCTACCCCTCCCGCAAGGCGTAGAATGTGGGAGAGAGGGGCGCCGGAGTTGGAAGACGAAGTCTCCACCGTTGAATCGTGTGATCCAACGGTGATGATCGTGGCGGAATGGAGCGGTCGAGATCTGATCGAGGTGAGGCGATCTGAGCGTCGTGAAGCGGCCACGTGGTGCAATGGGGGCGAGGTATGCGTGAGCGGTGTGGATTGCATCAGGAGTGGCTTAATCCAAAGGTCGTGATGGCGCCAGGTGTCGTGCAGAGGAGAGGGCGATGACGAGCAGCAGGGATCAGATCTGAGGAAGATCGAAGGGCTGCGATGCACTGCGGGCTGAGCGGTTGAGATGGAGGGATGGAGTGCATCATCCAAGGACGCAACAAGCGCCACGTGGCGCGCTGAGGAAGAGGCGCGAACGGGCGATTGAGATGAGGCGGGGGATTTGATCTAGCGGTCAAGGTGAAAGGCGTACGTGGTCATCTAGTGGACGTTTGATTGAAAGTGTCATCCAACGGCCGAGAGCAGAGGCGGCTTGGGCAAGGGGAGCAGGCCGCGTAGCGCAACCAGATGGCGCCACGTGGCCTGCTGTGATTGGCTGGACAAAGAAATAAGGGTAGATAGAGGAAGGGGCCAAATTTGGAAAAACTCAAAACATGAAAATTGTAGATCTCGATGAGATCTACAAGTATCATGTTGACCAAAGACGGAAATGAGGTCAAATATGATACATAAATACAAAGATACAAATTTACATACATGTAGTATACAAAGAGGCCCAAAAACCCAACTTTTTCATACGAGTTCCAAATTAAATGAAATTAGTCCCATTTTAAATGTATTTTAATGTGTATTATTCTAAAAGTAAGTAGACCTATTTTGGAGTTGGTATGAAGGATCTATGGGCATTTTATTGGTCTAGGGGTTCTAGGGCTTTATTGGCTATTTTACAAGGGGGATTTTGGCTTTCTTCCCTATATTATTAATTAAGGAGTACATATTATAAGGAAGAGGTTATTTTGATAAGTGGATATTTTACAAGGGATTTTGGCTTCTTATTTAAATGCAAATGGAGTGCTAAAATGCATATATTATGTATGCATGCATGAACGCTATTTATGCAATATAAAGGGAAATATGCCTCTATTTACTCGAGGACAAGGCTCTATTTTTAACTTTTAGAGTGATGAATCACAGATTCATTAATATAAGGGCATATAAGTAATACGATCTCTCAAAGGGATCATACAGGTTCACTACTGAAATGGAAGACATGAGCTCACTCATGAGATATTGGGAAGAATCAAATTCCGTGCGCACGGTCGTCTCGCTTTGGAAGCTTGACTGAATTTGTAGGTTTGATATATACTTTTGGAAAGTATATGATCAAGACCTAGGTATGATATATGCTTTTGGAAAGTATATGATCGATTCCAAGTCCCAATGATCAAAACAAGAAACTTACTGATAAAACCCTGATGTAGACAGTATAAAGTTGATCTAATACTTCGGGTTTAATTTGAGTCTTCCAGTATGCAGGAGGTACAGGTATTGGGAATACTTGAGGGTGATGTGATCATAAATGATTGTATAACCATGACGCTTCCATTCCTAGGGAGTGATGAAACGGGTCTGGATTTTAGTGACTCCTCTCAGTAGAAGTAATCTGATCTTGATCCAAATGTTGGACATTGATCTGAATGTGATTCAGATTCAATGAGAAGATTAGATTTGCGGTCTTGATTTAATCAAGCATCTATGGGAGGCCCGAGATCTGGATTTGAGATGTAATCTCAATATCCAAGTCACTATACATGGAACAATACAATCGCCCTGTCCTTATCTCCAAGTGTCTGCGGAGAAAGCGCATTATCCTGGAAGGAGTTCATGGATAATTCTATTGTTGATATATGTATCCAAGTATTGAGAAAATGGATAATTAAATGTGATTTAATTATCACGAGTAATATGAATTTGATTCATATTATAAAGAGAGTTATCTGAGATAATTAAATGTGATTTAATTATCAAAGATGTAAGTAATATGAATGTGATTCATATTATTTGAGAACAAGAGAAATGAGATCCAAGATGATTAAATATGATTTAATTATCATATGAATAAAGTGGATAGAAATATCCATATTAGTCATATATATTATAAATGTGATTTATAATATATAAGAGAGAGATATTTGTAATTTGCATTTGTTAATTAAATGTTAATGTGAATTGGATTCACATTGGACATTAAATTGAAAATGTAATTTACATTTTATTTTGGGTTGTGAATATGATTCACAAATTTCTAATGGCATGATTGCAATGTTCACAAAATAAATTAGATTTATTTTTGTGAAATATTTTGCAACAAAAGTTGTTTCAAATATTGGAGAAATTAATGGGATAATATATCTCATTGAATAAAAGGAGAAGAAGCCACCTTCCATGTAAGGAGGGTGGACGGCCACATTTCCTACATGGAATGTGCTGGCCGTCCACTCCATTCATGGAAGGAGGCTTGCCTCCTTTCCTATTTCTGTAATTGAGATTGATTTGATATAAATCAAATTATATTCTACATATATTTGATTTTTATTAAATTAATTGTTGTTGGTTTTTACCAACATAAATCTTATCCATTGAAAGAAACATAATAAATGAGAACCATTGGATTTGTGTTGTCCCATGGATTGAGATCCATGGATCCCAAAACCCTATAAAAGGAGAGGCACCCCATTGCTCTTCTTTACACAATGCTTGTGAAGCACATCTCTCTCTCTCTTTCTCTCTACACGCCTACTCTCTCTCTCCCTCTCTTGGTCATCCACCATGGATGCCCTAGAGAGGTTCTCCATCACCGCAACGTCGTCGTTATGCTGCGCGATCGTCTGCTCGTGGATCTCCGTCTTCTTCGGTGCGCCTCGCTCGTGAAGAAGACGTCGGATCCCGTATGTCGAGATCAGGAGATCTGCCGCTTGGATCATCAACATGGATTGCGAGAAGCACGCGATTCATCCCCGCGCTCGCAAGCGTCTCCTCCGTCGGATCGGACTTGAGACAGGAGGTCTCTTCATTTAGAGACTTGATCGCAACCACGCTTCAACAAGTAATCCTATTACTTGTTTGTGGTTTAGACGAAACGATCCGAGAAGTGTTCTTGGATCATGTGGTTTCGTCGTATGAAAATTTTTGAATTCCACTGCATCAAGCAACTAGTGCGACTACTCGCTCCTCGTCGTATTCGATACGACGCTCACGCTTCCGTGATGCGCTTGAAGATCTAACCATATCCTTCAGGGTGTTGTGATCAAGATGCTCTCATTGTCAAAACCAAAAAGTATCACTCTAAATCCATAATAAATAACGTCTCTCGCTGAGGCAAGGAAGGGTCGTCCGAGGATGATTGGAGATCACTCCATGGGAGTGGAGGTTTCCATGGGAAATACAATAAAATAAATAGTGAAACCCATGCCATGGATCTGAATGATGATGTTCTCAATAATAACCCTCATACTCTTTATTGATCCATCAACAAAGTAGCAAATCATTCATGTTTTCGTGAGAGGCCCAAGATTAAGAGACTGAACAAGCAATAAGGGCATTATGTTAATCGATGGTCTACCGTCAACGTGAGTATAATCACACAAGTGGTCCGACGTGGCACCTGTCCCATTTTCTATTGAGTGGATGGTGGGCGATGGCATAGGCAGTGACCATGGTGAGAAGGTATCGCTCAGATCTGCTTTGTTGCTTTCTTTTCTTGGGAGGGGGTGCACATAATTGGTTCATGGAATTTTGAAGTGGGGCGTCAATAATATCATGAACAAATACCACCACTTCAGGATGGTTCAACAGTTTTTAAAAAATTTATATCTCTTCCACATAAGTGAAGAGATCAGAATTATCATCTATACAATGATGACTATGAGCAGTCTATACAGTGTCATCCTTGGGGCCAAAGGAGATGGGACCAGTGGTGAATGTATGCGTGGGCATAGGATTTGGCAGGAGTACCCTCTCCTCACAAACCGACTTGTCTAGGTGTCTCCCAGTTTTTATTTGTTTTTTTATGTATTTCTTATTTTTTGTATTTTGGTGATTGCATGCTCTCATGGGTGTCCTCTCTTGAATCTATGGCATTGGAAGGTGAAGTGTTAGTATGGCTCTTATTTATATTAGTGAGGACATATATCCTCTACTTCATTCGCTCCACTACCCGAGCCACACACTCAAGAGTGGTATCCATAAGAGGTTTCTCGAGTAGCTCAATCTCAGATTGATAAGATGGTGGGAAATATGAAGGTGGTGGTGGGTAAAAATCCGATACCTAAAATTGTGGGTGAGGCAGATATGTCCAAAAAGTGAAATCATGAGCAAAGTTCTCAAGGAAAAATGGAAGTGGACATGCTGGAGAGTAAGAAGTATCTGTAATGTCTGAATAAAAATAACTTCGGCCAGCCATCTCTGAAACAAAAGAAGGGGATCAGGGTATCACGATGCTCATGTTTAGCTATGCTAGAAAAAGGCACAAATGCGCATAAACGATCGAGTATGCACACAAACAAATAAAAATATAAACAAACAAACCCCTCAATTCACCAACTCAACACATTTATTACCGTGAAAGCTCGATATTTTTATCTCGTCCAATTTTAGAATTAGGGGAGAACACAAAATATTTACAAGCTCACAGGTGAAGCCGCCTAGTGTGATTGTGTTCTAGTCGGTGGTGCACACCTACTAGAACACTGAGACCACTTCGTCCAATGTCTGAGGTAAGTGCTTCATGATAGGGCCCAAGAGACAACCAAGCGCTTAAGGCACAAGTTCATGATGGGGGCTCTATCCTTAGGTGTACATTTCTCACTCGGTCTGGTATGCAACATGTGTACAAAAAAGGTGTTACTCTGCCCAAAACAATGATTTGTCCTTACTTTTTTCTAGGGTCGAGTAAAATTAGCAGCCCCGATTTTATTGATTATCACTTTTTTTAGATATTTTTGAATGCACAATTCCTAATGAAGTTCCAATTCCTTTGGTATCATATGGTGGTCAAAATTAGAGGGAGAGAGCGGAAAAGCAATGCAAGCGGAAATCAATGATGCGTGCTCAAATAGACGGTGCTCACCTTGCCTCTAGCTCTCTTCGTACATGATGTTAGACAGGAATTGAAACCTATACTATATGCGAATGCAAGCCGATGAAAGTGCCCTAAAATAAGAGTTTCTATTAACGTGAAGAACCATATGCTGAGTATCTTGAAAAGAAGCTTAAGATTCGGTCTTGGAGACCCCTTGGTGCCCGCCACAATGGGTCCTGCAAGCATTGTGTGGAGTCTCTCGTAGCATGCGGTTTTGAATCCAAATACTCAACAGGTAATTTGATCTAAGTACAATCACGGAACTATAGGTACATGCTACTTAATTGGGGCTTTGGACCTATTCTATCAATCAAGGAAGTCCTAAACTACGGCACAATCACACAAATCAAACAAAAAGGAAGGCGAAAAGCTCAAAACTCATGAAACAAGAAAGAAAAGCAAAAAACAATGAGAAATCCAACAAGGCCCATAGGTGAACAAACATCTAGGCAATGGACCTCGTGATTTATGAATATACAAGTCCAAAATTATTACAATTTATTTTACAAAAGTAAAATAAAATCTCTCTCACTAAATAAAATAAAAACTAAGACAGGGTTGCTCTTGTAATCTTTTCTCTTCTTCTCTCTCATGCTCTCTCATGGTCAGCTCACAAGTAGAAGGACAACTGAAGGTTATGGAAAGAACCTTAAGCATGTGACAGAAGCATGAAGATCGCATCACATGCGATCGAGAGAGTTTACTCGTACTAGTTGTTGGGTGTAGAAGAATTTTAAAAAATAAAGCAATGAAATCACATGATCCAAGAACACTTTTGAGATTGTTTCATCTAAACCACAAAGTAGATATAAGAATACCTATCAAAACATGGTTGCGATAGTAGTCTCTAAACAAAGAGATTACCTATCTCATGTCTGACCCGATGGAGGAGACGCTTGCAAGCGCGTTAATGAAACACGGGCTTCTCACAATCCAGGATGATTATCAGGGCGTTGAATCTCATGATTTCGTATTACGAAATCAAACATCTTTTACACGAGCAAGGAGACCTGAAGTAGACGGAGATCCACGAGTAGTCGAAATGGCGACACAACTGTATATCGATGACAACAAATTTCTCTGGGACAAGGGGTGAACGACCAAACTTGAGAGAGAGAGGCATGGGATGAGAGATAGAGACTTGCAAAGTGTTGTTGTAAAGGAAGAGCTCGGGTTACCTCTTCTTTTATAGTATTTTCGGAGTCCATGGATAAAAATCCATGTGAAACACAAAATCAATTGTTGAGATTGATTTGTGTTTCTATTCAATGACGATGATTTTGTTGTAATAAATACAACACAAACTAATTTAGATTAAATTAAATACATTGAATAATCAACATATTTATTTATCTAAATCAATTAGTAGAGAAGGATTAGGAAGGAGCCCACCACCTTCCTAAAATAGAGGGGACCTCCACGCTCTGAATGAGCCAAAGGGTGGTCGTCCACCCTCAATAGATTGAAGGTGTTAGCCTTCTAATTATGTGAGATATAAAATCTCACATAATCCTTCATATATTTACAACAAATTTCTTGTAAAATAATTCACTAAAAATAACTCAAAATTAAGTTTATGAATATTGCAATCATGACATTAAATAATTGTGAATCATATTCACACATCCAAAATAAAATGGAAATTATATTTCTAATTAATTTCCAATTTGAATCCAATTCACATTAGCAATTAATTTATAGATAATATTTACCATAATATCTCTCTAATATATTATAAATCACATTTATAATATATACATATATAGCTATATATAATAAGGATAAAGCTATCCATATTAGTTATATCCTTGACAATTAAATCATATTTAATTATCTTAGATCATTCTCATGAACCTAAAGAATAAGAATCACATTCACATTATTCATGATAATTAAATCACATTTAATTATCAATTTCTCAATGATCAGATAAATAATTCATCCATGGAATTATTCTTGAACTCTCTTAAGAATAATGTGCTTTCTCCGCGGATACTTGGAGATAAGGACATGGACAATTGTATGTTCCATGTATAGTGACTTGGATATTGAGATCATATCTCAAATGCAGATCAAGGGGACCTCGCAAAGATGTTTAATTAAATCGAAGACATAAATTTATTGTTCTCATTGCATCAGAATCGTATTCAGATCAATGTCCAACATTTGGACTAAGATCAAATTACTTCTCTATTGAGTGGAGTCACTAAAATCCAAACATTTCATCACTCCCTCAGAATTGAAGTGTCACGATTTTACAAATGTTGATGATCACATCACCCCCGAGTAATCCTAATACTCTTACATCCTTCATACTAGAAGACCTAGAATAAACACGAAGATTTAGATTAATTGCACAAAGTCTTATTTAAGGTTTTTTCATTAAGTTTCTCATTTAATCATTGGGACTTAGTATCGATCATATACTTTCCAAAAACATATATCATACCTACGTATTTACCATATACATTCCAAAAGTATTTATCATACCTACACATTCAGTCAAGCTTCTCATGCAAGGCGACCATGCATGGAATTTGATCCAAATATCTCATCAGTGAGCTCATGTCTTCAAACTCAATAAATGAACATGTATAATCACTTTTAGAGATCGTATTACTCATATGCCCTTATATGTGCACCAGCTTGTTGGTGTATAGATCTTGAATAGGTCATCAACCTATTGGTCTGACAAATGTACATACTCAAAATATAGTAACACATATGTCTCTGGTCAGAGGATGTGTGCCTATGTCATGATAGTATATGACATAGGTCTTTTGTTATCTCGATCTCGTTATGTCAAATTGTTATCTCGATCTCGGTAAGTCAACTCTTTGACCTAACTTATCTAACACCTCCGAATCTCTACTCCTATGTAGAGGACCTACATAAAGAGGTAGGTTAGATATCAACCTCTGAAGAAAAGGATTGACATCTCATTCTCAAGATGGAGATCCTTTATTAATAATCACATGACAACGCTTGATGAGTCCTCAATCTAACTCTTTAGATATCACCCAAGCACCTGCCTCTATGATTCAACATTTCAATCAACAGCTCTATGACCATTAAGATGGAAATGGTACATACCCATAATTGCACTAAGGTACCAATAATGCAAATTAGTTGATCTTCATTTTAGATTAGGGAATGAATTTTGCAATAACATTTATTGCATAATGGCTTGTCGTGGGCTCGCATGTCTAACAATCTCCTACTAGCCCAAAGAGCCAATAATGGGATAATATTTTAAACCCACACTCGTGTGTTAATCATAAGCTATTTAAAAAAATATTTTAGAAAGCCGATTAGTCACTCTGTTCCCGAGAGAACATGCCAAGTTCTTTTACGATAATTGAATATCTCCCACTAAAAGTGGTTGCATACAATGGGAATGTTGCATCTTATGCAACCAATACTCAGTTTCATTAAAGCACTTATAATATCTTTGATACTAAAACTCAATAATAGTTATAATCAGTATGTAATTTTTATTATCCTTATTCTTGGAGATTTCTATCTCCATTGAATAAGACCCATTCTTAAGTCTTATACGATGTCTACAGTTAAGACCTTTTAAGTTGCTATATATAAAGTCTCAAGTTCTTGAAGATAAGACTTTGAGATCACTGTCTCAGAAGTATAGTCATAGGTGATGGTTGTTTTATTATTGCAATCAAGTGTCTTATCTCCATAGTAGGATTAGTAACAGTTTACTACTCCTACTATATGGCAGATATCTAACTTTTGTACACATCTAGCATACATCAGGCTTCTCATAACTGATGCACATGGGCAAGCAGTTTTAGCATTCACTTCCTCAACTCTTTGAGGTGCTATCCCTTCAGAGATCAGTATCATATCTTAAGGGAAGTAAGCTTTCCTTGGTTTTTTTCCAAAAAAATGGAATATATCCAAGGTGTACCACTAATGTGATGGTCCTAATACCCTCTTCTCTTTGCTTCTGAACAACTTCGAACTAAGTTCTAAGTGGTATCCTTGAGATCTTTTACCTCAAGGTATGGAACAACCAGATTATAAAACACTTATTATCCTCCTTATATCATTCCAAATGATTATGATATTATCTACATTGAGCATGATAAACACAATGGCACTCCCACTAAGCTTCATATGGTTCATCATGATTTTGTATGACATCATAACCTTTTTAATTTCATTAAATCTGATGCTCCGACTACAAGAAGCTTATCTGAGCCCATAGATGGATTTCTTCAGCTTTAAAACCTTACTATCTTCAACTATGAAGCCCTTGGGCTACTTCATATGAATGTCCTCATAAAGGTATTCATAGAGGAATGCAATCTTTACTTCCATCTTGTAGATATCATAGTCAAGTTGTGTAGCTATAGTTAGTAAATTTTCCGAAGGATTTAAGCATGGTCACTAAAGAGCAAGTCTCACCGCAGGCGATATCTTCTCTTCGTGTGTATGTTATGGATACGAGCTATGCTATGAAGGTCTCTACCTTCTTTTCAGGTTCCTTCATTCTATTAAAAATCCATTTATACCTAACATGTTTTATCCTTGTAGGTCGAACCTCGAGGGTCCATTTACAACATTTGGTATATGAAGTCTACTTGCTAACATCCATCTTTCCATGTCATGATCTTCAGAGGCTTCATCGTATGAAATCGGATAATTATCAGACTTGACTGAAACATGGAATTCACACCTTTTAAGTGGTCTTACCACCCTCAAAATAATTTGTCCTTTTAGTTTCCGACTCTTGGAGCCTTGTTATCCTCTTAGGATTTAGTGGGTCCCTTTACTTCATTCTTCTCTTGATTCTCAAGAAAGTCATCCTCTTAGAATGATATTCTTTGAGATGAAACCTTTTAAGAATCTCAAGGTCATAAAAGTAGGTATCCAATACCATCCTTTATATTCCTAATGAAGTAGCATTCTCTGGTGCTAGATTCCCGCTTACTTGCATCCATGACATGGTTATGGACTAAGAAACCTTAAATCCTCAAGTGTCCAACACTAGGCTAGGTTCCAAACCATATCTTGTGAGGGTTTTGGGGTTCTGATTTGCATGGAATCTTATTAAGGATATATATTGTAGCTTATACTACATATATACCTTGAAAGTAAGCAGTAATTATGCTAAAATTTATCGCTAATTAAATCATGTCACACATGATCCAATTGTATTTCCCTACAACACTATTGAGTTAATGTGTATTAGGAGGTGTGAGATAGAAATGATATTCATATCTCTATAAGGTAATCCTTGAATTCATCTAATAAGTCCTGGAAACCTATATTAAATTAAATTCATTTCATCTTCCTTCAGACTTTGGTTCTCAACCAAAAAGTGAAATATTGTAACATTTCAAAGGTTTCTAAGGTGAAGGAAATGAATCTCATATCACAAATAATCATCGAATTATATCACATATAATTAATGTTTATATAAATGATCCACATACATAAATATGTATGCGATCTTGATTACCTTAGCATTTTACACCATTCCTAGAGAAGGGTGCATTGGATATTTTTACCTTGAATACCATATTCATAAGTAGGTAAGATTTGAAATTTCAGATAGTTTAAAGTTTCATTTGTTATTAGTCTATTGATCTCATCAACATGTATATGTCCAAGGCTTGATGCCAAATCATTGTCAAATGATCTTCATCCTGCTATTGATCTTTTAAGGTTGAACTTTTCAGTATTTAGAAATACTAATGAACAATTCATTAGTTTTCTAATAAAGTAGAGTCCTCTAGATGTTTGATTACTATCTAAATATATCAATCACAACTCTTTGTAATAGGTCTATTAACGAATGCATTTTTATTTCCAACATTTAGAAATAAACAATGAATGTATTCTAATATCTAAGTCAAAGAGACATTCTCTAAGACTAAGGGCTCTCCCATGGAAAACATGTAGTGTATCTATCCAATGAAGATTGTTATTACAATTGCATCAGCATCCATGTGGATGACTACTAAACCTTAAGATCAAATTTTCTAGTCTTCTAAAACATATGCAAGGATATAAAAGTGTTATTAGAAGGAAGAGATACAATTTTCAGACTTCGATCTTATATAATAAGCAAGTTAATTCCAATGATGATATGGAGAAATATAATATTCCGATGCACTATGCCAGTCCTTCTCTAAGGAACCTATATAGTGTAGATAGTCATAACACAAATACATCAGCTTGTTGTAGTATTGGCATTCATCCAACTCCTTATATGTCGTAGGTGTGGAAATTACAGAAGCACAACCAACTCTTTGAGTTTCCATCTCACTTGTGTCAGACCCATACTTCCACTGCACTTTCTTCATCTATAAATAACCATTGTTTAGGACAACGGATCTCTTATGTTGAACACACAAGATTTCAATATAAGATATTTCAACATTTATACATGCTTCATTCAATTCATACAATATGAATATTATGTAGCTTCATGAATGCCTTGGGTATAGACAGTAGAATGACGACACTCACCGCATCAACATCCATATAAACTCTTAAAGACATTAGTTCGGGCCGGTACTCAAACATTTTGAGTACATCATTTCTTATCGAGCCACCATTATGCATAATGTAATGAATCATGTCATTCATGATTAAATGTCATATGTCTGCCAAAACCTCTTTTTATATTTTATTAGGATTTTCGATAATTACGATCATCATTGAAATGATACTTCTAAAGCACATTCGATGAGAGATCAAGACTATAGAGATATACAAATCATGGGTTGTTGTCCTATTTTGTATTTAATTGTCATTCCTCATTATTATGAGGAAACTTGCATTTTGCAACCACATACATTATGTGTCCAACTACAAGTACAATATCTTCGTCACAGATCCAATATATGATATTTTACATGTTATTATTGGGTATAGTTTTGAGTGGGTTTAATGTAGGTTATCTGCAATAAGAAATATTTGCATAAATAAATATTTTACTTTGATTAAGAGTTTTTATGTCAAAGTTGTCTTGCCATGTAAACTCTGAATGTTCATTCCTTTATTCACATTCAAACTAAGAGACACACACAACAACAACAAAGCCTTTTCCCACAATTAAGTAGGGTCGGCTACATGATCTTCACCTCCATTCCTATCTATCTTGGGTCAATCCCGGGCTTATATCCAAAAAACTAAGATCCCTTCGTATAGTCTCTTTCCAACACTTCTTGGGCCGTCCTCGCCCTCTCTTAGCTTGCTCAACATCCCAACACTCGCATCCCCTAACTGGTGCATCCGTTGATCTTCTTTGCAAATGACCAAACCATCATAAGCAATTTTCTCGCATCTTATCCTCGATCAGAGCTACAACAACTTTCTTTCTGATTGCATCATTCCGAATCTGATCTTTATGTGTGTGTCCACACATCCACCTTAGCATTTTCATTTCTGCTACAACCATTCTCTGCACATGTCTATGGTTCACAAGCTAACATTCAGATCCATAGAGCATAGCAGGTCTCACAGCTGCTTTGTAACAAAGGTAAGAAATGAGATCCCAGATCTTGCTTGAGATATAATGGTATGTATGTCTCTTTGTTTTTCTCTTAGTCTCTCAAACTAAGAGACATACATACCATTATATCTCAAGCAAGATCTAGGATCACATTTCTTACCTTTGTTACATCCCAGTAATATGAGAAACTGTAAATTGGATAAAAAGAAGTGGGATCTCATTCCGCCTTGCATGTCCAACTTGCATTTCCTAATCTGGTTTTTAACACCTGGCCCGAGCACCCTTAAGGCGATGTTGACCCGTTGTTAATCGAACCGACTGTCAACATGATTAGAACTCACTATGCCCAATCCAATATCACCTCAATAATATGAGGAACTTATATTGGGGTCACTACGCATACAACCTTACTCTTTCAAGAAGCAAAGAGCTCGATCCATGTGTGCTTATGTGTAGGAGATGTCACTTCAGACATGCATCTCCAGCATATAATATGTGGCGATGGAACCCTTCGCCATGACGGGAGACCATGGATGTCCATATGCGAACCTCCACATCATGTTCAAATTACTTAATCATTATGAATCATATTCTTATAATTAATTCTTCCAAGGGAAATACAACTCAATTCATAATAGAGTGTTTTAATTGGACATAATTAATTTAATCATATTGAATCAATTATCAATCTAATTCAATCAACAAACAATCATGATTATTACTTGAAGGATGGTATAATCTCAAAATACATATTATTCAAATTTTAATAATTATAAAAATACATCATGATCATTTCAAGCATTATCCTTTCCTAACCCGCTGTTATGGCCAATACACACAGGATGTGGGACAAACTGCTTATGGAGCAACTTGCTACCCTAATGGTCCCCGACTAGACATCATATCCGCCTCATGTAAGGATAATGTGATCTGATTATTTTGTATTTGAGATGATATTCATCATTTCAACCAATGTTATACCATATAATATTTAGCAAAACCAATTTATTTAATATTATAAGGATATTTTCTAAACAAATCCCCAATCTTATTAAAGTAAAAATGTTTTTGCATGTAATGATTATCCTACAACTATTGTTGGATGAACTAGAGTTTTCACGAAACATACATTCAGTGGACTATGATGATTAATCAATTATTTTCATAATTATTAGGAATCATAATTATACAAGGCAAATTCATAATTTCCATGATTTCCATTGAATAACAAACACATTAAGGAAAGAGATTTGATGATCTAATCATCTTCCGACCCATCTCCACTAAATATGGAAATATCAAGGGCAAATAGAGTCAGAATCATGCAAATTAAATTTGAATGGTTTGCTGGTTTGATTATCTACTTAATTCAAGTGTTTATTTCATGTTTCCTTATGGGAAAACAATAAGAAAAAATATTTTTTTATAGATCCATAGATATATGCAAAAACAAATTCCATTTTGTGAACTTTTCGAATCATATTCTTGCACTTTTGGTACAAATTATAGGTTATTATTTTTTATACATATTTATACATTCTAAATATATTTTATTAACCAAAAAATATGTCCAAAAAACCAATTCGAATGTTGCATCCAATGCAAAAACAATTAGTTCCGTGCATCCAAAACATGAACCATGATTGCCTAGGATTTTGGATTATATCCAAGATCCCAACCTGTCTCTAATACCATTTAAGGTTTTGGAATGAACCTTAAGTGTATAATAGAAGCACGAAAATCACATTGCATGTGATTGGGAGCGAATAATTGCATTAGTTTCTCAGTGCCACGTAATTTAAATAAAATTTAATATATCAAAAAACATGATCCGAGAATACTTCTTGAATCATTTTCTCTAAACCACAAAGTAGATATTGGAGTGCCTCTCGAAGCATGGTTACGATCTTAGTCTCTAAATGAAGAGACCATTTATAACAAGTTCGACCCAACGGAGGGGTTCTCGCAAGCACGTTGATGAAATGTGGGCTTCTCATAATCCAAGATGATTATTCGAGCCTTGAATGTCAAGAAATCGAATGTGTTCTTCATGAGCAAGGAGCCCCGAAGAAGATGGAAATCCACGAGTAGTCAAAGCGGCAACATGATGGCGCAACGACGATAGTAAAGTTCTCTAGCACAAGGTGTGACAGCTGTTGAAAATGCTTTTGGTAAGAGTGTAAAGTATTCTCACAAGGAGAGAACACTGTCAGTATGGCGACCTCTCACTGAATTCAAATCAGACAACAAGTACCCACAACATATGAATAATCAATGAATGAAAAATGTGAAGTACGATACTGTACAAGCAAAGATATATATTTTAATAATGTAGAGATAGTACAACTTAGAGCAATCAAGGTAGCCTAATGATTGATCGGAGGGTGCTAAAAGGATCTGGACGAACTTGAATCACATGGATCTCCCTCAATTCGATTCTATTCCTCGGTCATTCACGCCCAGATGACGGCTACGAGTGTTTCCCCTCAGAGGATCACCTTTGATTTACATGAAATTACCAATCAAGGGCTTGGAAGGTGATGAAGTAAGATGCTTTAGGAACCATCTTCAAGTCTTGATTTTCGTTCCTTCCTCTATTTCTGGAGCTCCGTAGACCTGCATAGGAAGCTCATGCCTGGAGGGTTCTTCCGACCAAGAAATTAGTTAATTGCATAGGAAATAGTGGATGGATGAAGGTCTCTAGCATAGGTGGTTGGAATGGAGACCGGGCTCCCAATCTAGAGCAATCTGGATATGCTCCAGGTACTTATGCTCTTCACAAAATATGAATTAAAAAATCCCACAAAAACCAAGATACTTTGCATTTGAATTCCCTTTTCTTTTCATTGATTTTTTAGATTATTAGAATAACCCTCGGGATCTGTAGCCTCACTGAGTTTGTTTTTGTTTGCTATACAAGTAAATTAACTAGCAAATTCTCTTGCTACATCATTTTTGTAATTAATTTAGTTTGAGAAGTAAATATAATTTTTGTTGAGGGATTTTAGGATTGCGATGACACATTTATTTTTCATAAATAAAAACCCATTGAAAATCTCGACCAACAAAATAGCACCATTGCCGGGGTGGCACGACGAGGGTAGTTATGTTATTCATTTGACCTACTGTTATTGGTTGTAAATTTCTTTTTATATTTTTCTTCACCTATTCATTGTTCGTATTCTCTGCATCTAAATTAATTTTTCTCTTGCTCATAATTTTATTCTTCTGTCTCTTGCTCATTCTTTCTTTCCTCTTTTTTGCGAGGGCACGATGAGCTATAACGGCTTTCATAGAAGTACCATTGCACTTTAGTGAAGCGGAGACATCTTTACTCTCCTCAAAGCTGCAGGATAGCGTTAAAGGAGGAAAAAAGATTCTAAGAAGACCGATAATTGGATAACAGATAGTTTTTCATTTATTTTTGCTTTTTATTTATTAAAAATTCTTGTAAAAGGGACACTATATACCTTATTGCGGGGTTTGTTTCATCAAGTGCCAGTGCACTTGAGAGACTTCACCGTTGTTTTATCGTTGTTTTTGTTGCCTTTATTTTTATTTTTTTCTCGCGGATTTATGTTTTTCGACTTTATTTTGTTTTGTTTTCTGTGAGTGAAGCCCCTAGCCTTTGGTTTTTTTGGTTGTGAGGTGAGCCACGTAGTTATTAGGTCCAAAGCCCTAAAAGAATATCGGTTCCTATAGATTGTTTGGACTTAGGCAGATAATAACTTGGTTCTTCCTGAATAGAAGTTATTGCTTAGGATGGTTCTCGCTTATATTTGCATATAGTTTGATTTTATTTTCATGCGCAGATAATATTGCATGTAGAGTGTTTGAGTCAGATACACACCTCTATCTCTAGTATTTGCATGTTTTATTTTCTTGTGCATTTAGCTTTTTTGTTTTCTTCCCTCTGCTTTGTGGATATAAGAACAAACGAAATTGAAAAATTCATAAGATGTGTTTTTTTTCAAAAATATAAAAAAATTATAAACTGAAAAATAAAAAAAAGTGGAACGGCTAATATCACTTGGACCCTTAAAATTAAACGTAAGTAATTCACATCATTGTCTTTGGCGAGAAATCCCCTCATTGTATTTGCATTTTATTTGCCACGTATACACTAAGGATAAGTGCCCCAATCCCAGGTCTTCATATGTGTTTGTAGAACTTTGTGTTTAATCATCTAACTCTAAAATTGACAAGATTATTGATCGAACCTTCAAGGTCTTCTCATTGAGTTGAGTAGGTGAATCGGATGTTTGCATTGTGTCTGCGTTGCTTGGTGTTGGGTTGGTTACGACCATCTTTCATAGATCATTAGCAGTCACATTATCCTTAATCCCTCCCTTCCACCCTATTCTGATTTAATTCCTCATCATGGTGGGAATCACAAGATCACTTCCTTCAGAGTGCATCAGTCCTTTGGATGCGACTCAGATCTCTTCACTTTGGAAGAATATGAGCTTACACATCCTGTTACATTAGATGGTTTTTCTTTTACTTCGAGAAAGAACCCATTATTTAAGTATAATCATTTATTTTCTTCCTAGAATCATCCTGATTTATCACATCTCCCCGAGGGTTATCTGCGGACAGTGTGTTCTCTATACTTGGTTTCACTCCCTGGTTGTGCATCCGATCTATCAGATCATGAAGTCGAGTCTTCTAATTTTTCTGAGCTTGATCTTTCTTCTCTCCTTGACGACCCTCACGAGGATGACCCGATCTATGAGATATTCGATGATTTACCTGAATTCTCTCCATTACATGCATCAGATATCTGCTTTCTTATTGAGTCTCATGATCTTGACCATCCATACATTTTCGAGACGGTGATTGACGTGGAGGACTCCATCACTGATCCTTCTTTCTCTACGTATGATTTCTTCAGCTCTACCATTTCACTCCATTATGACCTTGAGCCAAAGATCTCATTTGTGCTACCGGTACCTGACTTGACTTTCTCTTCTATTTACCCGGTAGCATACACCCACCTGATTGCTTATCTGGTTGTCAACAATCACACTGTTGACCATGTTGTTGTTCTCACATCAAGACAACAACAACAATACGATATTAACCTTACAGATGGCATCCTGAACCTTGATACTTCATTGTCCTAGCCTTTACGCTTGGATAGGGGCATAAACTCTGGCGCTTGTTGAGAGGCACCTCAACAACGTCTACCATGTATATATGTGTTTCGTCCTGATTTGCTCTGTCCTTCTTCCATGTTATCGTTCATCTCTTGTCTATATCTGTGTGTTATACTTAGGTTGTACTCTATCGTATGTATAGGGGGTGAATGATTCGAGTTGTTCATATTCATTCTGTTCATCACTCATGTTGTTTCTTATACTTAGGGATACTCTTCCCTAAGTGTAGGGGGAGTGATGTTGTTCATATCATCTCTTTTGTATTTTTTCTGATCCCTCGCTTGTCCGCCCAACTTGTTGATATTCTATACTTAGGGCTATTCAACCCAGAGTATAGGGGGGCAAGACGAGTCGTTGAGTCTATCAATTCTTTTTCCTTGATTTTTCCCTTTTGTATAGTCTTTTATACTTAGTTTTAATTAATCCAAAGTATAGGTGGGATCACCGACTTCTATTAATTCTTTTAGTCATTGTTGTATAGTGTTCTTTTCACTTTTCTATACTTATCATGAGTTGTGTCTTCCTTTGCAGATCTTTGATCACTATGAGGACATAGTTTGAGCTAAGTATAGGGGGTGTCGTATATATTGTATATATATTAGACATAGCTCCTACTTTTAAAAATGCGATTATTTTTGCGATATATATATAAATGCATAAAATCCACATGTGTATATAGATTTTGGTCACCTTCCGTCTTAATAAAAAAAGAAAAACACAAAAAAATTCCAAAAAACAAACAAAAAACAATAAAAAAAATAAGAACAAAAAATTATCCTTTTATAAAAAATATTTGTATGATCCGTGTATATAACTCTATATATTTTATGAATGCTTTTTCTCATAAAAAAACTTCTAATTTTTTTTCTTTGTATATATTTCTTGCATTTGCATGTACATTTTTCAGGATAATATTGACATTTAAACTAAGTCTCGAATTAAATTAAAGAATGGAGCTTAGTTGGACCTTATCCACTTCAATCCAGAGGATCTTTATAAGAACTGGAATTAAGGCTTTTCAGGACCTAGCAACTTAATTCTTTGATTCCATAATACTATGTTCACATGTCGTCTTGATTAGTCTAAGAAGAATATTTAACAACACACGCATGATTCTTCTAGACCATGGCTTATCTTGGACAAGCACTCTACAAATAGCTCTTAATGAGGAGGTAGTGAGGTGGCAGAATCTTTTGGCTTAGGGTACCACACGGTAAGTAACAATTAGTGGGAATATCCGTCTTCGTCTAGGGAGTGTAGTGCATCTCAACCTGATCTAGTAGCCTTGGGGTCTAAAGACAGGATGCTGTGGGGTTGTAATAATGCTTCTAAAGAGGGATAGTCTACTAGCTCAAGAGGAAAAACTCCTTATGTACATGTTGCACATTGTATATATTTTTAAAAAAAGAAAAAAAAAAGAAAAATATGCAGAATCTCTGAAAGTGGATAGGCCCGATTGAAAAGTAAAATACCTACTGGAGTGTATATACAAACATAGAAAAAAATAACAATAAGAGCTTGAAAGTCAAATTTTTGTAAGCTTGTAGCTGGATGACGTGGCTACACTAGTCATGCCTCCAAGGATAGGTAGTGACGACCCGACAAATGGGCCTTTAAGAATGCAGAATTAGCACTTGTAATCGTCATCGCAGTCGGGCCAAAATGGGCTCATCAAAGACCATCTTATTTAGATATATCAATCAAAATGAGATGGTCGTATATTTTTTTACTTGGCAAGAAACCAAGGTCGAACTCAGGGACACGAGCTTCTCTCGTATTAGTCAGATTTTTATCTATCTAATTAAGCGTTGAATTAAAGAACATAGGTCAATTCATGCATGAGGACAAAACAAGACAATGCATTAAAGGAAAGAATGAACATGCAAATTTTTTTTCATTTTATTTTATAATGCAAATAAATGCAATGAGATGCAATGAACATATGCCCGAGATGATAATTACTTGAGCCATTAAATAGATGAGTCAAATCAGTGTCAACTAAAGAAGCACTATTCATTCTAGTGGCAATTAGGCATGAGCTACATGGAAAGTCAGGCACTTAGACAATAAAATAATGCATTAAAGCTCATAGTGTCTAATCTCAATTTTAATCATGCCACTAGAAAGACAACGAGAGGTGCTTCGAAATGAAATTAAAATCAACCTAATCGGACATACGACGCTCAAGATATACAATAAAGAAGACATGGGCATAACTGAAAGAAAACATGAAATAAGCAGACAGGTCCCTGTGAGGGATTAAAATATAATTATGAAATGCTCGGGACTTCCCTGTAAATACCCCACACGCACAGGGGCATTTTTGCAAATGTGAAAACCCGCGATGGTATCAATGCAAAATGCCCACAAGTGCGCATGTGATGCACATGACGCTGGACCTGGAAGCAATATGCGAAACTTGCGAGGGCACCGATGCAAAAAGCTCAGAATCCACATGCGTGAGGCACGTGAGTTCAGGCTCGGGTGGGGGCGAGGCTCGGCGCAGCTTCGGACGGCCGTAGTAGGTGGCTCGGGCCACGTGGCGGATCGAGGTTGCCTCGGGCGAGGCTCGGTCCCACCGAGCCTCCGCGCTCCGGGAAGGCGACGTGGCTGCTCCAAGGCTGTTGGATCTCCGCCGTGGGGCGAGATCCAACGGTTTCTGCTCTTCCTTCTTCCTCGAAGGTGGTGGCGTTATCGGAGCTCCGTCGTGAGGCCTGGAGCTCCTCCACGCCTCTCTGTGCTCGGTGAAGCTCGGGGACGGACGCTGAAGGTCTGGCGATGAAGATCCGAAGGCGGAGAAGATGCCGGAGTGCCTGGATTCCTATGTCGATGCCTGATCGCCGGAGGCGGAGCTCTATAACTCGGCTCCGCCCGAGGTCCGGCCAATGAAGATGAGGACCTGCAAAGGGGTTAGGTGAAAGCGAGGCGTACGTGCGTGCGAGATGAGGTGGATGGAGGGCTAAACGAAGGCGAGGAAGCGGAGCCCTTGGTGGGTTCTCCTCCGCCTCCGACGGAGGAGAAAGCCTGGGATGAGGATGGTTCTGACGGAGGAGGGGTGTAATCTGAAATGTGCGTGTGAAAGGTGGTTGAAAGGCGGAGCTCGGGTGGCGATTAATGGAGGTCGAGGACGATGGTAGGGACTTAGATAATTAAGGGAAATTAAAGAAAAATGCAAAGGAAGAAGAAGGGGACGTACATGTGGTTGGGCAGAGCGAGAGCCTAGGTTGGGCATCGGAGAAAATGCCCGGGTCATCGCAGATACTCGTCGGCCATGCCAGCGAGCTCGGGCGGGTCTTTCTGCCTCCGCAGCACCACCGTGATCAGCGGTGGGTCTCACCGGGGTTCTGGGTCGTCGTCGCTCGATCCGAGCTCCTCCCCCTGTCACAGGGAGGAGACGGAGGGCTGGGCCTCAGCCTGTTGGTTGGTTGACGCGAGGATATAGGGGAGGAGGCGAGGTACTTAAAGGAAGGGGTGACGGGTACAGGTGGTGAGAGCCGAGGATTGCGAGGGAGATTGGAGGATGATCGTGGATGGTGGTCCTTCCCGCGAGGATCGTGGATGAATGGGCTCGGTCGTGGGGTGGTTAGAGAGAGGATAGGTGGTAAGGTGAAGTGTCTAAAAATAGAAGGGTGGAGGAGTTCTGCGAGGCGCGGGGCTCTGGCGGAGCTTGCGGGAGGTTGATGACGAAGCCCTGACCGTTGGATCGAAAGATCCAGCGGTTGGGATTTGGGTGCTAAGGTGCATCATTGATTAAATCTGAGGTGAAGCGATCTAGGGGTTGCGGTGCTGCCACGTGTCGAGGTCTGGCAGCGGTGCTGGCAAGCGGTGGAGATGACGCTTGAGGATGATATGATGGCTGGGAAGATGGGCTGGAAGAAGCGATTGTGATGAAAAGATGACGGCGCGATCGAAGGGCGCAAAATGCACCACGTGTCAAGCTCCGGTAAGAGCGCTAACGCACGTATCTGATATCTTCCAGTGCTCGATCCAAAGGTGATAATTAAAGCGGAGATGAATGGTGGAGATCAAGGCATCACGGGCGTGATCAAATGGCGCACAATGCACCACGTGGTGAGTTATGATTGAGGCGCCCGCGTACGGCAGTGATCAAGCCTTGAGGGAGATCAGACGGTGATAGACTAAGAGCGGGCGTGGAACGATCTGGACCGTTGGATTCAAGGCGAAATCCAACGGCCAGGGGGCGTGGGCGGATGCTGCAAGGAAGGCGGACCACATGTCTCATCCAGAACGGGCCACGTGGCCCAATCAGATTATTCTGAGAGTGAATTTGATATATGAGGGTTAATATGGCCGAATTTGAGAAAACTCAAAACATGAAAGTTGTAGATCTCGATAAGATCTACAAGTTTCATGTTGACCAAAAGAGGAGATGAGATCAAACAAAGGCTCAAAAAAATTTTAAGGGAATTTTTAAGGCTAAAAATACCACAGATTTTTGCTTTGCCATTTTTTTTGTGGTTTTTAATTTAATAAGGACTCTGGTAATTACATGACTTTAACAGGATTTTATTGCCACAGTCTTTAAGCAAGGGAGTTAATAATGCGAAATTAAGATGATGAAATTGGGTTTCATAACCCCCCCCCCATACTTAAGCTATGCTCGTCCTCGAGCACTATGCTCGTCCTCGAGCACCAAAGAATGAATAAGCTGGATTAACCCCCTTGTGCATGTGAATACATGATCCAATTTGTTCAAGTCGACTCAACTTTAGAAGTCCAAGATCCTAGAGTTCAATCCAGCCTTAACCGAGAGGCATCCAATTCCTCTAATTCTCCAGACTCTCTCTGATGTACATATAATCTAAAGGGTATGAAATTTAGTGTTGACTGCATTTCTGAGAGTAGAGTCAAATCATCACCCAAAGTCTTGGTCCGAGAAAATCTTCTAAGGACCCGATCCTCAACACTAGGGAATAAATCAAATCTTGCTTTCGATCCACGGTCTCTTTACTTGTCAGACTTAGAAAATGTAGATGGAAGGCTAGTAATGGAGGTCATGGGATTGTGTCATTTCTTCTCTCCCTCTCATTGAAACAAGCATTCTCTCTAGTGCCTTTTACGCAACACATTTTTTTGGTGTTGATCATTGCGTCCGTCAAGAGAAGTTGGAGCCGTCTGCACATATTTTCCTGGGAGTACACCGGGGTATGTCTCTTTTGAGTACCTATCGTACCTTCTACACCCAGACTTGTAGCATTTACGATGTAGAGCCCTTTTTTGGTGCAAGCCCGACTCCTGGTCCTAAAAGCGGTGGTCCAAGTGAACACTTTGAAAAGTTTGGGAGCGCTCGCCTTAGGTTGAAGCTCTTTGATATTTGACTTTGTGGAATGAGATCCTTTTCTTTAAAATTTCATTGACTTGTATAATTTGTGGCTAGCTCCACTGCTTTTACCAAGAGTTGGCGCACACTGATCAACATTTTTTTATTTATTTCACACCCTGGCACTTAAGTTAGTATAAGAACCAACTTCTCATACTGTCTAATAATGCTGACACTCAGGTTTCATGAAGCCTCCAAAGATTTTATCCCATCCTGGAGCATCGTTAGATCAAATCCAAATTCGAATTCCTCATCCCAATCCCTCAGGTGAAAAATCAACTCATCTCATCAAAACCACAGTCGTGCATGTGATGTGCTGATCATATTCTTTTTGTCTGAGACTAAGCATGGAATATAGCATGCAAATCTAGAAATCTAGGGTAATGTGGATGATTAAGTCTATGACCCTGATGGCTAAGGCTGGTTAACCTACAATCTCAAAGACCTCATAAAACTAAGTCTCCTTGATTATTTCAGATCCTGGGTGGAAGTGTAAGTGTAGAGGATTAATCCAACTCCTTCATTCAGAAACAAGACTTTTTTTTCACTTCAAGAGATATTAAGATTGCCTAAACTCAATTGAGCATCTGCATTCAGCCAGTATGGATGTAAGTACAGGCCGAAGCCCGTTTCTTGAGGACGAGGCCTTACGCGATGTCCTCTAAACCATCCAATCTACTAAGGGCGAACCCTCACTGAATGCGGCTTACTTAATTGGGCTTAGTATTAACTAACAGCTCCTAAAGGATTTTTGGGTTTTCTCATTTTTATGGATTTTAATAGAAGGTTAAAACAAAGGTTAGACTCAACTTTCTTTTGAAAAGAGATAGAAAATTTTCAAAACCATGTCACACAAAATAAAAAGTTTTCAAAAACATTTTCAAAAGATTTTCAAAACAAAGAAAAATCATTTTCGATAATGTTTTTATCAAAATAGCGTAACATAGTATAGAAAAGCTGTGAAAAACATTTGAGTCCTCTTAGTCCAAAGAAATTTACTTTAGCCAAAAAGTTTTAAATTTTTCAAAATTTTCAATTTATAGCTAAAGTAAGTATACTGTATATACGGTATACCCTCTTATACTTAAACTTTGCTATGTCCTCATAGCATTAGATGATACAAGTACATAGGTCCATTTAAATATAAAGGAATATACGTGAGCTAAGAGGGGCTCCCCCTATACTTAGGTTAGAAATAACCTAAGTATAAAGGCAAGGAAAGGAGAGTAGAGAAAATTATGGGGACTCGGGTCCCCCTTATACTTAGGCTGAGATTAGCCTAAGTATAAAGATGAGAATTTGATGTTGGGAGGGACCCAAGGGGAACGAAGAAGATGGATGGATGTACAGATGAGCGGATGAATCTACGGAGATGGATGGAGTGACTAAGGTTCTGGGGAGTGTATCGAAGCAAACAAGGCTCAATCAAGCAAGCAAGACCCTCAAATTTACCAACTCACACATGAAACCAACCGAAGTTGGTTTATTATCTTCTCTGTTTTATTGGTGGTGACAAAACATTAGATTTATTACACGGAGAAAATGTGAAGTGAAAATCGATGCGTAAACGAGGGTGTTGCTCTCCCAAAGTTTTACTCCATTTTAGGTTGACATGCAATTAACAGTCCCGGTTATTTTTTACTGTTGTCACTGAATTAAGGCTAGCACAAAGTCAAGCAATCATCGTCTACCGTTCATTCCCATTTTCCATTAATCCTAGGTGATCAAGCTAGGAAAGAGCAATCGAGAAAAAGCCGCGTATTCGATAAAACCGTGATCTAGGCAAAGTGAAAAAAATCATGCAGTGACTTGGCGAAAATATGTATGTTGTCACCTGATGATATTCTCCTCCCTCTCTCCCTTGGACAAAAAAATGTAAGTCGATAAAAGCTGCACATAATCATGCTTCTATTAGCGGGAAATGATATCCATTAATTTTGGCTAAGTGAGGCGAGTTTATGTGCGTCTATATTTTAGTGTATCCTACCTACGAGAAAGCATGTAAAAGATGAAGAAAATAAAATGAGCTCAGAGAGCCGTGAGCCTGGTCCTAGGTCGACACTCAAGTGGGGACGATCACCACACAAACACGATCGTTCGATTACAACCGCGAGTCTTCGATCGAAGAACGTTGTAAAAGATGACTTATTACAAGTATCTGCATGTAAAAAAATGCGACACATTTTTTTTCTTTCTTTTGTATTTGCTCCATGTATGTTTCTGTGGCTCCTCACAGCGGGTAGCTTCCTGCTCATCGCCTCATTGAACGATCAGGGGCCCTGCAACAGAATCAATAGTTAGAGATCAATCGAAAAGAAAATTTTATAATGCAAAATATATGAACAATTTGACCTATAAAAAAGAACACTAAATTAAATAAACAAAAATACAATAAATGAGCCGTGTCCCCGGCAACGGCGCCATTTGATGAACTGACAAATCGACCCTTTAAGAGTGCTGAATTAGCACTTGTAATCGTCATCGCAGTTAGGCCAAAATGGGCTCATCAAAGACCATCTTATTTAAATATATCAATCAAAATGAGATGGTCGTATATTTTTTTTACTTGGCAAGAAACCAAGGTCGAACTCAGGGACACGAGCTTCTCTCGTATTAGTCAGATTTTTATCTATCTATTAAGCGTTGAATTAAAGAACATAGGTCAATTCATGCATGAGGACAAAACAAGACAATACATTAAAGGAAAGAATGAACATGCAAATTTTTTTATTTTATTTTATCATGCAAATAAATGCAATGAGATGCAATAAACATATGCCCGAGATGATAATTACTTGAGCCATTAAAAAGATGAGTCAAATCAGTGTCAACTAAAGAAGCACTATTCATTCTAGTGGTAATTAGGCATGAGCTACATGGAAAGCCAAGCACTTAGATAATAAAATAATGCGTTAAAGCTCATAGTGTCTAATCTCAAATTTAAGAATGCCATTAGAAAGACAACGAGAAGAGCTTCGAAATGAAACTGAAATCAACTTAATCGGACATACGATGTTCAAGATATACAATAAAGAAGACAGGGGCATAACTGAAAGAAAACATGAAATAAAATTGCAGACAGGTCCCTATGAGGGACTAAAATGTAATTATAAAATGCTCAGGACTTCCCGGTAAATACCCCACACACACAGGGGCATTTTTGTAAATTTGAAAACCCGCGATGGTATCAATGCAAAATGCCCACAGGTGCACGTGTGATGCACATAACGTTGGACCTGGATGCAATATGCAAAACTTGCGAGGGCACAGATGCAATAAGTCTAGAATCCACGTGCGTGAGGCACGTGATTTCAAGCTCGGGTGGGGGCTTGGCTCGGCAGCTTCGGACGGCCGTAGTAGGTGGCTCGGGCCACGTGGCGGCTCGAGGTTGCCTCGGGCGAGGCTCGGTCCCACTGAGCCTCCGCGCTCCGGGAAGGCGACATGGCTGCTCGAAGGCCGTTGGATCTCCGCCGTGGGGCGAGATCCAACGGTATCTGCTCTTCCTTCTTCCTCGAAGGTGGTGGCGTTATCGGAGCTCCAGCGTGAGGTTTGGAGCTCCTCCGCGCCTCTCTATGCTCGGTGAAGTTCGGGGACGGACGCTGACGGTCTGGCGATGAAGATCCGAAGACAGAGAAGATGCTGGAGTGCCTGGAATCCTATGTCGACGCCTGATCGCCGGAGGCGGAGCTCTAGAACTCGGCTCTGCCCGAGGTCCGGCCAATGAAGATGAGGACCTGCAAAGGGGTTAGGTGAAAGCGAGGCATGCGTGCGTGCGAGATGAGGTGGACAGAGGGCTAAACGAAGGCGAGGAAGCGGAGCCCTTGGTGGGTTCTCCTCCGCCCCCGGCGGAGGAGAAAGCCTGGGATGAGGATGGTTCTGACGGAGGAGGGGTGTAATCTAAAACGTGTGCGTGAAAGGTGGTTGAAAGGCGGAGCTCGGGTGGCGATTAATGGAGGTCGAGGACGATGGTAGGGACCTAGATAATTAAGGGAAATTAAAGAAAAATGCAAAGGAAGAAGAAGGGGACTTACATGAGGTTGGGCGGAGCGGGAGCCTGGGATGGGCATCGGAGAAGATGCCCGGGTCTTCGCACATATTGGCCGGCCATGCCAGCGAGCTCGGGCGGGTCTTTGAGCCTCCGCAGCACCACTGTGATCAACGGTGGGTCTCACCGAGGTTCTGGGTCATCGTCACTCGATTCGAGCTCCTCCCCCTGTCACAGGGAGGAGACGGAGGGTTGGGCCTCAACCCCTTGGTTGGTGGACGCGAGGATATGGAGGAGGAGGCGAGGTACTTAAAGGAAGGGGTGACGGGTACATGTGGTGAGAGCCGAGGATTGCGAGGGAGATGAGGGGCGATTGGAGGATGATCGTGGATGGTGGTTGTGCCCGCGAGGATCATGGATGAATGGGCTCGGTCGTGGGGTGGTTAGAGAGAGGAGAGGAGGTAAGGTGAAGCGACTAAAATTAGAAGGGCGGAGGAGGTCTGCAAGGCGCAGGGCTCTGGCGGAGCTTGCGGGAGGTTGATGACGAAGCCCTGACCGTTGGATCGAAAGATCCAGCGGTTGGGATTTGGGCGCTAAGGTGCGGCATTGATTAAATCTGAGGCAAAGCGATCTAGGGGTTGTGGCACTGCCACGTGTTGAGGTCTGGCAACGCCGCTGGAAGGCGGTGGAGATGACGCCTGAGGATGATCTGATTGGCTGGGAAGTTGGGCTGGAAGAAGCGGCTGTGATGAAAAGATGACGGCGCGATCGAAGGGCACAAAATGCACCACGTGTCAAGCTCTGGTGAGAGCGCTAACGCACTAATCTGATATCTTCTAGTGCTCGATCCAAAGGTGATAATTAAAGCGGAGATGAATGGTGGAGATCAAGGCATCACGGGCGTGATCAAATGGCGCACAATGCGCCACGTGGTGAGTTATGATTGAGGAGCCCGCGGAAGGCAGTGATCAAGCCTTGAGGGAGATCAGACAGTGATAGACAAGAGCAGGCATGGAACGATCTGGACCATTGGATTCAAGACGAAATCCAACGGCCAGGGGGCGTGGGCGGGTGCTGTAAGGAAGGCGGGCCACGTGGCTCATCCAGAACGGGCCACGTGGCCCAATCAGATTATTCTAAGAGTGAATTTGATATATGAGATTTAATAGGGCCGAATTTGAGAAAACTCAAAACATGAAAGGTGTATATCTCGATGAGATCTACTAGTTTTATGTTGACCGAAACTGGAGATGAGATCAAACAAAGACTCGAAAATTTAAGGGTATTTTTAAGGCTAAAAATACCACAGATTTTAGTTTTGCCATTTTTTTGTGGTTTTTAATTTATTAATGACTCTGATAATTACATGACTTTAACTTGATTTTATTGCCACAATCTTTAAGCAAGGGGGTTAATAATGCGAAAATAAGATGAGGAAATTGAGTTTCATCAGGTAGCTACACTGGTTACCGTCCATTCTTTTCTCCATCTCATCTTCTTGAGATGGTTATACTTGAACTTAGAAGGGAATATCCCAGCTCCTCGAGGAAAGAGTTGCTAGACTCGGGGACTAGAGTTACCTTGTTGTGAGATGTTGTTTCTTTGTTACTTTTGAAATGAGGAATATCTTTCACTTACATCATGCAAGTAAAGATTCATAGTCATAAGAAATTTTTTATGTAGACAAGTTCTGACCTAATTGTTCAGAAGACCTAAATAGGAGACTTGTCGAACTTGAAGGCTATTAGGTTTTAAATCCATTTCCCATAAAGGTTCTGCCACATTAATAATCCAAAGGTCTAACAGAGCTCCAACATACAACTTTATGAAGATCAGTTTAATACTCAGTAGTGTCCTAATTTCTTTAATTTTCCTTTCTTTTCTTCTATTTACTTATTTTTTCAAAGGACTAGCAAAGGTAAAACATATGGGGATGTAAAATTTGCATTTCATCATCTTTATTCATTTATTTTAGCTTAAAATCCCTTATAAAACACATGTATATAATATTAAATCCATATTCTTACTAACCTGCATCTGTATGTAAATATTGTACATTTATTACTATTTTCACCTAAAATTAATAAATAAAGAAATAAAGGAAAAAAAGAAATTAAAAGAATGTATGTATGTAATAGATACAGGCTGACCCGAACCCGGAGAGAAGGTCAAAACTTGACCAGATCGGCATGAAATAATATAGGGGGAGATAGGGTCTTTAATCAGAAAATCCAAAAAAAATTGTATATACTTTTATTTTTTCATTTATTCTATGTATATCTGTATAAAATTTACACTATTTTATTTCTCCCTAAATTCACGTCAAATTTTAAAAATTTCTAAACAAAATTTGAAAATAAAAATGTTTTCTAAATAATAAAAATACTTTTAAAATAAAATCATGTACAGAATAAAAATAACCACATTGGGAAAAAGCCGTAAAGCGATAATTGAAAGACCAATTCCGACTACATATGGACTCAAATTGAATCAAACTCACTTGCATCGTATTATAAATTAAATTATCATTAAAATGGCAGTGGTTTCATATTTTTTTGTAGTTATGGTTTGAAAGATGGTTTTCTAGGTTGGTTTTACAATTTTACCAATTATTTATTGTATATATTTATCCGTACTTATTTTTATAGATAATGTATTTGTAAATAGTTGTATATATTTTTTAATAATTATTTAAAATAAAAATAAAATAAAATATAAACAAAATTTTAAAATAGAAAATTACATAATTTCATTATTTAACTATGTGTATAATGTACCATATGTATATAATATATATAATTAATTTCCTCAAATAATCATTACAAAAAATAATTAATTGACAATTATTATTTAAATTAATAAAGTAATGAAAATAATATTTTTATTTATTTATGTAAATAATTTATCATATGTATATAATTTAATTAATTCCCTAATTACCAACATTTAGATGGCTCATTAAGATATTGGTATTTATTATTATTAATATAAGTTCAAAAATTATTTTATTTCTTTATTTATTTTATTAATTCCACCATTAATATCCTTCCCTTTTTCTCTCCACTCAAATTTTGAAATTCAAATTTATTATTATTACATACTTGGCTCCTCTACCCTCTTTTCTACTGGATCAATCTTTTGGTGAGAGGAGCCTAATCTCCAAGAGCATTCTATTTGTAGAAAGGTGCCCAGCCTCCGAGCCATCCCCTGATAGCAAGGCGTCAAAGCCATCACTCACTCCCATCAGTGAGATCCATTTCATTTTTCTTTTAATCTTTCATTTAAGATAATTTTGATGATTAATTTTAGTTCTTATTTCATAGTCATTTTTTTATCTGTAATCATAGTTAATTATGCTAATCATTGTTCATCACGATTTGATCCGCCCTCGATTCCGTTTTTCATATCCGCATCTTGTCCTACACATGTTCACATTTTATCTCTCAAGATCTCTGATCTCCGATAATGTATGGTGGTTGGAGACATGGTTCCAATCCCTCACCGAACAACAGAACTATCCATTCACTAATTCCTATTCCGTCACTGCAATGCCAGTCGCCCCTCCACCGGCAGCACCATCGGGAGCGTGTGTCACCCACTTGTGCAGCTGCTTCCCACACAAAAGGTCCTCCACCAACATGTGAGCCCCGACGCCCACCTCTGCCAGGAGCTCCGCCACCATTCACTGCCTAGATCTCTCCATCGAGCATCATCCCGCTGTGTCATCACCCATCAGCCATTGCTCAAAGGAAGATCACGCCATCGTGAGCCTCGACATCCACCTCCGCTGCCCTCCTCCCCTTTTGCCTGGAGCAAGTCCACCAGAACCATAACCTCATCGCTTGTTGTGTGGGCCTTCACCACTCTCGACCTGAGGACCACTACGCACCACCACTCGATGGAGACCACCTTTGCATGTCGGAGAACACCATTACCATCTCCGCCTCGCCGCAGATCACATTTCATCGCCTCCTCCAAGACCCCACTGTCATCAACCTCGAAGCCATGCTCACGGACCACTCTGCTCGTGGAGAGGAGCACCTTCATTTCCTTTCAGCCTCCACATCCTCAGCCGTCGCCACCCTCGATCAAGGAAGGGATTGGAGACAACCCCTTTGCAGAACGAAGGAACAAGGTTGGCACTTCCCTTTTGCTTTTGGCATGGAACGAAGGAAGGAATTGAAAATCCTAGCATTATTGTGGGCAAACTACATAAAGCCCGTCCAGAGTTTCAGAATTCCCCAAAACACCCATGCCAGCTCCAGATTACGTGCATTGCGTGTCCAATTTAGGTAAATTGTGTATTTTATCCATCATTTATTTTTTCTATATTTTAGTATAAAAACTTTTAATAATTACCTTTAAGTCTCTCTTTCCCAAACTCTTATTTGTATACTATTTCTTATTGAAATAACTATCATTTGTTGTTAATTAATTCTTTAAAATTCAAGTTAGACCCATGTTGTGTTCCTTTTCATAGTTTAATGTTCTCATTGCAAATTATTATCATTTGATAATATTTAAAAATCAAAAACATTGTATTTTCCACTACTTATAATTTCAAAATCATAAAAAATTTCAAATATTACGTCAAAAATTCTTTAAAAAATAGAATAGTTTTCTTTTTGCATATTTTATTTTATTTGCAAATTTCACACATAAATGATTTTTGAAACCCCAAAAAATTGCAAATTACTGAAATTCTTAGAAAAAATATATAAACTTGTAGAAAATTTCAAAAATAGTTAACTTCCTGTTTGTATATAATTCTTTTTGGGAAAGATATAGTTAATCTTTTTTTAGTATTTAACTTTTTAAAATTGCAAATTATCTCGACGAGTTCACTGTTAGCATTATTTTGAGTTTCTATTTTTTTTATAAAATCTATAAAAAAATGAAAACTATTTGAAAAATCACCAAAAATATTTTAAAAGACATAAAACACAAAATCATTTTATTTTGACCTTTTTGATCATTTTTAATATATTTGAAAAATCGAAAAAGTTGCATTTCTTTCGTATATAATTTTTTTTAGAAATTATATTCTTAAAAATTAGATTTTTGCAAAAAAATCAATAAAAATTTAAATCATAAAAGATAAAAATTAAAAAACAAAAAACAATAAAAAATAAAAAGATAAAAACCTCACAAAAACCTAGATAGTTTGCATTTGAATTCCCTTTTCTTTTAATTGATTTTTTTATTATTAGAATCACATTTAGGGATGCGACGACACATTTATATTTATAAATTAAAATCTACTGAAAATCTTTGTCAACAATAACTTCTATTGAAAGACCGATTATCATGTCAAGTAAAAAGTGATCAATTGTCATTATCTTGACCTGAGACAGATATGGTGTCTAGTCGGGGATCATTGGGGAAGTAGGTTGCTGCGTAAGCAATCCGTCCCACTCCCGTCGGTACTGGCCATGATAGGATCATGTTTGAAGGGATTGTGATGTATTTTCCTAATTATTAAAATTCAAATAATACGTATTTCACAGATAATACCATCCTTCAAGTAACAATCAAGTTTGTTATTTGATTGAATTGGATTGATAAATGATTTAATATGATTGAATTAATTATATCCAATTAAAATAGTATATTATGAATAGATGTGTATTTCCCTTGAAAGAATTAATTATATGAATACGATTCATACTAATTAATTAGAATTTGAACATGTTATGGAGGATCACATAAGTGACCATGATCTTCCGTCAAGGCGAAGGGTTCCGTCGTTGGGGATTGTATGTAGGAGATGCCTGTCCGAAGTGACAACTACTGCATACAAACGCATCTATATTAGGCTCTTTACTTCTCGAAAGAGTAAGGTGTATGCGCAGTGACCCCAATATCGGGTCCTCATATTATTAGGGCGATATTGGATTGCGCATAGTGAGTTCTATTTCCATTGACAGTTGGTTCCATTAACGTGGTGGGCCCAAGTGTTAAAGATCGAATTGGGAATGCAAGTTAAGGAGACCGCTGATCTTGCTTAAGATATAATGGTAAGTATATCTCTTACATTTAAAGTGATCCAGGGATTGAACTTTCAGTGTTGACAAGGCAAGACAGCTTTGATATAAATTTCCTAAATCAAAGTAAGATATGTATGTATATATATATATGCATATTTCTTATTTTAGATAATACTCATTAACCCACTCAATACTATACTCAATAGTGACTAGTAAAATATCATGAATTGGATCCATGATCAAGATATTGGTCTTGCGGTTGGACATGTAATGTATGATGTTGCAATAGCAAAGTTTCCTTACAAGAATAAGGAATGACAATTAAATTGACAAAAGGACAACGACCTAGGGTTTTTATGTCTCTATAGTCTTGATCTCTCATCGAATGTACTCTAGAAGTGACTTGTCGATGATGATTGTAATTGTCAAATAATCCTTATAAAATCTAAGAAGATGTTCTTACATTCATATGTTCTCTCAACATTTAATTATGAATGACATGGTTCACTACATCATGCAGAAAGGTGGCTCTATAAGAGATGATGTATTCAAAATGTTTAAGTACCTACCCAAACTAAAGTCTCTTTGAGAGTTGAGATGGATGTAAATATGATGAGTGTCATCATTCTACAATCTATACTCTTGTCATTCATGAAGCTTCAAATGAAGCATGTATAAATGTTGAAGTACTCTTATATTAAAATAATTTGAGTTCAACATAAGAAATCCTTGTCTAAAGCGATTGTTGTTTATAGGTGAATGGAGCACAGTGAAAGCATGGGTCGGACCCAAGTCAGAAGGAAAGTCAAGGAGTTGATTATACTTCTATGAATTCCATACATATGACATCCAAAGAGTCGGATGAATGCCAATACTGCAATAAGCTGATGTACTAATAGTGTGACTATCTAGACTATCTCGGATCCTTAGAGATGGACCAAGATAGTGCATCAGGATAATTTATATCTACATATCATCATTGAAATTTACTTATTAGATAAATTAACAGTCTACTAATTGTATCTCAATCTTCTAATTACACTTACAATTGGTTGCATATGTTTTAGAAGACCAGAAAATTTGATCTTAAGGTTTAATAGTCATCCACATGGATATTGGTACAATTGTTGCAACAATATCTATTGGATAGATAGAAGTCATATTTTCAGTGCGGGAGCACTTAGTGTTAGAGAATGTCTCTATGACCTAGATATTAGAATACACTCTTTGTTTTTTTCTAAATGTTGAAAATAAACATGAATTATAGAATAGACCTATCATAAAGAGTTATGATGGACATATTTTAGATAGTAATAACATCTAGTGGACTCTACTAAATTTGAAAATTAATGAATGATTCACCAAAATTTCTAATACTTAAAATTAAACCTCTAAAGATCAATAGGAGGATGATCATTTGACACTGATCTGGCATTAAGCCTTGGACATTTGTCTATTGATGAGATCAATAGATTAGTAATGACATGCCTTGCAACTCGGGTTGGGAAAGTAAAGAATCAAGGGTCGTTGTGACCCGAATCAAAAGGCAAAATCAGCAAGAAGAAGAAATAAAACCACTCAAGCTAAGAGAACAGTCAAGCATACAAAAATATAAGCGGTCATCGCTATTTATTTTTACCTGGTATAGCAACCAGGATCGAACACAAGGAGCATGAAAATGTACGAAGTAGTCAAATCTCAAAACAATAAAGGAAAATATTTTTGGGTGGTTTTTAATTTTGCAAATTGATAATTTTTGAATAAAGAAATAAAATCAAGAAATTAAGAAATCAAGGCACACAACAAGCTTTTTGAATTTTTATTTGAGACTAAAAATGCTCAAAAATTCAAATAAAAATATTTTTGGGTTTTTAATGTTTTGAAGTGTTTTTGGGTAATTTTCTTGGTTTTGCAAAAGATTTTCTGATTTTATAAAAATCAAACAATGGAGGAAACTCCAAACAGTGCCCAGCCAGGACTAAACAACAAATTAAAATTACTCAAATGCCATAGATCCTGTAAGGAAATTTTATGTTAAATTAGAAAGGAAATTCTTGCAAACAAGAAGTGAAATTATATTTTTTTGATTTTCCTTCAATTTTTTATGATTTTTATAAGTTTTTAGGTCTTTTGTAATTTTTAGGGTTTTTAGGATGAGTTTTAAAACAAAATTGCTACAGGAGCTAAAACCACACAAAAACACACAAACAAGATTTTTTATGGAATTTTTAAGGTAAATTTTCGAATTTTAATGTATTTTCTAAAATAGAAAGTACACTTTTTAGTTTTTTTTGTTTTTTCAAAAATAATAAATGCAACAAACTCAATCCATAGAAATCACCCAAAATACTACTTACCAACAGAAGTCAACAGTAATTTTTAGAGAATTTTTGGAATTAATTTGTTTATTTATTAAATAAAACAAGAGTCAGACAACTCACAAGGACATACTTGCAATTAAAATAAAATTCGGGGGCCAACCAATAACACAAGTGGAAAGCACATGGCACAAGTTGTAAAACGTTCAGGCAAACACGCACTACACGTGAGTCATGTTAACTGGGGTATAAATGCAAATATCCGAAACTTGCCATTCAAATCATAACATTTATAAAGAGATTGGCAGATAATGCAAAGAACACTAAAAGGCATGTGGGACTACACGTGAGTTCGAGCCAACTGGACTAAACTGCAAATATACGAAAATACGAGATCCAAACTATAAAATATATGTACTAAAACTTTATTTTTACCAGATTAAAGACTAAATATGAAACTAAACGGGGATAAAAAGGGAATATACCCTTGTAGGGCGGACGGGGCACATAGGGAATCGTGGAGGGCTTCGAAGGAGGTGCTGGCATACGGACCTGATCAACTGGCACCCCTAGATCTAACAATCCAAAGAATGTCAGCTACGTGCGGTCGGATGTGTCAGAGCACGTCATATCTAATGGTTGAAAGGCTACAACGGTCGGCGACTCAGATGCTTTCTGGATAGAGGGGGCTCATCCGACGACTGTGGAAGGGTCTACAAGAACTCCTCTAGGTCGATCTTTGATCCAATAGGGGAGGAGATCCACAAACCTAATGCAAGATCGAGAAGGTCCAGCAGCTTCGTGGCGGTGCGGCGCATCGAGGAGAGGGATCTGATCAAGGTTGTGACGGTCGGATGGCGTGGCGATGGTCGACGACCTGAAGATGTTATGGCTCAGCAACTGAATGCTCGAAAGGGGCTCCTCACATGCTATAGCACCTACAAATGGTAGAAGGGACTTGGTGCGTGGCCCCGTTCAGATTTATTGCAGATAAAAAGCGAAGAAGAGACAGGGAGTGTGTTTTGGGTCTCCAGTGTAGGTGAGGGACAGAGACCCGACTTGATCCTTATCGGATGAGCAGGATTTAAGGGGACATGTTACAGATAGACATGCGAGCTGGGGCTCCGACCAACTGTTCTGAGCGAGTGAATGACTGCGGTATGAAATGGAAGAATCGAACAAAAATGAGAAGTTCATTTGATGAAGGTAATACCTGATGGTTGGAACACGTTCCTAAGCTTCAGTTGAAGGAGTACGTCGGGGTAGTGGCCTCAACCTCGCTGCAGCATGCGAGGAGGCTAAACGCGACAGAGCTCTCTAACCACGTGGTTGAACTGCTGCTTCATGCCACCAAGCTTCAATCGATAGGCACCTCCAGGCTGTTGTCACTCGGATGAAGGTATCTAGAGGTGAAGGAAGGGGCGAGGCACGTGCTGCAATGCTAGGAGGCGGAATCAAAGCTTTTATAGCCAACTCGAGTGTCCAGAAAAATCGACGTGGTGCACAAAACCCTAAAGTGATTCAGATCAAATGAAGGACCCGTGAGAATGTCGAATATACAAGGAATCTCGGGTATGTATCTTGAGGAAAGAGGAGCTCAGAATCAGGCAGGAATATTCAGAGAAGATGCTCCTGCAACGAAGGTTTGATCCGACCCGAGCTAGGAGGGGGCATTACCCGCGGTCAACAAGCCTTCCTGGATCAATCAGAAAATTCGAGTTTACAAAATACTTACAAATTCAATAAAAAATAGTAAATGTATTTAAGATAAAGAGCATATAAAATAAAAAATGTTTTTTATTTCTCAAACTATTTTTCTATGATTTTTAATTTTTTTATTAATAATAAATTAGTGTATATATAATATACAATAGAATGTACATGCATAATATACCTCTCTATTATGTACAAGTATTTTTATTATTTTAATTTTACATAAATAACCCCATTTTATATTTTATTTATTTACAAGGTAATTTTAGGAGTACAAAATAATTTTTATTTTATTTTATAAATTATTTAAAGGCATTTAATAAATAGTACAAGTAATATGTACACATGTGTTTTATACAATGAGTGGAGGATTTTGTTTTTATTTTTGTTTAATTTTTATTTTTTTATATTATTTCTATATTGTTTCTAGAAATATGTACAAGGGAGTAAAAATAATAATTTTATTCTATTTTATCAAAAATAATTATTTACAAATATTGGTAATATGCACAGCCTCAAGTGAACCCTATCTCTCTCTACTTATTTTATTTTGCGATCAGGTCAAAGCTTCACTTTCTCTTGAGGTTTGGGTCACTTTGTATTTAATCTAAATACCTCCTTCCTTTTTCGTTTCCTTTATTCTTTTATTTTTTCCAAAAATGCATGCTAAATATGTAATATTATCTCAGGCATGCAATTTGCGAAGTTATTGTATTTACAAGGATTTACATGATGCTTTGCCAATAAAAATAGCTAAAATAAAAGAATAAAGAGTGAGAATCATAGATTCATCAACTAGTAAGAGATGATACTTTAGATTGGTTGAAACTTCAAATCTTACATACATGTGAATGTTGTATTCAAAGTAAAATGTCCAATACACCCTTCTTTGAGAATGGTGTTAGATGTTAAGATATTCAATATCTTATACATATTGATGTATGTGGATCATCTATGTCATAATATACATTTATGATATGTGATATCATTCGATTATTATTTGTGATATGAGATTTCTTCCCTTCACCTTAGAAAGGTTTGAAATGTTCAAAGATTTCATAATTTGGGTTTAGAACCAAAGTTTGAAGGAAGATGAAACAATTTGATCTAATCAAGGTAGCAAGTACCTATTAGATTAATTCAAATAATACATTATGGATATATGAATATCATTCCAATATCAGTCCCCCTGATACTCATAAACTCAATAGAGTTATTGGGAGATACAATTGGATCATGGGTGACATGATTTGATCAATGATGAAACTTTGCATAATTACCTCTTACTTTCTTGGATGTAGTAGAGACTACAATATATATCATTAAAAATATTCCATGCAAATCTAAACCCAAACATCCTCATAAGCTTTGGTTTGGAAATTAGCCTAGTGTTGGATTCTTTAGTATTTAGGATTGCTTCGTCTATAACTTTTCCATGGATGCAAGTAAGTTAGAATCTAGCACTAGAAAGTGCTACTTCATTAGGAAAATAAAGGATGGTAATGGATACCTACTTTATGACCTTGCGATTCTTAAAAGATTTCATATCTAATGATATGATTCTTAGATGTCGAGACTCTTGAGAATCAATATGAAAATGATGTTTAGAAACTCATTAAATCTTGAGAATATAATGACGTTCCTGAAATCGGAAACTAAAAGGACAATTAAAGATGAAACACTAATACCTCTTCAAATGAGATTGAGTATGGATTATGTGTGTTAGAAAAATCAGACAATGTTTTGACTTCATGTGATGAAGCTTCTGAGGATCATGACATGAAGAGATGGATGTTAGCAGTAATGTCTAATGTAGACTTCATATACAAGTGTCATATATGGACCCTCGAGGATCCACCTTTAAGGGTAAAACCTATTAGATGTAAATGGATCCTCAAGAGAAAAAGAAAACCTGATGAGAAGGTAGGGACCTTCAGAGCACGATTCATATCGTCAAGATACACACGGAAAGAAGACATCGTTTACGATGAGAGTTGCTTTCTAGTGACCATGCTTAAACCCATCAGAATATTCCTAACTATAGATACACAACTTGACTATGACATCTTCAAGATGGAAGTCAATATTGCATTCCAGTAAGAATAACTCTCTGAGGATATTAACATGAAGTAGCCACATGGCTTCATGGTTGAGAAAAGCAAGGTGTGCAAGTTGAATAACTCCATCTATGGACTCAAATAAGCTTCTTGTAGTTGGAACTTTGGATTTTATGAAATTATAAATGTTATTATTGCAAATAGAATTTTGATGAACCATGTAAAGCTTAGTGGGAGTGACATTGTTTATCATGCTAAATGTAGATGATATCCTAATCATTTGGATTGATATAAGGATAATAATAAGTGTTTTATAGACTGGTTGTTCCATACCTTGAGATGTGCTCTCAAGCATACCTCTTAAATCCTAGTTCTGAAGTTTTTCAAAAGCAGAGGGTATTGGGACCGTCACATTAGTGGTACACCTTGGACATTTCCATTTTCTGAAAAATACCAACAAAGGATTCTTTTCCTTAAGATATGGTACTAACCTACCTAAAGGGATGACATCTCAAAGAGTTGAGGATGTGAATACCTAAACTATATGCCATAGTGCATCAGCTTTTGGAAGCACAGTGTATGCTAGATATGTACAAAAGCCATATGTCTACCATGCAGTGGGAGTGGTAAAATGTTGCTAATACTACTATGGAAATAAAAAACACTTGATTGAAGAAATAACAATAGCTTCAAAGATGAAATGATTTTTGAGATAGTAATCTCAAAGTCTTATCATCAAGTTTCTAATAATTTATAGATAGTGATCTAAAAGGTCTTAACTACAGATACCTTAGGAGATAGAGATCTCTGGGAATGATGATATTCTGATAAGGATGATAGAAGTACATACTAGTTGTAACTATTATTGAGCTGTAGTGCCAAGAACATTATAATTGTTTTAACAAGATTGAGTATTGGTTGCACATGATGCTCCATTTGCATTTGATGCGAACACTGTTACTAGGAGATATGCTTGTGTCGTAAATGGACTTCGTGTAGTCTCTTGGAAACATAGTGACTGATTAGCTTACCTAGCTATTTTTATAAATAGCCTATGATTGTCACATGAGTGAGGGTTTAAAGATTAGCCCATTAATGGGTCTTTGGGCAATTAGGAGATTGTTGTACTTGCGAGCCTACGATGAGCCATTATGAAATAAAAGTTATTGCAAATATAATTCCCTGATCTGAAACGAAGAGTAATTAATTTGCATAATTGGTCCATTAGTACAATTAGGGTTATGCACCATGGCCATCTTAATGATCATACAACCGATGATTCAATTGTTTAAACATAGAGGCTAGCGCTTGGATAAATATTTAAAGAGTTAGACTAAGGACTCATCAAGCATTGTAAAATGATTATTAAGAGATGATCTCCAGCATGAGAAGGAGATGTCATTCCTTTCTCAAAATGTTGATATCTAACCGACCTCTTGATGCATGTCCTCTATATAGGAATAGAGATTCAGGAGTCTTAGATAAGTTAGGTCAAGGAATTGACGTAACGAGATCGAGATAACCAAAGATCTATGTTGTATGTTGTCATGATATAGGCACGCATCCTCTGAAAGGAGACATATGTGTTATTATATGCCTGAATATGTACATTTGCCGGACAAATAGGTTGATGACCTAATAAAGGTCTATACACCGGCACGCTGGTATGCATACAAGTGCATATGAGTAATACGATCTCTCAAAGGGATCTAAGAAGTTTATTTACTAAGCCGGAATACATGTGCTCACTCATGAGATATTGGGAAGAATCAAATTACGTGTACGATCGTCTCGCTTTGGAAGCTTGAGTAAAGTTGTAGGTTTTATATATGCTTTTTGAAAGTATACGATAAATACCTGGATATTGAAGGATATGGTATAATCCTCAAGCGCATCACGGAAGCGTGAGCGTCATATCGAATACGACGAGGAACGACTAGTCGCACTAGTTGTTCTATGCAGCGGAAATTAAAAATTTTTCATGTGACAAAACCACATGATCCAAGAATACTTATCAGATTATTTCGTCTAAACCACAAACAAGTAATAGGATTACCTCTTGAAGCGTGGTTGCGATCGAGTATATAAACAAAGAGACCTCCTGTCTCAAGTCCGATCCAACAGAGGAGACGTTTGCGAGCGTGATGATGAAACACGTGCTTCTCGCAATCCATGCTGATGATCAAAGTGGTGGATCTCCCGATCTCGACACATGAGATCCGACGTCTTCTTTACGAGCGAGGCGCACCGAAGGAGATGGAGATCCACGAGCAAACGATCGGGCAGCATAACAATGACGCTGCGGCGATGGAGACTCTCTCTAGGGCATCCATGGTGGACGACCATGAGAGAGGAAGAAAGAGGGCTGATGTATAGAGAGAAACAGAGAGAGAAGGACATGTTCTCTTGTATGTAAAGAAGAGCAAAGGGGTGCCCCTTCTATTTATAATATTATGGGATCCATGGATCTCAATCCATGGGCAACACAAATCCAATGGCTCTCATTGATTTGTGTTTCTTTTAATGGCTAAGATTTGTATTGGTAAAACCAACAACAATTTATTTAATTGAGATTTAAATATATACTAATAAATCAACATAATTTAATCCTCAAAGTAAATCAAGTAATTTTTGAGATAATGGAAAGGAGAATCTCTCCTTCCATATAGGAGAGGTGGACGACCACCCTTTCCTTGTAGGAATTGGTGGCCGTCCCTTCTCCTATTAAGAAAGGGAGATTCCAATCCAATCTCAAAGATTGCAAAAATATCCAATATTTACAACAACAATTGTTGTAAATTATTCTACAAAATAATTCATAATTATTTTGTGAATATTGCAATCTTGCCATTTGAAAATTGTGAATCACATTCACATCCCAAAATAAAATGTGAATTACATTTTCAATTTAATGGTTAGTGTGAATCCAATTCACATTAAAATTTAATTAAAAAATGTAAATTATAAATAGCTCTCTCTTATATATTATAAATCACATTTACAATATATATGATTAATATGGATATTTCTACCCACATTATTCATATCCATGATAATTAAAACACATTTAATCATCTTGGATCTCTACTCTCATGTGCCCAAATAATATGAATCGTATTCACATTATTTACATCTTTGATAATCAAATCACATTTAATTATCTAAGATAGCTCACTTTATAATATGAATCGAATTCATATTAATCATGATAATTAAATCAAATTTAATTATTCATTTTTCTCAATGCTCGGATACTTAAATCAACAATGAAATTATACTGAACTCTTTCAAGGATAATGCGCTTTCTCTGCGAATACATGGAGATAAGGACAGGGCGATTGTATTATTCCACGTATAGTGACTTGGATATTGGGATCACATCTCAAATCCAGATCTCGGGCCTCCCGTAGATGCTTGATTAAATCAAGACTGCAAATCTAATCTTCTCATTGCATCTGAATCACATTCAAATCAATGTCCAACATTTGGACTAAGATTAGACTACTTCTCTACTGAGAGGTGTCACTAAAATTCAGACCCATTTCTTCACTCCCTAGGAATGGAAGAGTCATTATACAACCGTTTATGATCACATCACCCTCAGGAATTCCCAATACCTGTACATCCTACATACTGGAAGACTCAGAATAAACATGAAGTATAAGATCAATTTTACATTGTCTACTTCAGAGTTTTATCATTAAGTTTCTCATCCGATCATTGGGAGTCAGTATCGATCATATACTTTCCAAAAGCATATATCATACCTAGGTCTTGATCATATACTTTCCAAAAGTATATATCAAACCTACAAATTTAGTCAAGCTTCCAAAGCGAGACGATCATGCACGGAATTTGATTCTGTTAGCAATGTGAGCCCGAGGCGAACCATTCCTACAATAAATGTTATTGTAATAAATGATTTATCAATAAAAGTTATTGATGTTTTGTTTCACTCCCTTTCTGATATTGAATGAATGAATGCACTATAAGGTCCCTCTGTACAATAAGGGTTATGTACCATGGCCAACTTGATAATCATACAGCTGTTGGTTCAATGATTGAATCATAGAGGCTGATGCTTGGATGAATATCTAAGGAGTTAGATAGAGGACTCATCAAGCATCATCAATGATTAACAAGTAGTGATCTCCAGTCTGAGTGGGAGATGGCAATCCCATCTCATTAGACTGATATCTGATCGATCTCTTGATGCAGGTCCTCTGCATAGGAATATTGATTCGGAGGTATCAGATTAGTTGAGTCAATGAGTTGACTTAACGAGATCGAGATAACCAAAGACCTATGATGAATACTGTCACATCACAGGCAAACATCCTCTGACCAGAGACAGATATATTGCTATATGTCTGAGCATGTACATTTGGCAGACCAATAGGTTGATGACCTAATCAAGGTCTATACACCGGCGAGCTGGTGTGCATGCAAGGGCATATGAGTAATATGATCTCTCAAAGGGATCATACAGGTTCACTTATGAACCGGGAGACATGAGCTCACTCATGAGGTATTGGGATTGACCAAATTCCATGCATGGTCATCATGCTTTAGAAGCATGATATGAATTTGAAGGTAAGATATATGCTTTGTGAAAGCATATGATCTGTACCATATCCCAAGGACCAAGATTGAGAAACTTAATGATCAAACTATGAAGATGACAGTGTAAAAGAGATCTTTATCTTCATGATGATCATGAGTCTTCCAGTATGCAGGATGTGCAGGTATTAGGAATACCTGAAGGGTGATTTGATCATAAACGATTGTATAACCATGACGCTTCCATTCCGAGGGAGTGATGAAACAGGTCTGGATTTTAGTGACTCCTTTCATCAGAGAAGTAACCTGATCTTAGTCCATTTATTGGACATTGATCTGAATGAGATTCAGATGCAATGAGAAGATTAGGTTTACGGTCTTGATTTGATCAAGCATCTATGAGAGGTCCATGGGATCTGGATTTGAGATGTGATCTCAATATCCAAGTCACTATACGTGGAACAATACAATCGCCCTGTCCTTATCTCCAAGTATCTGAGGAGAAATAGCATTGTTCTTAAATGGTTTAAGAACAATTCCATGAGATCTAAGCAAAGAGAAGTTGATGATTAAATGTGATTTAATTATCATGATGTATGAGAAATTATCCAATATAATTAAATGTGATTTAATTATTATGGATAAGAATAATGTGGATAGTAGTATCCAATTATTCCTAATATATTATAAATGTGATTTATAATGTATTAGAGAGAGTAAAATATAATTTATATTAGTAGATTAATTATTAATGTGTATTGGATACACATTATCTAATTAATTGAAAATGTAAATTACATTTTATTTTGGGTTGTGAATATGATTCACAATATTCCAATGTCAAGATTGCAATATTCCCAAAATTAATTGAGAATTATTTTTGGTGAATAAAAATTGTTGAGAAAATAAGTAGAGAGATAAATTAGGAGATATGCAATCCCATGTAATCCATGGGATTGCCCTCCCCATAAGGAAGAGGGGGGGCGGCACCAATTCCCTTTAGGACTTGGTGGCCGTCCCCCTCTCCCTAATGGGAAGGAGGCTCCTAATTATTATCTCTCTCCTTATTTAATTGGTTTGATTTGGTATTAATATATATTTGATTTATCAAATATATTTAATCAAAATTAAATCATAAGTTGTTGGCTTTTACCAACAACAATCTTGGCCATTGGATTATCATAAATCAATCTCAACCATTGATTTTATGAGGCACATGGATTGAGATCCATGGATCCCAAAACCCTATAAATAGAGAGGCACCCTTGGCTCTCTCTTGACACTTGCTATTGTAGCAAAACTCTCTCTCTCTCTTTCTCATAGTCGACGCCCCTCTTGCCCTCTCTTCTTGGTGGACGGCCATCTTGGTGGAGAGGATTGTCGTCGCCCGCGCCCTCGTGCCGCCGCCTCGACGCTCTGCGGTTCTTCGTCTACTTGGAGTGCTGCACTCGCGAAGGAGACGTACGATCTCGTGTGTCGAGATCAGGAGCAACCGCGCTTGGATCAACATCTTGGATTGCGAGGACACCGCGGATCATCCCCGCGCTCGCAAGCGATCTCTCCGACGATCGGACTTGAGACAGGAGGTCTCTTCTCTTAGAGACTCGATCAACCACGCTTCAAGAGGTATTGCATTATACTTGCTGTGGTTATAGATGAAACGATCCGAGAATGGTTCTTGGATCATGTGATTTCATCGAATAAAATTTTTAAATTCCGCTGCACCGAACAACTAGTACGACTAGTCGTTCTTCGTCGTATCCGATACGACGCTCACGCTTCCGTGATGCGCTTGAGGATCTCTCCATATCCTTCAAGTGGTATCAGAGCCTTAGGTCGATGGTTTCGAATAGTGATTCGTTAACCAAGGACGACTTGGGTTCGTTTAGGTCGCGAAAGTTTTCATCGCATTTGATTTCGCAGATCTGTTTAGTTAAGAAATTCGGCACTGTTTAAATGGTTTAAACACGAATTTTTTAATTGGATTATGTTCCCCATTAAATAAGGAAACCATAGGATCTGAGTTTGCGTAAATCGGATTTCGTATGCTCGAGATATGGTTGTTTTAATGGACATGTATGCACTGTTGCGAGAACTGTGAATCTGAACGTGATTAAAATGTTAATTACTGTTTGGACTTGCCTCGAAATGCGTGAAACATCACTCAGGTTCTGTCCTAAATCAAATTAGCAAACTTTAGAAATTGACTTTGCTTAATTTGGATTTAATATGATTGAGATATGTCAATTTTAGTAAGTAGGGGTCACTGCTGAAATTGCCTTCCTAATCTAGAACCAAGTGATTGTCAATTAGAGAAATTAATTGTTAATTTCGTGAAATAATCTTGAAAAATATTTGTGAAATATTGAAACATGATTATTTGCCTAATTGACTTGGCCCCAACCAATTAAATGATTAGATTTGATCTAAACCTTAATTGGAACTACAATCATCAAACTTCTTGCTTGAATAGGACTTGGGAATTTGCCTAGCAAATTTCCTTAAAATCAAAATTGTTTTGATTACTATATGGTATAATTTCGGTTGAAAAACCGATGATCATCTCAAGTACAAAGTAATCAATTTGGCATTATCCTTTCCCGAGGTGGATATGGTGTCTAGTCGGGGATCGCTGGATCAACGGGTTGCAACGTATGTGGTCCGCCCCACTCCCGTCGGTACTGGCCATGACAGCGGGTAGGGCCGGGATAATGTCCGAGGGATTATGATGTATTTTTTCTAATTATTAAAATCCGAATTAATACGTATTTTGAGATTAATTCCATATGTATATTCAAGCATTAAAAATAAGTTTGAATGATTGAATTGGATCGATAATTAATTTAATATGATTAAGTTAATTATATCCAATTGAGAATACTCTAATATGATTAGAGTTGATGATTCCCTTGGAAGAATTAATTATATGAATATGATTCATATCAATTAATTAAATTTGAATAAGAGGTGGAGGATCACATAAGTGACATCCATGGTCTCCCGTCAAGGCGAAGGGTTTCGTCGCCAAATATTATATGTGGGAGACGCCTGTCCGAAGTGACAGCTCCCACATATGATCCGTTTGGATCGGGCTCGTCGCTTCTCGAAAGAGTAAGGACGTATGCGTAGTGACCCCAATATCGGGTCCTCATATTATTGGGGCGATATTGGATTGCGCATAGCGAGTTGTATTCCTGTTGACGGTTGGTTCAATTAATGACGAGTCAACATCACCTTAGGGGTGGTGGGCTCGGGTATTAAAGACTGAATTGGGAAATGCAAGTTGGACTTGCAAGGCGGAATGTGTTCCCGCTTCTCTTTATCAGAGTCATAGGTTCTCATATTATTGGGATATGACAATGATAAAGAGGAGATCCCAGTTCTTGCTTGAGATATATTGGTAAGTATATCTCCTACTTTGAAAGTGAATAAGGGAATAAACTTTCATAGTTGACATAGCAAGACTGATTTGATTTAAAATGCCTTAATCAAATAAAAATTAAATTGAATATATGATTATATGTTCTAATATAGTGCATTCTCAATTTCAGAAAATGAAGGCCATGAACCCACTGAATAGGCTTCTGGAGGTCAACCAATTGACCGGACCGAATTACTCGGATTGGATCCGTAATTTGGAACTTGTGCTTTCAGCGGAGCGCATCAGTTATGTGCTCCATGATAACAAACTTGAAAACCCTAAATCCAAGGAAGAAAAAGCATATAATGACAAGTATGATGAAGATCATGTCTTGGCTAGATGCTATATCTTGGGTTCTCTCTCCAATGTTCTTCAGAAGCAACATGCGGAGATGAGCACTTGCCAGGATATCATGCTGAATCTGAAGGAAATGTTTGGTGACATTAACCGCACCCAGCGGTACAATGTTATGAAAGATCTTCTTCGCTGTAAGATGCAGGAAGGGACCTCGGTCCGCGATCATGTGCTCAAAATGTTTGGGTACTTGTCAGAGCTTGAGACTCTGGGGGCGACGATGGATGCAGACATGCAAGCTGATTTCATTCTGCTGTCATTGCCTAAATCTTTCAATAACTTTGTAGTGTCATTCCACATGAATAAGCTGGAACTGACAAATGCTGGGCTTCTTGCTGCATTAAAGTCTGCAGAAGACGTGATGAAGAAAGATGGTCCCTCTGGCACTGCAATGGTTGCACAGGTCAAAGGGAAGTGCGGTCGGAAGCAAGGTTCTCGGAAGGGCCCGGCCCAAAAGAGAAAGAAGAAGGGACAAGGTGTTGCCTCATCTTCCAATGCATCCACTTTAATGGCGTCGAAGAAAACCGACGTCTGTCACCACTGCAAGAAGCCGGGGCACTGGAAGCGTAATTGCCCAGATTACCTGAAGTCGGTCGACAAAGGTAAAGCCCCAGCAGGTATGAAATCTACTCTTATCATTGAAACCAGCTTTCTCGTTGGACGAGAAGGAAGTTGGGTAGTTGATTCTGGTGCTTTTGTTCATGTATGCAATTTGTTGCATTTGTTTCAGGAAACTAGACAGCTTGAGGAAGGGGAGATAGTCATCCAGATGGGATCTGATGCAAGTGTTGCAGCAGTCGCCGTCGGGACCTGCAGACTATCATTATCTAGTGGAAGAGTCCTAGTACTTAAAGAGTGTCTTTATGTACCTGAAGTCAGAAGGAATTTGATATCTGTATCTAAGCTAGTTAGAAGTGGATACTCATTCCTATTTTGTAATAAATTAGTCATAAATCATTATGATAAATATATTGCAGAGAGTATTTTGACTTCTGGAGGACTCTATGAATTGTGCATTAATGAGCATGTCATGAATGTTACAGCCACTAATAAAAACCCTAAAAGATCCAGGAGTAATATAAATCATTCAAACATGATTTGGCATCAAAGGCTTGGTCATTTATCTGTTGATAGGATCAATAGATTGATAAAGGATGGACCTTTAGACTTTCTACAGGTTCAACCTTTGCCTACTTGCAAGAATTGCATTCAAGGAAAAATGACCAGAATGCCTTTTCGTAACAAGGTTACAAGATGTGAAGGTATTATTGACCTGATACATACTGATGTATGCGGTCCCTTCAGTACCGCGACTCGAAATGGATATCGATATTATTTGACGTTTATTGATGACCATTCGCGATACGGGTTTATCTTCCTATTACGTCATAAGTCTGAAACCTTTGAAAAGTTCAAAGAGTTCAAGGTTTTGGTTGAGAACCAAACCAATAGGAAGATTAAACGAATTCGATCTGATCGAGGTGGCGAGTACCTATCAGATGAATTTAAGGAATACCTTAAGGAGAATGGAATTATTTCCAATCTCACTCCTCCTGGAACTCCCCAACTTAATGGTGTTGCTGAAAGACGCAACAGAACCATCATGGATATGGTTCGTTCAATGATGAGTAAAGCACATTTACCACTTAGTTTCTGGGGATATGCAGTAGAGACTGCAATATATATCCTTAATAAGATTCCTAGCAAATCTGTACCTAAGACTCCTCATGAGCTCTGGTTTGGAACCAAACCTAGTGTTAATCACTTGAGGGTTTGGGGTTGCTTGGTCCATGCGAAGAATGTGGATGCAAGTAAGCTAGAATCTCGCTCTCGTGAGTGCTACTTCATTGGGTATGTTAAAGATGGTATTGGATATCAACTTTATGACCCTGAGACCCAAAAGGTTTTTGTCTCTAGAGATGTGAAATTTCTGGAGGATGATTTCCTTAAAGGTCAAGACAAAAGTGAAGTGGAGGAACTCATTGAGTCCCCTGAGGATTCTGAGCTTCCTGAACCAGAAACTGAAGAGATAAATAAAGATGAAACACCCATACCTCTTCGAAGGAGTTCGAGGGTGGTTGCACCACCTGAAAGGTATGGATTCCATGTGTCAGGTGAAACTGACAGTGATCCTACTTCATTTGATGAAGCACTCGCGGATCATGACATGGATAGATGGATGCTAGCAATGAAGTCAGAGATTGACTCCATGCATAAGAATGGTGTATGGACCCTAGAGGATCCACCTAAGGGGGTAAAACCCATTGGGTGCAAATGGATCTTCAAGAGAAAGAGGGGACCTGATGGGAAAGTAGATACTTTCAAGGCACGGCTCGTAGCCAAGGGCTACACACAGAGAGAAGGCATCGATTACGATGAGACATTCTCTCCTGTGGCTATGCTTAAATCCATCAGGGCACTGCTAGCTATAGCTGCATATCTTGACTACGACATCTGGCAGATGGACGTCAAGACGGCTTTCCTCAATGGATACCTCGAGGAGGATATCTACATGGAGCAGCCCCAGGGCTTCATAACTGAGGATGGCAAAGTATGCAAGCTGAAGAAATCCATCGATGGGCTCAAGCAAGCTTCTCGTAGCTGGAACATCATATTTGACGAAACCATAAAGAGTTATGATTTTGTGCAGAATCCTGATGAACCTTGTGTGTACAAGAAGCTTAGTGGGAGCGCCATTGTGTTCATCGTGCTTTATGTAGATGACATCCTTATCATTGGGAATGATACAGGGATGATGACCAGTGTGAAGATTTGGCTATCCAATACCTTTGAGATGAAAGATCTTGGAGAAGCCTCTTACATCTTGGGTCTGAAACTGTTCAGAAACCGAGAGAAGAGGATATTGGGATTGTCACAACAAGGATACATTAAGAAGATTCTTGAACGATTCCGTATGGATAGTTCCAAGAAAGGATTCCTACCCTTAAGACATGGTATCCACCTGTCTAAAGGAATGGCTCCTCAAACTGTTGAGGAAAAGAAGGCCATGGCTGGATGTCCTTATGCATCAGCCGTAGGAAGCTTAATGTATGCCATGATGTGTACTAGGCCAGATATCTGCCATGCAGTGGGAGTGGTAAGTCGTTACCAATCCTGCTATGGAGAACAACACTGGAATGCAGTAAAGAACATATTCAAATATCTTAGACGGACTCAAGATTACATCTTGGTCTATGGAGATGGTGATCTCCAAGTCTTGGGATATACAGATTCTGACTTCCAATCGGATATTGATGATCGAAAGTCGACATCAGGGTTTTTGTTCCTGTTGAACGGTGGTGCTGTGAGCTGGAGAAGCAAGAAGCAGGACACTACGGCGGATTCAACAACAGAAGCCGAGTACATTGCCGCATCGGATGCTGCAAAGGAGGCGGTGTGGTTGCGCAAGTTCGTCCAGGAGCTTGGCGTAGTTTCCTCTGATACTCCCATCCCGCTACTCTGTGATAACACGGGAGCCATTGCCCAGGCGAAGGAACCCAGATGGCATCAGAAGAGCAAGCACGTAGAAAGGAAATACCACATCATTCGGGAGATTCAAAAGCGTGGTGACATCATCATCACCAAGGTGGCCTCCGCCGACAACGTTGCTGATCCTCTTACCAAACCTCTGACACAGAAGGTTTTTGACCAGCATGTAATGAGTATGGGTTTAAGGCTTGTTCCTGAATGGTTCTGAGGGCTAGTGGGAGATTGTTAGCAATGTGAGCCCGAGGCGAACCATTCCTACAATAAATGTTATTGTAATAAATGATTTATCAATAAAAGTTATTGATGTTTTGTTTCACTCCCTTTCTGATATTGAATGAATGAATGCACTATAAGGTCCCTCTGTACAATAAGGGTTATGTACCATGGCCAACTTGATAATCATACAGCTGTTGGTTCAATGATTGAATCATAGAGGCTGATGCTTGGATGAATATCTAAGGAGTTAGATAGAGGACTCATCAAGCATCATCAATGATTAACAAGTAGTGATCTCCAGTCTGAGTGGGAGATGGCAATCCCATCTCATTAGACTGATATCTGATCGACCTCTTGATGCAGGTCCTCTGCATAGGAATATTGATTCGGAGGTATCAGATTAGTTGAGTCAATGAGTTGACTTAACGAGATCGAGATAACCAAAGACCTATGATGAATACTGTCACATCACAGGCAAACATCCTCTGACCAGAGACAGATATATTGCTATATGTCTGAGCATGTACATTTGGCAGACCAATAGGTTGATGACCTAATCAAGGTCTATACACCGGCGAGCTGGTGTGCATGCAAGGGCATATGAGTAATATGATCTCTCAAAGGGATCATACAGGTTCACTTATGAACCGGGAGACATGAGCTCACTCATGAGGTATTGGGATTGACCAAATTCCATGCATGGTCATCATGCTTTAGAAGCATGATATGAATTTGAAGGTAAGATATATGCTTTGTGAAAGCATATGATCTGTACCATATCCCAAGGACCAAGATTGAGAAACTTAATGATCAAACTATGAAGATGACAGTGTAAAAGAGATCTTTATCTTCATGATGATCATGAGTCTTCCAGTATGCAGGATGTGCAGGTATTAGGAATACCTGAAGGGTGATTTGATCATAAACGATTGTATAACCATGACGCTTCCATTCCGAGGGAGTGATGAAACAGGTCTGGATTTTAGTGACTCCTTTCATCAGAGAAGTAACCTGATCTTAGTCCATTTATTGGACATTGATCTGAATGAGATTCAGATGCAATGAGAAGATTAGGTTTACGGTCTTGATTTGATCAAGCATCTATGAGAGGTCCATGGGATCTGGATTTGAGATGTGATCTCAATATCCAAGTCACTATACGTGGAACAATACAATCGCCCTGTCCTTATCTCCAAGTATCTGAGGAGAAATAGCATTGTTCTTAAATGGTTTAAGAACAATTCCATGAGATCTAAGCAAAGAGAAGTTGATGATTAAATGTGATTTAATTATCATGATGTATGAGAAATTATCCAATATAATTAAATGTGATTTAATTATTATGGATAAGAATAATGTGGATAGTAGTATCCAATTATTCCTAATATATTATAAATGTGATTTATAATGTATTAGAGAGAGTAAAATATAATTTATATTAGTAGATTAATTATTAATGTGTATTGGATACACATTGTCTAATTAATTGAAAATGTAAATTACATTTTGTTTTGGGTTGTGAATATGATTCACAATATTCCAATGTCAAGATTGCAATATTCCCAAAATTAATTGAGAATTATTTTTGGTGAATAAAAATTGTTGAGAAAATAAGTAGAGAGATAAATTAGGAGATATGCAATCCCATGTAATCCATGGGATTGCCCTCCCCATAAGGAAGAGGGGGGGCGGCACCAATTCCCTTTAGGACTTGGTGGCCGTCCCCCTCTCCCTAATGGGAAGGAGGCTCCTAATTATTATCTCTCTCCTTATTTAATTGGTTTGATTTGGTATTAATATATATTTGATTTATCAAATATATTTAATCAAAATTAAATCATAAGTTGTTGGCTTTTACCAACAACAATCTTGGCCATTGGATTATCATAAATCAATCTCAACCATTGATTTTATGAGGCACATGGATTGAGATCCATGGATCCCAAAACCCTATAAATAGAGAGGCACCCTTGGCTCTCTCTTGACACTTGCTATTGTAGCAAAACTCTCTCTCTCTCTTTCTCATAGTCGACGCCCCTCTTGCCCTCTCTTCTTGGTGGACGGCCATCTTGGTGGAGAGGATTGTCGTCGCCCGCGCCCTCGTGCCGCCGCCTCGACGCTCTGCGGTTCTTCGTCTACTTGGAGTGCTGCACTCGCGAAGGAGACGTACGATCTCGTGTGTCGAGATCAGGAGCAACCGCGCTTGGATCAACATCTTGGATTGCGAGGACACCGCGGATCATCCCCGCGCTCGCAAGCGATCTCTCCGACGATCGGACTTGAGACAGGAGGTCTCTTCTCTTAGAGACTCGATCAACCACGCTTCAAGAGGTATTGCATTATACTTGCTGTGGTTATAGATGAAACGATCCGAGAATGGTTCTTGGATCATGTGGTTTCATCGAATAAAATTTTTAAATTCCGCTGCACCGAACAACTAGTACGACTAGTCGTTCTTCGTCGTATCCGATACGACGCTCACGCTTCCGTGATGCGCTTGAGGATCTCTCCATATCCTTCAGATTCGTCCCAATATCTCATGAGTGAGCTCATATCTTCCGGTTCAGTAATGAACCTGTATGATCCCTTTGAGAGATCGTATTACTCATATGCCCTTATAAGCACACCAGCACGCCGGTGTATAGACCTTTATTAGGTCATCAACCTATTGGTCTGCCAAATGTACATACTCAGACATATAGTAACACATTTATCTCTTGTCAGAGAATGCATGCCTATATCATTACAGCATACGACGTTGGACTTTGGTTATCTCGATGTCGTTAAGTCAACTCTTTGACCTAACTAATCTGACATCTACGAATCTCTATTCCCATGCAGAGGACCTGCATCAAGAGGTCGATCAGATATCAACCTAAATGAGAAAGGATTGCCATCTCTTACTCAGGCTGGAGATCATCTCTCAACAATCATTTGACGGTGTTTCATGAGTCCTCAATCTAACTCTTTAGGTGTTCATCCACGTACCAGCCTCTTTGATTCAATAATTGAATCAACAGTTGTATGATCATTAAGATGGCCATGGTACATAACCCTAATTGTACTAAGGGACCTATTATACAAATTAGTTATTCTTCATTTCAAATCAAGGAATGATATTTGCACTAACACTATTGCATAATGGCTCGTCGTGGGCTCGCATGTCCAACAATCTCCCACTAGCCCAAAGAGCCATTAATGGGCTAATCATTTAAACCCACACTCATGTGACAATCATAGGCTATTTAGAAAATAGCTAGGTAAGCTGATTAGTCACTCTGTTCTCGCAAGACTATGCCAAGTCCTTTTACAACGCTTGCATATCCCCAGTAACAGTGCTCACATCTAATGCGAATGTTGCATCTTATTCAACCAATACTCAATCCAGTCAAAGCAGTTATGGTGTCCTTGATACTACTGCTCAACAATTATTATAACCAGTTTTACGATAATCCTTATCAGAATACCCTTATTCATGGAGATCTCTATCTCTTAAGGTATTCGTAGTTAAGACCTTTTAGATCACTATCTATAATGTCTTAATTTCTTGAAGATAAGACTTTGAGATCACTATCTCAAAAGTTGTTGCCTTCTTTGAAGATATCGTTATTACTGCAGTCAAGTGTTTTATCACCATAGTAGGATTAGTAACAGTTCACTACTCCCACTGCATGGTAGACATCTAGCTTTTGTACACATCTAGCATACACCCGGTTTCTTGGAATTGATGCACAAGGGCAAGAAGTTTGCATTCACATCCTCAACTCTTTGAGGTGCTATCCCTTTAGATAGGTCAGTACCATATCTTTGACGAAAAGAAGCCTTTCTGGAAATTTTCCAGAAAATGGAAATGCTCAAGTTGTACTATTAGTGTGACTGTCCCAATACCCTCTTCTCTTTGCTTCTGAACAACTTCAGAACTAAGATCTAAGAGGTATCCTTGAGATCACATCTCGAGGTATTGAACAACGAGATTATAAAACACTTATTATTATCATCTACATATATTACGACGAACACAATGGCACTCCCACTAAGCTTCACATGGTACATAAAGATACTATCAGAAATCATAACATTTATGAATTTATCAGATCCAGTGTTCCAACTACAAGAAGCGTATTTGAGTCCAATAGATGGAGTTCTCTAGCTTGCACACCTTGCTTTCCTCAACCATGAAGCCCTGGGGCTACTACATGTGAATATCCTAAGACAGGTATTTATAGAGGAATGTAATCTTGACTCACATCATGAAGATGTCATAGTTAACTTGTGTAGCTATGGTTAGCAATATTCTGATGGGTTAAAGCAAGGTCACTGGAGAGCAAGTCTCATCGCAAGCGATGTCTTCTCTTCAGTATGTAGCTCATTGCTATGAACCGTGCTTTGAAGGTCTCTACCTTCTCATCAGGTTTCCTCTTTCTCTTGAAGATCCATTTACACGATAATGGGTCTTACCCATATAGTTGGATCCTCGAGGGTCTATATACAACATTTGTATATGAAGTCTACTTTAGACTTTATTGCTAACATCCATCTTTCCATGATATGATCTTCAGAAGCATCATCACATGAGGTCTGATCATTGTCAGATTCAACTGACACATGGAATCCATCCTCAAACTTATTTGAAGAGGTTTTAATGTTTCATCTTTAATTGTCTATTTAGTTTCCGATTTCAGGAGCTTCATTATCTTCTCAAGATTGAATGAGCTCCTTTACTTCATTTTCATCTTAAATCTCAAGAGAGTCATCCTCTAACAATCACATTCTCAGAGATGAGATCCTTTAAGAATCTCAAGGAAATAAAGTAGGTATCCAATACCATCCTTTTTTTCCTAATGAAGTAGCACTCTGTAGTGTCAGATTCCAGCTTAATCACATGGAACCTTATTAAGGATATATATAATGTAGTCTCTACCATATATATATATATATATATATATACCTGAAAACTAAGAGATAATTATGCTAATATTAATCATTGATTAAATCATGTCACACATGATCAATTGTATCTTCTACAACTTTATTGAGTTAAGGTTCATTAGCAGGCTTGAGATAGGAATGATATTCACATCTCTATAAGGTATTCCTTGAATTCATCTAATAGGTACAAGCTACCTTAGTTAGATCAAATTCATTTCATCTTCCTTCAAACGTTGGTTATAAACCAAAATTATGAAATCTTTGAACATTTCAAAGTTTTCTAAGTGAAGAGAAGAAATCTCATATCACAAATAATCATTAATAGATATCACATATCCACACTGTTTATTCTGATGTAGATGATTCACATACATCAATATGTATGAGATCTTGAATACTTAACATCTTACACCATTCCAATAGAAAGGTGTATTTGACATTTTTAATTTGAATACAATATTCATAAGTATGCAAGTTTTGAAATTTTAGACATTCTAAAGTATCATCTCTTACTTGTCCATTGATCTCATCAACAGACATTTGTCCAAAACATGATGCCATATCATTGTCAAATGATCTTTACCCTCCAAATTATCTTTAAAGGTTTATTTTCAGTATTAGAAATCTTAATGAATCATTTATTAATTTTCTTATTTAGCGGAGTCCACTAGATGTTAGATTACTATCTAAAATATATCCATCAAAACTCTCCATGATAGGTTTATTCCAGAATTCATGTTTATTTCCAACATTTAGAAATAAACTATGAGTGTATTCTAATATCCAGGTCACAGAGACATTCTCTATGACTAAGGGTTCCCATTGAAAATATGAAGTCTATTGATCCAATGGAAGTTGTTGCAATAATTGCATCACCTCCAACATGGATGGTCATTAAACCTTAATATCAAATTTCTAATATTCTAATACAGATGCATCCAATTGCAAATGCCATTAGAATATTGAGATACAATTATTAGACATTATCTTATCAAATAAGTAAGTCAATTTTAATGATTATATGTAGATTATTATGATGTACTATCTGATTCCTTCTCTAAGGATTCTAGATAGATTTGATAGTCATACTATCAACACATCAACTTATTGCAGTATTGGCATTCATCCGACTCTTTGGATGTCATATGGAAGTCACAAAAGTACAGTCAACTCTTTGACTATACTTCTTACTTGGATCCAAACCATGCTTCCAATGCGCTCCCTTTATCTATAAGCAATCATTGCTCAAGAGAAAGGATCTCTTATGTTAAAATCAAAAATTTCAATATAAGAGTATTTCAACATTTATACATGCTTCATTCGGTTCATACAATATGAATATTATGAAGCTTCATGAATGACTAGAGTATAGATAGTAGAATGATGACACTCATCGTATCTACTCCATTTAAACTCTTAAAAGTTTGGTTCAGGTAGGTACTCAAACAATTTGAATACATCATCTCTTATAGAGCCACCATTCTGCATAATGCAGAGAACCATGTTGTTCATGATTGAGAGCATATATGTATGCTAGTACATCTTCTTATATTTTATAAGGATTATTTGATAATTATGATCATTACCGACATGTCACTTCAAAAGTACATTCGATGAGATCAAGACTTATAGAGACATACAAACCCTAGGGTTTTAGTCCTATTGTCTATTTAATTATCATTCCTCATTATTATAAGGAAACTTGCACATGCAACCACATACATTATGTGTCCAATTGCAAGTACAATATTTGGATCATGGGTCTAATCCATGATATTCTACTGATTATTATTGAGTATAACATTGAGTGGGATTAAAGAAGGATTATTTGAAATAAGAAATTTGCATAAAAACATATAAATATATAATTTACTTTGATTTAGGAATTTTTATATCAAAGTTGCCTTGCCATGTCAATAATGAAAGTTCATTCCCTTAATCACTTTCAATGTAAGAGATATACTTACCATTATATCTCAAGTAAGATCTGGGAACTGCTTCCTTATCTTTGTTACTTCCCAATAATATGAGAAGCTGCAACTGGGATAAAAAGAAGCGGGAACACATTCCGCCTTGCAAGTCCAACTTGCATCTCCCAATTCAGTCTTTGACACCCGGGTCCACCACCCCAAAGGTGATGTTGACCCGTCATTAATTGAACCAACCATCAATAGGAATACAACTCGCTATGCGCAATCCAATATCACCCCAATAATATGAGGATCCTATATTGGGGTCACTACGCATACATCCTTACTCTTTCAAGAAGCGACGAGCTCGATCCAAATGGATCGTATGCAGAGCTGTAACTTCGGACAGGCGTCTCTCACATACAATATCTGGCGAAGGAACCCTTCGCCTTGACGGGAGACCGTGGATGTCACTTATGTGATCCTCCACCTCATATTCAAATTTTAATCAATTATTATGAATCATATTCATATAATTAATTCTTCCAAGGGAAATACACATCTATTCATAATAGAGTGTTTTTAATTGAATATAATTAACTTAATCACATTAAATTAATTATCAATCCAATTCAATCAACAAACTTGATTTTACTTGAATATATGGTATTATCTCAAAGTACGTATTACTTCGAATATAATAATTAGAAAATACATCCTGATCTCTCAGGCATCATTCGTTCCCTACCCGCTGTCATGGCCAGTACCAGCGGGAGTGGGACGGACCGCAACCGGTGCGACCCGCTACCGTAGCGATCCCCGACTAGACACCATATCCGCCTAGGGAAAAAATAATGCTGAGTCAATCACTATGTATTTGGGATGATCATCTGTTCTTCAACCGAAGTTATACCATATAGTAAAAATCAAAACAATTTTGATTTTAAGGAAATTTGCTAGACAAATCCCCAATCCTATTCAAGAAAGGAGTTTGATGATTGTGTTTCCAATTATTATCTAAATCAAATCTAATCAATTTATTGGTTGAGGCCAAGTCAATTAAGGAAATAATCATAATTCAATATTTCTCAAATATTTTCCATAATTATTTCATGAAGTTAACAATTAATTTCACTAATTGACAATCACATGGATATTGATTAGGAATGTAATTTCAGCAGTGACCCCTACTTACTAAAATTAACATATCTCAGTCAATTCAAATTCAAATTAGACAAAATCAGTTTCCAAAGATTTCTAATTTGATTTATGACAGAACCTAAGTGATATTCTACGCATTTCTAGGCGGATCGAAACAGTAATTAACTCATTAATCATGTTAAGATTCGCAGTTCCGCAACATTCAATACATGTTCATTAAAACAACCATATCTCGAGCAAATGGAATCCAAATTGTGTGAACTCAGATCCTATGGTTTCCTAATTTAATGGGGAACAAAATAAAAGATTTCTTTTCGTGTTTAAACATTTTAAACATGGCCGAAAATAATCACTAAATAGAGATGCGAAAATGAAATGCGATAAAACTTTTGCAACCCTAACGAACCCAAGTCGACTTCAGTTTTATGGATCGTATCCAAAACCTTCGACCTAAGGTTGTGATACCACTTCAAGTATATGGGATAATCCTCAAGCGCATCACGAAAGCGTGAGCGTCATATCGAATACGACGAGGAACGATTACTCGCACTAGTTGTTCTATGCAGTGGAAATTAAAAATTTTTCATGTGACAAAATCACATGATCCAAGAATACTTCTCGAATCGTTTCGCCTAAACCACAAACAAGTAATAGGATTACCTCTTGAAGCGTGGTTGCGATCGAGTCTCTAAACGAAGAGACCTACTGTCTCAACTCCGATTCGATAGAGGAGACGCTTGCAAGTGTGTTGATGAAACATGTGCTTCTCGCAATACATGTTGATGATCCAAGCGGCGGATCTCCTGATCTCGACACACGAGATCTGATGTCTTCTTCACGAGCGAGGCACACCGAAGGAGACGGAGATGCACGAGCAAACAATCGGGTAGCATAACGACGTCGTTGCGACGATGGAGACTCTCTCTAGGGCATCCATGGTGGACGGCCATGAGAGTGGAAGAAAGAGGGCTGACGTGTAGAGAGAAATAGAGAGAGATAGACTTATGTTCTCTTGTGTGTAAAGAAGAGCAAGGGGGTGCCCTTCTATTTATAATATTTTGGGATCCATGTATCTCAATCCATGGGCAACACAAATCCAATGGCTCTCACTGTTTTGTGTTTCTTTTAATGGCTATGATTTGTGTTGGTAAAACCAACAACAATTAATTTAATTGAGATTTAAATATATATTTATAAATCAAAATAATTTAATCCTCAAATTAAATAAACTAATATTTGAGATAATGGAAAGGAGAATCTCTCCTTCCATATAGGAGAGGCTACCCTTTCCTTGTAGTAAATGGGGGCCGTCCCTTCTCCTATTAGGAAAGGGAGATTCCAATGCAATCTCCAAGATTGCATATATCTCCAACATTTACAACAATAATTGTTGTAAATTATTCTATAAAATAATTCATATTTATTTTGTGAATACTACAATCTTGCCATTGGAAAATTGTGAATCACATTTACAACCCAAAATAAAATATTAATTACATTTTCCATTTAATGTTCAATGTGAATCCAATTCACAATAACATTTAATTAACAAATGTAAATTACAAATAGCACTCTCTTATATATTATAAATCACATTTATATTATATATGATTAATATGGATATTTCTATCGACATTATTCATATCTATGATAATTAAATCACATTTAATCATCTTGTATCTCTATTCTCATGTGCCAAAATAATATGAATCATATTCACATTATTTATATCTTTGATAATCAAATCACATTTAATTATCTAAGATAGCTCTCTTTATAATATGAACCGAATTCATATTAATCATGATAATAAAATCACATTTAATTATCCATTTTTCTCAATGCTCGGATACTTAAATCAACAATGAAATTATCCTGAACTGTTTCAAGGATAATGCGCTTTCTCCGCGAATATTTGGAGATAAGGACAGGGCGATTGTATTGTTCCGCGTATAGTGACTTGGATATTGAGATCGCATCTCAAATCCAGATCTCGGGCCTCCTATAGATGCTCGATTAAATCAAGACCGCAAATCTAATCTTCTCATTGCATCTGAATCACATTCAGATCAATGTCCAACATTTGGACTAAGATTAGATTACTTCTCTACTGAGAGGAGTCACTAAAATCTAGACCTGTTTCATCACTCCTTACGAATGGAAGCGTCATGGTTATACAACCGTCTATGATCACATCACCCTCAGGTATTCCCAATACCTATACATCCTACATACTGGAATACTCAGAATAAACCAGAAGTATAAGATCAATTTCACACTGTTTACTTCAGAGTTTTATCATTAAGTTTCTCATTCGATCATTGGGAGTCGGTATCGATCATATACTTTTCAAAAGCATATATCATACCTAGGTCTTGATCATATACTTTCAAAAAGTATATATCAAACCAACAAATTCAGTCAAGCTTCCAATGCGAGATGCCCATGCACGGAATTTGATTCTTCCCAATATCTCATGAGTGAGCTCATGTCTTCCGGTTCAGTAATGAACCTGTATGATCCCTTTGAGAGATTGTATTACTCAAATGCCCTTATATGCACACCAGCGTGCCGATGTATAGACCTTGATTAGTTCATCAACCATTTGGTCTGCCAAATGTACATACTCAGACATATAGTAACACATTTGTCTCCTATTAGAGGATGCATTCCTATATAATGATAGCATACGATATAGGACTTTGGTTATCTCGATCTCGTTAAGTCAACTCTTTGACCTAACTAATCTGACACCTCCGAATCTCTATTCCCATGCAGAGGACATGCATCAAGAGGTCGGTCAGATATCAACCTAAATGAGAAAGGATTGCCGTCTCCTACTCATGCTGGAGATCATCTCTCAACAATCATTTGACAGTGCTTGATGAGTCCTCAATCTAACTCTTTAGATGTTCATCCAAGCACCAGCCTCTTTGATTCAATAATTGAATCAACAGTTGTATGATCATTAAGATAGCCATGGTACATAACCCTAATTGTACTAAGGGACCTATTATGCAAATTAGTTATTCTTCATTCCTGATCAGGGACTGATATTTGCAATAACATTTATTGCATAATGACTCGCCATGGGCTCGCATGTCCAACAGATATGATACATGCTTTTTGAAAGTATATGATCGATTCCAACTCCCAATGATTGAATGAGAAACTTAATGATAAAACCCTAAAGGAGACAATCTAAATAGATCGAAAACTTCAGGTTTGTTCTTGGTTTTCCAATATGCAGGATATATAGGTATTAGGAATACCTGAGGGTGATTTGCTCATAAACGATTGTATAACCTTGATGCTTCCATTCCGAGGGAGTGATGAAACAAGTCTGGATTTTAATGACTCCTCTCATAGAGAAGTAATCTGATCTTAGTCTGAATGTTGGACTATGATCTGAATGGGATTCAGATATAATGAGAATATTAAATTTGCGATTTTGATTTAATCAAGAATCTATGAGAGTTTCGCACGATCTGGATTTGAGATGTGATCTCAATATCCAAGTCATTATACGTGGAATGTACGATCGCGGTGTCCTTATCTCCCAATATCTAAGGAGAAAATGCATTATTATTGAAAATGTTCAAGAATAATTCCATTATTGAATTATATCTAAGCATTAAAAATAGGATAAGTATATGTGATTAAATTATCTTTAATAATGTGAATTTGATTCATATTATTTGAATGCTTGAGACTGATGATCTAATATAATTGAATGTGATTTAATTATTATGGATAAGAATAATGTGGATAACACTATGCAATTATTCATATATGTGTATATATATTAAAAAATATGATTTATAATGTATTAGAGAGAGACTACTGTGATTTAAAGTTGTTGATTAATTTGTGATGTGAATTGGATTCACATTTGATAATTAATTAAAATATACAATATACAATTTGTTTTGGGTTTTGAATTTGATTCATATATTTCCAATGGCATGATTGCAATGTTAACAATATAATTATGAATTATTTTTGTGGATAATTTACAACAAGTGTTGTCGTAAAATCTTGGAGATTTCATGAGATAATGTAATCTCATGAATTTAAAGAAGATTACCCCTCCCAATTCAAGGAGGTGGATAGCAACCAAGGTCCTAAGGAGATTTGGTCGACGTCCCCTCCTTTTTAGGGACGATGGCAATCTCCTCCTCATGATCTCCAACGTTAGTTATTTTAATTTAGAATTAATTTATATTGATTTATCAATATACATTAATTAAAAATAAATTAATTGCTGTTATGTTTTTACAACAAAATCATGGCCATTAAATGAAACACAAATCAATCTATCCATTGATTTTGTGTTGTCCATGGATTGAAATCCATGGACTCCTAAAACCTTATATAAGACGAGGCAACCCTTGCTCTTCAAGTTACAATTTCAATTTCTCTCTCTCATTCTCATGCCATCTCTCTCTCCCCCTGAGCAGCTGTCCACTCCATCCCAAAGAGAAGGTCGCAGCCGTTGTCGCATCGTTGTTTCGTTGTCGCTTTGACAACTCTTGGATCTCCATCTTCTTTGATGTTCGATATCATGAGATGAAACCAGGAGATCCATTGCTTGGATTAAAGACCTGGACTGTGAGGAGCACACGTCTCATCAACGTGCTCGCAAGCGTCTCCTCCGTCGGATTAGACTTAAGACATGAGGTCTCTTCCTTTAGAGAATCGGTCGCAATAATGCTTCAAAAAGTATACCTAATACTTGTTTGTGGTTTAGATGAAATGATCCGAGAAGTGTTCTAGGATGACTTGGTTTCATCGTTGAACATTTTTAAATTCCGCAGCCTCGAGCAACTAGTACGACTAGTCGCTCTCGATCGCATATGATGCGATCCTCACACTACCGTGATGCGCTTAAGGATCTTCCCATATCCTTCAATCCAAACTTTAGAAGTTGGTATGTCCTAAGAGGAAAATTTGGTCACAGCTTCTAGACCAAGTTCTTTGAGCTTTTTGTACTACATATAAGACATGCCTTGGTACTTCTCCATTCTTGTTTGTTTATGGGAAGCCATGGCATATTCCCAGAGAGATCATGCACAAGTCTGAATGGGCGATTAAAGAAATAGTACATATTTGTAAAGAGCTCGAACCAAGTCAAAGATAGATATGAATCAGTTTGTTGAGATTCGAAGCAAGCATATGAGAACACTCTCATTTATAAAGACACGGTCAAGAGGTGAAAATACAGACACATTCACCATTAGACCTTTTTGCCTAGCCAAAATGTTTGGTTATTCAATGCAACATTGAAAATCTTTCAAGTCAAGTTAAAAAGAAAATCATAAGGTTCATACAGAGTAAAAAACGTGCATGACATTGGAAGCATAGCCATATCATATCTGTCAACTGGTGCGGAGATATTCATGGTGAACAGACATATGTTGAAGCATTTCGTCGAATCTTTAAATCATTTGTCTTGACTTGAGGTGATTTACTTTGTACATGACTTGTGACTACTTCTACTCTTCATTTTGTCATGTGCAGAGACTTTTATGCCATTCATTTTCTTGAACACACACCAGTACAATATTCTTATATCCCAATCGTCCCCATATTTTCTCATCTTTATACTAAGGATATTAGATCCAAAGTATGAGGGGATCGATTGCTTCTAATGATTTTCGTTTTCATATTTTGTTCTTTTTACTTTTCTTTTCTATACATTCTTTTACACCTATCACTCATCCCTAATTTTTGTCACATTCTTTTCTATACTTAGTATACATGTTCCTATGTATAGAGGGGGCAGAGTGATATCGTTCATTTCATTTTCTTTGGATATTTCTACTTTCATTTATTTATTCCTTATCCTCAGTCATCTCATTTTGGTCTTCCAAATACTTAACATGACCAGATCGTAAATATACAGGGTGACTGACATCTATTTTTTCATTCTTTCTACCCACCTTTACTTAGCACGAGTTATGTCCTCCTTTTTCTCTTTTTGTAACTATAAGGACATAACACAAGCTAAGTATGGGGGTGTATATATTGCATATATATTTTTCTCCATAACCGGTGCTTCTATGCATTTTCTATATATATATAATCCATAAAAAATTTTTGTAAGTAAATTTATTTCAAATCTATGTATGAAATTATTTATATAAGCTTTGTAAATAATTAAATCTACATATAAATCTTAATTAAATTCTTTATTTAAAAAGTTTATTTAAAATATGTATACTTATTTAAAATTCTATATATTAAAAGGTGTAAAAGAAAGTTAATATTTAAACTATGTGTATCTATAACTTGTAAAATACATTAGTTATATAATCCAAAATAAAATATTGGTAACTTATTTTGTAAATTTCTATAAAATATGCTTGTTTATAAAAGTGAAAATTCTACAAAATTTAAAAAAAAACTGAAAGTCCTAAAATTCATAAAAATAGCAAAATCTTTAAAATACATAAAAATGAATAAAATTCGGAAAATTTATTTCACAAAGACATTGTTACATTTGCATTCGCATTTTCAGAAGAAGTTTGAGTTCTTTAACTAAAGGTTGGAAATAGTTCAAAGTATGGAGCGCGATCATGGCCTTTGACCCTTAATTCTATGAAGCCTAGTTAGGTGATGGAATTTAGACTTTTCATTTTTTTCACTAAAATCTTCTAGTTCCATATGACCATGATCAAAATTCAGCTTAAACTTTCCTAAGTAGAACACTTGGTATCATCTATTTAACTTTTCAATTGTGGACCGATTTCGGACACATGCACTCCACACTTAGCTCGAATTGCATGGGGTTGCGAAGGGCAGGTCACATTAGTGGTGCATGTTCATCGTTGTCTAGTAGCACAAACGTCTAAATATGGGAGTTGTGGGGTTTAAATAGAACTTCGGATGAGGGATTATCTGCTGGAGTAATTTTTTCAAAGATCCCAAAACATGGGCGGAATAAAAGGTTCTTTATCCGTCGAGACACACAAAAATGCAGTACAATTGTGTCTATTACTCAAAACATGAGTGGACCAAAAGATTCTATATCCATCGGGAATGAAGTATAATTATGACCAAAAATGATCTATGCTTGTTAGAGACTGCATGTATTTGTGGAGACTTGGTTACAACGACCGAGCTTCGCTAGGAGATGTGTCCACATTGGTAACACTCTAGTTATCTTCTCATTCTTCTAGCTTCTTTCCTATTTGGATTGTGGACACAACACACCTAAACATAGATGGGAATACACCCCCCCTTCTTCGAGGATCGAGTAGCTGGATCAGGAAGCCATTGAGTGTATTATTAGGGTGGTCGGTTTCTTCGCCTCCTTAAGCAGTAAGAGCTAACACATTATACATATAGTGCAAATTCATTAAAACTTCTATCGTATTTTATCTTAAAACCATTAACAAATACAAGTAAATATGCTTCGATTCCCGTATTTTATAAAAATATCATTCATAAATAAAAATACATTTTTATTCATTAAAAACTTAAAAAAACAAAGAAAATAAAAATAAAGAAAGAAAAGGAAGACTGTAAATATGTATATATTGTAGAGAAAGACTAAAAAATATATAAATTTAGCTGGAAGATATATTTATATAATCTAACGCTTGAGATCAAGCCAACCATACTTGGTCTACAAACAATAAAATAGGGGTAGATAAGAAAGAAAATACAAAAAATAAGTAACATGTACATAACACACTGATTCCCATTTATTTATTACATATATTCAACATTCGTGTTATTTTAAATAAAGCATATATAGATATTTTTCACTAATTTCTTCACCAATATGTTAATAAAAATGCACATAAAAATAAAAATAATGAAAACATCCAACATATATATATATATATATATTAATATGCCGAGAAATCTGGATTACAATATGTCAATTTCCAAACTTTAGAACCTCAAAACTTCTTCACACGAACTCCAATTTCACTCCATCCACCTTTAAAGATCATGAAAAAAAATTCTCTAATTTATAATGCTGATTTCATAAACAACAAAGGCTGTTTGCAAAAAGTCATTTTTTGACCTAATTACAACTCGGTTGCTGGGCTATTTATTTTATGATGTGCATATTATTTATATAACAAGTGATTAGGAATTTTTAATTATTTCTTGATCTTGTAGTTCATTTATAAAATAAAATCTAAAATTCAAATCCTTATTTAATAATTGAAATAAATCAAATACCCTAAAAAACAAATTTAAATTGTGGTGTAAATACTTATATTTATTAAGAGGTTGAGGATGTTGTTATGTGTAACAACCAAGTTGGCTGTTAAACAGAGCAGTTTCCCCCATTTTTTATTTTTTTTCAAAATTTTTTCATGTGTATTCATCTATATATCCCTCCTACATGTCATTCAAATTTCGTGAGAAACAGAGACTCCTAAGCCCTCCATCTAGAACAGGTCGAATAAAACAAAATTTAGACCGTTAAAATTACTTGTTATAGATGGAGGGCTTAGGAGTCTCTGTTTCTCACGAAATTCGAATGACATGTAGGAGGGATATGTAGATGAATATACATGAAAAAAATTGAAAAAAAAATAAATAAATGGGGTAAACTGCTCCGTGTAACAGCTAACTATACTGTTACACAGAACAACTTCCCTTTTCTCATTTATTAATATATGTAAATTCAATTATTAAAATCAATAAAAAAATTCAAATGAATTCAATTAAAGATTATATAAATTGGTAAAAATATAACAATTATATCTTATTTATAAAAATATTGAAATAAAAATGTAAAAATTAGTTATTTATAGATTATTGTTTGTATACCTTAAATACATCTATATTTATTAATATTTTTATATGCCCTAAATATATATATTAAATATATCATAGTTTACATTAGTTATTTATCTATAGTTTTTACTTTTTTCTTTGAAAATAGTGTTATTTGCTTTTTATAATATAATTGTTAAATCTTTTTGAATTCAAATTTTGTGGTGCTAATACTTGTCAGCAACATGAGCTTCTTCCGCCAAGAAGCAGTCTTTGCGACTGAGTTAACAACCCGACTTAAACCAATTAATTCCACTTTTTATTTGCAATTTTTCTTCAATCCAAACCGTTAATCATTACTTTGATCAATCAAGAATCATGCCCAAACTTCGATTCATCTTAAATTCATTTCTTATCCCCTATTTAATCCCATCATGTTTGCATTTTACAAACTAACTTCTCTAGTCCAATTCTAACAAAACCAACCTCCTATCTTCCAAACTTTGGTGCACCATCCTCAGGTGATATTCGAAGAAGGAAGTCCCTATGTGTGGAAGAGGAGACGTCGAGGAGTCGTTCCAAGGCTTTCGTGCCTTGTATTGTGGCCACCGCCATCACGTTTAGCTCAAACCGTAATCGAGTTCTTGATCAAAGATCGATGTTCATATAATCTTATTCCTAGGCGACATTCATCCACCAATCTTCATCCTCTTAATCTCTTTCTAGTCATGTCAGTCACCTTGTCAAGTTCTCTAATCATCCATTTTTCTATTACAACCAAATCCCCTTTCGCAGTTGACCCTCTTTCTTGAAAAAATTGATCTAAACATCTGTTGTGAGCTTTATTTTAGTGGAAGAATTCCAACCATCTTCTGAGGATGATTAATCAAGAATCAAGTCATAGATCTTTTTGCATGTTATTCATTGGCAAAGCGATAGATCACCTACATCAGGAGTGAAGGAGACCTTGATTTCACATCTACTGGAGGCAATCCAAACTTGTGCGAAAGACCTGGAGTTATCTTCGGCACCTAGAGCCCTAACCCTAAGTTATGACACTTCTCATCTTCAACCTTCAAGTAGCAAAGGAGCTCAAAGGGGGGATCCCCCTTGTAGCCTTGCCTCCTACCAATCTGACCACCTCCAACACTCGCGAGCCACCACCAATCGATGTTGGTGCTCAATCAAAGCCAAATCACCACCTTTCTTCCCCAGAATTGGAGAACAACATTCTTCCCGCTAGAAGATTCAGGAGGACAACACATATCACCATCTAATGACCAGGATTGTCACTCGCCTTCCAATCTTAGCCATTCAACCTCAAATGATGGAATTTTTGCACATTTAGTCTAGTAAATTTATAGAATCTACCAACGTCACCAGACATTCAAATATTTGTAATTAGGTCCTGATGCGGGGACCTAAGTGCATCAAAACATTTTTTTCTTAATTTTTTCCCTTGTCGAGGACCCAATTACAGAGAACTTTATTTTTCTTTAAACTTGTACCTCTGCAATAATAAATTTTTTTGGATATTTTAGAGACATTATATTTTAGTGATTTTTCTATGGTTGTTACTCAATACACTAAAGAGGTTTAGTTACATTCTATATGATCGTCGTTTTGTTGTTCTGAATTTATTTTCCGACAATTGTCTTATTTTGAGTTCATTTTGTTTGTCTTCAAGCTCATTGCTCGGTTTTCATCTTCAAATTCCTACTAAAGAGTAATACCTCTATGTTAGACTTGTATGCCCTCGGCAACCCATTCATGTATTATTTTCTAATGTCCATCTAAAATGAAATAGATTATTGTCAATGCACTTTACTATTAAGGTCCCTTTGTATAATTTGGGTTATGTACCATGACCATATTTATTACCATGTAGCTGGGAGGCCCCAACTGATGTCAAACATGTGATATTCAATAAATATCTCTAGTCTGAGAAAGATATGCCAATCTTTCTCTAAAGTCTGATTTCCATAAGTCTTCTTGATGCAGATCCTCTGCATGAGAATAGAGAATTGGAAGTTTTGGAATAATCAAGTTGTAGATTTGACTAGATAAGTAGAAGATAAACTAAGATCTAAATCATACCTATCACGATCAGGCACACATCTTCTTAATTGAGATAGATATGCATATATATGCCTAAGTATGTGCATTTGACAGACCAATAGTTTAGTGACCTTGCCGAGGTCCATATACCAGTGCACTGGTATGCATATGAAGTCGTATGAGATGTATGATCTCTCGAAGGAATTATACAGGTTCATAGTTTGTGAACTGAGAGATAGAGCTCACTCATCAGATATTTTGGGGTCAAAATGAATTCCATGCATGGTCCTGTTGTTTATGAAATAAGACGCGAATTTGAGGTATTAATATAATCTTTTGGAAAGTTTATTATTAATATTATTACCAATTATCAAATGAGAAATCTATTGATACATTGCGAAGAAGATAATTAAACCAATGTTTGAATTTTGGATTTATCAAAGTCTTCTAGAGTGAAGGGTGGACGATTATTTGGAATACTCATGGTTACTTTTATTCTTGTAATGAGCATTTACCATTACACTTCTGTACCGAACAATTGATGAAACATGATGGATTTTAGTGAATCCATTTAACTACATGATTTGTGATTTAATTAGATTAAATCACATTCAATAGAATCAAGTTTCTAATTCAAATTTGAATATCTAAAAGTTGGAAATAGAAATGATCTTGGAAACGAAAGTATACAAACTACTTGACCTCATTTTTTAGCTCCAAATGGTTTGAACTACGATTAGAAATGGTCAAGGAAGCTGGATTCTGCTAATCGACATTTTGTCCAGCTCTTGGAGAGTGTGATGTGTTTCGTCGAGCTCACCAAAATTGCAGTGTTACAACTTGAGTTCAACATTCGTAGGTGACCGATTTTTGCAAAATTGGTATAAACCATGGAATTGGACAGTCATATACATGTGAAGTCACTATACATTGATAGTATGATCTCCCTGATATTATCTCCAAGTATATGCATTCCTATCTTATGAGTCCTCTTAGATCTGGACTCATACATGTGAAAGGAAATATTATAATTATTACATAATATTGATAAGGGCAATTTTTGTGAAAATGGTTCACGAGAATTACTCGTTAATTAAGGTAAATAGTAATTCACATAAATTAGTATTTATATGGATGTAATTCATATAAATATTTTTGTGAATATGATTTACATAATTTTTCCAAGGTATGATATTTGTGAATTTGATTCACATTAATTTGATAGATGTAAATTGGATTTACAAATAATTTTGGTATCATGAATATGATTCATAAACTTTAAGGATTAACTCCATATATTCTCCAATATTGATAATATGATTATCAAGTAAATTATTAATTAATTCAAATTTGCAACAACTTCCATTTATGGAAGGTGGTGGGTGTCTAGACAAAGTCCACAACGTTATTGAGTTCTAATTAATATTTGGGCTGTAAAGTTGCAGTTTATTTTATTTTAATAATTTAATATTTATTGGAGATAATAGGGAGATAATCTGTATTGAATTTGAACTTTGTCTTAGCCCTTGATATAAAATCCAAGGGCTACCAACACACATGTTGGACGTGTTTTTTAAGTATAAAAGGAGGGCAAGGCTTCTCCTTTCTGACGCACAAGAATCAAGAGAGCAAGTACATCTCTAAAATCTATGATCCCTTTGAGAGAGAGAGAGAGTCTAGAACTCTCACAACTCTCTTCTTCTTTCCCTAGTCGACCTCCTGGTTCATGGGAAGCAACACGACTCATCTCCGTACCCCCAAGAGAGCAGTCTGTAAATCGAGCTTCTATTTGAGAGTTTTATTTCTTAGAAAATCACGCATAAAAGGTAATACTGATTTACCTATAATATTAATCATGAATATTAGAAATCATAAAGGAAATCATTTCCTGATATATTTTATTTTTAAATACATAAATCATTGTGCTACATTTTCTAATTCATAAAATGAACAGACACTATTTTGGAAAATTGTTGGCTAAATATTCCACATTTTTTGTGATGAATAGTATATAAACTTTACTTATTTCTTTCAACTGGTATAAAATAAATAGTTTAGAGGATTTGTATTGCATCCAAGCCTGATGAAGAATAGACTAGATCATCCTGATTATCGGGTACATTGTCTTACAATAGTTTTAATGATTCAAATGATTAGGTAAATTTCGAAGTTGATAATGTTCTGTCCTATTCTTAAACGTTATTTTGAGATATATATGAGGTCTGGATGGTCTATACTAAAACAAAAAATAAGGACCAATTGTTGGTAATATTCGGGAGACGATTCAGATGTTAAAAGCAATCACAAACTCCATTTTTGTCCAAAGATCGTAGAATTAAAATTATAAATTTTTAGCCACTGCTTTTTAGTTATATAACATAATAAAATAATGATTCATAAGTCACAAATCAATCCCCAATCAATGTGAAATTGTTTTACGCAATTACGACCATTCGGCGTCAAGAAATTGTATTTCTCCATAGGCGGAGTTAGAGGAGGACTAGATCGTCTTATTGAGTTGTTTCTCATATTTTCTGACTCAAAATTTATGGAATATATTTAATATATTTAAATCAGGTGTTGGATCTAATATTTAGTAAATATCAGTGATGGCAATGACTTTTAAGTCCAAGTTATATGTTGCTTCCCATTTTGCAGTGCCATGGCCGCAACTTGCTAAATTAGAATTTGAAATCATTGTTTGTTTATTTTGAAAAAAATAAAATACAATGTATTTTTATTCCATATTTTTCTAGATTAATTGTGCACTTGAATTTTTACAATGCAAACAAAAATTGGAATAATATGACTAATTCATGAATTGTCTAGTAACGACGATGCTGCATTGATGACGACTCTCACAATGGCTCCATGGTGGACGACCATTATGAGAGAGAGGCATGGAGTGTGGAGAGAGAGAGCATTCACTATTGTGTATATTGAAGAGCAAGGGGTGCCTCTTCTTATATCGGGTTTTGGGAGTCCTTGGATCCCAATCCATGGACAACACACAATCAACGGTTGAGATTGATTTGTGTTTCTTTCAATGGCTAAGATGTTGTTGTAAAAATACAACAAGTAATGATTTAATTTAAATTAATTTTCATTGATAAATCAATAAAATTAATTTCAAATTAAATCATCTTTGATAAGAGAAAAGATAATGAAGAGAATAAACCAATCTCCTCAAAAGAGGGGACGGCTACTCTTCTCCTCATGGAGAGTTGTAGCCGTCCACTTCTCTTTGGTGGACTTGGTCCATCTCTTCTTATTATCAGAAGATCACATTATCTAATGATACATATCATCATCTCTTGTAGACAATATTTTCATCATAATTCCAAATTATCTTATGGAAAATATCAACCATGCCATTGAAATCATGTGAATCTCATTCAAAACCCAAAACTAAATATAATTATATTTTCAATTAATCATTTAATGTGAATCCAATTCATATTAACAATTAACCAACAAATATAAATCACAAAATGCTCTCTTTAATATATTATAAATCACATTTATAATATATATGATTAATATGGATAGTGCTATCCACATTATTCATATCCATGATAATTAAATCACATTTAATCATCTTGGATCTCTATTCTCATGTGCTCAAATAACATGGATGGCATTCACATTATTCACATCTTTGATAATTAAATCATATAATTATCTTAGATATCTCTCCTTATAATATGAATCAAATTCATATTATCTATGATAATTAAATCACATTTAATTATCAATTTTCTCGATGCTTGGATACATATATCAACAATGAAATTACCACTGAACTCTTTCAAGGATAATGCGCTTTCTCCACTGATACTTGGAGATAAGGACAGGGTGATTGTATTGTTCCACATATAGTGACTTGGACATTGAGATCCAATCTCAAATTCAGATCTTGCGGCCCTCCCATATATGCTTGATTAAATTGAGATCGTAGATCTAATCTTCTCATTATATCTGAATCACATCCAGATCAATGTCCAACATTTGGACTAAGATTAGATCACTTCTCTACGAGAGGAGTCACCAAAATCTTGACCCGTTTCATCACTCCATATGAATGGAAGAGTCATGGTTATACAATCGTTTATGATCACATCACCCTCAGGTATTCCCAATACCTATACATTCTGCATACTGGAACACCTAGATTAAACCCGAAGTTTTAGATATCTTTTTAGGCAGTCTCCTTCAGGGTTTTGTCATTAAGTTTTCTCATTCGATCATTATAAGATGGTATCGATCATATACTTTCCAAAAGCATATATCTTACCCAGGTGTTGATCATATACATTCCAAAAGCATATATCAAACCTACAAATTCGGTCAAGCTTCCAAAGAGAGACGACCGTGTACATAATTTGATTCTTCCCAATATCTCATGAGTGAGCTCATGTCTTCCGATTCAGTAGTGAACCTGTATGATCCCTTTGAGAGATCGTATTACTCATATGCCCTTATATTCACACCAGCTCGCTGGTATATAGACCTTGGTTAGGTCATCAACCTATTGGTCTGCCAAATGTACACACTCAGCCATATAGTAACACAACTGTCTCTGGTCAGAGGATGCGTGCCTATATCGTGACAGCATACAACATAGGACTTTGGTTATCTCGATCTCGTTAAGTCAACCCTTTGACTTAACTAATCTGACACCTTAGAATCTTTATTCCTATATAGAGGACATGCATCAAGAGGTTGGTCAGATATCAGCGTATATGAAAAAAGGATTGCCATCTCCTACTCAGGATGGAGATCATCTCTTAACAATCATTTGACGGTGTTTGGTGAGTCCTCAATCTAACTCCTTAGATATTCATCCAAACACTAACATCTATTATTCAATTATTGAATAAGCAACTGTATGATTATTAAGATGGCAATGGTACATAACCCTAATTGTACAGAGGGACCTATTATGCAAATTATTTATTCTTCATTTTAGATCAGGGAATGATTTTTTGCAATAACATTTATTGCATAATGGCTCGCTGTGGGCTCGCATGTCCAACAATCTCCCACTAGCCCAAAGAGCCATTAATGGGCTAATCATTTAAACCCGTACTCCTGTGACAATCATAGGCTATTTAGAAACAATAGCTACGTAAGATTATCAGTCACTCTGTTCCCAAGAGACTATGTCAAGTCCTTTTACGGCACTTGCATATCCCCTAGAAACAGTGCTCGCATCCAACGCGAATGTTGCATCGTATGCAACCAATACTCAATCTTGTCAGTTATAGTGTCCTTGACACTATAGCTTAACAATTATTATAACCAGTATTTCCATAATCCTTATCAGAATACCCTTATTCCTGGAGATCTCTATCTCCTAAGGTATCCATAGGTCAGACCATTTAGATCACTATCTATAAAGTCTTATGTTCTTGAAGATAAGACTTTTAAGATCACTATCTCAAAAATCTTTTCATCTTTGAAGATATTGTTATTACTGCAATCAAGTATTTTATCTCCGTAGTAGGATTAGTAACATTTACGACTCCCACTATATGGCACACATCCGTTTTTTGTACACATCTATCATACACTTAGCTTCTCATAACTTATGCACAAGTGTAAGAAGTTCTAGCATTCACTTCCACAACTCTTTGAGGTACTATCCCTTCAGATAGGTCAGTACCATATCTTAAGTAAAGGAATCCTTCCTTGGGGTTTTCCAAGAATGGAACATGTCCAAGGCGTACTACAAATGTGACAGTCCCAATATCCTCTTCTCTTTGCTTCTGAACAACTTCAGAACTAAGATCTAAGAGGTATCCTTGAGATCATATCTCAAGATATGGAATAGCTAGTCTATAAAACACTTATTATCATCCTTATATCATTCTAAATGATTAAGATATTATCTACATTTAGCACGATGAACACAAATGGCAGTCCCACTATGCTTCACATGGTTCATCAAGATTCCATCTGAAATCATAACATTTATAATTTCATCAAATCTTATGTTCCAACAACAAGAAGCTTATTTGAGTCCAAATATGGAGTTCTTTAGCTTGCACACCTTGCTTTCCTCAACAATGAAGCCATGGGGCTACTTCACGTGAATATCCTCAAAGAGGTATTCATAGAGGAATACAATCTTGACTCACATCTTGAAGATTCCATAGTCAAGTTGTGTAGCTAGGTTTAGCTAGATTCTGATGGGTTTAAGCATGGTCACTGAAGAGCAAGTCTCATCAAAAGCAATTTCTTCTCTTCGGTGTGTAGCTCATGGATACGAGCCGTGTTTTAAAGGTCCCTACCTTCTCATCAGATTCCCTCTTTCTCTTGAAGATCTATTTACACCATAATGGGTTTACCCATATAGGTGGATCCTCGAGGGTCCATATACAACATTTGTATATGAAGTCTAATTTAGATTTTATTGCTAACATCCATCTTTCCATGCTATGATCTTCAGAAGCTTCATCACATGAAGTCAGATCATTAACAGATTCAACTGACACATAGAATCCATCTTCAAACTTATTTGAAGAGGTATTAGTGTTTCATCTTTAATTATTCTTTTAGTTTCTAATTTTAGGAGTCTCGTTATCTTCTCAAGATTAAATGAGTTCCTTCACATCATTTGATCTTGATTCTCAAGAGTCTCATCCTATAAGAATATCATTCTCATAGATGCGATCTTTTAAGAATCTCAAGGTCATAAAGTAGGAATCCAATACCATCCTTTATTTCCCTAATGAAGTAGCACTCTCAGTTGCTGAATTCCAACTTACTTGCCTGGAACCTTATTAAGGATATATATTGTAGTCTCTACTATATATATACCTTGGAAATTAAGAGGTAATTATGCTAAGATTCATCATTGATCAAATCATGTCACGCATGATAAAAAATTGTATCTCCCTACAACTCTATTGAGATTAGGTACATTAGGAGGATTGAGATAGGAATGATATTCATATCTCCATAAGGCATTCCATGAATTCATCTAATAGGTACAAGCTACCTAGGTTAGATCAAATTCATTTCATCTTCCTTCAAACTTTGGTTCAAAACCAAAATTGTGAAATCTTTGAACATTTCAAAGGTTTCTTAGGTGAAGGGAAAAAAAACTCATATCACAAATAATCATCAATGGATATCATATATTATTAATGTTGACATTGATATAGATTATCTATATACATCAATATGTATGAGATCTTGAATACCTTAACATCTTGCACCATTCCAAGGAAGGGTGTATTGGATATTTTCACTTTTAAATACAATATTCACAAGTATGTAAGAATTGAACCTTCAGGCAATCTAAAGTTTCATCTCTTACTAGTCTATTGATCACAATAACAAATAAATGTCCAAGGCTTGATGCCAGATCATTGTCAAATGATCTTTATCCTCCTTTGATCTTATAAGGTTTAATTTTAAGTATTTAGAAATGTTAATGAACTATTCATTGATTTTCTAATTTAGTAGAGTCCTCCAGATATCAAAATACTGTCAGAAATATATCCATCTTAACGATTTATGATAGGTCTATTCCAGAATTTATGTTTATTTCCAATATTTAGAAATAAACAATGAGTGTATTCGAATATCCAGGTCATAGAGACATTCTCTAAGACTAAGGGCTCTCCCACTAAAAATATGAAGTCTATTTATCCAATAGAGATTGTTGCAACAATTGCATCAATATCCATGCGGATGACTATTAAACCTTGAGTTCAAATTTTCTAGTCTTCTAATACATATGCAACCAATTGCAAGTGTTATTCGACTAATGAGATACAATTATCAGACTTTTAATCTTATCCAATAAGAAAGTCAATTTCAATGATTAAATGTAGATTATTCTGATGCACTATCTGAGTCCTTCTCTAAGGATCAAGATAGTCTAGATAGTCACACTATCAATACATCAGCTTATTGCAGTATTGGCATTCATCCAACTCTTTGGATTTCATATGGATGTCACAGAAGTATAGCCAACTCTTTGACTTTCCTTCTTGCTTGGGTCCAACCCATGCTTCCACTGCGCTCTATTCATCTGTAAACAAATATTGCTTAAGATAAAGGATCTCTTATGTTGAAATCAAAAAATTTCAATATAAAAGTATTTCAACATTTATACATGATTCATTCAATTCATACAATATGAATAATATGAAGCATCATGAATGACCAGAGTATAGATAGTAGAATGATGACACTCATCATATCTACATCCATCAAAACTCTTAAAACATTGGTTCAGGTAGGTACTCAAACAATTTGAATACATTATGTCTTATAGAGCCACCATTCTACATGATGCAGAGAACCACGTCGTTCATGATTAAATGTCGAGAGCACATATGTATGCCAGAACATCTTCTTAGAATATTATAAGGATTAATTTACAATCACGATCATCATCGACATGTCACTTCCAAAGTACATTCGATGAGCCATCAAGATTATAGAGACATACAAACCCTAGGGCTGTAGTCCTATTATCTATTTAATTGTTATTCCTCATTATTATAAGGAAACTTGCACATTGCTACCACATACATCATGTGTCCAATTGCAAGTATAATATCTTCGTCATGGATCCGATCCATGATATTTTACTGTTTATTTTGAGTATAGTATTGAGTGAGTTTAATGAAGGATTATCTGAAATAAGAAATTTGCATAAATGTATACATATATAAATATACTTTACTTTTATTTAGGATTTTTTATATCAAAGTTGTACTGCCTTGTCAACATTGAAAGTTCATTCCCTTAATTACTTTCAATGTAAAAGATATACTTACCATTATATCTCAAGCAAGATCTGGGATCTCCTTCCTTATCTTTGTTACATCACAATAATATGACAACCTGTAACTCGGATAAAAAGAAGCGGGAACTTATTCCACCTTACAAGTCCAACTTGTATTCCCAATTCGGTCTTTAACACCTGGGCCCACCACCCTTAAGGTGATGTTGACCCGTCATTAATTGAACCAACCGTCAACATGAATACAACTCGCTATGCGCAATCCAATATCGCCCCAATAATATGAGGACCCGATATCGTGGTCACTATGCATAAGTCCTAACTCTTTTGAGAAGCGAAGAGCCCGATCCAGATGCGCTTGCATACAGGAGCTGTCACTTCGGACAGACGTATCCTACATGTAATCCCCGGCGACGGAAACCCTTCGCCTTGACGGGAGACCATGGACGTTACTTATGTGATCCTCCACCTCATATTCAAATTCTAATTAATCATCATGAATCATATTCATTATGATTAATTCTTCCAAGGGAAATAACATCTCTATTAATAATAGAGTGTTTTAGTTTTAATTGGATTCCAATTAATTTAATCATATTAAATTAATGATCCAATTAATATTCAACAAACATTTTAATTGTTACTTGAAATATGGTATAATCTCAAATACGTATAAATTCAAATTATAATAATTAGAAAAATACATCATGATCTCTCAGGCATCATACGTTCCCTACCCGTTGTCATGTCCAGTACCGACGGGAGTGGGACAGACCACACACGGTGCAACCTGCTACCCCAATGCTCCCCGACTAGACACCATATCCGCCTCGGGAAAAAATAAAGCCGAGCCAATCATTTTGTATTTGAGATGATCATGGATCTTTCAACCAAATTATACCATATAGTAATAATCAAAATCATTTTGATTATAAGGAAATTTGCTAGACAAATTCCCAAAGCCTATTCAAGTAACAAGTTTGTTGAAAGTGTATCAAGCAACCAATTGGTGATCTAAATCTAATCTAATCATTCATTAGTTGAGGCAATGTCATTTAAGGGAATAATTATTGTTCTAATATTTCTCAAATCTTATCCACAATTATTCAAGGAAATTAACTATTAATTTCGTAATTTTCTTAAACGACAATCACTAGGTTTTGGATAATGATGCAATTTCCAGCAGTGACCCTCACTCACTAAAAATAGCATTTCTCATTCATTTTAAATCCAAATTAAGCAAAATCAATTTCCATAGATTGATAACTTGATTTAAAAACGAAATCATGTGATAAACACGTATTTCCAGGTGTTTTATAATCGCAATTAATATCTTAATTACGTCTCTAATCGCCATCCCCGAAACAGTGGACATATGGTCAATAAAACGGTCATATCTTGAGCAAACGGAACCCAAATTACGCAAACTCAAATTCCACATTTTCCTTATTCAAAGGGAAACATTATCTATGTGATAGATTAATGTTTTAATATTTCAAACAGGGTCGAAAAATTATCACAAGACAGGGCTGCGAAAAATGAAATGCTAAAATCTTCACGAACCCAAATGAGCCCAAATTTTCGTTGGTTCATGGATCATATGCAAGACCTTCGTAAACCTGGCTCTGATACCACTTGAAGGATATGGAATAATCCTTAAGCATGTCACAGAAGCGTGAGCATCATAGCAAATACGATGAAGAATGACTAGTTGGACTAGTTGTTCTATGTAGCAGAATTTAAAAAAAATCATGTGACGAAACCACATGATCCAAGAACAATTCTCGAATTATTTCGTCTAAACCACAAACAAGTAATAGGATTACCTCTTAAAGTGTGGTTGCAATCAAGTCTCTAAACCAAGAGGCATCCTGTCTCAAGTCCGATCCGACGGAGGAGACACTTGCGAGCGCGTTGATAAGACGTGTGCTCCTCACAATCCATGTTGATGATCTAAGCAGTGGATCTCCAGATCTCGTCACACAAGATCCAACATCTTCTTCACGAGCGATACGCACTGAAGGAGATGGGGATCCACAAGTAGATGATCCGGCAGCATAATGACGATGTTGCATCGATGACGACTCTAACAATGGCTCCATGGTGGACGACCATTATAAGTGAGAAAGGCTTGGTGTGTGGAGAAAGACAGAGAGAGAGAGAGAGAGCATTCATTATTGTGTACATTGAAGAGCAAGGGGTGCCTCTTCTTATATAGGGTTTTGGGAGTCCATGGATCCCAATCAATGGACAACACACAATCAATGGTTGAGATTGATTTGTGTTTCTTTCAATGGCTAAGATGTTGTTGTAAAAACACAACAACTAATTATTTAATTTAAATTAATTTTCATTTATAAATCAATAAAATTAATTTCAAATTATATCATCTTTGATAAGAGAAAATATAATGAAGAGAAAAAACCAATCTCCTCAAAAGAGTGGATGGCTACTCTTCTCCTCATGGAGAGTTGTAGCCGTCCACTTCTCTTTGGTGGACTTGGTCCATCTCTTCTAATTATCATGAGATCCCATTATCTCATGATATATATCATCATCTCTTGTCAACAATATTTTCACCAAAAATTAATTCCAAATTATCTTATGGAAAATATCAACCGTGCCATTGAAATTATGTGAATCTCATTCACAACCCAAAACTAAATATAATTATATTTTCAATTAATCATTCAATGTGAATCCAATTCACATTAACAATTCAGCAACAAATATAAATCACAATATGCTCTCCTTAATATATTATAAATCATATTTATAATATATATATATGATTAATATGGATAGTGCTATCCACATTGTTCATATCCATGATAATTAAATCACATTTAATCATCTTGGATCTCTATTCTCATGTACCCAAATAACATGAATCACATTCACATTATTCACATCTTTAATAATTAAATCGTATTTACTTATCTTAGATAACTCTCCTTATAATATGAATTAAAGTCATATTATATATGATAATTAAATCATATTTAATTATCAATTTTCTCGATGCTTGGATACATATATCAACAATGAAATTATCCGTGAACTCTTTCAAGGATAATGCGCTTTCTCCCGGATACATGGAGATAAGGACAGGGCGATTGTATTGTTCCACGTATAGTGACTTGGACATTGAGATCAAATCTCAAATCTAGATATTGCGGACCTCCCAGAGATGCTTTATTAAATCAAGACCGTTGATCTAATCTTCTCATTGTATCTGAATCACATTCAGATCAATGTCCAATATTTGGACTAATATTAGATCACTTCTCTACAAGAGGAGTCACTAAAATCTAGACCCGTTTCATCACTCCGTAGGAATGGAAGCGTCATGGTTATACAATCGTTTATGATCACATAACCCTCAGGTATTCCTAATACCTGTACTTCCTGCATACTGGAAGACCTAGATTAAACCCGAAGTTTTAGATCTATTTTAGATTGTCTTCTTCAGGGTTTTATCATTAAGTTTTCTCATTCGATCATTGGAATATGGTATCGATCATATACTTTCCAAAAGCGTATATCATACCCAGGTGTTGATAATATACTTTCCAAAAGCATATATCAAACCTACTAATTCAGTCAAGCTTCTAAAGCGAGACGATCGTGCACGGAATTCTATTCTTCCCAATATCTCATGAGTGAGCTCATGTCTTCTGGTTCAGTGGTGAACCTGTATGATCCCTTTGAGAGATCATATTACTTATATGCCCTTATATTCACACCAAATCGCCAGTATATACACCTTGGTTTGGTCATCAACCTATTGGCCTGCCAAATGTACACACTCAGACATATACTAACACATTTGTCTCCGGTCAAAGGATGCATGCCTATATCGTGACAACATACGACATATGACTTTGGTTATCTTTATCTCGTTAAGTCAACCCTTTGACTTAACTAATCTGATACCTCTGAATCTCTATTCCTATGCAGAGGACCTGCATCAAGAGGTTGTCCAGATTTCAACCTATATGGGAAAAGGATTGCCATCTCCTACTCAGGATGGAGATCATATCTTAACAATCATTTGACGGTGTTTGATGAGTCCTCTATCTAACTCCTTATATATTCATCCAAACACCAGCCACTATGATTCAATTATTGAATCAACATCTATATGATTATTAAGATGGCCATGGTACATAACCCTAAATGTACAGAGGGACCTATTATGCAAACTATTTATTCTTCATTTCAGATCAGGGAATGATTTTTTGCAATAACATTTATTGCATAATGGCTCGCCGTGGGCTCGCATGTCCAACACCATCTTTTCTCAGTCTATTGATCCTATCAACAGATAATTGAACAAGATTTTTATCCCAAATCACAATCGAATGATTTCCATCCTCTCTATTTCTTTTAGGTTTTTTATCAATGCGTGTTACATTCATGACATATTCATCAATGCATAATTCATAGGGTCCATCCGGTGTTAGAAGACCATCCGCAATATATTTATCATAACAACTTATGACAAGTTTATTACATGATAAGAATGAATATCCATTTTTAACTAGCATTGATATAGATATAAGGTTCCTTCTAACACATGGAACATAAATACGCATTTTAAGTTCTAGGACTCTCCCACTAGATAATGATAGTCTACATGTATGACGGCGAATGCTGCAACATTTGCATCAGATCCTATCCTTATGACTATCTAACCTTCATCAAGGTTTCGAGTTTACTGAAATAGATGCAATAAATTGCATACATGAATAGAAGCACCAGAATCGATGATCTAACTACCTTCTCATCCTACGAGAAAATTGGTTTCAATGATAAAAGAAGATTTTATACATCTTTCTCGATAGTTTTTAGGTATTCTGGGATGTTACGCTTCCAATTCCCTGGCTTTTTGTAGTGATGACAAACATCAATCTTTTCGATGTTATTGATGAACACTCCTCCCTTCGCAACTACTTAATGAAGAGAAGGATGTCAGATTGTCGTAATCCACGAAGAGAAGAGTGACTCGATCAAACAAAAATAAGAGAGTAGAGAGGGAATATGAAAAATGAATTAAAGTTTATCTCTATATCTATTTTAACTTGATATAAGCAGGTAAGTTCCATGGGTTAAACAAAAGGAGGCAATACTCAGATTTCAAGATTGATGATTTTTGTGATTGATTTTTCTTGTTCATAAAAGTTTTTTTTATGATTTTAATTTTTTTGGTTTTTATTGGTTTTCAATTTTGCAATTTTTATTTTATTTTATTTTGTAATTTTTTTATTATCAAATAATGATTAATTTGGGAAAAATGATGATGTTATATAATAGGTGGAGTATATTGTAGTGTACTATTCTAATATAGTAGAAATAAGAAAGAATTTTTTTAATTTTTTTATTTTTCAGAAAAAAGGAAGAATAAATTTTACAAATGATATACTAACTATATAGTAGAGATATGAAATATAAATTAGATGTGATACTATATAGTAGGGACGTGAAAAGATATCGAGCAACGTGTTAGAAAACACATAAGAAGAACTCAAAACAAGATGAGATTTAAAAACTCAAAATAGAATAATGAAGGGATGAAAAATCATCAAAAATACGACAAACCCCAATCGGGCAGTTTGGTAACTACCCTAGAAAATCAATAAGAAATGAAGTCTCTATAGTCTCCAATAGTAACCTACATTACAAGGGTACAAGTGCAATAAAGTATAAAAACGTCTACAAAAGTGTCCTTGGTCAGGGACTAAAATGAATGAAAAATAAGTTTTGTTGCACTTAGGTCCCCGTACAAGGACCTAAATGCAAATAACAAAAAAGTTAGAGGTGTGGCTGAATTTCAGAATACTTGTAGGGCTTCTTATGTAGTTGTTGTTCCACCTCTTCGGATTGAACAATTAATATTAGAACGACAGATGTGATTTGGAGCTTTGATTGGTGCCATGCGTCATCCACCTACATCTTTGAGCGTTGTTCATATTATTCCCTAAAACTGGGTAGGCAGGGCGATGAAAGAACTCCATGCGGCGATTGGAAGCTCTGGTTACGTGGAAGATAGGCTCTGATTAAGAAATTTATCGGATGTAGGGCCCGAAGGGGGCTCCTCCTCCTTCGAGCTTGCCTACTGCGAGAGGAATGCTGGAAGAAGAAGCATTTAGGGTTACAGGTCGAATGCGTGTCCATTTCTGATTTCTCCTCTTATGGATGTGCAATAGATGGCCATGCACTTCGTGTGTTGTTGATCAACTGATAGACAACTTGTAGAAGGCTAATAATAGCTTGATTCTTGATATAACCGACCAGGACAATATTGTTGTTTTGCATATAACAGAATGTATAGAACATTGTTTGCAGCTTAGATTTAGTATGAAACTGAATCCAGTGGGTGAGGGTTTCGAAGCTAAATGGGTGCTAGATGATTAACCACCCTAAAGCAGTGATTAAACGTTGGAAAATGTTATGAAGATGAAAGGAAATAGGTAGCAGAGGAAGGAACCTGGGAACTAAGGTTATATGAGCCTCTGGTTATTGCTCGATACACCGATGATTTCTTGGAGCTGGACGCGACGGTTCAGGCCACGATGCAAGGATGAAGAACTCTCGAAACGCCTCCCCGATGTCTCCTCTTCCATGCGTAGTATCGATCTCTCCCGTCGGTCACCGGAGGAGGATGAATCAATGCTTTTAAGGTAGGTACTCGATCAGGTAAAGTTGATGTTGAAGGGAGTTGTTTGTTATAGGTAAACTTGGTGGGATTAAATAGGGACAAAGATGAACAGTTAGGATGAATCCAAGGGTAGGCGTTAATTAGGGTTATTAGGGCTAGAAATGGATGGGTTATATATGGTTTTGGTAGTTAATCGAAGTGGAAATAAATGGGTGAAGTTAGGGCATTAGAACAAGCACAACAAATTCTTGAGGTTGAAAAAGCATTATGGTGCTGATACATTTCACCACTACATTAATCCAGAAATAATAATTAGTATAAATTTTCTATAAATATTAAATAGGGTTATTTGAAAGAGATATAAAAAAATATAAATAATTAAATAAACTAAATTATGATGTTATATATAATGCATATTTTAGGACATATAAATAAAATATTAATAAATATACATAAAATATAGTTGATAAAAAACATATACAATTTTAATTAAATATTTTAATAAATAAGATATCATTTTTATATTTTATTAAATTATATAATAATAAATAAGTTTTGTGTAAATTTTTATAGATTTTACTAAATTAATTTACATATATTAGGAAATACATGTATATACACTACAGTTTAAATTTACTTATTTATAGGGATTTTTTTTATTTTGGTATATTAAATAAGGATTTAATTTTTGTATTTTATTTTATAAATAAATTACAAGATCAATACAATAACGAAAAGTTGTTAAATCACGTGTACACAAAAATAGTATGTACAAAACAAAATAAATAGTCCAGATTCCAAATTGTCGTTAGGTCCAAAAATATACTTTTTGCAAAAAGACTTCATTTTCAATGAAATGGTCGTCATGTATTGGAGAATTTATTTCATAAACGTTAAAGTTAGGTAGAGTGAAATTCGAGCATGTATGATGAAGTTATGAAGTTCAGAAATTGGGAAATTGATAATCTGGAAATCTGTTTATTTGGAATACTTATAGGTTGGATTTTTTTATCATTTTTATATTTTTATATACATTTTTTTAAAAAAAATTAGTGAATCGATTAGTAAAAACATGTACATATGAATTAAATAAAATTAGTTCAATCTTGTATATATATAATAATAAATAAATGGAATTAGTATGTTATGTACAACATTGGATACGTTTGGTATTTCTTCATTATCTCCCCCCTGGCCTACTTTATTATTTGTCGACCAAGCCATGCTGACTTGGTCTCAAGGATTAGGTTATATAAATATATCTTACATCTATATTTATATTTCTTGAGTCATATTGTACAATATATACATATTTACAGTCTGTCGTGTTTTCTTTTCTTTATTTTTATTTTTCTTAATTTTCTATTTTTTTAATGCATTAAAATGCATTATTTATGAAAGTACTTTCAATAAAAAGTTATTATTAATGCATATTTACATGTATTTGTTAAGGGTTTAAGGCAAAATACAACAGAAGTGTTAATGAATCATGAACAAATCAACCCCCTATACTTAAACTTTACTAGTCCCTTAGCAAACACTTATTTGAAGAATAAGGAAAAAGGAAAAAATCGAATGAACTTATTTTCCTAAACCAATTCATGAGAACATATAAAGGAGATAGCATGATCGGGCCTTTGAATAAGCATTTTATAGGAGCTTTAACTAGGTTTAGGATTTTAATCTCTACAATCCTCAAGTTTCACATATTATTATTCAAGTTCACCTAAAGAGTGAGCTCAGATCCACTTATTCATATCGATAACTCTTTCAACCATGAATTCAATTTGTGGTGTGTGTGTAATGTGTGTAATGTGTTAGATTTGCCTACTTAAGGAGGCAAAGAAATCGACCGCCCCAGTAAGGTACTCCATGGCATCCTCATCCAGCTACTTGATCTTCGAGGAGGGGGGTATTCCCTTCTAAGTTCAGGTTGTGTTGTGCCCACAATCAAAAGAGTAAAGAAGATAGCATAAGGAGAAGAGAAAAGGGGTGTGACCGGTGTAGTAACTTCTACTTGTGAAGCTTGGTTGGTGTAACCAAGTCTCCACCAAGATATGCAGGATCTAACAAACTTAGACATTTTTTGTCAACAATGTACTTCACGAACGTTTCCCCTATGGATGTATAATCTTTTGGTTGTTACATTTTTGGGGTACTAGGAACAATTGCAGTACATTTTTGTGTGCCCTGACGGATCTAGAATCTTTTGTTCCACCCTTGTTTTGGGATTTTAAAAAAATTGTGCCAACATACCATCCCTCATCTGAAGCTTTGTTTCAACCTGACAATACCAATCTTTAGACATTTGTGCCACTAGAGAAGAATGAAAATGCACAACTAAAATGAATTGATGCTCGTAACACCGTGAAAAACGAGTTAAGTATGGAGTGCATGTGTCCAAAATTGGTCCACTCTTAAGAGTTGGATGACACCAGGTGTTCTACTTAGGCATGTTTACGTTGAATTCCGAACATGGTCTTATGGAACGCAAAGATTTAATCAGAGACCTGAAATGTCTAAATTCCATCTCCTAACTAGGCTCCTTGGAAGTTCGGATCAAAGTGATCAAGCTTCATACCTTAAACTATTTCCAATCTTTAGTTCAAGAACTCAAACTTATTCTGAAAAGTGCAAATGCAATTGCAACAATGCTTTTGTGAAATATTTTTTCCGAATTTTACTCATTTTTATGTGTTTTTACAATTTTCATATTTTTATGGTTTTAGAACTTTCTATTTTGTATTAATTTTGTATAGTTTAATCGATTTTTATAAATAACCATATTTTACAAGATAAGTTTCCAATATTTTTTGATTAATAAACTGATGTATTTTACAAATTTTTAATACAAAGATTTTAAGTATTAAGTTTATTTACACATGTTTATAAAAAAGGATTTGAAAATAAGAATTATACACTTTTAAATACACATTTTAAATATTTAATTTTAATAAGTATTTAAATAAGGATTTTAAATAGGAATTTTACATAAATTTTATTTATATACAAGGCTTTTATTATTACTTAATAGATAGCTTTTAGAATAGATTTTACCCACACCCACTTTTTATGTATTATATGTATAGAATACATAAAAGTATGACTTATGGATAGAAGTATATATTCAATATATATGCACTCCCCTATCCTTAGCTTATGTTATGTCATCATACTACCAAAAAGAGAAAACGGATGGCACAACACATGCTAAGTAAAAGTGGGTGAAAAGAACGAAAGAATAGAAGTTAGTCACCCCCATATACTTATTATCCGCTCATTGTAAGTATGGTTGAAGACCAAAATGAGGTGATTGAAGGCAACGAATAAACAAACGAAAGAAGAAACGAAATCAATGGTATCACTTGATCCCAACTATATTTACGATTAGGTATCTTAAGTATAGAAAAGAATGTGGCAAAAATTGGGGACGAATGATGGGTGTAAGAGAATGTACACAAAGAATAGTAAAAAGATCATAATACTAAAACAAAAAATCAATGGAAACAATCGCCCCCCTATACTTATGATTTGGTATCCTAAGTATAAAGACGAGCAAAAATGGGGATGATTGGGATCTAAGAAGGATGTAAAAGTGTTATGTTCTCAAGAAAACGAATAGAATAGGTCTCTGTACAGGACAAAATGAAAAGGAAAAGTAGTCATATGTCCCATACAGAATAGATCACCTCAACCTACGTCTTACGGTACATACGTTGTGAAAGTGCGAACCAAACCCTAGTTGACTTTGTAGAGCTACCTTTATAAGTGAATACTATATGTGGCATCAGTCTCTCTACCATAGTAAATGTCTCTAGTATCCATCACACCATCCGACTCTCTGATGTGCTCCTCCTCAAAATTGCTAGAACTAAGAAACTCTGGTAAGCAATAATATGGCTCTAGATCCTCTAAATTTAAAGAATCAAGAAATGTATGTATTATATATGTAATAGCTCATCAAATTGCTGCTCCATCTGATCTGTCTCTAGGTACAAGTCGCCCTCAGAAGAACCACCAACTGTTGTGGATGATCCATTGAGGAATCCCATATTAATCTACATTATTCATCTATAATATCTCTCTCACTTAAGAAAACCAATTGAATTAACTAATTATTAGCAGTAATTAAATTTTATAGTATTCTGAATAATTAACCCAAAGTATTTTGTATTAGTAAATCTATTATTGTGCCTATAGCTTATGTTTTTATCACTTATTAAAAATCTAATAAAAATGATATTAATATTCTAAATAATTAATTCAACAAAATTTATAAATTAAAAATCCCAAAAATAAGAAAATAAAATTAAATACGTATCTTTATTAGGTTAATCTACTAAAAAATAGTTTCTTTGTATAAATGGCATCTATCACTTTGAGTATTACATGAACTTGTAAATCTCATTAGATCTACAATTTTCATGTTGAACACCTTTTCTAATTTCACCTCTAACAATTTCTTTTTGATTTTTTTAATTTATTTTTCATTTATCTGGATTCTAATTGGGCCACGTGGTGCCACCCGCTTCTGCCATGTATCTTGCTCCCATGCAACCACTAGCCTCACTTTAGGACCGTCTAATGATTACTGATACTGTTACGTTATCATCTCCCCTGCTCTACTATTGACTGCTCGATTATCACCACCAGGTCATTTGCACCTCTCAACCATGCCCAAACTGTAACCGTCTGATTGCAAAATCAGACAGTAACTTCATGATAAACCTCTCCTTTCTCATCTCCAAGAGGCGTGATCTGATTAACCATCTAACTCCTTCCCATCGCCATATCCATCAACCTCTACTACCAACTTCCTCATGGAACTCCTCCAATCCATGCCAACCCTTAACTCTCACTTTGTCCCAACTACTAGCAACATACATGCAGATGAAACTGCCTAGAAAACCACCAGCAACCATAAGTCCCCTCGCCAAATACTCCTTCGCTAGCACCCAAAACAGTCTTCCACCATTAAACGGGCAAAGGACCGGTATCTCTCAACGCTTAGGTGAGAATGATAGGGTCGATTGATGATGCAAAGATGACCTTCTTCCTCGATGAGACCCATGGTGAAATGCCATGTTATAGTTTTATATTAGTGCTTGTTCGAGTATTCCATCACGACTGGATGGTTAAGAGACGATCGAAGGCTTAATGTCAACCTCAACTCAAGCCTATTGATCACCTCCTACGTATTAGCTTCAAGGTCAGATTAGTTGGGATTTGAATTTTGCTTTGTTTTTAAATTTGATTTGCCTTGTATATAGGTCCACTACTAACTCTGATCAACGCTTCACCTTCATCGTGATTTCTATGTTCATTCTGGAGGCATTGATCACCTTCTTCCTTCTTTCATGTCCAGATCACTCCATTCCCATTATTCTCTGATTGCGGGATAAGAACCCACTAGGGTCCCATCAACTCCACCTCACGACCCTTTATTCACTCACAATCCGCACTCACACACTCTTCAATTCTTAAGCTATGGTTTGACTAACTTTGCATGTCGAGAGAGCATCCAAAGATAAGAATCTAGATAGAGTTCCGAACAGGGGCTCTACCTCAGATGACCAGACATTGTATGTTAATTTCAGATTCTCTCATGCCCTGCCTAATAGCTAGCATCTTTGCAAGGTATCCAAGCATCTTCATCGACCTTCAAGAAACCCAATGCAGGAAGGATGAAAAAGCTCGATATCGTCGGAACCCAAACTCTTCCACCGTAGCATGGAGAAGAAAGATGGGCACGAAAGTATAAGTATTGTTGGATTAGGCCCAAATGGGAGTGATCTGATGGTCTAATTTCATCCATGTTATCACCTTCGAATCTGCAAATCTGGACACTGATGAATCCATGATTCAATAACATTATCTCTGCATTTTCTCTTAAAACCCTTAACAGATACATGTAAATATATTTATTAATTTTCATCTTTTATCAAAAGCATACTCTTGAATAAAAATGCACTTTTATGCATTCAAAACATGTAAATGAATAAAAGAATAAAAATAAAAAAAAATAAAAAGAAGGCAAATTGTAGATATGTATATATGTATAATATGACGTATAAAATATAAATAGCTGAAAGATATATTTATATAATCTAACCCCGAGACCAAGTCAGCATGGATTGGTCTACAAATAAATAAGTAGGGGGAGATATGGAAAGAAAACAATAAAAATAATTAATTATTCACTTTATACACTCTTCATTATCTATAAAATAAATATCAAATCCTCATTGATTTTTAATATTTTATATTTATATATTTTTCATCAAACACATTTTCTAATTATTTCTAAAAATGCATAGAAAAATATAAATATAAGTTAAAAATATTATCTTGTACATATGACAAGAAATCAAACTTTTAAATTATCAAATTCTCAACATCCGAATATCATAACTTTCTCATATGAACTCCAATTTCATTGTGCTCACTTTAAATTATAAAATAATATTATATAATTAATGAAGCTGATTTCACTAAAATTGGAGTCTGTTTGCAAAAAGTTGGTTTTGGGACCTAATGACAACTAGGTTTCTGGGCTATTTATTTTATCTAAAACACATTATTTATAGTTTTAATGATTTTGTAAATTTTATTTATTTTCATAATCTTGTATTTAAACCATGATTTATTTCAGAATTTTCTAACATTAAAAATTATTTTAAATAAATCGAAAAGCCTATTTTACATATAAAATCAAATAGTGTAACATATACCCATATTTATTAATATATTTAAATTAATTCATTAAAATCCACAAAAAAACATATATATTATATTTATTATTATAATAATTAATAAAATATAAAAATAAGGTATTATTTATTAATTTATTAAGTTAAAAATCAAATACATATTTATCAAGTATTATTTATTCATATTTATTAATATAATATTTATATTCCACAAATTATTTATTATTTATAAAACTAATTATTTAATTTAAATAAATTAATTATTTATATTTTAAATTTTATACCTATTTAAAATTACATCATTTACTATTTAATACCTAATTTGCAATATAAATACACTATCTGGCCAACCTAACACGTGTCGGCACTTGGTTTTTCTTCCTCAAGAACTAAGCTCGTTGTAGATTGTTTCACGTGCCTCCCGTTCGCCTAATTCCCCTATGTCCCTCACTCATCCTAAACCCAATCCTACCCCTCGAATCCTTTGACCTAACAAACCTGATTCATTCTACCCATTGATTCCATCCTAACTCCCCACTGATCTATCTATAAATCTCTTCAAAGTTGCCTCGTTTTAACTAACTACTCCTTCTCCAGAACCATCTGACCGAGATCCCTACTTCCTCCATATATTATGGCCTTCTCTGCATGTGACAGCACCCAAGGTCGACTCCATGTGGAAGAGGGAGCTCAAGTGGAGAGTTCCAAGGCTTCGTGGCCACGCATCACTACCACCACCCCCGTGTGAAGCTCTGGGAACACTGCCCATAGAAGCTACAACCAGAGAGTTATACACTCCCTATCCCCAAGTGACAACCTCATTTTACTTTCAAATTCCTCGATTTATGTGCCCTAATTAGCTCAGTTAATCACTTGATTAAGCTCTCTTAATACCCATCTTTGAATAGCATCCAGGAGTTCATTTCAATTCCAACTCGATTTCACCCAATCTGCATTCTATTTCTGTCAGACATCTTTCATTTCTAGATACCCTATTATAACCAGCAGAGAACCATTAACTTTTTGGTCTGATTCCATAGTGAATCAAGCAAATACTATCATCTTGTAGGTCTTCCAAGCTTCTAGAGCATCAATTTCACCATCTGGATGCACATCGTCTTCGCCAAATCGAAAGAAACATCCGGAGTAAGACTAGGTTGAACCCTAGTTTCGTGTCGACCGATTACACCTTCTCCAACCTCCCCTCACTGTAGGAGAGCCCGGAGGGGGAGGAGCCCCATTCTGGCCCTACTAGAGTGCAGCTCCAACGCTCAACTTCATTGAAGATTGATCAGAAGAAGAAATCAGCCACTGCCGACGTTCAGATTGGCGAAGATCCTCAAGAACGGGCGAGGCACAATCTGCTGAAATGTGCCCAATACTACGGTCCAGATCGGACGAGAGCGTCTAATCCAGGCCGTTCGCATGAAATAATAACAATTTCGCAACTTAGCCCAAGAAACTTCCAGAATTCTAGGCAGCCTCCAGAACTTTATGATATTACATTTAGGTCCCTATGTAGGGACCTAAATGTAATAAAACTTATTTTCTTTTTATTTCAGCGGCTACCAATGACCAAACTACGAACTTTTTATTTTATTTTTTTTTACATTTTTGCCTATGTATACTTTGTGAACTTTGGACCCTTGTTTGATATCATTTTTCCTTGATTTTTTAAAGGTAGTTACACAACTACCCTAATAGGGTTTTGTTATTTTTGTTAGATTTTTCATCGTGTATTTTTCTTATTTTGATTTTTCTAATTTCGCATATGTTTAAGGATTTTTCTTGCCTTTTTCAAGAAGAGATAAAAACCACAAAATACCTCTTTTACCAAGTATAGATATTCTACCTCCTTATGTTCGACCTAGCGAAACTTACCTAGATAAATAAATATTTTAAGATAAAATAGGAGAGAGAAGCCGTGTCTTTACTTCATTTTCTCTCTTTCCTATTTTATTGATCTTTGTTTGATTAACGATGAATCTCTCTCTGCAGTTTTCTACATCGATACATTTATTAATCGTAGGTGAGATCCCTGTTATAAAAATGGCACCGTTGCAGGGGTGACGTTTAGCTATATTTTGATTTTTGAGTTTTTTTGTGACTTTCTGTCTTCCTGATTTTTACAATTTGTTAGAGTTTCTTCGATTTTCTTTCGAGTTATTTTACAGTTTTTACGACTTTTTGCGGCATTCATCGATTTTCTTCTATTCACGACTTTTGTTATTTCTTTGATTTTACAGTTTTTGTGAGCGTTTACTAACAAGTTTTGTAGGGCCTACAAGATCAGCCAGCTTCTTCAAAAGCCAAACTAGTTGAGAGTGCAGAGGTCGACTCCTTCTCTATGAGTCGGTTACAAAGGAGTAGAGCTAGTTGCAGAATTTCTTTTACGTACATTTTTTTGTATTTTGTGAGAGGGGAAGGGTTGCTTGCCTATTTTGACTTTTTGTAGAAGGGGTCCACTAAGGACATCCAAACTTGTACTCAGACTTGAACACTTTTTCGGGGTCTATTTTGCCAAGTGTCGATGTACTTGGGGGACCTCATCGAGGGTTTTCGGTTTTCATCGATTTTTCTTTGTTTCACATGATTTTGTGGAGCCTAGGGGTGTACGCTTGATTGACTAGATGACTAAAGTAAAACTTATATCCCTAGTTCGCACTTAGGTGTAATTCACAAATTTGAAAGTTAATTCATTCTTATGCTAGAGCTGCGGATTTAGGATATGATTTTTCTCGACTTTTCATGCACTAGCCTAGGATCATTTGCTTGTTGGCGTCAGCTATGATCTCTATCTTTGCATACATCATTTTTTCCGCCGCATTCCATGATTCTCCCTCTATGAGAGACATTTTTTAAATTTGAAAAAAGAATTAACCTCCTGCTAGATATTGTTAAAAAGGAGAAAATCATAAAAATAAGAAAAACATAAGAAAAAACTTGACAAAAAATAAAAAATCTGGACTCAAAACTTGTATTGGGAGAGCAATCCCCTCATTGTTTGCCGGTACTCTCCAGATAGTGTGAGGCACGGATACTTAAGGAATAGAGCCCAAATCCCTGGACTTGTACCCTATGCGCTTGGACTACTCTCGGGTCCTGTTACTTGCTGCAAGCACTTGCCTCAGACATTAGTAGAGGTAGTCTTGTTTGGGGTCGGTGTGCACCACCGACTTAAACTTGAACAATCCGAGGAGAGTACACCTGTGAGCTTGATAAATAACTGCTTTATTACCTAACTTTCAAATTGAAAAGACAAAAGATTGAACTTTTACGGTCATCATTGTTTGAAGTTGGTGAACTTTAGGGTTACATTGTATTTGTATGTGAGGTGTGCATTATATTGCGTCTTATACGCCTTCACACTTGTGTTTTTTACTTGACTTCTTGATCTTTTCTGTATATTCTTTTGACGTCGAAGATGACAACCAGACAGATTCTGCGCTTAAACTCCATGAGCTTTCAACGATTCACTGTCTGTCATATGTCTTCACAACCTCGAGATGACCCTCTTCCCGAGTTGATCCCATCTAGTCATTAGGAGAGTCAGACCCAGACTCCCTCGCCTCCTAGCCCTTCTGTTGAGGCTGATCCACGACTCAAATTTTCGTCTATTTCTCCTACATAATTTTCATTGATTTCTTATGAGACTTTTTCTTTCCTAGAGGATTCGAAGATCATGGTTAGAGGGAAGGGATCAATTAAGGATAGAGTCATTGAGGACAGACTGACCAGGGAGACACACACAGCTGAGAGACCCGATCCAGCATTAGATACTAGTACAGGGATTCTTGAGACACTGCAGCAGAAGAGTTTACATATCAGAGATCAGTATAGAGTCCACGATGAGCTGAGAGTTAAGATTGCTCCACTGAGAGCAAGAGACGGGAACCCACCACCACCTGTCGTGGTTCCCGCTACATTGAGAGATGAGTATGACCCAGGAGCCAGGATGTTACACCATTGGATTCGGTTACCACCTAATCAAGTGTCATACGAGCTGAGGTCGTCCTTCATTTCTTTGCTTTCCAAGTACTATACGAACGCTACAGAGGAGTCGTTTATCTTTTTGTAGTAGTTAAAAATGATTTGTGGTACGACTAATTATCCAGGAGTTATGCAGCAGGCTATTCGCCTCAAGGTCTTCCCTTTCATCTTAGCATATAAGACACTTTAGTGGTTAAGTCACTTAGGGGGAGAGATTTCAACATGGGACGATCTGAAGTCCACATTCTAGTGTAAGTATTTTCCTGTAGGACGGATAAACATGATGAGGAGCCATATCTCCAACTTTACACAACTACCACATGAATCATTCCATGAGGCATGGGATCGATTCAAGGATCTTCCAGAGAGATGCCCACATCATGAGATACCTTTGAAGGTGCTTGTACAGAATTACTTTGGAGGACTCCAGCCATATGTACAGGGCCTAGTGAATGCCGCATATGGTGGAAGTTATTTGAATATGGATGTCAGGTCAGTTTGGTCCATCTTTGAGGGGATGGCATAGAATTCACGCATCACTGATTCCACTTGGGCATTCCGAAGGGCCTGCAGCCACCACGCCACAGAGAGCATCAGAAGATGGCACATGTTTCAAAGTTTGAGTCACAGTCTGACATTATATTTATTAATGAGAATCTGACATTAGTCGACGTGATTTAGAAGCAAGTTTAGGATTTACAGCGGCTGTGAGAGTTGGAGAAACTCTCATCACTTCCCCAGCAGTTGAGCAATCTGACGAAGAAGGTGACTGATTTGCAGTTTCAGTACTAGCAGTCACACACTCCTTATTCCACTCCTCAGCATGTTCAAAGATCATTACCCATCCTCCCACCCGTCAGATATAGTTTGTTTAAAGCGAGCCGTTTCAACAACTGAGACTCCGAAGATTGATTGGCATGAGGACCCATCCAATGCTGATTCAAGTCAGATCGCTAGCCCTGGAGAGGTTGATGTTTATTCTCTCGCCATTCTTGAGATCAACGGGATATGGTACGCTCCTTTTAAGCCTTCACCACACTTTACTCCTCAGAGCGTACACCAGCAACAATAGCAATATAGTCATCCATAGCATGGACATCCACAGAATCTCCCGTCGAAACAAGCAGCACCTCCACGTGTCCAAATTAAGCCATCGAGCCTAGCCACGCATGCTAAGCATGTGTGGTCTCGGTAATTTGCAGATCTACCTCATTAGTTGTCCATAATTGCAAAAATGCCCCTACTAGAGGGTTTTCAATAAATTAAGTTACAAGTTTTCCATATTTGCATTTTAATCATTGTAGGTACCGATTTGTGAATATTCTTGTTCTGTTTTATTACATTTATGCCCTTGGATTTCTAGTTGAGTATCTTTTGCATATGAATTGTAATTGAGATGATTTCAATTGCATTCTCTTCTTTATTGAGTTATCTTTGATATGACAAAATTAATTCTCTGATTTGAGATGCCATTTAGGATTTGTTTATAAAAGATAATTTATGTATTGTCCATCATATTAATTAAATATTTGCTTTGAAGTACTCCTCAATTAAACCCCGATCATTATTGTAATGATTTCTTGAGATTTACATGTAAAGTAAGGGTGCAATTGATGGACATATATGTGTGTGTTAATTTAATTCATTGTATTCATTTTGTCTATTATTTAATTTGAAAAAAAATCTTACAAAATGCATTCTCATTCATTTGTCATATGTGATCTACTTTGCATGACATGGTTGTTTCTTTTGACTTAGTTGATTTATCAATCACTTAACATTAACATTGATCACTACTTAATTATGTTAATAGTTAGTGTCACTGTGTTAAACCATGTACTTGCCCAGGTATAAATTAAGTCGAGTCCTCCTCGCGGATATTTTTGACTTGGTTTTGTTGAGTGCTTCTTGGCGCGTGCTATAATGAACACATTTTATCTTAGCCGATTAGTGATTCATCACGATCCTCTATTAGGATATCATGGGTCTCAATCAGATACCTCCCAAGGTCATCATAATGAACCTAATCCATGTAATCGCAGCTGGCAAGAGAACTTAGGACATCTGAACTATGTGTAGGCACGGCACTAGAAGTGTATGATTCTCTTGCCTTCTCAATGCCTACCTTCTCTCCCTCGACACGAAAAGATACCTTGCTAATATCATAATCAAGGAGAGCCTTCAAGGTCTGCAAGAAAGGCCTCTCGAAAATGATTGGGGGTAAGGTGTAACTGTGTAGGGCAATCCATGTCTAGGATAGTGATGTCCACTAGGAATTGCATGCCCGACATAGTCACGATAATGTTCCTCAACACTCCCCGGTCTCTTTACTGATCTATTAGCAAACTAAATGATCACGAGAGATTTGGAAAGAGGACCTAATTCAAGTCTATCAAGTAAATAAGATGGTAACAAATTAATGGAGGAACCATTTTCTAAGAAAGTGCAATCAAATGTGGCATTGGAGATCTCACATCTGACATAATGTGCATGGGATCTCTCTTCTTCTTTGGTTACTTGTTATGTTAGTCAAAATGTGTTTCTATATACGTGACTTTTTTCCTATGTGTTGTACATATGTTCTTCAATTTGTGCTTGTGTAGGAAAATGATCCAAGGCATCATGGAGTGGAATTTTCAGAAATATGTGATCTTTCAACAATCTTTCAGTCTTTGAGTCACATCACTCTTTATTGATTTTTTTCTTTCCTTTACCAAATAAAGCGGCAGGAAAAGGAACAATTTTTGGAATATTAAAGTTCTCATTTTTATTCATGGTATTGGATTCAACATGTATATTGAGAGTATCAGAATTATGTACAAATCTCTTTAAAACATGAGAAGAAAATCCTTTGGGAGTGTATCCATGGGTTGGCATGATATCATCATTAGAATCACATGTGTTCATGTCTATTGTCTTAGCGTCGCTCCCATATCTGGCATCACCATGTATATCATCATCAAGTATGCTATCATCACGGTGCTCCTCCTCAACATCAGAACGTAGCTCATCATCTATAGATTGTCGCTCCTCATTATGTGTGACACTCTCCTCATCTAAATCAGGTGCTGGTGGCTGTCTACCTCTCTTGAGATGAATGAAGTTAACTAAATAATTATGAAAAGTGACCTCACTAGTAGATCTGTTTGTGCTCTATACCCCATCTAGATGACGATGCTTGTTGTTCGGATTCATCTGTGGTTGTGCTAGAAGGGTAGCACAAGGCATTGTTAACTCATCAAGGTAGTAGTTAACCCGCTCCATAACATTCCTATGTGCTACATGGAGCGTATTAAGCATGTCCATAATCTGGTTTAGGGCTAAGAATTTTGCAGATAACTCATGCTCAGAAGCCTGCCCATGGCTCTCTAATCTCTCTTGCTTATAAGTGTGCAGGACTATCAAGTTTATGGTTGTTAAAACCATTGATGTGTATAATATGACTGTTGTTGCTGGCGGTGGTAATGTGCAACTGGAGAATGGTGAACTAGTCTTTGATAGGAGGAATGGTAAGAATGATGCTGCATATACTATCCTTGGTGCTGATAGTGTGGACGTCCATGCTGTTGGTGCATTTGTTACGGAGTCTAGTGGACGCTCCATAGTGCAGATTTACAAGGAATTGGGGCGTACCATATGCCATTGATCTCAAAAGTGGAAGGTGTGTCAACATTATCTACTACAGCTGCACTGATCTATATTTGACTAGCAGTGGATGAATCCTCAGGCTAAGCTAATTGTGGAGTGAACATAGAAGACCCTACCTCACCCCATATAAAGTGTACCTAATGGGTGGGAGGAGCGGGAAAAGAACTTCATATCTACTAAAGTGTACGTGGCTTCAGGATCTGTCTCTGAATGTACTCCACCTTCTTTGCCAAATTACTCATCTGTTGAGGTAATGAAGACAAGTTCTCCAACTCTCGCAACTTATGCGACTCCTGAACTTGCTTCAGAATCACGTCAATGACAATCATCCTCTCAGTAATGAATCCCATATCGACATATCGTGAATCAGATTCGGCAATGTTGGAAGCTTTCTAATGATCTCTATGATGTTGTAGCTTAACGGTGTCCTCGTATGCATGAGTGGAATCTACAACTCTAGAGTTCTCAGTCATCCCTTCATACACGGTCCAAACTAACTCAGCATCCTTGTTCAAATAATTATCGCCGCATGCAGCACAAGCTAATCCCTTGAAATAAAAATGAATTCCACCAAATAAATTCTATACTATCACCTTCAGTGGTATCTCATGATAATGGTACTTCTTTGTCATATCCTTGAAATGCTCCCATTCTTTAGGGAATGACTCATGGGACTATTGCATGAAGTTCAAAACTTGGCACCTCATCGCATTTCTACTTCCAAGAGGAATTTTTTTTCACGGGAATGTGGACTTGAGATCCTCCCAAGTAGAGATCTTTCTCAAAATGATTCACCCATTGCAACACCTTATCTGTTAAGGTGAAGGCGAAATCCTTGAGGCGTACAACCTCCTGTGTAACGTTCGAGTAACAAGCCATACCGCAAATCATCTAAAACTATTGTAGAAAGGTAAATGGCTCCTAAAAAGCGTTACCATATAATTTTGGAAGAAGTGATATAAAAGATGGCCTCAAATCGTACGGACCCTGGTTCGACAACAATCGAATCCAATGTTGTAATTTCCTCACTCCAGAGTTGTATCCAACACGTAGTGTGGCCATGTGAATGGTTGTAGTTGGTGGGTACCCTCCTCCAACTCTTAATATGGCAATACCATCTCTCAACTCTTCATGGACTCTAAACTGCTATTGAAGTTGTACACTAATATGCTGCAACGTATCTAGAATCCCTACAATCATATCTAATCTGGTATCATGTTTGCCATCAACCAGTCTCTCATTAGTCTGTCTCTCCACATTTGGTGCGTTTCCTCTCACCATGATATCGATCAACAGCTCAGGAAAGGAGAAGACCTTGTAAGCACTCAGTTAAAAAAATACAGAAGAAGAAGAAATATTGAGGTGAAGGTCATCCTCAACTAAAGGGGTGGGAGACAAGGGATTCTGGATTTGACTCACCTCATGAATAGGTGAAATTGACACAGGAAAAGGGTCATCTTGAGCCTTTTAAGATGTACGCATCATTGTGGAAGATTGATTGATCGCAAAGTCCATGTAAAAAGACCATCGACACATCATATTAGATGCCAAGAGAATACAGAATAGGAACACGATATGAAAACAAAAGATAGATGGAAGGCAAGTAAGACGCGGAAGCATACATACACCACAAACAAACACAATAGCAACCCCCAATTCACCTACTTCACATAGTCATGACCGTAAGAGTTCGGTCGTTTATCTTTTCAATTTTATTTAGGTGATTCAAGTAGTTATTTAAATAGACTCACAGGTGGTGTCACCCTATCTACCAACGTACATCCTCACATACCACCAAATAGTGGAAACATCTGCCCAGGCTACCAGGTTATATCAGGCTCAAAGGAGAATGTGAAGTAGAGTACACCAAAATGACTTTCTATGTTCAGAGGCAAGTGCTTGCAGCTGCGATCATGTACTGAAAGGTGATACAAGGGTACTTTGGGCACAAGTCTAGGGATTTTTAGCTCTAAACCATAAGGGCTACGTCCTCACCTGCTCCATCTGGAGGTAAGTACCTACAACAATGAGGGGATTGCTCTCCCAAAGCAATTAAGCCCAATTTTTTTATTTTTGTTAAAGTTTCAAAAGAAATTTATTTTTTATTTCCTAGTTTTCACTTTTTTGGTATTTTCAACAAATCTATTGGTAGTTCGATTTTCCTTTTTCGGTGAAAAACTAAGTCGCACAGGGGGAGAATGACATTATGCAGTGAAATATCTTAAGGCATGTGCATATAAAAATCATATCTAGCACTAGCACTCTACATGCAAGTGATCCACTCAGAAATTACAATCTAATTCTAATTCATGCAAAAGGTGATAAATCGTACCCTGTATAGATAGCTCTAGCATAAGAATGAATTGATTTTCAAAATCTTCTATTTTTTATGCTAAGTATTGATAAGTGTATTAGGTTCTATTTTTTATCATCTAATCAATCAGGCATGCACCCCTAGGCTCCACGAAATCAAGGTAAAAAATGAAAATTGGTAAAAATCGAGAAACCATGGTGAGGTCCCCCAAGTGCACCAATACTTGGCGAAACCTCGTGAAGAAAGTCTAAAAGGCCATGTACAAGACGGTATTCCTTTGTGGACCCCTTCTACAAAATGAAAAAACGAGCCAGTACCCTTTCATCTCTCATCAAAATAGAAAAATAAATAACTACCCTCTCTCACAAAGAAAACAAAAAATAATGACTCTCAAAGAAAACAAAAAAAATGGCAGGCTAACTCACGTTGGTCCCATGTAATTGGCTCGTAGAGAAAGAGCCAATCTCTACTCTCTCAACTGATTGGACTTCTAAAGAAGTCGACTAATCCTATAAGCCCAACATTACTTATCAGCACACATAAATAATAAGACAAAATAAAAAAACAAAAATTGAAAGAGAATCGAGAAAAATCAGAAATCAAAAAGAAAATCGACACAAACAAAAAAAATCAATAAATAAGAGAAGACAAAAACCGAACAAAGAAGAAAGAAAAATCATAAAAATATCCTGAAGCCTAAGTATATCTAATGCCATCGCGGCAACAATGCCATTTTTATGGGAGATTACTGGGGTAAATATCAGAATGAAAGAGAGAGAAAAGAAACAAAAAAAGAAAACCAATCAAGAGAAAGAAGAAACAATCAAAAAAATCTTGAAATCTGAGCATATCTAACACCTCCCCGGCAATGACACCATTTTAATGGGTGCTCCTCCCTTTGTGGCTATTTAATAAAGAGAAGGTCGTCGGATTGTAGTAAACCATGAAGAGAAAAGTGACTCAATCAAACAAAAAATAAGAGTGTAAAGAGAGAGAGAATACAAAAGAAGAATAAGAGAATAAAATTTTCTCTTTGTGTCTCTTTTCACTTGATATTAACCAGGTAAGTGACCCTGGTTTGAATACAAGGAAGTAGAAAGAATACTCGGATTCCATGATTGAAGATTTTTGTGATTGATTTTTCTTCTTCATGAAAGTTTCTTTGTCGTTTTTTATTTTTATGATTTTTATTGTTTCTAAATTTTACAAATTTTTATTTTATATTTATTTTTTATTTTTATTTGTTATTCAGAAAATTATTAATTTGGAAAAAATGCTTATACTATATAATATGTGAAATATATTATAGTATATTATTCTAATATAGTGGAAACAAGAAATGATTTTTTTATCTTTTGTTTTTTAAAAAAGGAAGACTAAATTTTACAAACAATACTATTTAATAGAGGGATTGTTCCTTAATCACCCTAGTTAATTGTTGCAATTTAAAATTTGTATATGTGTTGTACTAGGGCAATCAGAATCAATCAAGAAATAAACCACAATTTTTAATTAATTCAACTAATGAAGAGTGGTTTATTGTTTACTTAACCTATGCCAGTCCTAGAATTGACTCAAGGAGGCAAAATGAGGTTCAGAATTAATCTTTAAATAACTCAAGAATTTAGATTTTCAAAGGAAGAAGAGTTATTTTTTTGGCGTTTTTATCTTTTCAGCATTTTTTATAAAGAGATTGTGAAAAGAAATATGGTGCATGGAATTTCAAAGTATTTTAATGCAAATAAAATATTGCTATGCTATGTGACGAGAACTCAATAAAATAAAGGGTTTTTATCAATTGTGCCACTTTGAGATCTTGCAATTTCAGTTATACCCCTCCCTTTTTGGGAATATCAGTTGTGCCCCTAACTTCTTGTCGTTCTATCACTTGTGCTCCTCCGTTAGTTTAACCGTCAATGAATTGACTTAACCGTGATTTTTTCTAACCATGACACAGTTAAGAGGGATATAATTGTCCAGACTTCTTCTTCATCTTCTTCCTCCTCCATTTGTTCTTCTTCTTTTCTCTTCATAATTTCTCTCTCTTAGTTACACCTTCATGCATTCATCGAATCTCTAATTTTTTGTATTTTCACGGATATATCATTCATTACGGATAAAACAGTTTATTTTATTGATTTTTTGGTGAATTTTCATGAATCAATTAGTCAAAAATGTATCTTTACTTAACAAAAATAAAAGATGATGGTAGGAGGCAGGGGGAGGCGGGGGGTGGGGGGAGGCCTAGTGGGCGGGGGCAGCGGGGAGCAGGGGAGGCGTGAGGCAGGGGGAGGGGGAGGCCCAGGGGGCAGGGGCGGTGGGGGCAGGGAGAGGCGTAGGGCAGGGGGAGGGGGAAGCCTGGAGAGCCTTCGGTTACCCAAACTAATTTAACCGAGTTATTGATCAAATTAAATGTTAAGTTTGTTGTAGTCGGATAAGTTCAAACTATTCAAAACTACTCAGATTAATATTCAATTTAACACAAGCAACAGATTTTTATTTTACTTGGGGTAAGCCCAAGGACGTACACGAGGAGGCAGCTTTCTCCTTAGGTTAATTTTAAGTCAATTTCGATGTTAGATTTTCAGGAGAATGTTTTTGGTCTTTTTCATGCAATTACAGAAAGTTGCGATGCAATTAGAGCTAAATTTGAAATTAAAACAAAAATTATAGTCAAATGAAGTACAAAATTAATGAAACTGGATAGAATGTGAAATGCAATGAAACTAAGCTACTGCATTTTTTTTGGAATTTTTAGACTCTAAATGAATTAAATATGAATGCAGGGTGAATTTTGCAAAATTAATTTTAATAAATACCAAAACACATTATTTTCATATACAAAAATTATCCTAGATACTTATATGTGAGATTAATCCAGGAGAATTAATAAACCTTAAAAATGACTAGTTTTGGGCCTATTGAAAATTTATTAAGCAAAATACTATTTCATTTATTCAAGCCTCGTGATGTGTGCAAATGATGTGATTTTTTGGTATGAAGTAGAACAATTAAACTAAACCTATTTTGATTTTTTTGGTGGTTTTAGCAACAATTAATTTAATAATGAATTTAAAGCACACATTGGGAAAACTATGTAAAATTCCACAAAATTAAATATATTAAATTCATTTGCTCACAAAAATATGACACTTGTCCACAATGTTAAAGCACAAGTTTTTCTACAACATGCAAGTTTTGGAATTTAAAAATAAGGCTTAATGAATGCTTAAATGAAAATGCAAACACATAGACTAAAGTGCAAACATGAATTAAAATTGCTTAAATCAAAACATGTGTACGGGAACTAAAATGCAATTACCTATAATGCTGAAGGTATGTATGGAATTTGTCCACGAGAACACGTGCGCCTCACGTGGTACACCTGGAATTGACTGAGTTGTAATTCTGGAAACTTGTAGGGGCCTCAGTGCAAAATTCCTAGCCCACACGTGAGGAACACATGAGGTACGAGGCTCGGACGTACTCCATTCTCGGGGTAGCTTCAGAGCTGGCTCGGGTGCTTCGAGCCTAAGGGTGGGGGAAGAGGCTCGAAGGGATTTACGTGGCGTGATGCAGGTCATGGGATCTAGATGGATCCAACAACTGCTGAAGCTGAAGACGTGGCGCCTGAGGGACCGTTAGATCACAATCGATCCAACGATGGTGATGGCGGACGACGTAGCGTGATGAGAACCGTTAGATCCTCCTGATCAAACGGAGGTTGGAGTTGCAGGGAGGGCGACGTGGAAAAATGAGGATCATCCGATCAAGAAGATCAGACGGTAGTTGTGCGTCATTCTCCTCCTCGCCACCGCCTCCTGCGGCGGTCTTGACCAGGCTCCGGCGATGCCCTCCTAGCTCCGCCGCCTTCCCTCATGCTCGGTGGAGATCGCTCGATGCTCCTGGATAGCTGGGAATGATCGTGGGAACTTTGCAGAGCGATAAGAGGTTTGTGAAGAGGCTGGGGAGGTCCGAGGGCCGGAGGCGACGAAGCTCGAAGTAGCTCTGAGGGAAGATGAATCTCAGATTCATCACTCTAAAACTGATTATTTAAGCTCAAATCCCTCCAAATCATTAGCATTTCTTCATTTATTCTGCATAATTAGCATTCATGCATGTTTTGATAAGAATTGCATTTTATCACTTATTTTCACACAAAATAAGAAGCCAAAAATCCCAGCCAAAATTGACCTGTAAATATCCTAACTTCTCTGATTTTTAACTCATTCACACTAACTCCAATTGACCCAAAACCACCTCCACTGTGTACATATCACTAACAAGAATAAAGAAAAATATAAAAAAATCACTAACCCAAATAAGTGGACTAAAGACCCAAACCCTAGTTCTATGATTCCCAGACTAAAACCCTCATATCTTCCCCATCCAGTGTCCGTTATAATACTACTTACTTTTGAACTAATGTACATTCAATTACCTTAAAAACAAGATCAAGTTCAAGTGAATCGGAGCTCATATGTGAAAGTTGGGTTTTGGGCCGCTTTTGTACATTTTGTATTTTAGCGGTTTTTGACCTATTATTTTATGTACATAATAACCTATTTTATTTTAACTCTTTTTCATTCATCTTATTTGATAAAAGTTTTATTAAAATGCGCAAAATCCAACCATACTAAGCTCGAAATCAAAGAAACTAACTAAGTCCGATTCTTCACTAATTGTCTGAACAAAATTGATCTTTATCGTCTTTTATTTTATTTCTTATTTTTCCTAATTATAAAAAAATTAAATTAATGTGTAAATATTTATATTTGATTTTATCATATTTTTTCCAGAATTTTATCTGGTTCAAAAATGTCAAAAAATTATATAACCCAAAAATCAAGGTATTCTATGTACATGGGATACTCAAAAAATATCACTTTGTGCAAATTTTCGAATTTGGTTTCGGTGTCTTCATGAAAGTTGTAGATCTCATCGAGACGATAAACTTTTGTGAAGAAAATTTTTCGATCCGAGGTTGATTGCTATTTATTTCAAATTTTTCTTTCTATTTCTTTTCCGATTTTTATGGTGTTGAACGTGGCAGCACTTGGAGCCGCCACGTGTCACCCATTTTTGATTTAATTTTTATTTCTATTTTATAAAAAAATTAAAAAAGTCGCACGTGCGGGGTATGTGCCTCCTGCGTACGTTCCCAGCACGTGCTGCTTCCCTCGCCCTCTAGCCGACATATGGCCCCAACAGGGCCGTCTGATCTCGGCCGATTGGACAGCCCCCGCTCTTCTCCTTCCTCCCATTCTTTCCCAATGTGCGTCGCCCGTGTGCTCCGTAAATCTCAGCCATATCCGCACAAACTGCTATCTCCGATCTCGTCTTCCCTCATCGAATCCATGTCCATCACCTCCCAATCAATCACCGATCGTCCCGACCATCGTCGAATCTCTGATTCCCCTCAACTTCCTTCTCGGCCGACAACCCTCATCCTATTTAAAACCCCCGACCCTGTCCTTGGAACCCATCCATCGATAGCCTGATCACACGATATGGAACACCGGTGGTGACAGCACTGATACCCATCCTTCCTGACGAGGTCCGAGGTTTTCAACCTCGATGTAGAAGGTATCCCCAAAACCCCTGCTCTGCTCCGGCCAACTTTGCGCCATCAAGCCTATGGTTGCATCAACGACGCTCCTTCGCCAGCTCCTGGCCTTTGACGACCGTCCTCTTCTCCGACAACTACATTGACATCGGCCATATAGTTCTTCATCGCCATCATCCAACGAGCCTTCAGGCGTCAACAGAGCTTCACCAGCCGACGAAACCTTCTCTTCCAAACGTCAGGAGCCTCGCCGCATCAGAAGCCACCATCGGGCCTCACGCCCTGTGCACCGCCCCCTTTGCCAACACCGGGCGTGAGTCCTGAGACCCCCGCGCACGTGCGAGGCACATGCGCCCGGGGGGACGTCATCAATCCCCACAGGTCACGTGCTGGGCACGTGACTACGTAGGTAATTTGCAAAGAAGCTACCCGACATTTTCCCATATCGTAGATCAGTCCAGCAGCTCCAAGGGCACGTGCTTGGCACGTGACTCATGGAAAATTTACAAAGCAAACCCCTGAACTATCGCTAATTGAAAATTAGTCCTTTTACATTATTTATAATTATTGTAATATTACATTGCTACCCCTGTGTTCCCTCTCCATTTTGGACCTCTAGTTTATATTATTTTATTATCCAAAAATAGCATGATCAATTAATTCTCCACATGATAGCATATGCTTGACATTTTTGTGATCAGTGGTTAATTTTTAATTAATTCTTTTGTGGAAAATTGCATATTTTGCCCATTTTGTGCTTAGATTTTCATAAGTAATAAACTATTGCTCTAAAATTTACCAAAAAATCATAGATTGTAGAAGTAATCGTATGTTACATTGTGCCTAAAAAATAATTGCATTTGCATGCATCATTTGTCCTGTAAAAATCATTTTGCATATTTCAATATTTAATTTTAATAGGGATTGAATCTCGTATTTTTAAGGTTTAGGATTTTTCTGAAATCTAGCACTAGTGATAGATCTTGGCTAATTTTATCCCTTGAAAATAATTAGATTTAATATTTATTATAATTAAATATTGAAATTTACTTTGCTTGCATTGAAAAATTCATAAAAAAATCATCTTGCATCGAAAAAATCCAAAAAAATACAATGCATTTATTTTATCATAATTATCATCTTGGCCAAGTTTTATGTTTTTCGTACATTGTTTGATTGATCTTTACATTTTAGTCCCTAAAATTGGCCAACATTGCATTTCGCATCCCTAATTGCATTAAAAAATAAAAAAAGACCGCCCTCGAAAACCGTGTACGAACTTTGATAGACAAAATTCTAGATTATTCCTTTGCCTTCTTATGTTCGACCTTGGGACTTGTCCAAGTAAAATAAACATAAAATCGCATTGATTAAAATTGACTAAAATTTGTGTGGTTATTTCTTGGCCGATTCCGATTTCTTGCCTACAATGAAACGACATATTTTTAGCGAATGATAATCCATCACAACATACATTTTAACACAGGAAATTCTAGTACTGTTAGATGGCACCGTTGCCGGGGAGGCAAATGACTTAGATTTTTGTCTAAAAATTTTTTTCAGTTCTTCGCATTCGAGTAGTCTTACCCCCGAATTTTCACTGTAAATTCCATTTTTTTGCATTTATTTTTATTTTATTTTTCAGCATTTATTTCTTGTTTTTATTTTTTGGGTCACTCTCTTGCACCATCTCTCTTATTTTTCTTATGCGGTACCTGACATACGTTGAGCGGTTTTTCAAGAACCGACGCATCTTCACCGACTTCTGAAAAGCCACAATTAATTTAAAGTCAAGTCGAGTCGTGAGAGAGAATAGAGTCTAGGATTTTAATTTCTGCAATTTTACTTTCTGTAATTAATTGTTCATTTATAGTGGTGTCCATTTGGACTCTCACGTATATAAAAAGACCTTGAACATTTTATGTAGTGTGTCGTGGCCTGTTTCACTCTCCGGTGAGGGTGGGGCCCGACTTCAGTGGTGCTTAGGATAGACCTGCACATACGGCTCTTAGAGCATTTAAATTTTTGATTGTGCTTGTAGGACCTAGGGACACACTTCCCATTAATTGAGACGCATAGTCGATCATTCAACTTAGTCAAATTCAACTCAATTCTTCCTCGCTAATAGAACTTTTCGCTAGGTGCGGTTCTTCATCGGCTTGCATTCACTTAGAATAATCTTTCAATTCATATATGGCATCCCACATGATGATTGGGAGGATTCACTGTAAGTCTTCTAACTGAGCATACATCATTGTTTTCGCATGCATTGGCTTTCCCGAATTTCTCCTTCTTGTTTTGTCATATAATTTTAAAGGAAATTGGGACTCGACGGTAGACGTGTATTTGTGCTAACTTAATTTTTCCGTGATCGCCTACTTAAAATTGGGACTTTAAATATAACCGATTTTAAATTAACCCATAAAATCAAGAATTTTTACGAGAGAACAACCCCGACCTTGGATTATTTTATTTTTCTGAGTAAAAGAGAGATGACACTTAAGGCTAGAGCCTAAACCCAGATTTTCATATTAACTACTGATTCTACCAAAAACGATTATCTAGGTCTCAATGAGGATCTACGGGTAGCCGGTAAATGGTCCGGATTTTCCTTAATAGAGTGGGTGGTTTAAAGGACACTGCATAAGGCTCCATCCTTAAGTAACTTGGGTAACCATTTTACGGACCGTACTTACACCCATACTAGCTGAAAGTAGGTGCAACTAGTCATAAGAATTCGGGCCAGTCATTAGGAAAATTTTTGGCACCTAACAACTCGCTAAATTCTTTCCAAGATTGCATTATCACCGACTAAAATTGAAAAGATAATAGCCGAACTCTTACGGCTTCATTGTGTGAGTTGGTGAACCTGTGGTTTGATTTGTGTTTGCATTGGTGTGCATAACCCGATTTCAAAAATCAAAAGCCATACATTGTGTCCTCAACCTCCTTGATAAAAATATCATTTTACTATCCCGTGCACTTGCACCGAGATCAACCATGATGATTCATCATCAACCTCCTTTGACAATAACAAGACAATGGTCCGAACACCCATCTGATCTATATTATGGAAATGAATTTGTCTCGGTCAGGCCCAAATCAACTAAACCTTCTTCTTTCAATAATCCTACAACAGTTGAGGGAAATTTTCATCCGCAGATAAATCTGATCCCCTCATTGAATTCCAAGTCATTATACTCTAATCATCCGACCACACATGACCACATACCATCTTGGACTAAACAATCATATAATCAATTTCTCTCTAATGAACTATTTCAAGATTAAATTACTTTTGAGTCTCATGACTAGCCAAGAAACCAAATCCACCATATGGAGAGGCCCATGTTTAATGATCATCAAAGTTGGATTGACTGCAACGATAAAATACCTATTGACCAACCTGAATGCCACTCCTTTGATCATCTTATACATATAGAGGACCTATGGATGATATCGATACATATGCACCATGTATGAATCCACTATTTGAGAATACGATCAATCATAACCATGGAACTAGACTTTACTCAAACCAGCATTACATGCCTGAGTTAAGGCATGTTGAGTATGAGACCTACACATTCCCGCAAAATCCTTCCACTGAACAGCCTCCTTCCATAATTCTTGAGGAGAAATTTTCATAAAATAATTATCATATATTGGATATTACAAGAAACTCTCCTCTCAGCACATACAGGAAAATGGAAGATGGAATTATTGAATCTCAATTACAAAAACACACACCGACTGTTCCCATGATTAATCATGAACATAATTTTGAGGATGATATTTCGAGGATAAATAAGATATTCGATTTACTGGAGGAAAGATTTTAAAAGTTTGCCGATCGATTAATTTCACTCTGTGGTAGCTCGGACCTAAAAATGGATGAGGAAAAGATTGGATCTCATGTTGAGGATATTTAGAAACCTAGGGACGATTCTGACAGCGGCACTTCTGCATATCACTCCCCTAGAAATGACTATGTGTCTGACTCTTACTCGGAACATCAAAGCCACTTCTCATCTAGGGAAGACATCACACAAAAAATATCAAAAAATTTGAAATAATCAAAAACACCCAAAATTTTGAAAATCCAGAATAATTCATAAAAATTGAGACTGAAGCAGATCTGAAGAATTTGGATCCTTCTTTATGGGAAGCACTAGAGAAAAGATTGATCTTTGAAATTCCCTTTATACAGTCCATTGAACACTTCCCCGACTTTAAAGGATTTGTAATGGACAAATGGATGATGAAAAAGTCGGGCAGGATAAGAACAAAGATTGAAAGACATATCTTGTCGATGGCCTCCTCCTTGGTGTTGAGGAGAAAAACCAAGAGCCGCATAATGAATCGGTTGCCCAGATTTGACTGCGGAATCGAAGACACGATATTTACCCATGCTTGAATTAATAACGATTCACCAATCAATATCCTTCCGACCTCTGTATTTAATGAGCTCAAACTCGAACCTATTAGGAATATATGAGAGATCATTGAATTGGCTGACCGATCGATAAAGAGGCTGAGAGGATTCATTTCTGCCATCATGACATTCCAAGGTGCTCCGCTCAAAGTAGACTTCACGATCATTGATATTGAGCATCAAGGAGAATTTATCTAGTCTCCAATTATTCTCGGAAAGCTATTCTTAGCATTGGCAAAGGCAATTATTTACTGTGAAACTCGGGAAATCAATTTTACAGCATTGGAAGCACTTCGATCTCAACAAGTCTTTGAGGAGACACGATTTTCTGAAGTAACCCACAAAGTCGTTGACAGCCGTAACCATCAAGCGGTAGAAGAGCCCTACCCCGTTGCTACACATGAGATAGCGGTTGTTGATGATACTATTAGTTTAGAGACTCTCCCTCCAGCTCCATTCCCATCTACTCTCACCATGGAAAATCAAATATATGAATCATATGATCCGGAGACTTATGCATGGTCGCACCCTGTGTCAACCTATTCTGACTACCTTGATCACATCAGCTCGACACAAGAATGCTCCAATATTAAATCAATTGAAAACGAACATGCAGAGACTCTCCCCAGTATATCAATTCTTGCGGATCTCACAATAGAAGAATGTTTCTTATATGATTTTGAGACGTGTGCATGGTCGCACCCTGGGTCAACCTACTCTGAATACCTTGACCAAATCATCCCAACTCAGGAGTGCACCAATATTAAGAAGATTAAGAACAAGCACACAGGACGAACATCGATCAAGGAGAAGAATTCCAATGGTTATTCATCTGGAGACTCAAGTGGACCAACAACTTCACAAAACAAAATGACTACTCCTTCATCGAAAAAGAAAGTCACCTTTGACTTTTCGAAAGAGGAATCAGCTGATGATTCCTCATCAGGTCCGTAAAAGATAATCTATATGAGTGAAGTCTACTCGGCAGTTCTAAAACCATATCTTCGCAAGGATACAAACTTTGATTCCCATTAGATGACTCCCGTTCCTCACTATAATTCATCAAAAGCTGATGCTCCTGCTCTCAACAAATACACTTGAATATTTCTTATGAGTTGACTGAGATTGGTGCTTTAGAGTATTCATCCGATGACAAATCGCTTGATCCCAAGAAGGAACGAATTCTGAGAAAACAACTGAATTAACAAAAAGACAAGAATATCTGGAGTATGTCCACCTTCAAATACTACTCCTCTGAGGATAACTCTAATGATGGCTACCTTTCATCTGACTCATACGCTTCATCTACTCTCCAGCATGATTTCTCCGAGTATAACACTGATATTAGTTGGGAATCATACGCTTCATCTCCTTCTCGTCATTACAATCTTACACCACAGGCTCACAAAAAGATTGGTCGAAAACTGTCTTAATCATCGGCCACCCACCCAGACTCCCGACCACATCGGTCTCCTTGTACATCTTCTTCCTCTACTTAGGCCAAGGCCTAAGTATAGGTGGGGACCGATGCCATTTGAACATACCATTCTCCCCATCTCACGATCGTTCAATTTTTTGCCTTCTTCTATACTTAGACTGTTCACAGCCTGAGTATAGGGGGGCAAACTGATGTATCTTGTTCTTTTTCTTTTTCTTTCACTCTCTTATGCTTAGCCCGAGTTATGTCTTCTTTACCCTTCTTGTTCTCTGAGGACACAACACTCACTAAGTATAGGGGGGATTGTATATATTGTGTATATATTTTACCCATATCTCGTACTTTTGCGTATGTATATATATATATTTACGGGGTGGGTAATTAACTTAAAAAAACAAAAAAAAATAAACAAATGAAAAAAAAGAGAAAAAGAGTTTTTACCACAAACACTAATTGTGTCCAACAAAATTTTTTTAAAAAATGGCTTCTTATTCTTTTTTGCAAAAAGAAAACTTTTCGAAAAAAATCAAAAAAATTTGTGTCTGCATTTCACACACCTGCACTTCATCCAGCATTTCATTTGCATCTGTGAAAAGTCTTTGTGTTCTGAACCAAGTTATGAGCAGAAACCGAGAGTGATCTGGACTTTACCTTAATCCACCAAATTTTCAGAGGAACTTCATCGAGAAAGAGGATTTTAGAAGCTTCTGGTCTATGACTTATTTCTTTGAGTTCCACATGACAATGTACAATGTTTGACTCTTAATGTCTAACCTGGTCTCTTCATTCTGGGTACAACTCTGGAATAAGGAATTAATTTATACTCTCGCACTATGCACTTAGCTCAACTCGGACGGGGTGTTGGAATACTGTGTGAGTTTCTTTTCTGGTAGCATGGAAATCTAAAGATTGGAGTACGAGTTGAAATAAAGCTTCAGTAAAGGGATGGATGGCTGGGCACAATTATTTCTAAGACCCCAAAACATGTACGGAAAAAAAGATTCTATATCTGTGGGGGCACAACAAGATCCAAGCAGAGCTACCAAAAATCCAAATACAATGAAGCCACTACCAAATAAATATCCTACCAAAAAGGTCCAACCTTCAAAGAAAACCTACAGATCTTGGTGGAGACTCGGCTACACTGGCCAGCTTCACAAGGAGAGGTGACTACACTTACTACCCTCTAGTTCTTTTCTCCTTCTTCTAACTTCTACCTCATTTCGATTGTGAACACAGCACGACAGACCTTAGAAGTAAGTACCTGACTCCCCGAGGACGAGTTACTGATGAGGAGTTTTGCATGTTAATCCAGCATTCTGGATGGGAAGAGCTAAAACCTCTCACACACATGAGTCGATTGTTCAATGTTCATAGGGTATGCTTTGGGAGGAGGATTGATCTAAGATGACTTCTAAGCCGAAACTGTGACAATGATGTGTAGAACTTGAAGGCTGTTGATTTTAAAATTCTAAGTCTCACAGAAGTTCCACCAAACTTATAATCCAAAGGTCGAGTCTTGTTTCATTTTCGCCTTCATCTCATGGTCATGGTATGGAACCCAATCTCATTTCACCTCATGGCATTTCTGTTTGATGCTCAGGGACGAGCATGGTTTAAGTACAGGGGGATGATGAATCTCAGATTCATCACTCTAAAACTGATTAATTAAGTTCAAATCCCTCAAAATCATTGGCATTTCTTCATTTATTCTGCATAATTAGCATTCATGCATGTTTTGATAAGAATTGAATTATATCACTTGTTTTAGCACAAAATAAGAAGACAAAAATCCCAGCCAAAATTGACCTGTAAATAGCCTAACTTCCATGATTTTTAACTCATTCTTGCTAACTCTAATTGACCCAAAACCACCTCCACTATTTACATATCACTCACAAGAATAAATGAAAATTACAAAAAAATCACTAACCCAAATAAGTGGACCAAAAACCCAAACCCTAGTTATAGGATTCTCGGACTAAAACCCTCATATCTTCCCCATCCAGTGTTCGTTTTGATCCTACTCACTTTTGAACTAATGTAACTTCATTTACCTTCAAAACAAGATCAAGTTCAAGTGAATCAAAGCTCATATGTGAAAGTTGGGTTTTGCGCCTCTTTTGTACATTTTGTATTTTAGCGGTTTTTTACCTATTATTTTATGTACATAATTAACCTATTTTTATTTCCTTTTCATTTATCTTCTTTGTTAAAAGTTTTATTAAAATGCATAAAAATCCAAATCCAAACTAAGCTTAAAATCAAAGAAACTAAATAAGTCCGAGTCTTCTCTAAATGTTTGTACAAAATTGGTCTTTTTTGTCTTTTATATTATTTATTATTTTTCTTAATTAATAAAAATCCAAAAAAAATATATTAATGTACAAATATTTATCTTTAATTTTATCACATTTTTTCGGATTTTTATCTAGTTCGAAAATGAAAAAAATTATAAAACCCATAAATCAAGGTATTCTATGCACATGGGATACCCCAAAGATATCACTTTGTGCAAATGATCGATTTTGGTTTTGGTTCTTCACAAAAGTTGTAGATCTCATTGAGACGAGCAACTTTCGTGAAGAAAATATTTCGATCCGAGGTTGTTTGCTATTTATTTCAAATTCTTCTTTCTATTTATTTTCTGATTTTTGTGGTGATGATACATGGCAGCTCCTGGAGCCGTGATGTGTCACCCATTTTTTATTTAATTTTTATTCTGTTTTTATAAAAAAAAAGTCATACATACGGGGCACGTGCCTCCTGTGCACGTGCCCAGCACGTACTGCTCCCCTCGCCCTTTAGCCGACACGGGGCCCCAGCAGGGCCGTCCGATCTCGGCCGATCGGATGACCCCTGCTCTTCTCCTTCCTCCCCCTTCTTTCGCAATGTGTGCCGCCTGCGTCCTCTGCAAATCTTGGCCATATCTGCACAAACTGTCATCTCTGATCTCGTCTTCCTCGTCGAATCCATGTCGATCACCTCCCAATCAATCACCGATCATCCCGACCATTGTCAAATCTCTGATTCCCCTCATCTTACTTCCTTTGGCCGACAACCCTCAACTTATTTAAAACCACCGATCCCGTCCTTAGAACCCATCCACCGATAGCCTGCTCACACTATATGGAACACCAGTGGTGACAGCACTAGTGACCATCCTTCCCGACAAGGTCCGAGGTTTTCAACATCGTTGCAGAAGGTCTTCCCAAAACCCCTTCTTTGCTCCGGCCAACATTGTGCCGTCGAGCCTACGGTCGCATCGACGATGCTCCTTTGCTGTCTCCTGGCTTCGACGACCGTCCTCTTCTCCGACAACTGCATCGACATCGGCCACGTTGTTCTTCGTCGCCATCATCCAACGAGGCTCCTGGCGTTAACAAAGCTTCACCAGCCGACGACACCTTCTCCGCCCGACGCCAGGAGCCTTGCCGCATTAGAAGCCACCACCGGGCCTCACGCCCTCCGCGCCACCCCTTCCGCCAAAACCGGGTGTAAGTCCTGAGACCCTTTCGCACGTGCGAGGCACGTGCGCCCGAGGGGACATCATCCATCCCCACAGGTCACCTGCTAGGTATGTGACCGCGTAGGTAATTTGCAAAGAAGCCCCCTGACATTTTCCTATATCGTAGATCAGTCCAACAGCTCCAGGGTCACGTGCTTGGCACGTGACCTGTAGGAATTTTGCAAAGCAACCCCTAGATTTATCGGTAATTGCAAACTAGTCTTTTTACATTATTTATAATTATTGTAATATTGCATTGCTACCCTTGTGTTCCTTCTCCATTTCGACCGCTACGTTACATTATTTTAATATCCAAAAATAGCATTATATTCATCAATTAATTCTCTACAAGATAGTATATGCTTGACATTTTTGTGATCTGTACTTAATTATTAATTAATTGTTTTGTGGAAAATTGCATATTTTGCCCATTTTTGTGCTTTGATTTTCATAAGTAATTTACCATTGCTCTAAAAATTACCAATAGATTGTAGAATTAATTGTATATTACATTATGTCCAAAAAAGAATTGTATTTGCATGCATCGTTTGTCCTCTAAAAATCATTCTGCATATTTTAATATTTAATTTTTAATTGGGATTGAATCTTGTATTTTTGAGGTTTAGGATTTTTCAGAGATCCATCACCTAGTTATAGATCTTGGATGATTTTATCCCCTAAAAATAATTAGGTTTAATATTTATTATAATTAAATATTGAAATTCACTTTGATTTTTTTTAAAAATATATAAAAAAATCATCTTGCATCGAAAAATTCCAAAAACAATTACAGTGCATTCATTTCATCGTAGTTATCATCTTGGCCAAGTTTTATATTTTTCTGACATCGTTTGATTGATCTTTACACTTTAGTCACTAAAATTGGCCAACTTTGCATTTCGCATCCCTAATTGCATTAAAAAAAAATTTTTAAAAAAGAATGCCTCGAAAATCATGTACAAACTTTGATAGACAAAATTCTAGGTTGTTCCTTTGCCTCCTTGTGTTCGACGTTGGGACATGCCCAAGTAAAATAAACATAAAATATAATTGATTAAAATTGACTAAATTTTATGTGGTTATTTCTTGACTGATTCTGATTGCCCGCCTACAACAAAATGACATATTTTTAGCGAACGATAATCCATCGTGACATACATTTTAACACAGGTGATTCCGGACCCATCAGGCGACGGTCCGACCAATGAAGGTAGCAAATCATGCAAAGTTAGCAGATGCCAAAAGATGGTGCCCGTGTTCACGTGAAGTGCAGGAAGTGCTTAAGGCATGCTGGAGTGAAGTGGTGAGCGGGCGTTGGTGTTCTTCCATCGTGACCGGTGGAGCGATGGTCGGAAGTGGATCGATGTGTCGTGAAGGTGAACTGAAGGTGGCGCGACGATGAGAGCTCCAAGGCGGAGCTCAGGCGATGATCAATCAGAGGAGATGTTGAGCGGAGAAGGAGGGGAAAATGCAAGAAGTTCGATCGAGAAGAAGATGAAGATTGGGAGAGAAAATAGAGGAGGCTACCTGGGACTGGAGGCTCGCGGGTGAGTCTCTGGTCGTTGCTCGAGGATTGGTAGCAACCCGAGCTCATGCAGCTCATTGAAGAAGCTGTTACATAGCATAGCTATGCTGTGGATCTCGCCGGAGGTGGACCACCATCTTTTCTCACTTTCACGCTCAATCATTGTCACTAATGAGTAGAGAGGATCTCTAGGGTACCTCGTGCTAGGGCGGATGTCCGTGAAAGAGGCCGGAGGTGGGGTATTTATAGGGAGAAGGTGGAAGATCGGATGATGGAAGGTGAGATTTTAGTGGGTTTTATGGAGCGAAGGAGAGGGTGTCATGGCGATCATGGGTGCTAGCGAGGATGATGAAGATGCGGGAGACATCGTGGGTCGAAGGTTGAGTGGAGATGGTGGCTGTAGTGGCATCGAAAATAGCAAGGGGAGGAGACGACGCGTGGTGGGGGACGACGTGGTCGAGGCTTTCTCGGATGTGGAAGATGACGCCTCGACCGTTGGATCTAGTAATCCAATGGCTCTGAGCGAGGCGCCGGGAGCGCGTCGTATTAAATCAAGGCGATGCGATCGAAGGGATAGGGATGCACCACGTGGAGGAATGTGGTGCGTGCTCTGAAGGATGGTGGAGATTGAATCAGGGGTGAGGATCGGAGGGTGATGGATTGCACTAGAGTGAATGGTTGGGATGAGAGCATCTAGGCCCTGATCATGCGGCCGTAGGAGGTGACGCATGGCGCACGATGTTTAAGGAGGGATCGAACGGCCCAGATGTGATCTGTCTTTTGATCGAGTGGAGCATGATGGATGGATAAGATCTGGAGGGCATGGGCCCGATCCAATGGCCAAGAGGGAAGTGTCCGTGGCACGCGGGTAGAAGGGCCGTGTGGCGCAACCAGAAGGTGCCACGTGGCCCAATCAGATTGGTTGAGAAAAGAAGGTGAAATAGGAGTGCGAAAATGACCGAATTTAGAAAAACTCAAAACATAAAAGTTGTAGATCTTGATAAGATCTACCAGTTTCATGTTGACCTAAAACAGAAACGAGGTCTAATAAAGTGATAAAATAAAAGGGTACAGATATAAATATATATATATATATATATATATATATAGTATACAATGGGGGCCCAAAACCCAAGTTTTGCATACAAGCTCCGATTTTAATGAAATTGGTCTTATTTTTAAGGTCTATGAATGTATATTATTTTAAAAAGTAAGTAGACCTAGATCGGAGGCTGTATGAGAGGGATATGTGCATTTTAAGGTCCATGGTCTCAAACTTGGATTGGGGGTCTATTGGTCAATTTTACAAGTTAGCATTTTTTTGATATTTTTCTTTAATTAGTATTAGTAATATATACACTATAGAGTGAATTTAGGGGATTTTGAATTAGTATAAAATAGGTACAAATATGATAGTTACATGTGATTTTTACAAGTGCAACTGACTTCTTATTTAATGCAGATGTGAATGCTAAAATGCAAATGTTATCAATGCATGCCTGAATGTTAATTATGCAATATAGGTTGAAATATGCCTCTAATTACTCAGGAAAAAGGCTATATTTTAAAATATTAGAGTGTTGAATAACAGATTCATCAACACACTATAATTAAACCTTGCTCATCCCCGAGTAACTAAAATGAAATGCAAGAGTGAAATGATTTTGGGTTTCATACCAAGGTCATGAACAAAAGTTGAAAATGGATCCTGATTCGATATTTGGATTAATTGTGTGGCAGAACCTTATTGGGATTTGAATTTAAGACCTAACAGAATTTAAGTTTCACAAGTCTTCTATTCAAGATGCCTCAACAGTCAGGTTAGAACAAATCCTCATACGTAAATTTCCGATTACTATGATTCTTACTTGTACTGTGTAAGTGAAATATAGCTCTCCACATCAGAAATGGCTAAGAACCAGCCTCCTCTAACAATGTAACTCTAATTCCCTGGTCTAGTAACTCTTTCCTCGAGGAGTGGGGTATTCTCTTCTAAGTTCAACTGCGACCAGCTCAAGAAGAGGGGGTGGAGAGAAGAATGGACGGTAGCCAATGTAGCTACCTATCCCAGGATGCATGACCACTGTAGCCAAGTCATCCAGCTCCAAGCTTCTTGCTATTATACATACTCCGACATGCATTTTATTTTCACTTAGGCTTGTCTACTTTTTTGGAGTTCTTGCATTTCTTCATTATACAAGGTGTAGCATGTACATCAGGAGTTTTTCCTCCTGAGCTAGTAGACTATCCCTCTTTTGAACCATTATTGCAACCCACAGCATCCCGTCCTTAGATGTCAACACCACCAGACTAGGTTGAGATGCACTTCTCTCCCTAGAGGAGGACGGATGTTTCAACCTGTGTGTTGCCCCAAGCTAAAGGACTCTACCTCCTCTCCACCTCATTAATAAGGAGCTACATGCATTGTGCTTGTCCAAGTTAGGTCACCGTCTATAAGAATCATGCGTGTGCACGAGATATTCTATTTAGACTAATCAAGATGACATGTGAACATAGTCTTGCAGACTTAAAGAATTAAGTCACTTGACCTGAAAGATCTTAACTCCAGTTCCTATAAGGTTCCTCTGAATTTAGGTAGATTAAGGTCAAATCAAATCCATCCTCGACTTCTATTCATAACTTGGTTCAGAACCCATTAACTTTTCACTTTGCATATGCTAAATATGCAGATGAGATGCTAATGACATGCTACAGAGATGAATGAAATGCAAGACTCTTTTTCTCCATTTTTTATGCAAGGATGCTATGCAAGAGTAAATAAGAAGCCTTTATTATTTTGCTTTTATTTTGTTTTGTTTTTGTTGTGTGTTTTTTTTAGTTTGTTATACCTCCTATTTTACAATAATTTTTCAAGAGTTTTATAAGTGTTATACAAATTATACTATGTAAGTATACAATTCTTTTTTCAATTTTTACCCTCCCATAATTATTGCAAAATATTTACAAAAATACGCAAAAGTACGAGCTATGGGTAGGTATATATGTAATATATACACACCACCTATACTTAGCGTGTGATATGTCCTCAGAGCATGAAAAGCAAGGTAAAAGACATAGCTCGCGCTAAGCGCAGGAGAGCTAAAATAACAAAATTGTATAGAAGTCGTCCCACCCCCCTATACTTAGGCCCTGGCAGCCTAAGTGTAGTAGAAGATAAAATTTGGGGCCGACGAGGTTAAGATGGGAAATGGATGAGAAAATATACATGATGGGCATCGGTCCCCCCTATACTTAGGCTCAGATTAACCTAAGTATAGGACATGAGTGAGTATGAGAACTGATAGGATCTGGAGGATGTACAGCGAATGGTGAATAGACTCGATACTCTCTCCCCCTTTATACTTAGGATCTGGTCATCCTAAGTATAGTCATGAAAAGATATGGAGACGGGGCGAGTGATTAGTGTCTCGGGAGGGAGGGAAAGAATATGTAGGAAGGGAGAGTATATACAAGGATTACGATCTGAATCTTTTTGATGTTGTTGATGGCAAGAGCTTACTATTGCAAGGTCTCACACGTGGCTCTATGTGTATCTACTGAGTCTGTCTCGTGTATGAATACAATCTCCTCAACATGGGATAACTGTTCGTTGGGTTCAACAAAGTGCTTCAGCATGTGTCAATTAACTAGGAATGTCTGTGCTCCGTCTGTAAGATCTGAGATCTCTGCGCATTGACTATCATGCATAGCACGGACTATGAATAGACCTGTCCACTTGAATTTCAATTTACCCTAGAAAACCTTCAGCCTTTCATTGAACAACCATGCCTTCTGTCCAGGAACAAAGGTCTTTCATCTGATATATCTATCATGCCAACGCTTCACTTTGACCTTGTACACCAAACTGTTGTCATATGCTCGGTTTCTGACTTCCACAAGCTCATTCAGATCCATCTCTCTCTGTTTCTGCCCTAGGTGTGTGTTCCAGTTAACCTTTTTGATTGCCCATTCTAATTTATGCACTAGCTCAGCGTGCAAATGACATGGCTTTCCAAACACCATTTTGAATGGGGAGGTTCCTAAAGTTGTCTTGTAAGTTGTCCAATAAGCCCAAAGGACTTGATCCAAGATCTGAGACCAGTCATTCTTATCTGGGCGAACAAACATTTGCAATATGGTTTTCACCTCCCTGTTCGACACCGTAGCCATGCCATTAGGTTGTGCGTGGTATGGACTAGAGACATTGTGTTCGATGCCATAATCTTTCAAGAGTTTCTTCACACCTATGTTCATAAAATGGCTACCCCCATCAGATATCAATACTTTTGGTATCCCGAACCTATAAATGATGGGATCTCTAATGAATTTATAGACAGTTCTGCTTTCTGCAGCTCGGGTTGGGATAGCCTCCACCCACCTTGACAGATAATCTACCGCAAGAAGGATATATTTGAATCCATGGCTAACCGTGAATGGGCCCATGAAGTCGATACCCCAGGCGTCAATGACATCACAAATGATGACAGGATGCATCAACATCTCATCTTCGAACCAACGGTTCCTCCCATTCACTGGCATACTGGGCACGACTTCGTAAAGGTGAGTGCATTGTGAAACAGAGTCGGCCAGTATAAGCCACATTAAAGTACCTTCCATGCGGTCCTCTTTCCGTAGTGGTGTCCTCCTTCCTCCAGACTGTAGCATAAAGTAAGGACACTCTGATATTCCTCCTGAGGAGTACATTGTCTCCGGACACAATCTGGTCCTTCAAAGAAAAGGATCGGATCCTCCCAATGGTAATGTCTTGAATCTGACTTGAGTCGGTCTATGTGGCTCTTGGGTCAATCTCTGGGAACGTTCTTGGAGACAAGATAGTTCATGATATTGGCGTACCATGGGAGCGAGTCGATAACAAGATAGTTCATGATATTGGATGATTAGAATCCACCTAAGAAGATGCGCCTTCGCGTATTTCTTTTCCATTAAGTATCTTACTGTTGTATGGTTCGTGAACACAATCACCTTAGATACAATTAGATGCTATATGAACTTATCCAAGGAAAACACTACACAAGCATCTCCTTTTCGGTAACTGTATAGTTACACTGAGCAGTATCAAGTACTTTGCTTGCGTAGTGTATGGAAAATGGGACGCCGTCCCTCCTATGTCCTAACACAGCCCCAACGACAAAATTTGAGGCGTCCATCATGATCTCAAAAGAAAGAGACCAATCTGGTGCTTGTATGATCGGGCATCCATGATCATCCCTTGAAGTTGCTTAAAGACCTTAAGACATTTATGATCAACAATAAACTCCATGTCTTTGCCTAAAATCTCAGATAGCGGTCGGGCAATCTTCAAAAAATCCTTGATAAATCTCTGATAAAATCCAACATGCCTGAAGAATGACCACAACTATTTCACGTTGGTTGGTGGTTGGAGTCGTCTGATCACGTCCACCTTGGCAGGGTCAACCTCCATTCCTCTCTTGGAGATGACATGCCCCAACACAATGCCTTCCATCACCATGAAGTGACTTTTCTCCCAAGAGAGCACCAGCTTGACCTCACAACAACTTTTGAGGACTCGGTCCAGATTCCTAAGACAGGAATCGAAGGAATCGTCATAGATCGAGAAGTCATCCATGAAGACTTCTAGGAATTCACTTACCATTTCGGTGAATACTGCAATCATGTACCTTTGAAATGTACCGGAAGCATTACATAAGCCATAAGGCATGCGCCTGAAAGCATAGGTACTAAAGGGGCATGTGAAAGTGGTTTTCTCCTTGAACTCAGGAGCGATGGCTACTTGAGTGTAGCCCGAGAATCCATCTAAAAAGTAGAAGAATTCTTTTCCCGCTAATCTCTTCAAGATCCGATCGATGAATGGTAGGGGAAAATGATCCTTCTTCGTCAATACATTCAGGCATCTATAATCCACACAGACATGCCACGATGTGGGTACTCACGTTACGATCTCCTCTCCGTCCTTGTTGGTGGTAGTCTGAATTCCCGATTTTTTCGGGACAACATGGATAGGTGCCACCCACTTGGAATCCGAGATGGAGTAAATGAAATCCGCGTCACACCATTTCTCTATCTCCTTCTTCACGACCTCTCGTAAATTTGGATTCAAGCAACGTTGGAATTCACGAGAGGGTTTAGCCTCATTTTCTAAGTAGATATGGTGTGAGCACAGAGCGGGATTTATCCCGTGGAGATCGGAGATACTCCAGCCTATCGCCTTGTAGTTTTTCTCCAGTATCTCTAGCAAGCAAGATTCCTGCTCCTCGGTCAATCTCGAGCTGATGATGATTTGATATTTCTGCTCTTGTCCTGTAAGGAAGGCGTATTTAAGGGTTGTGGGTAATGGTTTGAGCTCAGGTAAGGTGTGATCATCAAGGAAGTCTAGATCAATCGATTCTGGCTATGTGTTGGTAGTGGCTGGATCTATCTTTGAAGTAACTGCCACCATCTCTTTCAGCTCTAGAGCCGGATTGTCAAAAGTCTCCAAGCAATCAGCAAAAGCCACATCTGAGTCATCATCGTCATCTACTGATTATCCTAAAGAGGGAAGAACTGACAGGCCCAGCTGGGCCTCTACGTCATCGAAGATGTAGGAGGATGCATGTTCAACGCTGTACTCGTTCCTAAGGTTCTCGCAAACTGTCTCACGCACAAGATCTTCTCTGGAGGAGAGGGACTCATCAGTGTTAGCTGTGTTCTGTCTCCATGGCCCAACGGTGTCTACATGAATACAATATGCTTCTGACGAAGAGTACTCGGTGCTGGATTCAGAATCTGGCCTCTGCCACCTTGTCTGCTTCATCTCAAGTTCCTCATCTCCACCTAGAGTTTGGAACTGAATTTTTCGATCTTGTAATCAAATAATGCCCCTGCTGTTCTGAGGAAGGGCCTTCCAAAAATGATATGGGAATCTCTCCAATTTCGAGGGGTCTCCATATCAAGGACTGTAGAGTCCACCATGTACTCCTGACCCTCGACTTTGATGATAACGTTCCTCAATTCTCCCTGGGACCTCTTGGTTGATCTATCTACAAACTGGAGTAATGCTATGGATTTCCTAAGAGGTCCTAGATTTAGCCGCTCATAGAGGGTTGTAGGCATTATGTTAATTGAGGATCCATTATCTAGGAGTGTGCGTGCAAAAGCAGTGTCATCAACATGACTCACCACATAGTGGGCACTCAAGTCTCTTCGTTTCCTTGGAAACGCATTCTTTATGGTGCAAGTTGTGGCTACTGACAGAACGTGCTTCTCAACACGGCTTTTGATCTTCCTATTGACCCTAGTAGGTGTGCATCTTACCTTAAGGTATTTATGAAATGCAGGTGTCATATCCACATATTTCTCAAAGGGAATTGTGACCTTGATATACTTATTGCAGAACTCTACCATCTCAGGGTCATATTTTTGGATTTTTTTAGTTTTCTTCTTTCCACCCTTAAGGGCTAGAGGGAAAGGGATTATTGATGCTAACTCAGATTTAGAAATTGAAAGATCTTCATGGAAATGGGAAACTTAGTTCTTTACAGGACTCTGATACTGACACTGACTCTGACTCGGACGAAAAAGAAATTCCTTTGGCGAAACAACTGATGCATCTTCCGCGGCATCTGGAACGTACTCCTCATATGGAGTTGCGGGCTCCTCATCTGGTTCGCCAGACTCACTGCTAGTGCTCCTCTCCTTCTACTTAGAGGACTTGGAAATCCTCCTATTCTGTTGTTGTTGTTGGTGGTGTTGCTCCTCTGTTCTCTCTTTAGGTAGAAACTTGGCAGCGTCTTCCTCCTGTGCCTATGCCCAATCAGGTACGATCACGGTCCTTCCGCTCCTGAGGGACATATGATTAACTTTATCATATGAAAGGATCTCATGTTCAGATAGAGAGTCATCTAAAAAGTATACCTGATCTCGTGGTTGGTTCTGACCCTGATTCATGCTATTTGGGTTGACCTGAACATGGGTGGGAAATTGGGATCTTTAGCACCATCTGCTAATCCTAGGTGTGTGAAATGTGGTTTAGATCAGTTCGGATATCTAGGTAATCATTCTATATCTATTGGACCCTATCAGTCAGGGTTTGGATCGCCAAGGTGAGGGACTCCAATTCACTAGCGTGCAGGGCTTGTTGCTGTTGACTAGAGGACGAGTGATTCGAATGTCTATACTGGCCCTGCTGGCCATGTCGAAATTGCTGCTGGTGGGAAGGTGGTGGAGGGCTCTGCTGGCCCGAGTAGAACGTGTGCTGTTGTTGATGCTGCTGAGGCTGATACCCATGTCCGAGCCAGGACTGTGCAAAGCGCAGTGCGGGGACGAAGCTGGTTTCCTGGTAAGCTAGGGAAGGTCGGTGTGGCTGACCGTTCCCTATCCTTGACTGTCTACTAACGGGGTCATGGTTGTACCACAACCTGTTGATCTCGAACACCTGCGGAGGCTTCTCGTAGACGATCTCCACTTGTAGTGGTGTGTGCTGCTCCTGCTGAATGTACTGCTGCTACTCAACCCAGCTATCCTACGGCCTCTGTACCTGCTCCTATACAAGATGGACTCGATGTACAGGCACAGGTGGTGCAGAAGGGGTAGGTAGTCGTATCTTGACTACCTTCTCAGTCAATTCCTATGCTTGTTTCGGCAATCGTATAAGCGCCTCAAGGTCAATGACCCTCTTGTGGATCTGATCAACCATGATGAGCTTATCGGCTATTATCCCCATGCTGGGGATGAGGTCATCCATCAGATCCACTACAGTCCTCCTAGTTGTCTTGTTGGATAGGCTTGAGGGAGACAACCTGGTGGTCTGAGATCTGTCTGTTTCCGCCATCTGCTCCAGAATATTCCATATGGCATCTTCGTTCTTATTCAGATAACTGCCTCCACAGGAGGTACTCACTAACCCCTGCATCTCCGAGGTCATGCCACCGAATAAGGTCTGGAGTAAGATCGCTTTGGTAATGCCATGGCAGGGGCATTTCTAAGTTAAATCGTTGAATCTATCCCAGGCTTCATGGAATGGTTCCTTGGGTCCTTGTGAAAAACTCGCGATCTTGGTCCTCATCTGGTTAGTCCTACTGAGTGGGTAGAACTTTTCAAGAATAAATCCTTGAACTGTATCCGGGTCGTACATCTTACCCCGAGATTTTTCAGCCAATGAGTAGCCTTATCTCCTAAGGCAAACATGGTAGCCTTCAGCTTGATGTAGTCTTATCCAACCCTAGGGTAACTAAGGTTGTTGCAAACCAACTCGAAGTCTCTTGGGAAAGCATAAGGTTATTCGTTGGCATTCCCATTGAACTTCGGTAGCAGAGTCGGAAAATAGTGCTTCAGCTTTAACGCTTCTTGGGGAACCACAGGTACAAGCCAACTATGTATTTCATTTTCTGCTGGGTGTAGGCATCTACCATTAGTAGGTCAATTCCAACTGCCTCGATAACCTGCCCTATCCTAGCCATAAGTTCTGCATTCAGTTGCTCGGCTCTAGCTAATCGGGCTAGGACTTGGTGCATGGGATCATCTCTGGGTTCCTCTTCCTCTGGGTGTTTCTTCGGCAGTGTGATTTCCGGTTCGTCCCCTTCTCCTGGGTAAATAAGATGGTCTAGGTTACAGGTTGTATCAACGAAGACATTCTCACCGAGGCGATGGTTTTCCTCGGTGAGATTAGAGGAGAGAAAAGGGTTGATTTGAGGATAACCACCATAAGGGTGTTGGATCACGAACTTAAGAGGGTCATGAGCTCGGGTTGACCCAAGTTGCGCTTAGGTCGATGAAGATGAACTTCGTGAGGGGATCAAGGAGAGATTTGTGATTCGTGAGTGTATATCCCCCCAGTCAGTCATCTTGATGGCATAAGGAAGAATCGAGAGTATAAATGTAAAGATAGGATTTTACTCCTACATGAAGCAAGCAAGTGAATCACAAACCATGATTTTCACACTCAACATGGTGAAGGACACGAAACCAAGTCCGATTAGTCTGGTTGATTTTAAGTGTGATTTTTCAAGCAAGTAGCAAAGGTTACGCGGCCTATAGGGGAGTCAGCTCAAGCCGGATGTGTCTCCCCTGCTTAACTTCTCGCCTAAGATACCAACGCCCTTCCATTCCTCACTCCTATCACCAGCTGAGAGTTCAAGGACCTGCCCCTATCTACCTATCGAAGTAGGCGGAGGCTGACAAGGCTTTAACTTCGCCCCTATCTACCTGCCGTAGCAGGCGGAGGCTATTAGCAACTTGTCGTGGTGCACCGCAATTTCACCCCTATCTACTTACCGGAGAAGGCGAAGGCTACTTGTCGCTGGTCAGTTGAACCCATAGTTCAACTTGTGATTTTTGCTCAGATCGGGGTACGCAATATGGAAGGAGGGGATTTTTGGCTCTGCTTTAGGGTGTGCATACGCACTCTTGTACCCTCACTCAGACTGAAATCAAGGTCAGGGTTATTCTCCCGCAAACAGAATTTCCGATTTTATTTGTTTTTTTGGTCACTTTTGTTTAGCAGTCCTGATTTTAAGTTAGGTGACCACTTGATTAGTCCAACCACAAGGCACGCCTATCGTCCAGTACCATTTTTCTTTAAACCTAAGTTGAAAAACCAAGAGAGAAAGAATTGAGAAAAGTTGATGCACGATAAAACAATGATGAATACCAAATTTAGAAGACTTACAGTGATCCTCGCGCTTTGTATGCGGGATGTAAAACAGAATTGAATTTTACACTATATGCAATGCAAGCAAAAAAGCTGCTCCTAGACAAGCAGTTCTATTACGAGTGAAGAACAAGATAGATTTGGCTATGTCCTGCAGTCTAAGTGCGTCTTTTAAGTGTGAAGTGTGGTCCTAAAATTTTACAAGCACAAACAATCCTAAGATAGCTCTAAGAATTGCAAGTGCATGTCCTATCCTACGTTAAGCAACCACACAACACGCGGGGGACTCATTTTATTATGATTTACATGCACGAGAACCCAAACGAGAACCACTAGAAAAATGCAAAATAAAGGAAAAGAAAAATTACAAGTCCTCACAAAAACACTCAAATTATTTTAGTGTAGGATCCTTGGCTCTCTTGGCGAAGCGCCTTCGACTCCTCGTATTCCTCGCACAAAAATAAATGGAGGTCAGATAAAGGATGACACAAAATAGACAAATAAATTGAACAAATGATATTAACAAGAAAAGCCGGGAATCAGATTAACCGAGGATGGAAAATCTAAGAACAAAATTCTCTAACAATTAACCTAAGCCGTTCCTCCCCGGCAACGGCGCCATTTGAAGAGCCTCCGGTTACCCTACCTAATTCGTCCAAGTTATCAATCAAATTAAATGTTAAGTTCGTTGTAGTCGGATAACTTTGGACTATTCAAAACCACTTAGATTAATATTCAATTAAACACAAGCGGCGGATTTTTATTTTACTTGAGGTAAGCCCAAGGTCGAACTCAGGGAGGCAGCTTTCTCCTTAGGTTAAATTTATGTCGATTTCGATGATAGATTTTCAAGGGAATATTTTTTGTCTTTTTCATGCAATTAAAGAAAGCTGCGATGCAATTCAAGCCAAATTTGATGTTAAAGCACAAATTATAGTCAAATGATGTCCAAAACTAATGAAACTAGGCCCTGATCGAGCGACCGTAGGAGGTGACATGTTGCGCGCAATGGTTAAGGTGGGATCGATTGACCCGGATGAGATCTGGCTTTTGATTGAATGGTCGGGAAATGGAGCGGGATGGATGGCTGAGATATGGAGGGCATGGGCCCGATCCAACGGCAAAGAGGGAAGGGCGTGTGGCAAGCGAATAGATGGGCCGCGTGGCGCAACCAGAAGGTGCCACGTGGCCCAATTAGATTGGCTGAGAAAAGAAGGTGAAATAAGAGTGGGAAAATGGCCAAATTTGGAAAAACTCAAAACATGATAGTTGTAGATCTCAATGAGATATGCAAGTTTCATGTTGACCAAAAACAGAAATGAGGTCGAATAAAGTGATAAAATACAAGGGTACAAATATAAATACATATAGTATACAATGGGCACCCAAAACCCAAGTTTTGCATGGGATCTCCAATTTTAATGAAATTGGTCTTATTTTGAAGGTCTCTCGATGTATATTATTTAAAAAGTAAGTAGATCTAGATCAGAGGTTGTATGAGAGGGATATGTGCATTTTAAGGTTCATGGTCTCAAACTTTGATTGGGGTTCTATTAGTCAATTATACAAGTTAGTATCTTTTTTGATATTTTCTTTAATTAGTGTTAGTAGTATATACACTATAGAGTGAATTTTTGGGATTTGGAGTTAGTATTAAATACATACAAATATGATATTTACAGGTGATTTTTACAAGTGCAGCTGGCTTCTTATTTAATGTAGATGTGAATGCTAAATTACAAATGTTATCAATGCATACATGAATGCCAATTATGCAATATAGGTGGAAATATGCCTCTAATTACTTGGGAACAAAGCTTTATTTTCAACTTTTAGAGTAATGAATCACAAATTCATCAAGGCCTAGGGGGAGGCGGGGAGCTGCGGGTCATGGGGAGGGGGGAGGCCTAGGGGTGGGGCAACAAGGGCAGTGGGAGGCACGGGGAAGGGGGAGGCCCAGGGGGTGGGGGTGGCGGGGGCAGAGCGAGGCACGGGGTAGGTGCAAGGGGAGGCGCAGGGGAAGGGGGCGACGGGGGAAGGGAGAGGTGCAGTGGGAGGGGGAGGCGCGGGGTTGCGAGGGTGGCAAGGGCTGGGGGAGGTGCAACGGGAGGGGGGAGGCGTGGGGAGGCAGAGGTAGAGGCGGGGGGAGGAGGTAGGGGCGGAGGAGGCAGGGGCCAGGGGGAGTAGAGGAGCTGACGCGGAGGTACGAGGGTGGGGGAGGAGCTCAGGGCAGATGGACGAGTTCGTGCGCAGAAGGGGAGGCGCGGGTGTGAGGGGAGGAGGAGCTTGGGGTGGAGGGATGGGCTGATGGCAGTCGGGACGAGCTGTTGGAGGAGCAGGTGGGTGGGAGAGGAAAGAGAAGGGGGAGGAAGAGGATGGGGAAGGAAGAAGAAGAAGAGTTGGACATTTCAGTCCATTTTTTTAATTAATTCCACTTGTGTCCTTGAAGTTAACGTTCGTTTATATTATGGATGGACGGAAACTAACCCAAGGGGCACAAATGATAGAATGGGAAGAAGTTGGGGGTATAACTGATATTCCCGAAAAGGGAGGGGCATAATTGATATTGCAATACCTCAAAGGGGCACAACTGATAAAATCCCTAAAATAAATGTAATTTTTTAATTGACTATTAAATTATAATGAAAATGATGCAAACTGGTGAATGCAAGTGATGGTGAATATGGAGCAAGATGAACTAAGCGGCAACTAATCAAATCAAGTGAACTTCCCCCTCAATTTATCTTAGAAATAATATGCCAATTACTATCAGATTAATTTCTCCAATAAATATCCCAAAGTCAACGCTCAAGTTGTTGAGAGAAAGAATCAATGAAGATAAATAAAGATGCTCAAAAAGAACAAAATAAATCCCTATTGAATTAATGCCAAATATTGTCTCAAAAGTCGAATCATAGTGTTTGATATAAGGGTTTTTTTCAGTTGTGCCCTTCTGAGATATTGCAATTTCAGTTATATCCGTCCCTTTTTTGAAATATCAGTTGTGCCCCTACATTCTTGTAAAATTCACAATTCTGCCCCTTTGTAATATCAGTTATGCCCCTACTTTATCTTAACAGAAGGGAATAACTATGGATTTTGCAAGAAGGTAGGGCATAACTGATATTCCAAAAAAGGGAGGGGCATAACTAAAATTGCAATATCTTAGAGGGGCACAACTCATAAAAACCCTTAATATAAAAGACAGTAAATCAGTGATCAAAGTGACACCAAAAACGTCAAAATCAGATAAATAATGTTCAAGATATGAATAATAGAAGCCCTAGGGAATAATGGTAAATAAAAAAAATAAAATGTTCGCAACTATACCCTTGAGGGGGACCATTCTGTAATTTCACAAATCCGGCAGACTTCTGTGATATTTACCCCTAACGGGGGTATTCTTGTAATTTATTGAAACTTTGGAGGATGCCTCTGCAATTTACCCAATGTCACGTGCACCGTACACGTGATAGGGCCATTTTGTTATTCTTGGAGAAGTACGGGGCAAATATGCAATTCTCCCTTTCTGCACGTAAAGCACATGTGAGGCGCGGAGGTTCAGGTGGAGCTCTAGTTCCTTGCCTCCACGTGACTAGATGGCATTGCTTCAGGAGTCCCGAGGCACTTGGCTCAGATGATACCTCTGGGATGGATCTGAAGCTTCAGATAATGCTGGAACTGATAACTCTTGTTTGGGTGAATCTCGACGGTCTAGATCTCACAGGTTCTTTATCTAGCGATGTCTGGAAGTCGGGGTTGTTCATGAAGGGTTGGTACATATGACCGGCGATCATCGGGGGCGTAGCTTCTTTGAGGCAGACCGATGATGGGAGAGGCTTTCCTGGGGGCTGGTGGTGAAGGCGAGGTACTGGGCAGACACACAGTTCGATGCGGGGAGCTCGAGGCAGTAGCACCTCTACTCCGAGGAGGAGGAGGTGATGTCGAGGATGGTTGTGGTTGAACCTGGCGGAGTTGGAAGGCAGGGGCCGGCTCTGTTCTTCGCAGGAGAGAGTAGGAGCGGTGGAGGAGATCTATGCGTGAGCGTGAAGGTGGGCTTAGCCGGTCGGTGGATAGCTCACGGGCGAGATGACGGCGAGTAGAGGCGGAGGAGAATGGAAGGTGGTGGAGTGATGGAATCGAAGGAGAAGTGGTCGATGATGATTGGAGGAGTGGAGGTGGTCGATGGGGGAAGAAGAAAAAGATGAACAAAGAAAGAAAAAGAATATGGGAAGAGGAAGAAGAAAAGGAGGTAGGGAACAAGAGGGTATTACCGGGAGTGGATCGTCTGGGAGTTGAGAGAGAGCTCGTCGGAGCTCGTATCTTGTGTCTTTGCCTCGATGGAGCCAACGAGCTCCAGAAGCTCATGCCACAGAATATGTAGTTGATGTTATGTTGCTTCAAGGTCCCAAATGGAACCTTGGATCACACCGAGGATCTAGACACCGATCATCGCCTCCAAGCATGAGGAGCGCTATCACCGGACCGGGAGAAAAGATAGGGCTCTCCCTCTTGTAGAAGGCGGATGCCTTGATCGGAGATTGGGTCAAGGGTTAAATAGGAGAAGAGGAGAGGTGTAGTTGTTGGTTCAAATTCGGTTTGAGGAGACAGAGAGGATAGAGCGAGGAAGGGAATTGGGGAGCTGGGTTCACCAGGTAGATCGGGTTGGTGGTTTTCATCAGTTGGTTTCGATTGGGGTTTGCAGAGATCGGATAATGGATTTGGGTGGTTGAGAAGTTGGTCGTCGAGGGGGACAACAACGAGGGGGGAAGGGATAAGGGATGGTGTTAGGTCTCGTTGGAGGAAGTAGGAATAATGAGGGGAAGAGATAAGGTGGTTCGCGGCTATTAGGGGTAGAGAAAGACATAACCGCACGTGATCATATGGTGGAGGACTCGGTCAATGGCTAGCACAATGCAGTAGAGAGAGGAAGAGGATCACGTGCGCGCACGTGAGATGAAGGGCTGAAGTGAGTCACGTGCGATGCACGTGAGGTAGGGGGGAGAGGTGACATCACGTGCTACGTATGTGACAAGAGAGAAAGGGAGGCCTGGAGCCAACTGGCTCCATTGAATTGCTGACACGTGGCATGGTTGACCAAGGAGTAGACCTGGGTTTGAAATGCAAAGGGAAATAGATAAAACTTGTCAAACAACTCCAAGCACAAAAATGCCCAACATGAAAAATGTTCCTCTAAATATAACCTACAATGTTCATGAAAGACCCTTTTGCGAATTAAATGAAGAGTGCAAGATATGATTTCTTTGGTGATATTTTTATGTATATAAAATATCAATTCTCGGCATTGCATTTTTTATTTGATTTTTTGATGATAAATAAATGAATGCAACCTATGAAATGATGAAATGGACTCAATTGACATTTTTTTGCAATTATTATGGGTTTTACATAGGTCAGCAAAATTAGAGAAGTTAATTATGTACAAGTGGATTACGTGAATAAGTTCAAATCAGAATATGCCATTTTTATTTCTTTTCTTCTTATTTTTATTTTTTTATAAGATTTATTAAATCCATGAATGAATTAAAGAAATGAAAAATAAAGTAGCTAAAGGCATGAAATATGCACATGAAATGATGATTAGAAATCAGTAAAATTGCATAATACGCAGTTAAGTCTCAAAACCCAATTTTCATAAATGGACTCTGATTCTTTTGAATTTGGTCTTGATTTGTTGATATCTTAGTTTTCATTAGTTCAACAGTAAGTAGAGTTCATTTGGACATTGTATGAGAGAGATATCAACATTCCTGTCTTTCTGTTATGAAATTAGGGTTTGAGATTATTTCACATATGTACAAGTTAGCATTTTTTTAGTATTTTCCTGGATTAAGGTTAGTGATATGTACACAATGGAGGTGGTTTGACATCAACTGGAGTTAGCATGAATTAATTAGAAATACATGAATTTTAGTTGAAAATGCTTGGATGATTATGAATGCAATATGGAGTGTTAATTTATGCAAATTATTTACAGGTGCTTGAAAGTTATTTTTATGCATGTAAACCTAAATTCTCGAGACGAAGCTTAGTGATGATTGGCAGATTTATCATATAGATAGGTAAGTTATAGTAGATGTGATACCGTATACTAGGGATGCAAAAAGAAACTGCACAACGTGCTCGAAAAAATACAAGAACTAGAAAAATGATGAGGTTAGAAAAATCAAAACAAAATAATGAAGCGATGAAAAAACATGAAAAATACAATAAAACCATGCTAGGGTAGATAGGCAACTACCCTATAAGAATAAACAAGAAATGAAGTCTCTTTAATGTCCAAGCGTAGCTTACAGTATAAGGGTACAAGTGCAAAAAAAGAATAAAAAAGTCAGCAATATGGACATTGGTCAGGTAATGAAAAGAAAGAAAAATAATTTCTCTTGCAGTTAGATCCCTTTACGAGGACCTAAATGCAAATGGCAAAACTACTGGAGGCATGACTGAATTTTAGAATCCTTGTGAGGTTTCTTATGCAGTTGTTCAATCTATTGTGATTTAACGATCATGATTAGACCGACAGATGCAATCTATATTGTTGGTTGGTGCCAAACATCGTCCGCCCGTAACACCATGTGCTCTTCTTGTTCTTCCCAAATCCTAGGGCAGAGACGACGATGAAAGAACTCCAAGTGACGATCGTAAGCTCTGGGGACATGGAAGATAGGCTTCGGCTGTGCAACTAATCGAAGATAGAGCTAGAAGGGGGCTCCTCCCCCTTCGAGCTGGCCTACTACGAGAGGAAGGCTCGAAGAAGATGCGTCTAGGGTTCCAGGTTGAATGTTTGTACATGTATGATTTCACCTCCTATGGATGTGCAATCGATGCCCCATGCACTTCAGATGTTGTTGATTGATGGATCAACTAATAGATAAACTACAGAAGGGTAATAATAGCTTGATTCTTCAAAGAATTGGCCTGGATAATGGTGTTGTTCTTGTGTGTAACAAAATGTACAAAACTTCATTTGCAGCAAAGATTTAGAAGAAATAGAATCAAGTGATTGGTGGTTTCGAAGTTAAACAGGTGATGGAGGATTAACCTCCCTAAAGAAGTGATTAAACGCTCTAAAATGTGACTAAGAAGAAAGGAAATAGGAGGTGGAGGAAGGTACCTGGGAATTGAGGTTATATGGACCTTTGATGATTACTCGACGAATCTGCAGTTTCCTAGAGCTAGACGTGATGGCTCAGGACATCATGTAATGTTAAAGAGCCTTGGAATGCCCCCCTGATGTCTCCTCTTCCACATGTAGGATCAATCTCTACCATCTATCTCCCAAGGAGGACGAATCAGAGCTTGGAATATAGGTACTCAGTCTGGTAAAGTTGATGCTGGAAGAAGTTGTTTGTAACAAGCGAACTTGGTGGGATTAAATAGGGACGAAGATGAATACGTAGGATGAATCCAAGGTAGGCGTGAATAATGGCTATAAGGGCTAGAAAAATGATGTGTTAGATCGAGTTTTGGTAGCTAATTAAAGTGGAAATAAATTAGTGAAGTTAGGGTATTAGAACAAGCACAACAAATTCTTGAAGTCGAAGAAGCATTGTGCTGCTGCCACGTGTCAGCACCACAATATTCCAAAAATAATAATTTAGTATAAATTATCTAGTAAAAATTAAATATGGTTATTTTAAAGAGATTTTAAAAGGACAAATATAATTAAATAAATATCTAATTATGATATTATATATATAACGTATATTTTAGAATAATAAAGCTTAAAATCACTTAGAAGAATACCGCATCTACTTGACTCCGCTCGAGGAATGCATCAGCCTCAGCTAAAGGAGAACAACCTGGAGATAATAGAACAACTGGAGGCGATCATCTTCTCCCATCTAGATTTGAACGAGGATTCCAAAGCATTTTCTTCCCTTCGCTCCACCTGTTGTAGAGAACCACCATCAGAAATCTCCTATGCCTCATCGAGGAAGCACACCTAGAGAACATCCTCATACCTAATTGAGGTCAAGCATGACCGTATCACATCGAGAAGCATAATATCCGTCAGCTCGATAAATTTGGGGAAGAACATATTTATCTCCATATTAGAGAAGAACCACACGATCGACAATCGAGCATACGGTCGAGGTCATGCCACATGCCCTTTCACGTGTCGCTCCAGATACAACCGCCTCCGCCAGTTAAGTGCTTCACGTGTCAGTCTCGTGAGCTAAATATTTTGGGATAAAATTACAAAGAACCCCCTGAAACTTTTTGATATTACAGGCATATCCTATCCAAGTTGTGAGCACGTGATCTCTCGCGTGTGCTCTAGGATATGTGCGTGAACGACCCTCGTACTTATTCGATTTCTGAATAGGGACCCGTACAGGTTGAGACATGTGATCCTTACGTGGTCACCTGATCATTTTATGTGCTAGCCACCATAGTTTTTTGATATTTCTACGCAACCCAATAATTTCCAAAAAATTACCAATACACCCTACTATGATATACAACTAATATACATATTAAATACATATAGAAAAAACAATTAATATAAAAATATAATAAAAATACATATAAATACCCTATAATATACTTTATAAAGTATTATATTAGTTTTGCAAAATAAAAACTATTTTCATTTTTAATAAATCATTAACATATCAAAAAAATACATAAACGTATAAAATCATAAAGAAATACATAAACACCTTAAAAATCCTCAGAAAATTGGTACAATAGATTTTACTATATTTTACATATTAAACCAAAAATATTATAAAACTTAATATAAAATCCATAAAAAATTCATAAAACTTCAAAAATTCATAATTAATTCATTTAAAATTGTATAAATACATACAATAACTCGTTGGAAAGATATTTTCAACTACTTTCTATAAAAATAAAATAAAAATATTTTCTTTCTGTTTACTATTTAAAATATAAAAAATACTTCTTTTTCAATAAAAAACTAGTTTTTCACTTTAAAAATAAACCAAAAACTATAAAAATTCTAAAAACCACTTAAAAATATATCAAAAAAATAAACAAAATTCGAATTATAAAAATCATAAAAAATCAAATAAAAAAATATAAACCCAACACCTATATTTCTTTACTTATATGTATATAAAATTACAAAAACACTACAAAATTCATAAAACCAAATAAAAATTCAGAAAAGTCCATAAAAATAAATAAAAACTCAAGAAACCTTAATACATTAAATACTCCACCTATTTTACCTTTGTTTCCACAGTTTGCCTCCTTGAATACAACACTCCCGTACTTATTGCTAAACACATTAGTTTAGGAGTATAAATAATAAAAATAAATCTTTTTCTATAAATTGCAACTAGCCATCATAACAACAGTTTTCTATACTTTTGGACAGGCCGACGGGTTGAATTCATCGCCTTGCACTTAGGTCAATAATATAAGATTAGTACAGGAACTTGTTTTCATACTAGCTAAGTTGTCGACACTCAAGTTTCATGAAGCTTTCATTGATTTTATCTTATCGCCAATTATCATTAAATCAAGTCCAAACTCAAATCCCTCATTCCAGTTCCTCAAGTGAGACATCAACTCATTACATCATTTCTGCAGTTGTGCATATGAGGTGTTGGTTATATTCTTTAAGGTTGCTATTAAACACTCAAATATAGCGTGTATATCTTTCAAACTAGGGATGCATGAATTAATAAATCATAGACCCTAATGACTAAGGTTGATTAACTCTGAATCAAAGGACCTATGGTTGGGAATGAGAGGGTTTAATGAGTAATTAATAGAAGTGTACAGGGCTCGGGTCCCCCTTACACATAGGTTGGGAATAGCCTAAGTAAAGAGATATGAATGAAGCAGAAGGAACCTGAAGTGAATAATCAGATAAAAACTTGGTTCCCCCTATATATAGGATGAAGAGTAACCTAAGTATCAGAAAACCAAGGCCCTAGCTTGAGGACATTACCAGAGATGTTGTTCCAAACTGAGCATGATTGATATCTATGCTCCAGCTTAAGGGGAAGATATTGAGATATGAGTTATCTTTTTATTCTTTTATGTATTCTCTATTCTTTTTGTCCTCTTTATGTAATTTGCTTAACATGTTTCACCTCTATATAAGAGAACACTATGACCTCATGAAAAATAAGTTATTGTTTGCTCTCAACAATTTGGACCATTACAAATAAGACCCCTATCTTTAAACTATGATATCTATCAAACCCTTGTTTTAAGATGCTTTCAACTTTCTTGAGTTGTAGAGTTTAGTCTCTTTCGGACCTTATTGGGACATTTCTCAGTGCATAGAATAATGGTGAATTTAAGTGAAAATAGTTGAATTTGCTTGTTTATTCTTTGTTTATTCTATATAAAATAATTGCTCCATTATTTTGTTGCCTTCGTTGTATATTATGTGCATGATATATGTAGAAAATATACAATATATAGACAAAAATGAGTAAGCGGTCCATCATTCATAAATTCGCTTACTCATATAGATACAAGACAACTCAACAGTTTACATATGTTCCTTGGATACTTTGATTACGGCTAGAGTATTTTACATTAGTTATATTATTTTAGTTTCATAATAAATTGAAATAAATCTTAAAGATTACACACTACAATTTAAAGCTCTTGATGACATAGAAAGTACGTGAATGGTATTAAGGATTGTCCGGCATACTTGGAAACAAAATATGAATCTATGTGGTATGAAATTGTAATTTGACCTTTCCAAGACATTGTCTGAAGATTTGCAGCATCTGTAGGAATTCCATTCGAAGAAAGGGTAAAAATTACGCGTGCACCGTGGGATGGTCATGAACGCAATTGATATATTGATAGTTGCTTGCAATCGGCGTCGAGACCCCTCCGGCGAACTCCCTAGCCTTTCCCTCCCAACTATTATCTAAAAGGAGGTACCTTTCCTCGAGGAAGTTTCCGGAGGTTTTTTATAGAATCATTACCCGGTCTTTTCACTAATCTCGACAAATAGGGTGAAAAGAGGATGGAGAGGGTCGTCGAGAGGCAGTGTTGACCTTCGGGTCTTTTCCGGATTTCTCTTTTTATCTTCCTTTTTTTTTGCGTGCTCTGACGCTTTTCTCGATAGTTGTGAAAATCGGTAGGACGGTGCTATGCATTGCTTCTTTGACTAAAACGATGCCTCTGGCAGAGCGACGGTGTGTGGTACTTCTTTTTGTATCTGAATCCGCGTGGGTATACTGCCTTCTATTGCTTGCTAGTCTACACCCTCAGGCTTTTCTTAGTCGAGTCTCGCTCCACGGCTGTTCCCTGGCATCTTTCCTCACAGCCTTTGCTTTCTATATAAGACGAACTCCGGTACCCTGACTTTCCTAAGCCTAAGATGAGAAAGGAGAGCGAAAAAGTAGAGTAGGCTCGTCTAAGAGCGGTGTCACCATCATCAGCAGCAACAGCTTTTTCAACCCACATTCCTTACTTAATTACGTTTTCTGTTGTTACCTGAGTTGCTTTTTATTAACAATTTTGTCTCTAAATCTTTGTCCCGCCCCGGTTTCTCTCAAATCACAAAACGGGCACAGAATTGCTGTCTAAAGGAAGTCTGTCCAGCCTTTAAAGAAGACCTCCGCGTTGGCTCCATGTGGTCAGAATAACTTAAAATATTAAGCAGTAAAAGTTGGTGGTTAAAAGGAACTTCAAAACAATTATTTTCGTAACTTTTTATGGTGGAATTTTATGCAGACATCATTTTAGTGCTCAACATTTCGTTCCTACGTATGCAACCTTTTTTTCTAGCCCACGTAAACGTTACACTGGTCGAGCATTAAATTTTCTACATAAGGGTACAATCTTATTAGTTACCATTCTGAAAGTTACTCTATTGAATTTCAAGCAGATGCATACATCGACAAGCCATGCCGTATATTTAGCATTTAGATTTCTGTTACAGATTTCTGTAACAAAAGGGGAACTTTTACCGATAGTCGGGGTTAGCATCCTTTGTGAACTCGCTACATGGGGCACAATATTTATAGTTTTATGATGGATGCAAGAATAAACGGGACGGAACCCATTCTCTGCAGGTAGGGGAGAGCAGTGTCTCCACCGTCCAATGGACTAGGGCTTAAATCCTCCTCCTCCAATATTATATCTACTCAAAAAAAATCACAGGAATCAAGGTTCAAAAAATAGACGCGATGAATAGATAATTATGAGATATTACGTGATGCTATCAAGCGTAATCTAGACTATAGAGGAATTTAATGATTTGATGATTAATCAAAGTAAACAGCTCCGTCCTCGTATGGTTGAGGAGAAGGAATCATCCAATTAAAGGCACTTCTTGATAGAATCATGACAAGAATGTCCACAAGTTGGTCATAATTTAAAATAAAGGCTACCATCAGTTGGGTTTTAGTCGACAATTATGAATACTGATGAACTTAATTTCTCATATTAAGGGCTACCTTAATTGTCAGGTATAAGTATTGGAACATCCAACCATGACAGCTACCAGGACCCATGGCGTGAGACATGTATTGTTGTATGATACTGTGTATGATTGCTGACACTGAAAACTAAATCAAAAAAGTACCAAGCTAACATATAAAATGCATGCTATTGTGGGAGATAAATATATGAAAGGAAGAGCAAAACTACGTCAAATATGATAAATTCTCGTGTATAGAGACCCAACACAGACGATAATAAATTCGATGCAACACAAACGATGCTCAACAAAAACGGATACAGGAACATCTTACAAATCCATATGTAGTTAATTGCCCCTCCCACTAAGGGTGTGTTTGGTTGGAGGATTTTCCAGTGGTGGGCAATCCTCTCGAAGTTATCTAGTGGCTAATCTATTTTTGTGTTTTGATGTTTAGTTGGACGATTTGTTGTTGACAGAGTTTGTTATAATTGATTGTATTGAAGTTTGTAAAAATGATGAGACATTTATTAGTTTATATTTTTTATATGATAAGATGGTATACTATATTTTTTTTTGTTGGAATAAATGAAAGAGAAATGAGTTGTCTATTAAATTAGAGAGAGTGTGATTTTTGGGTCGGTCCTACAAGAAACGGAATAAAATACAGTTGTGGAACCCACGTGGGTGGAAATACGGGTTTTTGAAGAAATCCCACCCCAAACCTAGAGTTTTCTAGGGAAAACTCCAAAAAAGAAGTTACCCACCGAAAACAACTCCTAGCTAAAGGGCCCAAACTACATTTTAACTTGTCATTCAACAACATTAAAGTGTTTGTTTCTGCATCTTAACTTGCCAACTAGGTCTAGAACTCCTAAAGGACTATAAACTCGACCATCGGCTTTGGTTCATCAAATTTGACATTAAATTTACAATGTTATTGGTATAAACAAAATGCAGATTGGGTGGAGGGACTAATTTTTTTGAAAATGACTTTGAAATTTAGTCCCTCCAATCTACATTTTGTTTCTCGTGGTAACATTGTAAATTTCCGAGGGAGTCATTTTTTTAGAGAAAAAAGTCATGATGTAAAACCCCTTTCACTTGGAAGGAAGTTTTTCCAAAAAGTGTTTTATCTTGGTAACAAAGAAACATACCTTTTGATTGTCAGGAGTATTTTTTTTCCGAAAATGTATGCATTAATACCTTAGCCTAATTTTACTTCTTGTTGTGAGGCTGTTTTCCTAGGATTGAGCTCGATCTTTATTAAATCTAGAGAGTTGCATCTTTCCACCTTCTCGTGGAACCTTATAGCACCTTTTCTTTCCCATTGAAACATGTTTATTTCCACAAGAAGATGACATGGTATCCCATAAATCAACTTGTATGGGATCACATCTAATGGCATGTAAAATAATGTGTGATCCACGAAGTTGAGGTGAGGTTTTGAACTAACCTCTATGAACAAGTGGAGCAAGGACGAAGCAATGAATTTTTTTGAGGTGGGTGTCGGGAGAGGAGGCAACTATATTATATATGTTGTATAATTTATTTTTTCATTATTTATCATTTCACTTATCAGTTTTTTTGTTGGATTTCATGGGTTGAATGATTTAGAGAAAATGATTTGAAATATTTAAATTAATATTTATAAGAAATTTTGACAAAAAATACACCTATTTATTTACAATTTTACATGAATATCCCCGCAAATATTTTATTACCCAAAATTTCACTACAAAATTATTCACTTATAAAAATATGCTTACATTAATGTGATATTAAGTAATACCATCAAATTTAATATTTCGAACAAGTAAAATTTAGTAAAATAAATTTCCATTGCAGCGATGAATCTGCGTAGCGAAAACTTTTAACTTTTGTTTTTTTACGAAAAGCTTTTGATAACTACAATGTATATTATATTTAGATTCATATTTGTTAGGCATCACTGATGAATCCATTATTTGTCTACTATATAGATGTTTTAGCAACCCGCCCCACCCCACCATCTGCTACCGTCACCAGCCCGCCCTCAGCAACCGTCGCCAACCGTCTTATCTTCTCTCAGTCATTACGCATGCATTGCTCCCTCCTCCCTAAAAATTAGATCTCCCATGACTCTTCCTACTCCATCCATTAGAAACTCCATCTCTTATAAATCACTATCATCGCCCTCCTCATCGAGCTATCCATCTATCTCTGATCCTTAACGAAACCATAATGAAAGAGTGGGGAGCTTAGATTTCTTGCCGATGACAGCGACCAATAGTTCGTGAGCGACGATTCCTCAGGGTGTGATCCAATGGACCCATCCTCTACTGCTACTCTATATCCGACGAGTAGTGAAGCTTTGAGGTCTTCCTACTGGATCTCTGAGGAAAAAATCACGGAGGAGGCCTCATCCACTGCTCCGACCTCAGGCGAAACCCCCCATGTTTGTCATCCTCTTCTTTTGCCTCACCTCTGCACCCATTTTACCTCCACCTCTCTACTAAGCAGCTCCACGTTACAACATCCACTCCTCTGCGCGCTCCACCAACACCAACCGCAGCGCGCTCCTCCACCAACGCCTCACCACCACCTTGCGCTTCCCTACACCACCGACTTCAATGCATTGTCGCTACACCTCTTGCCATGTGTCGATGGTGATGGAGACCCTCAACTACTACACACGTTCGCACCCTTACGCCTCTGCCCCCTAGCCATGTGCCCCTACATGCAGCTGCCATCTCCAGATCGCTCCTCCCGACGAGCATCATCCATTGGATCGGTGTCTTACCTTTGATCCAAAATTTATCTAGCTGCCACATCACCCACCCCCGAGCGTCGAGGCTCGGTCCTTTAGAAGTACTTGACACCTCACTTGGAGGCTATGATCCTGAGCCTCCGCTTTTAGTTATCGAGCATCACATCGCTCGCCACCTGGAGAATCAGCTCTCGAGCCTCCACTTTCGATTGTCGAGCCTCGCATCACCTAGCACCTGGAGGCTCCCTTCATGATCCTCCGCCTTTGGTTCCTGACCTCCCCCACCATGTGTACTGCACGCATGCGGTGGGTTATTGGCGCACAGGACCTTGTTCTCTAAAAACTTCCTAGAATGGCCTTGCTACAGCAGGGTACATGAGGTGTACGTGCTCCCGCAGGGAAATTTGCCCCCCCACCCCTCGTTATCTCCAGATTATAAGAAATACCCCTACATGAGATGAATTGTAGAGAACCCCCAATGGGTTCGATATTTGTAGATAAGTCCCTCCAAGGACTCCTTTTATTTAAAAACTTTATTTTTATTGCATATTAGTCCCTAGATTTTATTTCATCATATATTTCACATTTAAACTCCATTTTATCATATAATATGTCATTTTGAAGATTTTTCTGTGCTCTTTAATTCTAGATAATGTGTAGATAATTGGATCTTATTTCTAATTAAAAATCAGCTGATAATTCCTTTTATTTGTGCATGCACATTTTGACTTATTTTTGCTATTATATCGTGAAGATATATCTTCAATTTTGCAGGGACTATGCTAGATCCTTAGATTTATTTCCATTGGTGATATTGATTATCTATTTGTGGAAAAAATCACAAAAATGTTGAGGATAGATACTCTGCTTTGAAATTATCATTGATCTATTTAGCAGGAGTATGAATTTATCTATTGACCTTCTTGCATGCAGCTTGGGATTAATTTGAACACAGTTCTTGAAAATTATTATTTGATCTATGAATTGCTTTTAACGATATTGATTAATATTATTGGGATTAACAATCATCATCACAGATCCAGTGCTTAATTATCCTCTTTGTTTATTTTGCAACGCATTTTCATCATTGTGTTTCTTTCGTTTTGTTTTCTATTTATTACTTGAATCAGAGATCAATGTTGCAACTAATTAATACTTTGGTTAATTTTGAATCGAGAAACTAAACATCATCGTTCCCTGTGTTCGACCTTGGTACACATACCAAGTAAAAATTCTCCACAACATTCAAATTTGATTGTTTTTGATAGGTCATTTTCTTCCTACCTATACTACATTATTTCTTTCTTAAGTGATGTAGAAATGTGGTTCATCAAATGACGTCGTTGTTGAGGAACGGCACATTTTTAGGTTATTAGATTAATTTCTTTAATTGATTTTGAGAAATTAATTTATATATATTTTTTTATTATTTTCTTTTGCATTTAAATTTTTGCATTTGTATCTCTCTCTCACTACAGATACTAACCGCATTTGCTCTCTTTGTAGAGGACATAGAGTGATGTTTGGATACAAATTCAAGCTCCAGTGCACTAAATTTTATTTTTGTGAGAGATAACGTATATTAGGTTTTATTTTCTCATTTATAGGGTCTCTCTGAACCCTAAGTTTTGTAATAATTTGGACTGGACATATTGTGGTGTGTCGAGTCTATTTCAACCCATTCTATGTGATTGGGACCCGACTTGAGTGGTGTAGAAATTAGGTGCACATATGCTAGATTAGATTTCCTTTTAATAGTACTCGTAATTTTTAGGCCATACATTTCTACTAACTATATGTACTATAGATCATTCGACTTTGCCAAATTTTTTAAATCAATTTTTCCAGCTAATAGAAGCACCTATTTAGGGTGCTTTCATCTCTGCATATCATTTAGTGTAAATTTTAATTTTAATATCTTCTTAGCATGCATCATTGATTTACATACTTGTATTAACTTTCTTGATACTCTACCTCAGTTTTAAAACTTAGAACTTAAAGAAATTGGGATTGCTTCTTAGGAGTGATATTTTCTATGCTCATCCAAGACTTAAGTGATAACCCTAATCTAAAATCAGGACTACTAATCAAGGCGACTGCATATAAAATTAACATAAAATTAGCCCTTGTGTCTAGTTGAGAGAAACCCACTCATTCTTTTTCTAATGATAAGAATCACACATTTAGGGTAGAGCAAAAGTTTGGAGGCTTCATTCTGACTACTAAATTTAAAAACGACTAGCTACTTAGCAATGAGGGAAATACAGTCTCCCTCAGTAGATTGGGTGGTTAAAGCACAACACGTAAGGCAGTGTCCTGATGTAAGACGGGTAGTCGTTTTACGGACTGTACTTACACCCATATTGACTGAAAATAGGTGCAACTAGCCATATGAATTCGGGCTAGTCTTTGTGACACTCTCCTAAACCTAAAGCTTTGCTTAATCTGCTCAAAAGTTATTTTGTCATTATATAAAATTGAAAAGATAAGCAATCAAACTCTAACATGCCTTTTCAATTGTCGAGTGGGTGAATCTATGTGTTCGTTTTGTGTGTGTCAAAGTCCTTGCAATTTCAAGCATATCGAGGTTCGCAAATCATTCTCCTCCTTTCTCTTGAGAAGATGTCAGCTCATTGGTCTCTGTACCCAGACTCCGTGGGTCCATTGTACACGACCACGGCCGATAGTCTTATTCTATTTCGTTTGAGGGGAATCCTCTCTTTGAAAGCAATCACCCGCAGACATCATTTCCCTCTACCCCATTAACTCCAACCTATGCCCACACTTCTTTCAGGACCAGACCTTTCTCACATTCTTACTTTCAAATGAACATAATAGAGAGGATGGAAATTAGAGTGACCAATTTTGACAGAGAAATACGGTTTCAGGTTACTATGAAATTCCCACCATCCCAGACTCAAGTTGACTCTCTTCCTGAATACGACCACTTTTTTTTTGACAATCTATGATAAATCTCAAGTCAAGGAAATATGGCTCAAGCCTAGACTACAACTCCAATGGATAATCACTGCTCCTCTCATAATTACATGCCAGAGTCACATCATGTGGAGTATGATTATTGATCATCAATCATGAGTTGTTTGAGGATGAGATTGCTCAAATCAATCAAAGAGAATATACTTTGACTAAAAGAATATATGATCTCATCCAACCAATAAAAAATAAGGAAGAATTGAGGACCCCACCTTGCGTACCACAAATTCATCATATGGTGTACACTCAGACACAACCTTCACTAACCTCGGGCCAACCTACTGACCAACACACTGAAAAAACCAAAAAATGAAAAATAAGAAAATCCAAAAAAATCGGACAATTTTGAAATGGAAGTATTTTGCAGGAGTCTGATCATAAAGCTCCCATTAATCAAGGCCATAGAATATGTGCCCAAATTTAAGAGATTTGTGAAGTGTCGATTAAACCCTAAAAAGACGGGCATGAAATGATCAAGGACTGAATATCATGTCATATATATTACCAATTCATTGGTGATAAATCGTAAAATTAAAAGCTATAAAGTCAAGCAGTTGACTTGGATCACGTGTGAAAGTGAGGACTCCTTATTCACTCATGTTCAATTAGACGATGACTCGACATTAAACATCCTCCCAAAGACAATCTTTGATCAACTCAAGCTCATCCAACTCAAAAAGACGAGGGTGGTCGTTCATCTAGTAGGTTGATCTACCAAAAGATCGTAAGGAATTGTTTATGTCGTCGTAATCTTCCGAGGTGACAAGAACAAATTGGACTTTATTGTCCTTGATTTTGACCACAACGGAGAATTTTATGAGTCTCCTATCATTTTAGGACAGCCATTCTTAGCATCTGCTATGATAATTATAGATTGTGAGACTTAAGACATCAAGTTTTCGAACTCGGACCACCATGAACAAATCCTCAATGGCATACCCGATCTTGAGCCAATCCGACCTTTAACCGACGTTCGTGATCAGAACAAGAGCACTTCACATGACCAGACCTCTCTTTAAGAAACACAGACACAAACCCTAGGAGTGACACCCGAGAGACTAATTGTTGGATTGACGTTCGATTATCACCATGCTTTCAACCCTTTGACAACTCCTACGTGGAACTAGTATTCAAGAACTTATAAGGAATTGGATCATGTTTTTAAGGATCACCACAATTATTTGAGTGGTCAAATTTTTGAGTTGGTAGTAATTCATGAAATACTCGAACCATTCAAGGATCCGACTTAGGAAATCTCTTATGTCACCGAAAGTCACGAATATTAGAAGGTGACATCAACATCCCCCGCCATCACTCACAAAGCCACCAGGAACATGCTCCCCCGCCCAGAGCCTTGTATGACCCTACAAGAATCAGTCGACTTTTATGGTGATTCATCTGACGAGGAATCTGTAAATGTCAAACCAGTTACTCATGATTGGGAGAAGAACTAAGACCATCTTCCTCCCAATGCTTCTCACAAGAAAAAAAACGGACCAATGAAGTCCCTTTTGACCTTAGAAGCTAGGTGATTTCTGAATAATCCTCACCTAGTCCTGAAGTGGATCATCAGGTAAGTGCAATAAGTGCAGCTATCATCAATGGGCACTTACCTCTTGTTGACAATAGTTGGAGATCCTCTACGTATGATTATTATTCTTCTGATGAGGACTTTAACGATGACTAGACCTCTTCATCATAATTCTATTCACCATGCTCTACATCTCCTTACTATCTCCTGCCATACTCCCGCAAGAAGGTTCGTCACAAACCTCCTTGACCTTGTACATCTGTTAATCTACTAGGTCCCTCACTTATAATTACTCGATCATACTTAGGATGGCCTGAGCCCAAGTATGTAGGGACTAATACCATTGTGTATACATCACTTGTATTATTTTATTCTCACCCTCCATCGCCTCATTTCTTGCTCTTCTGCTCTGTTTAGGCCCTCAAAAGCCTATGAATAAGGGGAGAGTTGACTTCCTTTTCTTTTTTTACTCAACTATGCTTTGTACGGGCTATGTCAACATTTCACTTTGTGACATGAGGACATAGCACAAGCTAAGTATAGGGGGTGCTTATATATTCAATGTACTTTATCCATAGCTCACTCTTTAATTGTTTTCATCGAAAATCAGGCATGGGTACAAGTTGTGCATATTATGTATACAATACTAAATTATTTGTGTAAAGAATACATGATTTCAAAATTAAGGGGTATAAAAAGCTTAAAAGGAAAACACACAAAAAAAAAGAAAAACAAAAACAAAACTAAACTAACTTAAGGATTTATCCCTGACATTTTCACTATCGCTCAAGACTTGAGGAATAAAAAAATCAGGTTTTTAAGGACCTTTTATTCAAAGTTAATCGACCTTAGTCTTCAGGGTCTGAGACTTGAATATCCATACTTCCCTTGTTTGAAAGAGTTGAGTGCTATATTGTGCTCTTAATCTCTACCTGTAAGAATATGATAAGCATATGACTTGCACAACTGCACGAATGATGAGATGAGTTGTTTCACTGAAGGGACTAGGACGTGAGATTTGACTCTAGACCTGATTTTATGATACTCGAGGATAGGATAAAGTCTATGAAAGCTTCATGAAACCTGAGTGTCAGCAAACCTTAGCTAGTATGTGAACAAATTCTCATGCAATCTTTTGATATTGACCTATGTGCCAAGGTGTGATTAAACCAAATAATTGTTGATCAGTGTGCGCCAACTTTTTAGTAAAAGTGCAGTGGAGCTCGCCAAAAAGAAAAGAAAGGAAAGAAATATTGAGAGAAAAGAGCTCTCAAACACAAAGTCAAATTATAAAGGGCTTCTATGAAAGGCGAGCGTGCCCAACCTTTTTCATAATGTCCATTTGGACAAAAGCTGTTAGGACCAGGAGTCAGGATAGAACTTAAAAAGGATACTACATCGTAAATGCTACAAGTATGGGTGTAGAAGGTATATTAGATACCCAAAAAAGATACACCACAGTGTATTCCTAAGAAAATAAGTGCAGACGACTCCAAATTCTCTTGACGGACAAACTAGTTAAAAAAGCAAGAAATTCACTCGGTCTTGCGCTCCACACAAGGCAGGAACACAATCGTTAAAACGATCAATGACAAACTCAGACTAATTCAACAATTAACCCACAATAGATATAACAATGAAAACAAAAATATATGTGGAGGTAAAATTCATTATAACTCTACAAATGTGTGTACATGTGTAAGTATGTGTAGAGTGTCGAACACAGGGAGCAAACTAGATAAATTAGGAAAAAGAATTCCGAAATTTGTGTTCTTCTTCTTGACTATGTACTTTTTTGTGTGTGTTTTATTTTATATTTTATGTGTATATATATATTTATTTATTAAATATTTTTAAATTTATAATTTTTATTTTCTTTTTATATTTTCTAATTTTTAATTTCTTTTTCTTTTAAGTAGGAAATATAAGAACATATAAGTCCCTATATACAATATAGAGTAATCTATTAGTAAATACAACTAAAAATAATTAAAATATTGGAAATAAAATGTTTTTGTGGTTTAAATATTTTTCTACTATTTGTGCGATGTTTTTGGTAGTGTCACCAAATTTTATATAATTTTAATGCAAAACAATATGCCAAAATAGGGATTAAATAATTAGGTTGAATTGATTCGAAGATAAAAAATAGCAAATATGTTATATTTTCTCCAAATCAACTGTAATATATAAATTATAATATAAAGAAAATTCAAAGATACAAATATTTATTTTTGGAAATTTTTATATTTTTTATTAAATTTTAAAGCTTTCTAATTTTTCTTTTTCTTTTCAAAACATTTTAATATTTGTTTGATATTTTATAAGTCAAATGGGGGCAAAAATGCACTCTTTTTTATTTTTAATAAATATTTAAAATGCGTAAAATGAAAATCTAAAAGTATAAGTAAATCTACAATTTAGCAAGCATCTACTCAAATTGTTTTAGAAATTTTATAGAACATACGATATTTTTAATAAATAAAAACTTCATTAAAAATTAATGAACTTGCAATGGCATTTATGCTATTAAAATAAAGTGTGAGATGGATTCTGCAAAATACAAAAAAATATATAACTAATATATAAAGTTTCAATATTAAATGCAAAATACAAAAGTCGTAGGGGCTTTAATGCAAAATGGATACCTCACATGGGACTGCACATGAGGTGACCTGACATTGACCGAAAATTAATAAAGAGAAAGTTTAGGGGTTCCAATGCAATTATACCAAAAGTTTTATACTCATTAATTTATTTACCTAACCAACGATAAAGAGACAAAAAATGAGGGGTGAAATTTGTAAATTACCCCCACTAAGCATGCGACTAGACGCTCAACATGCTTCCACTTGCCACACGTCGACCCTAAGAGGAGCGATTCCCCATCGATAGTCGACGGCCTTGATTGGATCCGAAAGATGAGATCAATAGCTGATGCATGTGCGATCCAATGGCTAGCAACGAGTCCGGGGCTCCTCCTCAGATCGAATGACTGCTTCTTGTTACGAGAAACAAGGAAGAACTAGTCTTCTCTGAACTTCATTCATCAAATCCTCCTTCCAACTAGCATCTTCTTCGATGCTGCAATACTCCACAAGCTCTGGAAGGTGTTCTGCAGGTTAGGTACCTTCAAAATGACCCAAATCCTAGTGATGGCAGATCTGGGGCTCGATGAAGCTCAAAGGAATCTGGGACTATTCTTTGAAGTGCTTAGCTCTCAAACAATCTCTTCAGGTCCCGCAAAACAACTTGAAGAAAAAACAACACAAAGGGTGACAAACATGACTATTATTGGCTAACGATGGGTGTGCAATGGATTAAGGCGGCGAGGTCTGGCGAGGTGTGGAAGAGGTAGAGCTCGAAGATCCAAAACTGGATGGATCTGCTTGAATGGGTGGCACAATTAAGTGGTTAAAAGGCTGGATGAGAAGATGAGATGAATAGTGGAGTTGAGATAGGGGGTACAAGTGTGAACACGGTGGCCGGGTGCTCGAAAGCACCAGCAAGGTTTAAGCTCTAATCCTAGGCTAAACAAGCAATCAAAGCACAAAATAAAAGTAGAAAACATAACCTAATGCTAATAAATATCCAAAGAGTTAAAGAAAAGAACTTTAGGTGGCTAAGAGCCACGAGATAGGACCTCGTGACCAAGATGATCAGAGATGGCGGGAACCGCCCTTACGCTCCTCCTTCCTCACTGCGAAGCACTAGCGAGCCTCATATCATGATGCTCTAGCCGTCAAGGTGCTCCGAGGGGTGTGTGGAAGCACAAAGGGGAACCATAAATAAAAAATGGTCAAAGGGGTGCTTATGTATAGGATGGTGAGGAGAAGACCTCGCTTAGCATTTTCAAGCAAATCGAAGATAGTATGAGGAAGGGAATGGATCTGCGTGATGGGTCATTGAGTTGTCAACACTCTTCCCTGAGAAGTTGAGGATCAATGGGGCGTAAATCAAGGGGTATAAATTCAAGAAAGGAGAGGGGGCGTCAGTTCTGATAGGAACATGAGTAGGGGAAGGGGAGTTGACCGTAGTCAACTAAGACCCGTCCCTGGTTGGTCCACATGGACCAACCAGGAAAAAGATTTTCAAAATTATTTATAAATTAAATACAAATTATTAAATGAATTAATTAAAATTTATCCATGAAATAAAAAATGTTTATTATATTATTTATATTTTAATATGATTTTTATTTATTTTTACAAGTTATTTTATTGCGGGTTACTTTTTAGGGTTCCATTTATAGGTATATTTACCTATACATTGAGTATTTTATTTTTATTTTGTGTTTTTGATTTTATTTCCGAATTTTATATTTTTATAAATTATTTCTATACTCATAAATATATTTTCTGATATAATTTGTACACATAAATAAATGGAGGTGTATATTATATATGTATAATTATAGGTATTTCATCTATGTATTTATATAGACTATTTTATTTTTGTATTTTCTTTATGGTTTCATTCTATTCTAAAAATGTACATATATTATAAAAAATATTTGCAAGATTATAAAAATATAAAATTATAAAAATAATGAAGAATAAATAAAATGAATATTTATTCAAGTATACTATACAATAGGGATCCAAAACCTAACGTTTGCTTCTTAACTCCAAATTGTATGAAACCATCCTCATTAAATAGCTTATTAAAAGATATATGCAATTAAAGATGATTTTTTTTCATTTTGAGTTCATATGGAGAAGATATGGGTCTTGGAAGTTTGGGTTTTGGTTTTTTATTCAGAGTATAAAAAGCACACTGCTATTTTTGTGTGAACTCAATTTTGTATTTTTATATGAATTATCATTATACAAATTTTATGTACAAAATCTATTTATTTGAGGTATATACAATAAAGAATAAAATAGGACCTAAAAATGCAATATTGATGAATGAATGAATGGGAGTTTTGTTGGATTTTTGACGCTTATCTCCCCCTATTTTATTCCTTATCGACCCAGTCATCAAGATGCCTAGGTCTCAAGGTTTAGGGTTAGAAAATACCTTTGTTATTTTATTCTTTTTTCTTTTCTTTACTCTATAATTTTGGTATTAAAAACTATATTTTATATACACTAAATGGAATAAATAATGAATGTTTATTTGTACAAAATAATACTAATTACATGCATTTAGCTAGGGATTTTAAGGTCAAAATGATATAATAAAAGTGATGAAATGGAGATTCATCACCCCCTTGTACTTTCCTTTGCCAGTCCCTATCAAACACTTATGCAATAAGTGCAGAAAATGAAAATAAAGAAAAGAGAAGAAAGAAAGTGGATTCATTTTAATTCTTATATGTCTTCATAAAATTGAAGTTTCGAGCTGAAGTTGGACCTTTGGATATTAGGTGCGGTCGAAAACTTATTGGAAACGGATTTGAAACACAATAGCCTTCGAGAATCACAAGACTCTGCTCAAGTCTCCTCAATAGCCAGGTCATAATAGATCAACTCATATGCAAACCCTTATGACTATGAATCTATCTTGGACAGTATATGAGATATGTATCTCTCTAATCGATCGCTGAGCACGTGGTGTAATTTTCACTCGTTGTCATATGAGTACTTAGCGAATCAGTCAGAACCGAGAAAAGATCTTCGTGAAGAGTTTCCCGGTTTGAATTTATATCCCGTGTAAGTCCAGGGTCGAACACAGGGAGGCAAAGGAACAACTTTGAATTAATCCAGAAAATTTAGGTTTAGGTTTTCAAATGCGATTTTATTGTATTTTTTTAATGCAAAACGAAATGAAATGCAATATACGAGTGAATTAAGATACTAAGAAACCATACAACTTAGGCAAATTAATTTTAGTACGAAATTAATCAGATTTGGCCAAATTATAATTTTTCTAGAACAATAATACAATGATGAATACAAAACACATTTTTTTTGGAATTATAGGATTAACAGGCAACAAGGAAAAATGAAAACTTTTTATGGGTTTTTACGCAATTTTTCACTCAAACAATATGTAAAAATTCTGAAAATTGTACTGGAATATAAACATGATGCAATAAGTATGCAATGATAATTATGGTATTTTCAGACAATTTATGTTTTTTTTGTGGATTTTTATATGAAAACAAAGTGATAGTGAGTATTTAATTTTTAATAATTCCACTATATAAATTTATCCAAAGAGGAATTATCTCAGAAATTTATTTATATGAGGAATCTAGAAGAGTTGAAATTTCACAAAAATAAAATATGTGGATTTAATTAAAAATCATTTACGAAAATCACTCTACAATTTATTTAAGGCTCAAGAAAACTCCAATTATGATGAGATTTGGAAACTTATTAAAACATACCTCAAAGCATCATTCCTATTTTTCATGGATTTGTTTGAGCAATTGAGAGTCAATTATGAATTTAAGACTACAGACTAGGTAAAATATGCAGAATTTCACTTGAAAATTTTTAATTAATTGCCAAATATTAAAAAAATACAAATAAATATCTTGATGATAGAAAATTAGTTTCTCAACAACATTAAATTTTTTACTAAATAAAAAATAGTAAATTGAGGTCCAAATTTAAATGCAAACAAATGGTTATCCGTGCAAAATACAAAAATGAACTAAACAACACAAACTTGCTCATGAACTACTTTGTAATTACAGAAAACATAACACAAAATCATGCAATTCTACCAATGAAAAATAAAATAAAAACGATCTTCTTCTTCTGTTGGGCAACTAGGGCGCAGGATGGATGAGCTGCCGTGACGAGGGTCCCGTGACCAGCATGGAGGCAGAGGAGGGCCGCGTGATGGTGGCGGCTTCAGGCAAACTCGCATGCCACGACGTGCTTGGAGGAGGGCGGGTGGGCTGCAAGATGGGGCCGCCATTGAGCGACGTTGGGGTGGAGGAGCGTGGTGGCTGTGTGCCGCACGATTGGAGAAAGGTACAGACGTGACATGGGGCCACGCAGAGGGACACGCTGGTAGTGGTGGCTGCGAGTGACCACCAGAGGATGGCGTGATGGCGGCGAACGACAGGAGGAGGAGGGCTACGAGGATGGCTGCGTGTGCAGGAGGGGCGCTCGTGGGGCGTGCAGTAGAATGGTGGCGGGCGGCAGCCGCTAGCAGAGAGAAGGAGGACCGGCGAAGCGGCGGCTGGTGGGGGGCAGCGGCCACCTGCTGCATTAATTTTTTTTTATTTTCTTCTTTTTTTTTTATTGTATGAATTTTTTAATTTATATTTTTTAATTTTTTCTTTAAACATGGAATAATAAAAAAATGAGGAGATGAGTTGGTGGAGTAAAATAATTGGATGTGTGAAGTGATGGTGATGATATTGAATAAACAAATGTAGGTTTGTTGGTGATTATGTGATGGTGTTATATATAAAAACATATAAAAAATAAAAAAAAGATGATAAAATGAAAGGAAATTGCCTAAGATGGAAGCGGGGCGCCTATGGTGTGCTCTCAAGAAGGACTGTCTTCGCTCGAACGCCGGCTTGAGATGAGATCGGGCAACGCGCAGGTGCGGTTGCGATGTTAGCCAAGAAGCCAACGGATCTTAGCGGAGAGAGGGTTGTCGTCGTTCGACATTGGTTGCGTCGTTTTCACCGATTCAACTCTGAGAACTAGGATCTCCTAACATAAAGATGGTGAAGCATATGGGATAATCCTCAAGCGCATCATGGAAGCGTGAGCATCTTATCGAATACGATGTAGAACGACTAGTCGCACTAGTTGTTATATGCAGCGGAATCTAAAAAAATTTTCATGCGATGAAACCACGTGATCCAAGAACGATTCTCAGATCGTTTCATCTAGAACCACATTAAGTATAAAGGAATACCTCTTGAAGCATGGTTGATCGAGTCTCTACAAAAAGAGACCTCCTGTCTCAAGTCCGATCATTGGGGAAGATGCTTGCGAGCGCGGGGATGAGTCGCATGATCCTCGCAATCCAGCAAGTTGATCCAAGCACGGTGAAATCCTGATCTCGTCGTACGAGATCGAACACCTTCTTTGCGAGCGTAGCACTCCAAATAAGATGGAGAACCGAAGAACGTCGAAGCGGCGGTACGGTAGCGAAGCGACGACGGCTTTCTCTTCTAGGTATTGGTGGACGACCAATAATGGAGAGGAGAGAGAGGTTGATGTGTATAATAAGAGAGAGAGGGAGATGTGCTTCAAAAGCATAACCTTAGAGAGCATGGTATGCCTCTGTATTTATAGGATTTTGGTATCCATGGATCTCAATCCTTGAGTCACATAAAATCAATGGGTGAGGGTGATTTATGTTTAATCCAATGGTCAAGATTGTTGTTGGTAAAAGACAACAAGTAATAACTTAATTTAAATCAAATATATTTGATAAATCAAATACAATTTAATCCTAAATTAAATCAATCAAATAAAGGTGATAATCAACATGGAGATTGCATCTCCCATGAATATGGTGGACGACCACCAATTCCATATTGGACTTGGTAGCCGTTCACTTGTTTCCAAGTGGGGAGCAATCTCATGAAATCTCATGAGATTTCAAATCTCCATGGAAATCTCCATTATTTAATACAACAACTTTTGTTGTGATTTATTCTTCAAAAATAATTCATAGTTAATTTTGAGAATATTGCAAATCATTGGAAATTTGTGAATCACATTCACAACCCAAAACAAAATATAATTTACATTTTCAATTAATTACACAATGTGTATCCAATACACATCAATAATTAATTAACAAATATAAATTATAATTAGCTCTCTCTAATACAATAAAAATCACATTTATAATATATTATGAATAATTGGATACTGCTATCCACATTATTCATATCCACAATAATTAAAAAACATTTAATTATATTGGAAAATTTCTACATACATCATGATAATTAAATCACATTTAATTATAATTCTCTTAATGCTCAGATACAATTCAATTATGGAATTATTCTTGAAACCCTTCAAGAATAATGTGATTTCTCTGCATATACTTGAAGATAAGGACAGGACGATTGTATTGATCCACGTATAGTGACTTGGATATTGAGATCACGTCTTAAATCCAGATCTCATGGACCTCTCATAGATGCTTTATTAAATCAAGGATGTATACCTAATCTTCTCATCGCCTCTGAATCTTTTTCAGATCAATGTCTAATACATGGACTAAGATTAGGTAACTTCTCTATTGAGAGGAGTCACTAAAATCCAAACCTGTTTCACCACTCCCTCGGAATGGAAGCGTCATGGTTATACAATCGTTTATGATCACATCACCCTCAAGTATTCCCAACACCTGTACATCCTACATACTGGAAGACCTATGATCATCCTGAAGATATAGATCACTTTTACACTGTCATCTTCAGGGTTCGATCACTAAGTTTCTCAATCTTGGTCATTGGGAATTGGTATAGATCATATGCTTTCCCAAAGCATATATCTTACCTTCGAATTCATGTCATGCTTCCAAACCATGATGACCGTGCATGGAATTTGATCAGTCCCAATACCTCATGAGTGAGCTCATGTCTCCCGGTTCACATATGATCCTGCATTATCCCTTTGACATATCGTATTACTCATATGTCCTTACATGCACACCAGCTCGCTAGTGTATAGACCTTGGTTAGGTCATCAACCTATTGGTTTGCCAAATGTACATACTCAGACATAAAGCAACACATCTGTCTCTTGTCAGAGGATGTTTGGCTATGTTGTGACAGTATTCATCATATGTCTTTGGTTATATCGATCTCGTTAAGTCGATCCTTTGACTCAACTAATCATACACCTCTGAATCAGTATTCCCATGCAGAGGACCTGCATCAAGAGGTCGGTCAGATATCAAACATATGAGAAAGGATTGCCATCTCCTACTCAGAGTGGAGATCATCACTTAATAATCATTTGATGGTGATTGATGAGTCCTCTATCTAATTCCTTAGATATTCATCCAAGCACCAGCCTCTATGATTCAATAACTGAATCAACAGCTGTATGATCATCAAGATGGCCATAGTACATAACCCTAATTGTACTAAGGGACCTATTATGAAAATTGGTTATTCTTCATTTCAGATTAGGGAATGATATTCGTAATAACATTTATTGCATAATGGCTCGCCATGGGCTCGCATGTCCAACAATCTCCCACTAGCCCAAAGAGCCTTTAATGGGCTAATCATTTAAACCGCACTCATGTGACAATCATAGGCTATTTAGAAAAATATCTAGGTAAGCTGATTAGTCACTCTATTTCCGAGAGACTACGTCAAGTCCTTTTACGACACTTGCATATCCCCCAGTAACCGTGCTCTCATCCAATGCAAATGTTGCATCTTATGCAACCAATACTCAATTTTATCAGTTATAGTGTCCTTGACACTAACAATACAACAATAACAATAACAAAGCCTTTTCCCACAATTAAGTAGGGTCAGCTACATAGATTCTTCGCCTCCATTCAGATCTATCTTGGGTCAATCTCGGACTTATATCCAAGAAACTAAGATCCCTTTGTATAGTCTCTTTCCAACACTTCTTGGTCCGTCCTCACCCTCTCTTAGCCGGCTCAACATCCCAACACTCGCATCTCCTAACCGATGCATAGTGTCCTTGACACTATAGCTTAATAATTATTATAACCACTTTTTCCATTATCCTTATCAGAAATACCCTTATTCCTGGAGATCTCTATCTCCTAAGGTATTGGTAGTTAAGACCTTTTTAGATAACTATCTATAAAGTCTTAAGTTCTTGAAGATAAGACTTAGAGATCACTATCGCACAAGTTTTGTCCTCTATGAAGATACATTTATTACTGCAATCAAGTTTTTTTATTACCATCGTAAGATTAGTGACAGTTTACTACTCCCACTACATGGTAGACATCTGGCTTTTGTACACATCTAGCATACACCCGGCTTCTCAGAACTGATGCACAAGGGCTAGCAGTTTTAGCATTCACATCCTCAACTCTTTGAGGTGCTATCCCTTTAGATAGGTCAGTACCATATCTTAAGGGAAAGAAGCCTTTCTTGGAATTTTCCAGAAAATGGAAATGTCCAAGGTGTGCCATCAATGTGACGGTCTCAATACCCTCTTCTCTTTGCTTCTGAACAACATCAGAACTAAGATCTACGAGGTATCCTTAAGATCATATCTCGAGGTATGGAACAACCAGATTTTAAAACACTTATTTTTATCATCCTTATATCATTCTAAATGATTAGGATATTATCTACATTAAGCACGGTGAACACAATGGTACTCCCACTAAGCTTCACACGGTTCATCAAGATTCTATCTGAAATCATGACATTTATAATTTCATCAAATCTTATGTTCCAACTACAAGAAGCTTATTTGAGTCCAAAGAGGGAGTCCTTTAGCTTGCACACCTTGCTTTCCTCAACCATGAAGCCCTAGGGCTACTTCATGTGAATATCCTTAGAGAGGTATTCATAGAGAATTGCAATATTAACTTCCATCTTGAAGATGTCAAAGTCAAGTTGTGTAGCTATGGTTAGCAATATTCTGATGGGTTCAAGCATGGTCACTAAAGAGCATGTCTAATCGCAAGCGATGTCTTCTCTTCAGTATGCAGCTCATGGCTATGAACCGTGCTTTTCAAGGTCTCTACCTTCTCATCGGGTTCCCTCTTTCTATTGAAGATCCATTTACACCTTAATGGGTTTTACCCATATAGGTGGATCCTCGAGGGTCCATATACAACACTTGTATATGAAGTCTACATTAGACTTTTATTGCTACCATCCATCTTTCCATGTCATGATTCTCGGGAGCTTCATTACTTGATCCGATAATTTTCAGACTTAACTAACACATAGAATACATCCTCAAACTTAATTGAAGAAGTATTAGTGTTTCATCTTTAATTATTCCTTAGTTTCCGATTTAAGGAGCCTCATTATCTTTTCATGATTAAATGAGTTCCTTTACTTCATTTTCATCTTGATTCTCAAGAGAGTCATCACATTCTCAAGGATAAGATCTTTTAAGAATGTCACGGTCATAAAGTAGGTCTCCAGTGCCAGATTCCAGATTACTTGCATGGAACCTTATTAAGAATATATATTGTAGTCTCTACTACATATATACCTTGGAAACTAATAGATAATTATGCTAATATTCATCATTGATCATATCATGTTACACATGATCCAATTGTATCTCCCTATAACTCTTACTGAGTTTAGGTTTATTAGGAGGAGTGAGATAGAAATGATATTCATATCTCTATAAGGTATTCTATGAATTCATCTAATAGGTACTGACTACCTAGATTAGATCAAATTCATTTAATCTTCCTTCAAACTTTGGTTCTAAACCAAAATTGTGAAATCTATGAACATTTCAAAGGTTTCTAAGTGAAGAGAAGAAATCTCATATCACAAATAATTATCAATAGATATCACATATCCACAATGTTTATTCTGATATGGATGATTCACATACATCAATATGTATGAGATCTTGAATACCTTGACATCTTACACCATTCCAAGGAAGGGTGTTTTGGACAATTTCACTAATGAATACAATATTCACAAGTATGTAAGATTTGAACCTTTAGACAATCCAAAGTTTCATCTCTTACTAGTCTATTGATCACATCAATAGATAAATGTCCAAGGCTTGATGCCAGATCATTGTCAAATGATCTTCATTCTCCTATTGATCTTTTAAGGTTTAATTTCAGTACTAGAAATGTTAATGAACCATTCATTAATTTTCTAATTTAGTAGAGCCCACTAGATTTTAAATTACTATATGAAATATCTCCATCATAACTCTTTATGATAGGTCTATTCAAGAATTCATGTTTATTCCAACATTTAGAAATAAAGAATGAGTGTATTCTAATATCTAGGTCATAGAGACATTCTCTAAGACTAAGGGCTCTCCCATTGAAATTAAGAAGTCTATTTATCCAATAGAGGCTGTTTCAACAATTGCATTAACATCCATGGGGATGACTATTGAACTTTAAGATCAAATTTTCTAGTCTTCTTAAAACATAAGCAACCAATTACATGTGTCTTTAGAAGATTGAGATACAATTATTAGACTTTGATCTTATCAAATAAGAAAGCCGATTTGAATGATTGTATGTAGATGTAGATTATTCTGATGCACCATCTGGATCCTTCTCTAAGGATCCTAGATAGACAAGATATTCACACTATCAGTACATCGGCTTATTGCAGTATTGGCATTCATCCAACTACTTGGATGTCATATGGAAGTCACAAAAGTACGGTCAACTCTTTGACTTTCCTTCTTACTTGGGTCCAACCCATGCTTCCACTGTTCTCCCTTTATCTATAAACAACCATTCCTTTAGACGAAGGATGTCTTATGCTGAATTCAAAAGATTTCAATATAAGAGCATTTGTACATGCTTCATGTAATTCATACAATATGAATATTCTTTAGATTCATGAATGACCAGAGTATAGATAGTAGAATGATGACACTCATCGTATCTACATCCATTTAAACTCTTAAAAAAATCGGTTCATGTAGGTACTCAAACAATTTTGAATACATCTTCTCTTATAGAGCTACCATTCTGCATGATGCAGAGAACCATGTCATTCATGATTAAATGTCGAGAGCACATATGTATGCCAGAACATCTTCATAGAATTTTATAAGGATTATTTGACAATTACGATTATCATCGACATGTCACTTCCAAAGTACATTTGATGAGAGATCAAGACTATAGAGACATACAAACCCTAGGGTTGTAGCCCTATTGTCTATTTAATTGACACTCCTCATTATTATTAGGAAACTTGCACATCGCAACCACATACAATATGTGTCCAACTGCAAGTACAATATCTTAATCATGGATCCAATCCATTATATTTTACTGGTTATTATTGAGTATAATATTGATTGGGTTTAATGAAGAATTATCTGAAATAAGAAATTTGCATAAGTGTATATATTATATATACATAATTTACTTCGATTTAGGAATTTTATATCAAAGTTGTCTTGCCTTGTCAACAATGAAAGTTTATTCCCTTAGTCACTTTCAATGTAAGAGATATACTTACCAATATATCTCAAGCAAGATCTGGGATCTCCTTCCTTATCTTCGTCACATCCCAATAATATGAGAACCTGCGACTCAGATAAAAAGAAGCGGGAACACATTCCGCCTTGCAAGTCCAACTTGCATCTCCCAATTCGGTCTTTAACACCCAGGTCCACCACCCCTAAGGTGATGTTGACCCGTCATTAATTGAACCAACCGTCAACAGGAATACAACTCGCTATGCGCAATCCAATATTGCCCCAATAATATGAAGACCTGATATTGGGGCCACTACGCATATGTCCTTACTCTTTTGAGAAGAGACGAGCCCGATCCAAATGGATCATATGCAGGAGCTGTCACTTCGGACAAGCGTCTCCTACATACAATATCTGGTGACAGAACCTTTCGGCTTGAAGGGAGTCCTTGGATGTCACTTATGTGATCCTCCACCTCATATTCAAATTTTAATTAGTTATTATGAATCATATTCATATAATTAATTCTTCCAAGGGAAATACACATCTATTCATAATAGAGTGTTTTTAATTGGATATAATTAACTTAATCACATTAAAGTAATTTTCAATTCAATTCATTCAACAAACTTGATTGTTTTTACTTGAATACATATATGATATTATCTTAAAGTATGTATTAATTAGAATTTTAATAATTAAAAAATACACCTTGATTTCTCTGGTATTATCGAGTCCATACCTGCTGTCATGGCCAGTACCGACGGAAGTGGGACAGACTGCAACCAGTGCGACCCGCTACCCCAATGCTCCTCGACTAGACACCATATCCACCTCAGGAAAGGATAATGCCAAATATATCAATGTGTACTTGAGATGATCATCGGTTCTTCAACCAAAATTATACCATATAGTAATAATCAAAACATTTTTTATTATAAGGAAATTTGCTAGACAAATTCTCGATCCTATTCAAGCAAGTTATTTGTTGATTGGGTTTCCAATTATGATTTAGATCAAATCTAATCAATTTATTGGTTGAGGCCAAGTCAATTAAGGAAATAATCATAATCAAATAGTTCTCAAATATTTTCCATACAGGAAATTAACAATTAATTTCACTAATTGACAATCACATGGTTCTTGATTAGCAATGTAATTTCAGCAGTGACCCCTACTTACTAAAATTAACATATCTCAATCAATTTAAATCCAAATTAGACAAAATTAATTTTCAAAGATTGATAATTTGATTTAGGACAGAACCTAAGTGATATTTCACACATTTTGAGGCGGATCAAAACAGTAAATAACTCACTAATCATGTTAAGATTCGCAGTTTCTGCAACAGTGATTACATGTTCATTAAAACAACAATATCTCCAGCAAACGGAATGCAAATTACATAAACTCAGATCATATGATTTCCTTATTTAATGGGGAACAAAATTAAAGTGATAATTCGTGTTTAAACATTTTAAATAGGACCGAATTTATTCACTAAACAGATGTGCGAAAATCAAATGCGACAAAAACTTTCGCAGCCTTAACGAACCCAAGTTGTCCTAGGTTTATGGATCATATCCAAAACCTTCAACCTGGCTCTGATACCACTTGAAGGATATTGGATAATCCTCAAGCGCATCACAGAAGCGTGAGCGTCGTATTGAATACGACGCAGAACGACTAGTCGCACTAGTTGTTCAATGCAGCGGAATTTACAAAAATTTTCATGCGATGAAACCACATGATCCAAGAATGATTCTCAGATCGTTTCATCTAGAACCACATCAAGTATAAAGGAATACCTCTTGAAGCATGGTTGATCGAGTCTCTACGAAAAGAGACATCCTGTCTCAAATACGATCGTTGGAGAAGATGCTTGCGAGCGCGGAGATGACTCGCGTGATCCTCGCAATCCAGCAAGTTGATCCAAGCATGGTGAACTCATGATTTCGTCGTACGAGATCGAACACCTTCTTCGCGAGTGTAGCACTCCAAAGAAGATGGAGAACTGAAGAACGTCGAAGCGGCAGTGCGATGGTGAAGCGACGACGACTTTCTCCTCTAGGGTTTAGTGGACAGCCACTAGTGGAGAGGAGAGAGAGGTTAACGTGTAGAATAAGAGTGAGAGAGAGAGAGCGAGAGAGAGAGAGAGAGATGTGCTTCAAAAGCATAATCTTAGAGAGCATGTTATGCCTCTCTATTTATAGGGTTTTGGGATCCATGGATCTCAATCCATGGGTCACATAAAATCAATGGGTTAGATTGATATATGTTTAATCCAATGGTCAAGATTGTTGTTGGTAAAAGCCAACAACTAATAACTTAATTTAGATCAAATATATTTAATAAATAAAAAACAATTTAATCCTAAATTAAATCAATCAAATAAAGGAGATAATCAACATGGAGATTGCATCTCCCATGGAATATGGTGGACGGCCACCAATTCCATATTGGACTTGGTAGCCGTCTACATGTTTCCTAGTGAGGAGCAATCTCATGAAATCTCACGAGATTTCAAATCTCCATGGAAATCTCCATTATTTAATCCAACAACTTTTGTTGTGATTTATTCTTCAAAAATAATTCATAATTAATTTTGAGAATATTGCAATCTTACCATTGGAAATTTTTGAATCACATTCACAACCTAAAATAAAATATAATTTACATTTTCAATTAATTACACAATGTGTATCCAATACACATCAATAATTAATTAATAAATATAAATTATAATTAGCTCTCTCTAATACATTATAAATCACATTTATAATATATTATGAATAATTGGATACTACTATTTATATTATTCTTATCCACAGTAATTAAATCACATTTAATTATATTGTATAATTTCTACATACATCAAGATAAGTAAATCACATTTAATTATCATTCTCTTAATCCTCAGATATAATTCAAGTATGGAATTATTCTTGATCCCCTTTAAGAATAATGCAATTTCTCCACAGATACTTGGAGATAAGGATAAGGCGATTGTTTTCTTCCACGTATATGTGTCTTGGATATTGAGATCACATCTCAAATCGTGATCTCCTGGACCTCTCATAGATGCTTGATTAAATCAAGGCCGTAAACCTAGTCTTCTCATTACATCTGAACCTCATTCAGATCAAAGTCCAATACATTGACTAAGATTAGGTCACATCTCTACTTAGAGGAGTTACCAAAATCCAAACCTGTTTCATCACTCCCTCGAAATAAAAGTGTCTTGGTTATACAATCATTTATGATCACATCACCCTCAGGTATTCTCAACACCTGTACATCTTGTATATTGCATGACCTATGATCATCCTGAAGATATAGATCACTTTTACACTGTCATCTTCAGGGTTCGATCACTAAGTTTCTCAATCTTGGTCATTGGGAATTGGTATAGATCATATGCTTTCCCAAAGCATATATCCCACCTTCAAATTCATGTCAAGCTTCCAAAGTATGACGACCATGCATGGAATCACATCACTCCCAATACCTCATGAGTGAGCTCATGTCTCTCAGTTCACTTGTGAACCTGCATGATCCCTTTGAGAGATCGTATTACTCATATGTCCTTACATGCACAACAGCTCGCCGGTGTATAGACCTTGGTTAGCTCATCAACCTATTGGTCTGTCAAATGTACATACTCAGACATATAGCAACACATCTATCTCTGGTCAGAGGATGCGTGCCTATGTTGTGACACTACTCAACATAGGTCTTTAGTTATCTCGATCTCGTTAGCCTTTGACTCAACTAATCTGACACCTCTGAATCACTATTCCCATGCAAAGGACCTGCATCAAGAGGTCGGTCAGATATCAGCCATATGAGAAAGGATTGCCATCTCCTACTCAGGCTGGAGATCATCACTTAATAATCATTTGATGGTGCTTGATGAGTCCTCTATCTTACTCCTTAGATATTCATCCAATCACCAGCCTCTATAATTCAATAACTGAATCAACAGTTGTATGATCATCAAGATGGCCATGGTACAAAACCCTAATTGTACTAAGGGACCTATTATGCAAATTGGTTATTCTTAATTTCAAATCAGGGAATGATATTCGCAATAACATTTATTGCATAATGGCTCACCGTGGGCTCTCATGTCCAACAGATGGATCAAATGACAAAATTAGGAGAATAAGATGTATAAAAAGAGATGGAAAAAATGGAGTTTCGAATGGACGTGGAGTGGAATGGGAGGTTAAATTAGTGGTGGAGTTGAATGGGAAGTTAGATGTATAATGGAGCTTAATGGAGGTTGATGAAAGAGAAGAAGTTATTGTAGAGAATGTGAATTAAATAAAATAAAAGTAGGCTACTAAAAATGAAGAATAAAATAAAGAGAGAGAAAAATGGAGAAATTACAAAAGTTCAACAAAATAATATGTACATGGAATTTTTTTATTTTCTAGTTTTATTTTTTTTGTATTTTTAATAAAAGATATTTACAAACTAAAAATAAAATAAAATACTAGAAATAAAACAAAACACAAATATGATTTTTTGGATTTTTCATAATTAAGAAAAGTAGAATAAAAAATGGAAAAATAAAAAATATGTACAATATATAAAATGTACACCCAGGTCCCAAAATCCAAATTTTGCAAACGAGCTTTGAATTTAGTGAAACCACTTTCATTGGATAGATAATTTTCTAACTTAAACTTTAAAAGTGAGTTTGCTGAACTTGGACTTCATACGGAGCGAGAATTTGGCCGGGAAGTTGGACATTACAGCTTTTTCTCTTTAGGATCTAATAGTATTTATTTGAGGTGGAAAATTTTTTCTATTTTTTATTTTTTTATGTACATTTTTATGAACAAGTCAGAGAAAGAAATAGGCAAAAAGGAGTTGAAATGAAATTACTAAAAATACATCAATTTTGGGCTATTTATAGGTGAAAAACTCCTTTATTTTACGGTTTTTTATTGTTAATTTATTTTGTAAAGTATAATATACAATTATTAGTGTATTTTACTTACAAGAGTGATTTTATTAATTTATGGATTTTATGAACACTTATTTGAAATTTTACTCAAGGATTTTGCTAAGATCAATGTATTGAGATGATGAATCGTGGATTCATCACCCCCTATACTTAAACTTTATTAGTCCTCGAGGAAATAAAAAATGAATAAGTTGGATTAACCCATGACTTTGCATGTGAATACATGACTTGATATGTTCAAGAACTCTCGGTTCTAGAGATCCTAAAATTCTAAGCTGAATCAAGCTTTAGTCAAAAGGTATCCAATTTCCCTAATCATGAGACTCACTCTGTACACATATATAATTGGGATATGACATTAAGCGTGGACTGCAGTTACAAGAGTAGAGTCAAAACTTCACCCAAGGTTGCCGTCCAAGAGACTCTCTTAAGAACCCGATCCTCAACACTAAGGAATAAATCATTTCTTGCATCCAATCCACCGTTTCTTTTGTTATCAGAGTTAAAAGTGTATATGGAAGGCCAGTTGATGGAGGGCATAGGATTGTGTCATTTCTTCTCTCCCTCTAATTGGAACAAGTATCCTCTCGAGTGCATTATTAACTAAACACATGCATTTTTTTGGGTTGCTGATTAGTGTGTCCTTCAAAAGAAGTTGGAGTCTTCTGCAATTGTTTTCCTCGGAGTACACCGTGGTGTGCCTTTTTTGAGCATCTAATATACCTTATACACCCAGACTTGTAGCATTTACGATGCAGAGCCCTTTTTTGGTGCTAGCCTAACTCTTGGTCCTAATAGCGATGGTCTAAGTGGACACATTAAAATGGTTAGGAGCGCTCACCTTTGGTGGAAGCTCATTGATATTTGACTTTGTAGGGTGAGAGCTTTTCTTTCAACATTTCTTTTTTTCTTTGCTTTTGGCTAGCTCCACTACTTTTACGAGGAGTTGGCACACACTGATCAATAAGTTTTTTTTAGATTTCGTCACACCCTGGCACATAGGTAAATGTCAAGAGATAGTACAGGAACTATTTTCTCAAACTGGCTGAAGGTTATGACAATTAAGTTTCATGAAGACTTCATTGATTTTGTCAGATCCCCGACCATCATTAAATCAAGTCCAAACTTAAATCCCTCATCCCAGTTCCTCAAGTGAAATTTCAACTCATCTCATCATAACTGCAGTCATGTATGTGAGGTGTTGATCATATACTTAAGGTAGAGACTAAGCATGTAATATAGCACACAAATCTTTCAAACTAGGGAAATGTGAATAATTAAGTAAAAGACCCAAATGACTAAGGCTGGTTAACTCCAATTCTCAAGACCTCATGAACCAAGTGTTCTTGAACTTCACTAGTCTTGTGTGAATGTGTAAGTGTCAGGGATTAAACCAACTTATTAGTTAGTTTTGTTTGTGATATGTTTGTTTGTTTTTTGAAAAAAGGTTTTTGCATTTTTTCTCAAAAGTTTATTTTGAAAAATACACACATTTTCTTTATTTTTTTAAAAGGTGATGAAGATAGAAAAGAGAGATTTTTTAAAAAATTTATTTGAAAAAGGGATTTTTTTGAAATATATAATATATTATTTTTAATAGATTTTTTTGGAAAAATTTACCCACCTCGTAATTATTGTAGAATATATACAAAAAATACATGAAAATATGAGCTATGGGTAAAGTTTATATGCAATATATACGTGGCCGCTATACTTAGCATGTGCTATGTCCTCATAACATAAGAAGTGATGAAAATACATGGCTCGTGCTAAGCGTAGGAGAGCTAAAATAACCAAAAAGTATAGAAGTCGATCTGCCCCCCTATACATAGGCTCTGGTCAGCCTAAGTGTAGAAGAATAGCAAAAATGGGGTGATCGAGGTCAAGAGGAGAAATGGAAGAGTATATACACACGACAGGCATCGTCCCCCCCATACTTAGGCTCTTGTCAGCATATGTATAGGACAGGAGTAAGTGTGAGAATCAATGTGATCTAGAGAATATAAAGAGAAGGGAGAATGCACAATTGAATGGGGAATGTACAATTGAATGAATCTTCTGAGCTACTGAATCTTGATGTTGCATATTCATGAAGAGTAATATGATGTATCTGCTCTATGCTTACTCTGCATGAAGTTGATGGCTCGACTTGGACCAACTACTCTTTAGAATCTATGAAATATTTCAACAGTTGTCCATTCACCATATGGGATTGTGCACCATCTATGAGATCAACTATCTCTACACTTCCTTTCCTGTGTACTTTCTTAACAATAAATGCACCTATCCACTTAGATTTGAGCTTCCCATGGAACATCTTCAACCTGGCATTAAACAACCATACCTTTTGCCCAGGAACGAAGTCTTTGCACCTAATGTACTAATCATGTTATCTCTTTACTTTGTCCATATAAATGAAACTATTGTCATATGCCCTGTTTCGGATTTCCACGAGCTCAATCAAGTTCAAGTCTCGACAATGCTTCCCTAGGTGACAACTTCAATTAATCTGCTTAATTGCCTATTCGGATTTGTGAATCAGCTCTGCGGGCAAATGGCATGGCTTGCAATAGATCATTCTGAATGGTGAAGTACCCAATGATGTCTTGCATGTTGTCCTATAGGCCCACAAAACTTGGTCCAAGAGTTCACCTCTCTGTTCGAAACCTCTATTATGCCATTGGTTTGTAGATGGCAAGGATTAGTAACTCTGTGCTCAAATCCATATCCTTATCTAAAGATCTCGCATCTCGATTTACAAAGTGGCTACCAGATAATCGGGATTTTGCAAGGGTCAAAATAGTCAACACAAGGAGGGACCATAGTGTCGCTGTGCGACTGCTCACGAAACCTCAATCAATAAACAGTTAACCCACAATAACAATCAAACAATGAAAAACAAATATGGAGTTAAAATTTAATATACTCTACAATAAATGTGTATAGATGCAAGTATGTGTAGAGGTCGAACACAGGGAGCAGACAGGTAGAACGGGGCAAAATGCTCAAAACCGTGAATGTGAAGATTTGTCAATTTATGCTAATTTTGTGGCTTTTAATTTTTAATTTTTTAATTAAGTTTTTAATTTTATATTTTTATATTTTGATTTTTAATTTTTGATTTTATATTTTCTTTTTCTTTAAATAGAATATATATACAAAGTAAGAAAGAGAGGGATAAGGTATTTATAAAAATAGGTAAAAATAAGTGAAATTCAAGAAATAAAATATTTTTCGTCTTTTTATAATTTTCTAATGTTTATGTGATTTTTCTGTATTTTTCCTAATTTGTTTGGTATTTTTAAAGTCAAAAATACTGAAAACAGTGAAGAAAATAAAAAACTGAAATTAAAATGGGTATGAAAAATAGTAAATAGTGATAAACAATTCTCCAAATTAATTTTAAATGAAAGATAAAAAAATAAAGAAAATTCAAGAAAAGAAAACACAATATTTAGATTTTTTATGAATGTTCAATATTTTTATGAAGATTTTTGGAGTTTTCTAATTTTTAGGAGTTTTCTTTTATAGTTTTTTGTTATTTTTGGATAAAAGTTAAAAGAATCTAAAAGACACAAAATATAATTTTTTTGAATTTTTCAAGAAATTTTTACAATTTTTATGGATTTTATAATGCAACACAGTAGAGAAAATGCGTGTTTTTGAATTTTTATAAATATTAAAATGAAAATAAATGCAAAATAAAAATATTACCTGATAATATAATGCAACAGGAACATAAGATGATTTTTGTGGATTTTTTAGGAATTTAGAAATGCATGGAATAAATAAATGAAGCAATAAGAAAATACGACCTAGTAGGGGTATTTATGAAAATATAGAAAAGTACGAGGGCCAATGTGCAAATTTCCCACAAAAATACAACGTGATAAAAATGTTCTTGGACTGAATATAAATATCCAAAATGCCAAGGCTAATTTCGCAAAATTGCCAACACGCTCGTGACAAGCACGCGCGCCTGGCGAGTACTTCCTTATAATTTCCAGAAAATTGGGGGGGTGAAATGAAAAGTTTACAAAAATATTACAATGCATACAAAATGTTCAGTACTTAATCGAAATACCAAAAACCACAAGGGAAGTCCCGCAAAATGGCCACGCACCTCACATGCGCGTGTCACGTGAGGTGACGTGGCCAAGGACCTATTGACAATTATACAAAGGTTAAGGGGCTTACGTGCAAATTATACAAAAGTACAAAATGGCAGATGAGTGTTTAATGTCTAATATTTAAATACAAAAAGGCACCGAGGTTATGTTGCAAAATACCCAAGCAGGGAGATCGGACGGCTGAGGAAACTTCACTTATGCTACTTGCCAACGTCTCCTTGCGCGATATTGCTTCGCGCGAATGGCCCATATTAGATGGATCCTAAACGATCTGACGGCTGGCGAAGAACATGATCTGACGGTCGCTGCTTAGTCTGAGGTGCCTCGATGATCCGACGACGAAGGATGTGGATGGACGAACAGGGATGAACGCCGTCGCTACGAGGTTCCTCCGGCAAGATACTCCTTCTCTAGCGGTCCTATGAGCTCCAAAATGGCCCCAAATCATTCCTGCGGGCAGCCCTAGCTGCTGGTGGCTCCAAAAATGGGTCGGCGGCTACTGGAGCATGCCAGCGGAGGCGGAGGAGCAACTTGGCTCCAAATACCTCCGGCAGAACACAAAATGAGCCTACAGCTCATCCAAGTGTGCGAGAACCTGCAGGAAAGGTTAAGGAGGTCGAGGGCAAAATGCCTCGACCCTCCAGCGGGGAATGAAGGCGTCTGGGGGCGAAACGAGTGCTCGTCGGAGCTTGCTCCGGTGAGGTGGTGGCGCTGATAATTAGATGGATTTCAATCGAAGTGGAAAGCGCTAGTGGATTCCTAATGTTACTGCAAGTAAGAAAAATGCAAGAAATGCGAAGAAAAACAGACCTCAAGGGTGTTTTACCAGAGGTAGAACCTCACGGCCAAGCTTGGCCGGAGGTGATGGAACACGCCTCTTGGTGTCGCCGTACCTCAACGGGGTGCTGGGATTGCTCCCCTGTTACCGAAGCTCATCAAAAACAACCTGGAAGTCTAAGCTCGGCCAAAGAGCGATTCAAAGGTGGAAGGAAGCTTGGAGTGGCTTTTTGAAAGAGTGGTCGAACGGCTACAGGAGTGGGTCAGGAATGGATGCACGAGCATGAAAAGTCATGAAGGCGCAAACACGAAATGGTGTAAGGAATTTCCTCGAAAAAATCGTGAAAATGGGACACATGGTTCTAACAGGGCTACAGGAGTGGGTCAGAGAGTTGACCCGCCGGTCAACACTCTAGACCTCCTGGTTGGTCCACGTGGACCCACCAAGAAAAATCCTGGAAAAAGTTTTTTGTTAAACCGTTTAAAAATAGTTAATGAATTTATTAATTTTTTATTATAAAATAAAAAATGTTTGTTATTTTCTAAATTATTTTATGATGATTTTTATTATTTTTATGAGGTATAAAAATACAAGTTGCCTTTTTAAGTCTATATAGGTATATATATATATGTATTTTAATACTTTATTTTTATTTTGTGTATTTAATTTTTTTATTTTTGTTTATTATTTTATAAATTTATAGAATATTTTTATACACTTAAATATATTTTTATTTTATTTTTCCGAAGTGTTTTGTACACTTAATAAAATAAAAGTATGAATTATATAGGTATGTGTATTGGTATTATACCTATGTATTTTATACATGTATTTTATTTTTGTCTTTTCTTTTGCATTTTATTCTGATTTTAATGTACATATATATTATAAATATTATTTAAAACTTGTAAAAATATAAAATTATGAAAATAAAGAATAATAAATAAATTGAATATTTTAATCTGTACAAGTATACTATAAGGGTCCAAAACTCAACTTTCAAACCGTAGCTCCGCAAAATGCGAAACCACATTCATTAAATAGCTTAGTTAAAATTATACGCAATTAAAAGTGATTTTGACGTGTTTCGAGTTTTTTATTTGAGAGATACAGGTCTGGGAAGTTAGGATTCTGGAATTTTATTCAGATCATAACTTTTTATCTGTACATTATTTTGGAGTGAAATAAATTTTGCATTTTTCTATATTTAAATATCTACATCTTTCATGTATAAAGTTTCTTTATTTGAAGTATAAAAAGTGGAACCAATAATAGGTGCCAAAATGAATAAAAACAAAGATATTTTTATTGTACTCTGGCCCTTATCTCCCCCCTACTTCAATCCTTGTCGACGTAGTCATCGAGATGCCTAGTTCTCAGGGTTTCGGGTCGTAAAATATTTACAATATTTTATTATTTTTATTTTCTTTTCTTTATTCTATTATTTTGGCTTTAAAAACCGCATTTTGTACATTATTTACACAAGAATGCATGAATGATAAAATGCCTATATTAACACTATTTACACGCATTTACTAGGATTTTAAAGGCCAAAATGATAGAATAAAGATGATGAAATGTAGATTCATCATCCCCCAATACTTGCCTTTGCTAGTCCCTAGAAAACACTTATGCAATAAGTGCAGAAAAGATAAACAAAGAAAAGAAAAAGAAGAAATTGGATTTAGTTTAATTATCAAACATGTCTTCACAAAATCAAAGTTTGGAGCTTAAGTCGGACCTTTGGAATTTTAGTGCGGTCGGAACCTTAATGGGAATCGGATTTGAAATACAACAGCCTATTCAAGTCTCCTCAATAGCCAGGTCAGAAATATTTCAATTCATACGCAAACCCTTACGACTATGAATCTGACTCGTACAGTGTAAGTGATAGTGGCTCTCCCCTACTAGAATGACAAATAGATTGACTTCTCCAGTACGACAACCCAATGTTTCCCCAATCCAATAACTCCTTCCTCGAGGAGCAAGGTATTCCCTTCTAAGTTCAAGTGGCAACCAACTCAAGAGGAGGGGGTGAGGAGAAGAATGGACGGTAGCCAGTGTACCTACCTATCCTAGGATGCAAGATCACTGTAGTCAAGTCATCCAGCTGCATGCTCACATGATTTGACTTTGAAACTCAAGCTTGCTTATTTTCTATACAACATATTCACATGCTTTTGCAAGCATTTTATTTTTGTACATGACTGTTTTTTCTTTAATACTATATACAATAGCATTTATATAGGGAGTTTTTCCTCTTGAGCCAGTAGACTATCCCTCTTTTGAAGCTTTATTGCAACCCACAGTCTCATGTCTTTAGAATTCCACATCACTGGATGGGTTGGGGTGCACTTCCCTCCCTAGAGGAGGACAAGTGTTTCCACTTGTGTGTGTCTCATACCGGCAAATCCAATCCCCTCACCACTCCAACTGAGTTGAGCCATGTGAAAGGTGCATGTGTCCAAGTTAGGTCATTATCAACAAGAGTCATGCGTGTGCTCCGAAATACTCTACTTAGGCAGTCAAGAATCCATTGAACCAAGTCTCGTGATCCTCAAAGAATTAAGTCAACTAGACCTGAAGTACCTTAATTTCAGTTCCTATAAGGTTCTTGTTATTAAGTAGATTTTAAGGTCCAATCAAGCTCTAATCTCCGGATTTTATTTAGACTTGTTCAACTCTCAAACTCAATCCAAAAAATGCTCATGATATGCAAATGCAGAAAATATTTTTGTGATGCAATTTTCAAGATTTTGAAGTTTTTATGGATTTTTGAAAAGATGAGGATGCATGTGCAATTTTTTTTGTGTTCTTCAAAAAGATTTTTCCGATGTTTTTGTTTTTTTAGTTTTGCAAATGTTTTTTGAAATTTTGAAAATAACAAGTTTTTGACTAAAACTAGTACAAAAATTTACATGGGGATGCTTCTTATATTTACAAGAAGTAGATTTTAGGATTTACAAGGGTAAGTGGTCAAATTTATAGATATAAATATATAATGGATTTTGGTGTAATGTATATATTCCTCAAACTTATTTGAAAATGTTTTTCAAACAATTTTGAAAACTATAGTCCAAAATAATTTTTACACACATTTTTTTACAAACATGTACACACATTTGAAAATCATTTTGCAAAGGTTTTTCAAATAGTATAAATAGATTTTACAAATATTTTTGCAACCATTTTCAAACCATTTGCAAATTGTTTTTCAAACATTTTACTTCACACAAAGAAAATAAATTTTTCAAACAAAACATTTTTACAAAGGTTGAAAACATGTAACAAAATGTTTTCTAGATAGTTTTCAGAGGATTTTCACAAAGATTTTCAAACTATTTTTCAAACATTTTGCAAAAAACATTTTCACCTGATTTATTAATCAGTACATACAAAAAGAATTTGAGGAATGATAGCATCTTATTTCTAAGGTTTTTAATGAATTTTAAAGAATTATTAGCCATATTTATTAAGAAAAATACGAAAGTACGAGTTATGGCTAAAGTATATACGTAGTATATACGACCCCCCATACTTAGCTTGAGCTATGTCCTCATAGAACAGAGAGAAAAGAGAAGACATAAATCGTACTGAGTATAGGAAAATCTAAAGAATAAACGAACGAAGAACGGAATGAACGAATGAGAAGTTGACCGTCCCCCTTATACTTAGGATCTAATAATACTAAGTATAGCAAACTGTACACAAAGTAGGAAGGGTCAACGGTGGGAATGAATAGATCGTACTCAGATTGTCTCCCTCTATACTTAGGGTAAGATATCCCTAAGTATAGACAAGAAGAGGAGACAATGGAGAGGATTGAAAATAGAGAAACTCATGGTGCACACCCCCCTATACTTAGGACAAAGTACGTCCTAAGTATAGAAGACTGTCAACAAGGGGCGACACCTTTTTGATAGATACAGAAGATAGAAAAGGAAAAGAAGAAAAGAAGAAAAGAAGAAAAGAGATGAAAATGGAAGAAGAGACCGTGAGAATGTACACACCACTCCCCCTATACTTAGGCTAAAAGAAGCCCTAAGTATAGGCAACAATAGGAGTGATGAAACGGAACGATGAATGAACACTCAGCTCATCCACCCCCTATACTTAGGACAAAGTACGTCCTAAGTAAGGCAAACACGAGAATGGGTGGATGAGCAATACGGGAGAGGGACAGAGATGGACAGAAGCGGATGTACAACAGAGATGGATGTACACAGGATCAAGAAGGTAGAAAGCAAACCTTCTTGCGAGACCGCTGATGGATAGATCTGATGTGGTGCAGGTTGACATCGGGGTCCTAAGATGACACTAACCGATCATGGTCGACAAGGTGAAGGCCATCAGTGGAGTCCAATCGAAAAGGCACGAACTGGTCAATGGAAGTAGTATGGCTAGGTTCGCCCATGGTGGTCCAATGGTGTGAAGGCGCAAATGGGTGATTGAAAGAAGTACCGCTAAGTCTGGCCTTGGGGGTCTCGCTGATATCAAAATGGAATGGGACGAACTCATCATCATCGGAAGAAGTGCAATCGGAGTCGTCCTGCGAGGTGTCGTCCAGGTCAAAACCAAAAGGGATGAAGTCATTAGTGGAAGAAGTCGAACTCTGTTCCTCCTCAAGAATCTCACCCCGATCATCTTTTTCATCAAAAGGCCCGAATTTCGGAAAATAATTGTTGAGATCATAACCGACCTCAATCATAACCACTTTAGAGTGACCAGGAACGAACTTATCCGTGGAAGTAGTCAAACCAGGTCCGTCCTATCTAGTCTTGCTGTTTGCCCTCCGCTCTATGGTATCAATCACGTAAATCCCGCGGATTTCATCAACACATTGCCACACACCAGAAGGAGGAACTTCGAGGACTGTGCTTTCCGAGCCTTCCCCCTTTCGGAGGATTTCTCAGTCTCATGGCCTGCTGAAGTGGGGCACGGATGATCTCATGAATAGTGGCCGCCACAATGGGTTCAATCAACAATTTTTTTAATTTTTGGACCTCTTCCCTACAAGGGAGGAAGTTAGAATCAGCATCTACACGAGGCATGCCAAGAGCAATCTGTACAACGGCATCCTCGGGATCAAAGGTGGGACAAGGTGTGAAAGACTATGTAGTCAAATGGTCTGCCAAGTGGGCACATTCCTCACATTCTGACTCGAACATGTGTCTCCCGAACTCTTTTTGTGTTTTTAATTTTTTCTCATTTTTTGTATTTTGGACGATTGCAAGCTCCCATGATCACCCACAAGAAAATCTGTAACCTCAACGAATGGAGCATTAATCTAATTTTTCCTCAAGATAGCAAGATCATCATTCATCATATTTATGTGCTCTATCATCCGGTTCAAGACAACACTCTTCGAGATCGAGGGAGGTGACTCCAACAGGTCAGACTCGGGTGGATGTGAAGGTGGAGTTGGATAATATACAGGTGGAGGTGGAGGTTGGTAGAAATCCGAGTCCTGATACTGTGGCTGAGGCGGATATGTACAAAAATCGGAAAAAATAGGAGGAGAGTCCTCCTGATAAAAGGGAGGTGGACCGGCTGGAGTGAACGAGGGATCCGCAAAGTCTGGATAAAATATGCTCCCAGGAGTCCATCTTGAAACAAAAGAAAAATGATTTGGGAGAGTACGAAGGTCAAGTCAAGAGAAGGTGAGAAAAAGGCGCAAATACGCAGGGATGATCTGGAATGCACACAAGCAATCACAATCAAACTCACACAAGACAAACCCTCAATTCACCTACTCGACTCGGTAGAGACTGTCAAAGAGCGGTCTTTTTATCTTGTCTATTATAGAGTTAGGTGAGAAGTCAAAATGTTGCGCAAACACTTAGGGACTTAATGGGATTTGGGCACTAACCTCAGTGTGTGCGCGAGCAAGTAAAAGCGAAGACAATGAGGGGATTACTCACCCCAAGACAATATTTTCCTTTTTGATTGATTTTAGGGTCGAGTAGTGTTAACAGTCCCAATTTTATTTGTTATCACTTTTTTTAGTGAGAAATGCACGCGCCTAATGAGGAATCAATTCCTTTAAACACATAGGTAATCAAAATCAGAGGGAGAGATGGAAAAGCAATGCAAGCAACAAAAGATGATGAATGCTAGAGCGTAAATGCAAACCTTGCCTCCAACACTCTACATGCACGGATGCTTAGCAGAATTGAAACCTATCTATATGCAAATTCAAAGCCGATGAAATCACCCTAAGGTGAGAAGCTTCTATTAGCGTGAAACACGTTTTCAGAATTTGACTAAGTCCAAAACGTAGACTATAGGTACATGCAATGGTGATTAATGTGTTTGGACCTAATCTATCGCCAAGCAGATACTACAATAATGGTGATTAATGTGTTTGGGCCCGAGTGTCCAATGTCCGAGTACCTGTATTATTAAAATAATAGAGTCTCTCACTCACTTCAAATTACAAAAATAAATACTACAAAAATGCTGAAAAATATGTCCGTCTTCTCAAGTCCTCCATGCCTCCTTTGATGCTAGGTCAGAAATCTCCCGCTGCCTTCACGTGGGTGTACAGGCGCCTAGGGTGGAGCACCTCCCTCAATCTACGGTTCCTCGCACAAACAAGAATCTGAATTAAGCGTTGTTGCTCCCGACAACAACGCCATTTGATAATCGGGATTTTGCGAGGGTCAAAATAGTCCACACAAGGCGGGACCATAGTGTCACTGAGCGACCGCTCACGAAACCTCAATCAATCAATAATTAACCCACAATAACAATCAAACAATGAGAAGAAAATGTGGAGTTAAAATTTATCATACTCTACAATAAATGTGTATAGGTGCAAGTATGTGTAGAGGTCGAACACAGGGAGCAGACAGGTAGAACGGGGCAAAATGGTCAAAACTGTGAATGTGAAGATTTGTCAATTTATGCTAATTTTGTGGCTTTTAATTTTAATTTTTTTAATTTAGTTTTTGATTTTATATTTTTATATTTAGATTTTTAATTTTTGGATTTATATTTTCTTTTTCAATAAATATAATATATGTACAAAGTAAGAAAGAGAGGGATAAGGTATTTATAAAAATAGGTAAAAAGAAGTGAAATTCAGTAAATAAAATATTTTTGGTCTTTTTATAATTTTCTAATGTTTCTGTGATTTTTCTATATTTTTCCTAATTTGTTTGGTATTTTTAAATTCAAAAATACTGAAAACAGTGAAGAAAATAAAAAATAGAAATTAAAATGGGGATGAAAAATAGTAAACAGTGATAAAAATTCCCCAAATTAATTTTAAATGAAAGATAACAAAATAAAGAAAATTCAGGAAAATAAAACACAATTTTTAGATTTTTTTTTTAATTTTCAATATTTTTATGAAGATTTTTGGAGCTTTCTAATTTTTAGGAGTTTTCTTTTATATTTTTTGTGACTTTTGGACAGAAGTTAAAAGACACTAGAAGACACAAAATATAATTTTTTTGGATTTTTTCAAGAAGTTTTTTAAATTTTTATGGATTTTATAATGCAAAAGTAGAGAAAATGCATTTTTTGACTTTTTATAATATTAAAATGGAATAAAAACACAAAATAAAAAAATGGCATGATAATATAATGCAACAGGAACACAAGGTGATTTTGGTGGATTTTTTAGGAATTTAGGGATGCATGGAATAAATAAAGGAAGCAAAAAAGAAAATGCGACCTGACAGGTGTATTTATGCAAATATAGAAAAGTGCGTGGGCTAATGTGCAAATTTCCCACAAAAATACAATGTGATAAAAATGTTCCTAGACCGAATATAAATATCTAATATGCCAAGGCTAATTTTGCAAAATTGCCAAGATGCTCGTGACAAGCACGCGCGCCTGGCCAGGACTTCCTTGTAATTTTCAGAAAATTGAGGGGCTTAAATGAAAAGTTTACAAAAATATTACACTGCATACAAAATGTTCGGTACTTAATCGAAATACACGAAACCACAAGGGTAGTCCCGCAAAATGGCGACGCACCTCATGTTCGTGTGTCACGTGAGGTGACAAGTCCAAGGACCTTTTGGCAATTATGCAAAGGTTAAGGGGCTTACGTGCAAATTATACAAAAGTACAAAACGGCAGATGAATGTTTAATGTCTAATATTTTAATACAGAAAGGAACCAAGGTTATGTTGCAAAATACGAATGGCTCAACGAACGAGGCGTGGCGATCGATGTAGCGTCCCAACGCCCAATAGGAACCTAGGGCGTGAATCATGGATGCACGAGCTTGAAAAGTCATGAAGCACAAACACGAAATGGTGTAAGGAATTGCCTCGAAAAAATCATGAAATTGGGGTCAAACACATGGTTCTGACAGGGCTATAGGAGTGGGTCAGAGAGTTGACCTGCTGGTCAACTCTCCAGACCTCCTGGTTGGTCCACGTGGACGAACCAGGAAAAATCCAGAAAATTTTTTTTTGTTAAATCGTTTAAAAATAGTTGATGAATTTAATAATTTTTCATTATAAAATAAAAAATGTTTGTTATTTTCTAAATTATTTTATGATGATTTTTAATTATTTTTATGAGGTATAAAAATACAAGTTGCCTTTTTAGGTCTATATAGGTATATATATCTATGTATTTTAATTCTTTTTTTAATTTGTTTATTTAATTTATTTATTTTTGTTTATTATTTTATAAATTTATAGAATATTTTTATACATTTAAATATATATTTTTTATTTTTCTGATGTGTTTTATACACTTTATAAAACAAAAGTATGAATTAGATAGGTAAGGGTATTGGTATTATACCTATGTATTTTATACATGTATTTTATTTTTATCTCTTCTTTAGTATTTTATTATGATTTTAATGTACATATATATTATAAATACTATATACAAAATTATAAAAATATAAAATTATGAAAATAAAGAATAATAAATAAATTGAATATTTTAATCTGTACAAATATACTATAGGGGTCCAAAACATAACTTTCAAACCGTAGCTCCATAAAATGCGAACCCACCTTCATTAAATAGCTTCGTTAAAATTATATACAATTAAAGGTGATGTTGACATGTTTCGAGTTTTTATTTGAGAGATACAGGTTTGGGAAGTTGGGATTCTGGAATTTTATTCAGATCATAACTTTTTATCTGTAGATTATTTTGGAGTGAAATCAATTTTGCATTTTTCTATATTTAATTCTCTACATCATTCATGTACAAAGTTTCTTTATTTGAGGTTCAAAAAGTGGAACCAAAAATAGGTCCAAAAATGAATAAAAATAAAGGTTTTTTTGTAGTATGGCCCTTATCTCCCCCTACTTTATTCCTTGTCGACCTAGTCATCGAGATGCCTAGGTCTTAGGGTTTTGGGTCGTAAAATATTTAAAATATTTTATTCTTTTTCTTTTCATTTCTTTATTCTATAATTTTGGCTTTAAAAACCACATTTTGTACACTATTTACACAAGAATGCATGAATGATAAAATGCCTAAATTAACGCTATTTACACGCATTTAGTAGGGTTTTTAAGGCCTAAATTATAGAATAAAGATTATGAAATGTAGATTCATCACTACCCCCATCAGATATCAAAACTTTTGGCATCCCAAACCTAGCAATAATATGGTCTCTCATAAACTTATAGACAGTCTTGCTGTCTGCGGTTATGGTTGGGATAGCCTCCACGCACCTAGATATATAGTCAACTGCCAACAAGATGTACTCATGTCCTTGGTTGTTGGGAAAGGGGCCCATAAAATCTATGCCCCATGCATAAAAACATCACAAATAATCACTGGCTACATGTGCATCTCATCTCTCTGTCCAACTGTCCCTCCCATCCTCTGAGCAATCGGGTACGACCGCACAAAATCTATAGCATATCTAAACATGGTTGGCCAATACAATCAACATTGAAGTACCTTGTGATCTGTTCTCTTCCTCGAATGGTGTCGTCCAGCCTCAAGTGAATGACAATATGCGACTACACTCTGGTACTCCACCTGAGGAATACACCTTCTCCTAACACAATCCGGCCCTTCGAAGAAAAGGAAAGGATCATCCCGGTGTTATCTCCTCGAATCAGATTTCAGTCGGTCAATACTGCTCCTAGTCCCACCATGGGGAACCTGCTTGGAGACAAGATAATTTAACATGTTGGCATACCACGGGAGTGAGTCAATAACACAAATTGACTCGTCTGTGAAGGCCTCTCTAATCTGCTCATAATCAGGAGAATCATTGAGTTCAATCCGAGAAAGATGATCAACCACAACATTCTTCACTCCAAGTTTATCTTTTATCTCCAAATCAAGTTTCCGGAGGAGCAAAATCCACCTAAGAATGTGCTCCTTCACTCTTTCTTTTCCATTAAATATTGAATGGTTGTGTGATTAGTGTAGATTGTTACCTTAAAGCCCAAAATATACGACATGAACTTCTCAAGGGACCATACTACAACGAGCATTTCCTTTTCAGTCATGGTGTAATTCTTTTATCTCCAAATCAAGTTTCTGGAGGAGAAAAATCCACCTAAGAAGGCGCTCCTTCACTCCCCTCTAGCCGTTTTCTTAACACAGCTCCTATAGCGAAATATGAAGCATCAGACATGATCTCAAAGGGGAGAGACCAATCACGAGATTGTAGGATAGGCGAGGGACAAATCTTCATCTTCAAGATCTCAAAGGCCACCAGACACCTGTGATCTACAACAAACTCTATGTCTTTCCCTAGGAGCTCAGTCCGTGGGCGGGTGTTCTTTGAAAAATCCTGAATAAATCTCCTATAAAATCCAACATGCCCTAGAAACGACCTTAATGACTTTACGTTGGTAGGTGGATCAAGTTTCTTGATCACCTCCACCTTGGCAGGTTTAACCTCCATTCCCCTTTAGGAGATAACATGCCCCAACACGATACTCTTCATCACGATAAAGTGACTCCTCTCCCAAGAGAGTACTAGATTCACCTCTCTATACCTCTTGAGGACTCGATCGAAGTGCCCAAAACTTGTATCAAAAGAATCACCATGGACTGAGAAGTCATCCATGAACACTTCCAGAAAATCTCCCACCACCTCGGCAAATATGGCGATCATGCACCGCTGAAATGTCACTGGGGCATTGTAGAGCCCGAATGGCATGCTCCTGAAAGCATAAGTACCAAATATACATGTGAATGTGGTCTTTTCCTGGTCCTCAGGGGATATAGCTACCTGGTTGTAGCCTGAGTACCGTACAAGAAAACGGTAGAACTCTTTCCCTGCGAGTCTCTCGAAAATCTGATCAATAAAAGCTAAGGGAAAGTGGTATTTCTTAGGTGTGGCATTCGAGTGTCTATAATCGACACAGATGCGCCACGACGTGGCTACTCGTGTCGTGATCTCTACCCCTCCTTGTTGGTGACCATCTGAATTCCTGACTTCTTCGGGACAACATGAAGTGGGAGCACCCATTTGGAGTCAGAAATAGGGTATATAAACCCTGCTTTGCACCATTTCTCAATCTCGTTCTTCACTACTTCTCATAGATTGGGGTTGAGCTCCTCTGGATCTCACACGAAGGTCTCACATTATCCTCAGTAAAAATGTGGTGCAAGCAGAGAGCGGGGTTGATCCCCACGAGATCCGACACTATCTACCCTATTGCTTTGCAGTTCCTATCTAAGACCTCTAATAACATAGACTCCTATTTTAAAGTTAAGTCTGAGCTAATGATAGCAGGATATCTCACTTTGGGTCCCGCAACAAAGGCATACTTGAGTATAGGAGGGAGTGATTTCAGTTCTGCCAATGCAGTATCATCAAGCGAATATGGTTGAGATGAATCTAAATCTGGTTCCATGCTACATAAAGGTGGGCTCAATTGTGTATTACTCTCCACCAACTCAGAAGTATCGGGAGTCCGATCGCCAAAGAAATGTGGTAATTCAGCCAAAGCCGTGTCTGACTCATCATCTATATCCCATATTCGTTTTGAAGAGGATGGAACTGTCAAATCCAAGGGGATCCCTATGTCATCAAGGGAATAGATAGATGCAACCCTAACAAGATCAGACAACACCTGGCAAACTGCATTATCCACGATGGTCCTTTCCATATGAAATGGTCTCGCTCTGTCCTGAAGGAACATGTCCCCAAATCCCAACAATGTTAATCATTCTTTAACCTGCATTTCAAGATGAGTACTCTGTGCTACTCCTTGAATCAATTCGCTGACACTTGGTTTGCTTCATCTCAAAGTTCACTTCTCCGTCTGGAGAACAAACTTCATCATTCTCGTACCATAATCTAAAGTTGCACCTGCAGTCCTAAGGAAGGGTCACCCAAGAATGATTTGAGATTCTCTCTAATGATTGGGGGTCTCCATGTCCAAGACCGTGAAGTCAACATAATAGTTCTTCCACTCAAATGAGATAACGACGTTCTTCACTTATCGCTTAGGTCTCTTAACTGAACTATATGCAAATTGGAGTGAAGCTCTGAATTTGCGAAGTTGTCCCAAATCCAATGTATGGTATAAGGCTAAGGGAAGTAAGTTGATGGAAGAACCGTTATCCAAGAATGTATGTGCAAACACGATGTCATCAATACGACTCTCCACATAGTGAGCACCCATGTCTCTCTTTTTCCTTGGCAATGTTTGATTCTTGAGACAATATGTTTTGGCTACTTACAAGATGTGTCTCTTCACCTTTTGGTTCTCTTTCTTCCTGCTAGCCCTAGCAGGTGTGCATCTCACCTTAAGGTATTTATGGAATGCAGGATGGTTAGCCACATACTCATCAAGCGACACCTTTACAGTTATATTCTCTTTACATAACCGCGCCATATCGGGGTCATCTTTTTGAATCTTTTTGATGCTTTTCCTGCCTAAGAGTACGAGGGAAAGGGATTGAAGCTAGGAAAACATAAGATGAAGAATCTGAATCATGAACTGAAAGATCATTCTTGGCATTAACAGAAATAGAGTTCTTTGTACAAGAATCTTTTTATGCAAAATGGAATCAAAATCTAGACTATCTACTATTGGTTGTAGAATAGAAGCTGAGGCAGTATCCACCACAACCGGAGATGCAAGGTCCTCCATAGACTCGGAAGTATATCCTTGTTGTTGATGCTGTATACGTGCTCTCCTTCTCCTCTTAGCTCATTGAGTAGAAATCCTCAAATGGTGGTGATGGGGCTCCGGAATTTGTTGCCTCTCTTCCTCATCCTCTGAAGACTCCTTAGGTAGAGCACCAAAGATTCCCATCCTCATGTCCCTCACCTGGTCAGGTATGGTTACGATCCTTCCGCTCTTGAGTGACATGTTGTTAGACTCGTCACACGAAAGAATCTCATGTTCAGATCTAAGATATGTTGAATAGTATACCTGAACAAAGTGCTGCAGAGAACGAGATCGGTTCAGGTTGTTGGGGTTAATCTGAACTTGGGCTGGGATCGAGATAGAGTGTGGAGTCTGCTCGTCTCGCCATCTGGACAGGTGGTTGACATCCACCCATAAGTCGTGAATTTTGTTCCAGTAGGAACGGAGCTCGTTGAGTATCTGCTGTTGTATTTCCACGGGACAAGACAAAGAAGGAAGGGGATAAGACAGGGAAGAAGAACGGGAAAATTGTCCATGCTAGCGAGGGTACTGCCTCTGCTGCTATTGCTAGGGTATCTACTAAAATTGCGGGCCTGATGGCCTGCCTGGTAATGGCTCTATCAGCCATACTGTTGGTACTGTTGTTGTTGCTGCTGGGGTGGCTGGACTCTAGGGCTCTACTGTGAGGGAGGTGGTGCGGAGGTGAATGTGGTGTTGTGTAAGGTTGTGGGACGTTGGTAGGTCTGTCGGTCCCCCGTACTTCCCTACCTAGCAGGGTCTTGAGTATACCATACTCCCTTCACCTCCTAAAATGGTGGATGATCCTTTTGAACTATCTCTGTTGATGGAGGGGGTTGCTGGAAAGAGTGGGTGTAGGATTGGTCCTGCTCCCACGGCTGGGGATGCCCTGACACTAACTGCTCCTGAATATGGTGAACTCGGTATAAGGGGCAGAGGGTGCAGTCACGACATGTATCGTTATCTTAGATACCCTATCAGTCAACTCCTCCATTTGTTTTGGAATTTTGAAGAAGCTGCGTTCGAATTCATCAATCCTCTTGTTAATCCTCTCGACTACAGTAAGCTTGTCCGTAAGGAGTCCCATGCTAGGGATCACGTCCTGAGAGAGATCGACTATAGCTAACTGTCCCCCTCTAGACGAGAATGAACTGGGGGACGATGTATTGGCTCTACTGGCCATCTGTGAGCGTCTAGTTTCACCCATCTGCTCGAATACCTACCAGAAAGTATCCGATCCTCGTGATGTATAGCTGCCTCCACAGGCAGCACTCATTAAACCCATCATCTTTGAGTTGAGACCAGTGAAGAACGACTGGACCAAGATGTTGTCATCTAATTCTTGATAGGGACACTTCTGCAGGATGTCCTTGAACCTTTCCCATGCGTCACAGAACGCTTCATGGGGTAACTAGGAAAAATTCATAATGCACATCCTCATCATGTTAGTCCTACTCAGAGGGTAGAACTTCTTCAAAAACAAGTACTTGAACTGGTCATAAGTGGTGACTGTAACTCCAAGATTTTTCATCCAGTAGTCGGCCTTGCTTCCCAAGGCAAATGGAAGGGCTGTGAGCCTAATATCATCCTATCAACATTAAGATGTCTAAGGTCAGTGAAGACGAGCTCGAAGTCCCTTAGGAATGCATATGGTTCCTCAGAAGCATTCCCATCAAAGTGTAACAACAGGTTCATAAATTGCGGCTTCAACTCAAAATCAACTGTGGGTTCGGCCAGACTCAAGTAGTTCCGAATTCTTTACTACCTGGGGTTATACGCCGCATCCATTGATGGTTCGACCCCAACATTGAGATTTACTAATTGAGCTCGGAGTAATTCGTGTTGCTGCTCAGATGCAGCTAATCTGGATAGTACCATTCTCATTGGGTCTTCAGGGTGTTCTTCCTCTTCTTTCTTCTTTGGAGGAATTTGACTTGAATCTTCTTTAGGTCCCAAATCAACAATATGGTCATGATTAGAAGAGGATTTAGGCATTATGATAATCTCAACGAGGCGAAGGTCTTCCTCAATGAGGTGGGAGGAGAGAAAGGGAATGGTTTAAGAGTAACCATCCCGAGAGTGAGTGATCCTGGGCTCAAGAGGATCACAAATCTAGGTTGTCCCAAGTTGCGCTTGGACCTTTGGAAACGTACTTCTCGGAATGTTCAACGAGAGATTCGCAATGTCCGAATAAATATCCCCCCAATTTGTTATCTTCGAAGTCAAAAGAACCAATTAGAAGACAATATTCAATGAGGTGCTAGTTCTACGGTGCACGTGAATGTGCGGAGAATACTCACATAATACAAACACAATCCAAACCCTCAATTTCACCAACTCAACACGTGATGGCCGTAAAGGTTCGGTCGAATTATCTGGTCAATTTTAGTTGGTGACAGATGTAATCTTGGAAAATTTAATGAGTTGTTAGGTGCCCGTATTTTCCTACAGACTGGCCCGGTTCTTATGACTAGTTGGACCTACTATCAGCCAGTATAGGAGTAAGTACGGACTGTATAAATACGGATACCCGTTCCTTGAGGACTAAGGCATCCTCTAAACTACCCACTCTACTACAAAAATCCGGACCGTTTACCGGCTACCCGTAGATCACTGAGAAGTAGCTAATTGCCTAAAAAGAAAGAACCAGTAGTCTGTAAAAAATCATGGCTTGGCTCTATCCTAGTGTTGTCTCTCTCTCTCTCACTTCCAAGTAAATCAAAAAATGAGGGCTTTATACACGCGTGAACAAGGTTCTTTTTATTCCATTTTTTTAATCGACCTGCTCATTCAATCCCAATTTTAGAGTTAGGTTATCACTTGAAGATTAATTTGAACATACAAACACGTCTATCAGTCCCAATTTCCTTTGAAATCGTAAGTTATAAAACAAGGAAGGAGTCAGATATCAGAATGCAAACGTGAAAGAATGATGCATGCTCAGAAGAAGTTATACTAACAATGATTCCCAACACTCTCCATGTGTTATGCAAAACGAAAATTTTAAATTTACACTATATGCATGCAGATCGAGAAAATCACACCTAAATAGTATACTATTAGCGGGGAAGAATTGAGTTAATTTCAGCTAAGTAGTACGTGTCAGTGTGCGTCTCATTATGAATCTTACTAGATATGTGAATCTTCTATGATATGTGTGGCCTAAATTACGATGTGCACTAACAAATTTGATGCTATACTACCATATGCCTATCCTTAATTTCACAACTCAAGTCGAGCCCTACTCTCACCAGAGAGTGAAACAGATCTCGACACACCATAAAATAATGTCCAAGTCTTTTCTGCACGCACGAGCTCTCAAACAAGAGCTGATGTAAATAAGAAAATTACCAAAATTATTACAACACATTAATTACAAAAACTTAGAGAAGAATGCTCTCAAAAAATAAATTAATTCTCCTTCATCTTCAGCAGTCGGCGTGCGTCTCGTCTTTCGACCTCCGATGCACTCCAAGTCCACCAGGCGCTCGCAAGGAAAATAAAATTTATATTATAGAGATAAACAACACAATATATACAAAAATGATGGAATAATAATTGGAAAAAAATGGATTAATTATGAGATGGCTCGGGGGTCAGACTACTCGAGTGAGAGAAAACCTAAATTATTTTTTCTAAATTAAATCCTAAGTCGTTTGCCTTCCAGGCAATGGCACCATCTGATCGATCGCTGAGCATGTGGTGTAATTTACACTCGTTGTAATATGGTTACTTAGCGAATCAGTCCGAACCGAGAAAAGATCTCAGTGAAGAGTGTCTCAGATTGAATTTATATCCCGAGTAAGTCCATGGTCGAACACAGGGAGGCAAAAGAGCAACATCTGATTAATTCGGAAAACTTAGGTTTAGGTTTTGAAATGCGGTTTTTTTTGTATTTTTTAGTGCAAAAATAAATGAAATACAATATGCGAGTGAATTAAGATACTAATAAACCACACAAATAGGCCAAATTAATTTTATTGCAAAATTAATCAGATTTAGCCAAATTATAATTTTTCTAGAACCCTAATCCAGTAATTAATACAAAACACATTTTTTGGAATTTTAGGATTAACGTGCAATAAGGAAAAATGAACACTTTTTATGGGGTTTTACATAATTTTTCACTCAAACAATATGCAAAATTTATGAATATTTTATTGGAATATAAACATGATGCAATGAGTCTACAATAATATTTTTGGTATTTTCTAATAATTTATGAATTTTTTATGGATTTTTATATGAAAATAGAGTGACAATGAGTATTTAATTTTTAATATATCTACAGTATAAATTAATCCAATGAGCAAATTATCTCAAAAAGTTATTTATATGAGGAATCCATAAGAGTTGAAATTTCATGAAAATAAATTATATCTATTTAATTAAAAATAATTTATGAAAATCACTCTACAATTTATTTAAGGCACAAGACAACTCCAATTAAGATGAAATTTGGATACTAATTAAAACATACTTCAAGCATCATTCCTATTTTTGTGGGATTTTTTTAGAGCAATTGAGAGTGAATTATGAATTTAAGACCGCAGACTAGGTAAAATATGCAGAATTCCACTTGAACAATTTAAATTAATTACCCAAATGCCGGAAAATCATAAATAAATATCCAGATGATAGAGAATTAGGTCCTCAACAACATGAAAATTTTCATTAAAAAAAGATACGAAATTGAGGTCCAAATTAAAATGCAAACACAGGGTAATCCATGCAAAATACAAAAATGAACCAAAGAACACAAACTTCCACAGGGACTACTTTGTAATTATAGAAACTTAAAGTAAAATCATGCAATTTTATCAATAAAAATATAAAATAAAAATGACCTTCTTCTTCAGTTGAGCGGCTAGGGCGCAGGAGGGATGAACCGTCATGGCGAGGGTCGCGCATTTAGCACGGAGGCGGAAGAGGGCTACATGATGGTGGTGGCTTCAGGCGAACTCGCACGACTCTATGCCGTTGTCATCGATGAGTACGAGTGGGTCGCGGGACGGGGTTGTCGATGAGTGGCGTTGGGGCGGGGGAGCGTGACGGCTCCATGCCGCACGACTGGAGAAAGGGTAGACGCATCGCGGGGCCCCGCGGAGGGACGCACTGGCAGTAGCGGCTGCGGGCGGCCACCAGAGGATGGTGCGGTTGCGACGAATGATAGGAGGAGGAGGGCTACGGGGATGGCTAGGCATGCAGGAGGGGAAACCGTAACGCACGTAGTGGGGTTGGGGTAGGCGGCTGCCGCTAGAGGTGAGGAGGAGGATGGATGGGTGGCGTGGCTGGGACGGACTTCTAGGGAAGCGGAAGTGGCCGACGGCAGCTCGGGGGGCCGGTTATATGCTGTGTTGTTTTTATATTTTCTTCTTTTTTTGAATTTTGTTACTGTATGATTTCTTTAATTTATATATTTTTTATTTTTTTAGTTTCCTTTAAACATGGAATAATAAAAAAAAATGAGGAGATGAGTTGGTGGAGTAAAACAAATGGATGTGTGGTGATGGTGATGACATGGAATGAACAAATGAAGGTATGTTGGTGATTATGTGTTGGTGTGATATATAAAAACATGCAAAAAGTAAAAAATGATGATAAAATGAAAGGAAATTACATAGGATGGAAGAGGGCACCTATGGTGTGCTCTCGAGAAGCACGGTCTTCACTTGAATCACCGACGAGCGATGAGCTCGGGCAGCGTGCGTGTGCGGTTGCGATGTTGGTCAAGAAGCCAACTGATCTCACCGGAGAGAGGGCTGTCGTCGCTTAACCGTGGTTGCGTTGCTGTCACCGATTCAACTCTGAGAACAAGGTTCTCCTCACATAAAGATGGATCAAAGGCAAAAATGAGGAGAATGAGATGTATAAAAAGAGATGGAAAAATGAAGGTTAGAATGGAGGTGGAGTGGAATGGGAGATTAAATTAGTGGTGGAGTTGAATGAGAAGTTAGATGAATACTGGAGTTGAATGGAGGTTGATGAAAGAAGAGAAGTTATTGTAGAGAATGTGAATTAAATTAAATAAAATAAAAGTAGGTTACTAACAAGGGAGAATAATATAAAGAGAGAAAAAAATGGAGAAGTTACAACAGTCCAACAAAACAATATGTACATGATATTTTTTTACTTTTCTAGATTTAACTTTTTTTGTATTTTTTATAAAAGATATTTACAAACTAAAAATAAAATAAAATAGTAGAAATAAAAGAAAAGACAAAAATGTTTTTTTTGGATTTTTAGTAATTAAGAAAAGTAAAATAAAAAATAAGAAAACAAAAAATATCTACAATATATACAATGTACATCTAGGTCCCAAAACCCAGATTTTACAAACGTGCTCCGATTTTAATGAAACCACACTCATTGGATAGATAATTTTCCAACTTTAACTTCAAAATTGAGTTTGGTGAACTTGGAGTTCATACGGAGCGGGAATTTGGCCGGGAAGTTGGACTTTACGGCTTTTTTCTTTGGGATCTAGGAGTATTTATTTGAGGTGGAATTTATTTATATATTTTTGTATTTTATATACAATTTTATGAACAAGTCAGAGAAAGAATTAGCAAAAAAAGAGTTGAAATGAAATTATTAAAAATACATCAAGTTTTGAGCAAATTACAGGTGAAAACTCATTTATTTTGCAGAATTTTGTTGTTAGTTTATTTTGTACAATATAATATACAACAATTAATGTATTTTATTTACAAGAGTCATTTTATAAATTTATGGATTTTATGAACATTTATTTGAGATTTTACTCAAGGATTTTTCTATGATCAGTGTATTGATATGATGAATTGCGGATTCATCACTCTCCTCGGTTCAAGCGTTAAAGTCAGTCTTCTCCAACATGGTAACCCTAATTCGCAAATCCTCAAGAAGCGGGGCATTCCCTTCTAAGTTCAAGTGACAACCAGCTCAAGAAGAGGAGGAGAGAAGAATGGACGGTAGCCAATGTAGTTACCTATCCTAGGATGCTTTACCAGCGTAGCCAAGTCATCGAACTGCAGGCTCACAAATCTGACTTTGAAGCTCATGCTTTCTTATTAACTATAAAATATGTACAATATGACATGCATTTTATTTTCAATCAGGTATGCCCACTTTTTTGGAGTTTTTTATTTTCCTTTTTTTAATATTATATACAATAACATTTACATAAGGACTTTTTCTTCTTTAGCTAGTAGACATTTCTACTTTTGAAGCTTTATTGCAGCCCACAACTTTTGTCTTTATACCTCATCGCCATTGGATTGGGTTGAGGTACAATGGCCCTAAAAGTGTGACTTCTGTTGTTTCCATTGGCTTGTGTCTCATGCCAGCAAATCCAGCCCTCTACCACTTCAACTGAGGTGAGTAAAGTGAAAGGTGCAAGTGTACAAGATAGGCCATTATCAACAAGAGTCGTGCGTGTACTTCGAAATACACTACTTAGGCAGTCTAGACAACACTGAACCAAGTCTCGTGATCTCAAAGAATTAAGTCAACTAGACCTGAAGTACCTCAATTCCAGTTCCTACAGGGTTCATGTGATTAGGTAAATTTAAGGTCCAACCAAGCTCCAATCTTCGGAATTTACTTAGACTTGTTCAATTATCAAACTCAATCTGAATAATGCAAATGCAGTGCACAATGTAAAAAATATTTTTGTGATGCAATTTTCAAAAAAAATTAACCTTTTATGGATTTTTGAAAAGGTCTTGCAAATTTTTATGCAATTTTTGAAAAGATATTTCCAAATGTTTTTGAGATTTTTAATTGTGCAAATTTTTAGAGATTTTTACAAATATAAAGTTCTAGCAAAGGATTAGGTACATATATTGACACGGGGAAGCATCTTATATTTACAAGAGTTGGATTTTTAAGAATTTACATGTTATACAAGTTTTACAAAGGATTTCTATTACATACCCAATTCTCAAAATAATTTGAAAATATTTTTACAAAAAATTTGAATACTTTGTTTTTTAAACTATTTTGACAAATAATTTTTACAAACATGTTACATAATTTGAAAATAAGTTTGCAAAGATTTTTCAAATGTTATAGATAGATTTTTCAAAATAGTTTTGCAACAATTTCTGACAATCATTTGTAATATATTTTCACAAGTTTTTATTTCAAGCAAAGAAAGAAAATCTTTACAAAATAAACAATTATAAAAAGGTTGAGAATATTTAACAAAAAATTTTTCAAATAATTTTCAAAAGCTTTTTCAACATGTTTTTCAAACTATTTTCTAAGCATTTTGCAAAAAACTTTTTTAACTTGATTTATTAATCTATATATACAAATAATTAGGTATATGTATGTATTAATTTTTATTATTTAGCCATATTATGAAAAAAATACAAAAGTACAAGTTACGGCTAAAGTATATAGGAAGTATATATGACCCCCCTATACCTAGCTTGAGGCATGTCCTCATATATTAGAAAGAGAAAGAGAAGACATAACTCGTACGGAGTATTGAAGAGCATATACTACAACGATGAAATAAAGAGTGAAGGAAGGAATGAATGATTAAAGGAGAAGTAGACCTTCCCCCCTATACTTAAGAAGAAATAATCCCAAGAATAACAAGTTGTATCTATATATAGGGAGGGTCGAGGGTGGGAATATACAGATCACAACTCAATCTGTCTCCCCTATATTTAAGGTGTGATATCCCTATGCAAAGACAAGGAAGGGAGATAGTAGAGGTGATCACAAAAAGAAACCAAATAAAAGGAAAATCTATGAGGACAGAATATACGCATCACTCCCCCTATACTTAGGGTAAAATAACCCTAAGTATATGCATCAACAAGAGTGATGAAACATAATAAAGAATGAACACTCGGGAAATACACCCCCTATACTTAGGACAAAGTACGTCCTAAGTATAACAGTGAGGAAGGGATGACAATTTTTGGAAGAAAAAGAAAAATGAAACGAAAAGAAGAAAACATCACTCAACTCATCTACCTTCCCTATACTTAGGACAAAGTGCATCCTAAGTAAGGTAGAACACACTGAATGAGGTGGATGAGAAAATGGTAGATGGAAAGAAGAAAATGAATGTGAATATACAAAGACATGGATATACAGAGGTGAAGAAGGTAGAAAGCAAACCTTCTTGCATGATCGTTGAGGAATGGATCTCACCTGATGCAGGTCGATATCAGGGTCATCAACAAACACGAAACGATCAGGATCAATCTGAGGAAGATCTTCATCAATCTCAAAGCGGAAAGGCACAAACTGTCAATGGAAGTAGTGTGGTCAGGTTCGGCCTTGGAAGTCTCATGTATGTCAAAATGAAAAGGAACAAACCCATATTTGGAAGTATTAAGGTTAAGTCTACCCTCAGAAGTCTCTACTATGTCTTCCCTCCACTAAAGGTGTCTATAATGTATATTCCGCGGATGTCATCAACACATCGCCACTTACCGGAAGAGGGAACTCCAAGATTTATGCTTTCTAAGTCCTCCTCACTGAAGAGGAATCTTCGGGTCTCAGAATCATCCATCAAAAAGAAAACCTCTCTGATGTCATCGGATTGGTCATAGTCCTCAGGGTCGTCTAACAGTGGCACACTCTCATCGGATGCGAGTCTCTGGTCAATAGTAGGTGCAATGATCAACTCATCGCTCCCGACATCAGAATGGAAGTGAATCTCTCCAAATCCATAATCAATAACGGCTCCCAGAGAGGAGAGAAAAGGTCATCCCTGTATAATCAAAGGATGCTCCACAAGGGTGGAGGTTTCCATGGGCAATACAACAAAGTCAACAGTAAATCTCATGCCCTGAATCAGAATGACAACATTCTCAAGAATACCCTCCATGCTCTTTATAGATCCATCAACAAATCAACAAATCGTCCTGATTTTCTTAAGAGGCCCTAAGTGAAGATATTGTACCAATGAAAAGGGTATTATATTGATCGAAGCACCGCTGTCAAGGAGAGTGTGATCACAAGAATTTTCAGAGATAGTGCAACTCACCAGAGGTGTGGCCATGCTCCCTTTCCTAATGTATGGACGGTGAATGATGGCATAGACAATGACCATGGTAGGAATGCGATGCTCAGATCTGCTTCTTCGCTTTCTCTTATTGGTTTTATAAGCAGATAATCGACTCATAGCCTGGAGAAGTGGGGTCTCAATAATCTCATGAATAGCTGCCACCACTTCAGATTCATTCAACTTTTTTTTGAGATTTTGGACCTCCTCCATACAAGGGAGGAGATCAGAATCATCATCTACAGAAAGATTACTAAGAGAAGTATATACAGTGCCTTCCTTGGGATCAATGGTGGGAACTGAAGTGAATGTGTGTGTGAGAATAGGATTTGGATGAGGTTATCTCTCCTCAAAAGCTGACTCAATAAGGCGTCTCCCAAAATCTTTTTGTGTTTTTATGGTTTTCTCATTTTTTGTATTTTGGGCATTGCAAGATCTCATAGGAATCCTCAAATGAACCCATATTATCAAACGATGAAGTTGCATGTGTGTCTCTTATTTATATTAGTGAGTTCATCAATGCTCTACTTCATTTGATCCATCATCTGGGTCAAGTGCCTGAGAGTGGACTCCATGAGAGGTGACTCCAATAGGTTAGCCTCGGGTGGGTGAAATAGTGGATGTTGTGATGGTGGTGGTGGGTAAAAGTACAAGGCCTGATATTGTGGTTGAGGTTGATATGTACAAAAAGAATAACAAGGAGAAAAGTCCTCCTGGTAAAATGGAGGTGGACCGACTAGAGGTTATGAAGGATCCACAAAGTCCAGATAAAAATCACTCCAGTCGGTGATCTCCAAAATAAAAAAAATGATCAGGAGAACACTAAGGTCAAATCAAGATATGAAAGAAAAAGGCACAAATATGTAGAGGACATCGAGTATGCACAAACACAAACAAATATGCACAAAACAAACCCCTCAATTCACCTACTCAACATAGTGATGACCGTGGAAGTTCGATCTTTTTTATCTTTTCGATTTTAGAGTTAGGTGAGCATACAAAGTTGTACTAGCACGCATGAAGGGATGGGATGTGGGCACTAATCCTTATGTGTACATATGAATAAAATGCACATACAATGAGGGGGTTACTCTCCCCAAAATGAATTTTTTCTTTTAGTTTTTAGGATCAAGTAAACTTAGCAGTCCCAATTTTAATGGTTATCACATTTTTTTATTTTTAAATAAGAATGCATGAATCCTAAGGAGGAGTAAAATCTTTTTAGATCCTATGTGGTCAAAATCAGAGGGAGGGAGTCAGAAAAGCAATGCCAGTGAAAGTGATGATGAATGCTAAGTAGAAATGATTACCTTGCCTCTAGCTCTCTTCACGCAAGGATGCTAAGCAGAATTGAAACCTATCTATATGCAAATGCAATCTGATGAAATCTCCCTAGAGTAGAATATATTATTAGCGTGAAGCACCAAATGCTAACTATCTAGATATGAGACCTAGGGTCCGGTCTTGTAATCTCATCGGTGTCCGCCACAACGAATCCTGCAAGCACTACATAGAGCTTCTCACGACGCGTAAGTCTAAATAGTCAACAATTAGATTTTACTAAGTCCAAGTAAGAATCTATGTACATGCAAATATAATTAGTTCTTTGGATCTTAATCTATCGAGAAAGCAAATATTAAGCTTGGGCTCAATTACACAAAATAAATAAAAATAAAAATGTGAAACAAAAAAAGCGTTGAAAATGCGATAAAAATGACGAGGCCCCAAGTGAATAATCACTTGGGCAGTGGACCTATTGAAGTGTGAAAGTCATGGAGAGTCCAAGTTATTACAATTATGTCTCTCTCTCACACACACTTTAAATTACAAATAAAAGAAAAGAAAATACAAATGAGTTGTCTTCAAAAATTCTCCATAGGGAAAAACTGACTCCACTTCATGGGAGTACGTAGGTCTCCTAGGAGGTCCTCCCTCGATCCGTGGTCCCTCACAACAAAGTGAAACAAAGAGGGTGATTAGACAATTCATAAATAATAACAACTAAAATAGAAAATAAATAAATAGAAAATATAAATAAAAGGACAAGCAGACCCAAATAAATATATACAATCTATACGACGTTGCTCCCCAGCAATGACACCATTTACAAATCCAGAAATTCACTCAGTCTTGTGCTCTGCACATGGTAGGAACACAATCGTCGAAGCGACCGATGAGAACCTTATACTAATTGGACAACCAACCCACAATAGATATAGCAATGAAAGTAAAAAAATGCAGAGTAAAAATTTATTATAACTCTACAAATGTGTGTAAAGGTGTAAGTATGTGTAGAGTGTCGAATACGTGGAGCAAACTAGATAGAATAGAAAATGAATTCCAAAATTTGTGTTCTTCTTCTTGTCTATGTATTTTTTATGGGCTTTTGATTTTATATTTTAATGGACTTTAATATATATATATATATTAATTGTTTTTAAGTTTATAAATTTTATTTTCTTTTTATATTTTTTATTTTTAATTTCTTTTTTTAAACAAGTACTATAAGAATATATAAGGCTATATATACATAATCTAGTTATAAATACTACAAAAAATAATCAAAATACAGGAAATAAAAGGTTTTAGTGTTTTAAATATTTTTCTATTTTTTGGAATTTTTCAAATAATTTTAATAGTTTTTATATATTTTTAAATTCAAAAATATCATGAAACAAGGATTAAATAAATAGGCTGAATTGATTTGAGGATAAAAAATAGTAAAATATGTCAAAATTTCTCCAAATCAATTTAATTATATAAATAATAATATAAATAAAATCCAGAGATAAAAATAAAAATTTTAGGGATTTTTGGGAATTTTTTTATATTTTTTACTGGATTTTAGAGATTTTTTCCCCTTTTTCATTTTTCTATTTTTAGGTATTTTTGATCTCGAATTAGGAAATACAATAATAGACAAAATATATTTTTCTAGAAAATTTTCTAAACATTTTTATATTTTTTCAATATTTTATAAGTTAAACATGGGTAAAAACAGGATCTTTTGATTTTTAATAAATATTTAAAATGCCTAAAATGCATATCTAAAAATATAACAAGAATTAACAAACATGCATCTACTCCAATTTTTCGAGAATTTTTGGAGCACAGATGATAATTTTAATAAATAGAAAACATCAACAAAAATTAATAAACTGGCAAGGGAATTTATGCAAATAAAAAAAGTTTGAGGTGGTTCAGTAAAATACCCAAAAATATATACTAATATTTAAAGTTTGAAGATTAAACACAAAATACAAAAGCTATAGGGATTTTAGTGCAAAATGCCCATCTCACGTGGGACCGTACTTGAGGTGACATGGAATGGACCAAAAATTAATAAACAGAAATCTCAAGTTTTTCAAAGCAATTCTACTAAAGTTTTATACTAGTTAATTAATTTACAGGACCAACGACAAAAACACAAACAATCGAGGTGAGATATGTAAGTTACACCCAATTAGCACGCGTTCAGACACTCAGGATGCTTCCACTTGCCATGAGTCAACCCTGGGATGCGTGATACCCCTTGGATCGCTGACGGTCATGATTAGATCCCAAAGATGAGATCAACGGCTGATGCATGCCAAATCCAATGGCTAGCGACGAATCTGGGGCTCCTCCCCAGATCGAACGACTGTTGCTTGTTACAAAGAATAGGGAAAAACTCATCTTCCCTGAACTTCGTTCTTTAAATACTCCTTCCACCGAGCATCTTCTTCAATATAGCAATGCTCCACGAGCTCGAGGAGGTATTCTGCACGCAAGGGGACCTTCAAAATGGCCTAGATTTCAGTGATGGTGGATCTGGGCTCGATGAAGCTCAAAGGCACCTAGGACTGTTCTTCGAATTGCTTAGCTCTCAGACATGCTCTCCAGTCCTACAAAATAGCTGAAAGAAATGACGACACAAAGGGGGACATACGTGGCTATTATTGGCAGAGGATGGGCATGAAATGGGTGAAGGCAGCGAGGTCTAGTGAGGTATGGAAGAGGTGGACCTCATAGATCCAAACCAGGATGGATCTGGTTGGATGGGTGGCGTAATTAAGTGGAGAAAATGCTGGATGAGAAGATGAGATAAATAGTGGAGTCGGGATAGGGTGGCACAAGTGTGAATACGGTGGCCAGAGCTCAAAAGCTCCGGTAAGGTTTAAGTTCTAATCCTACGCTAAACAAGCAGTCAAAGCACAAAATAAAAGCGGAAAACATAACCAGAGCTATTGTCTATCCAAAGAGCTAAAGAAAAGAACCTCAGGTGGCTAAGAGCCACGAGATAGGTCCTCATGACCGAGATATCCAGAGATGGTGGGAACTACCCTCACACTCCTCCTTCCTCGCTGCAAAGCACTGGCGAGCTTCTTGTCACGATGCTCGAGCCATCAAGGTGCTCCAGGGAGTGTATGGAAGCACAAGGGGAACCAAAAATTAAAAATGGCGGAAGGGGTGTTTATGAACATGCTGGTGAGGAGAAGACTTTGCTTAGGATTTTAACGCAGATCGAAGATGCTACAAGGAAGGGAATGGATCTGTGTGATGGGTCATTGAGTTGTCAACACTTTTCCTTGAGAAGTCGAGGATTATTGGGGCGTATATCAAGGGGTAGAAATTTTAGAAGGAGAGTGGGTGTCAGTTATGAGAGGATCAGGACTAGGGGAAGGAGAGTTAACCGTAGTCAACTAAGACACATCCCTGGTTGGTCCACGTGGACACACCAGGGAAAAGATAGTAAAAAAATATTTATAAATTCAATAAAAATTACTAAATGAATTATTGAATGTTAGTTATAAAATAAAAAATATTTATTATTTTCTGTAGTTTTAAATATTATTTTTATTTATTTTTACAAGTTGTCTTTATGCTTGTTACATTGTAGGGTTCCATTTAGAGGTATATTTACATATAGATTGGATATTTTATTTTTATTTTGTATTTTTGATTTTATTATTTTATTTCCATATTTTATTTATTTATAAATTATTTTTGTACTTGTGAATATATTTTTGTTTTATTTTTCTGATATAATGGGTACACTAAAATAAATGGAGGTTATATTATATATGTATAATTATAGGTATTTCATATATGTATTTATATATAATATTTTATTCTTGTATTTTCTTTACGGTTTAAATAATATTTACAAAATTATAAAAATAATAAAGAATAAAAAATAAATATTTTATTCATGTATACTATACAATAGGGTTCCAAAACCTAAATTTTGCATCTTAATTCCAAAATGGATGAAACCACCTTCACTAAATTGCCTATTAAAAGTAACATACAATTAAAGTGATTTTGGTACATGTTGAGTTCATATAGAGAAGAGATGGGGTTGCGAAGTTTGGATTTTAGCTTTTTATTCTGAGTATAAAAAGTACATTGTCTATTATTTTTGCGTGAACTTAGTTTTGCATTTTTCTATATATTATTATCTATAACTTTCATGTACAAAATTTCTTTATTTGAGGTATAAACGATAAAGAATAAAATAGATCCAAAAAATACAAAATTGATAAATGAGAAATGGGAGTTTTATTGGATTTTTGACCTTATCTCCCCCTACTTTGTTCCTTATTGATCCAGTCATAAAATACCTTTGTCATTATATTCTTTTTCCTTTTCTTTTCTTTATTCTATAATTTTAGCATTAAAATTTATAATTTGTATACAATAAATTGAATAAATAATGAATGTCAAATTGTTCAAAATAATTCTAATTACATGTATTTAACTAGGCTTTTAAGGCCAAAATTATAGAATAAAGGTGATGAAATGGAGATTCATCACTGGTCAACAACAAAAATATATAAGTGTTGAGTAATAAGGCACTCAAGAGTATCCTCTTCCAATGAAAGGGAGAAAGGAAAATACGCAAACTTAAATCCACCATTATCCGGCATGTCATATGCACTTTCAAGTGTGATGAAGTACTGAGACGGTAGATTGAATGCAAGAACTGATTTATTCCAAAGTGTTCAGGACTAGGTCTTGAGGAGAGTTTCTCGGGTCAGGACTTTGAGTGACTTTTCGAGGAAACTATCATGATTGTAGTATACACCAAATGTCATATCTCTTTGCTATATGTCAAAACAGAGAGTCTAATAATTAGAGAAGTTGGATTCCTTTTGACTTGAGTCCGGATTGAGCATATAATTTTAGGACAACCAAAACTCAAGATTCTTATTGAGACAAATCTAGAAATTTGCACATACACAATCAAGGATTCAACCTTTTAGCTCACTAAAATTTGCTTGGGGACAAGCAAAGAGCTAAATATAGGGGTGTGATGAATCCATGATTCATCTAATTTGTATGGATGTTTTATAAAAACCTCTTTATAATTCACTAATTAAACCCCTTCAAAAATCAATCAACATTTATTAATTGAGCTAGACATAGATTTAAAATATGAAAATAATTAACCCTTATTGACCTTATTATTTTATGTATAAATAATATTCATCTTATCCTAATTCTTTCTCTAAATTATTCTTTGATTAAAAAATTGCTAACATTACATCAAGAATTAAAATCCATAAAAAGAGTAAAATTAAAAGAAATAAAAAAATATTTGACATTGTATATTTTATGTATATTTTATTTTTATTTTTTTTCGCTTTTTATAACCTATAAGAAGCCATAAAAAATAGATTAATTATGTATATAATGTAAATAAATTAATCCACTAATTAAAGTCAAATTAAAATCACAAAAAATCACAAAATGCAAAATTACGGCATTTAATTATCTGTAGAGTATCTCCAAAAATAATTTTTGTACAGTTTACCTCTTTTGCTTTTGGGTTCTATATGTAAGTTGTAGATCTCGTCAAGATGAACAACTTTTGTGTTGACCACTTTTTGGTTTGACTTCATTTACTTTTTCTTTTTCTTTTTATTTTTCTTTTTCTTTTTTATTTTATCTTTATTAATTTTTATTTTACATTTATTTTAATTTTTATTTCATTCTTATTTTAATTAATTAATATTATTTTACTAACTTATTCTTATTTTTATTTTTTATTCCCTCTCTCTCTCTCTCTTCACTCCCATACCCGATGTCACGTGCAGAGCATGTGACCCGTCCACCGCTCACCCGGTCATCTGCTCCGCACGTGACCCTGTCTTCCTCCACCCCTATTGTTGCATCCGTCCCCTGCCACCTTCTCTTCTTTCTCGGATGTTACGCAGGCATTGCACCCTCCTCCCTAGCTATTACATCTCCCTCAATTCTTCCTATTCCAGTTGTTACCAACTCCATCTCCTATAAATCATCGCCATCACCCTCCTCGTAGAGCTATCCATCGATCTCTGATCCTTAACGAAACCGGAAAGAAAGAGTGGGGAGCTCGGATTTATAGCGAGTGACAACGGCCAAGAGTTCGTGAGTGACGATTCCTCGAGGTGCGATCTAGAGGACCCATCCTCTACTGCTGCTCTATCCCCGACGAGTGACAAAGCTTTGAGGTCTTTCCGCTGGATCTCTTAGGAGAAAATCATGAAGGAGGCCTGAGCCACCGCTCCCACCTCGAGCGAAACCCCCTCACTGTTTGTCATCCTCTTCTTTTGCCTAGCCTTCACCCTCACTGCACCTCCACCTCTCTGCTCAGCAGATCTGCCTCATAGCCCATGCTCATCCATGCACTCCACCAACGCCAGCAGCAATGCGTTCCGCCACCGAAACCTCATCACCGCCTTGTGCTTCCCCACACCACGGACTTCACCGCCTTGCCATTCCACCTCTTGTCATGTGTCAACGGAGGTAGAGACCCTCGACCACTATGCACAGTGGGGCACCACCGTCGCCCGACACCTTCTCCACCTCAACAGTTATGCGCCTCCTCCCCCTAGCCGCGTGCCCCCGTGTGCGGCCTCCTGCTCTAGACTGCTCCTCCCGACAAGCAACAGCCATCGAATCAGGGGCTTACCCTTGATCCAATGCTCGCACACCTACCGCATCACCCACCCCCGAGCCTCAGGCCTATCTTTGAGCCTTGGTCCCTCTGAAGCACCTAACATCGCCACTTGGAGGCTCTGCTCCCGAGCCTCCACTTTTGGCTATCGAACCTCGCATCGCCTGCCACCTGGAGGCTCCTCTCCCGAGCCTCTACTTTTGGCTGCCTAGCCTCACATCGCTCGCCACATGGAGGCTCCATTCTCGAGAATTCACCTTCTGCTTCTGGCCTCAACCACCACATGTACTACGCACATACAATAGGTAATTAGTAAACATGCCCTTGTTCTCTTCAAAATTTGCAGAAAAGCCCCGCTCCAACAGGGCATGTGAGGTGCACGTGCTCTCGCTGGAAATTTCCTCCCCCACGCTACCTCTAGATTAACAAAAAATACCCTTGCATGGGGTAAATTGCAGAGAACCCCCAACAGGTTGTGATATTTGCTGATAAGTCCCTCCAGATACTCTTTTGATTAAAAACTTTATTTTTATTGCATATTAATCCCTAGAACTTCATTTCATCATATCTTTTGCTTTTAAACTCCATTTTTAGCATTTAATTTATCATTTTGAAGCTTGTTTTGTGGTCTTTAATTCTAGATATTTTGTGGATACATTGGACCATATTTCTAAGTAAAAATCACTTGATAATTACTTTGATCTGTGCAGGCACAAGTTGTCTTATTTTCGCTATTATATCGTGAAGATATATCTTCAAATTTGGAGGGACTTATGCTTGATCCTTAGATTTATTTTCATTCATGACATTGAATATCTATTTGAGGAATAACTCATAAGAATTTCGGGGATAAATACTCTGCTACGAAATTATCATTATCTATTTAGCAAGAGTATGAATTGATCTACTAACCTTCTTTCCTACAGCTTTGAATTAATTTGAACACAGTTCTTGAAAATAATTATTTGATCTTTGATTTTCTTTTGAGGATATTGATAATATTATAGGTATGAAAATCGTTATCAGATCATTTACTTAACTCTCCTCTATGTTTATTTTGCATCGCATTTTCATCATTGTGTTTCTTTCTTTTTTTTCTATTTATTCCCTGACTCAGAGATCAATGTTGCGGTTAATTAATTAGTTTGATTAATTTAGAACCGTGCAACTAAAAATCATTGCTCCCTATGTTCGACCTTTGCAGACTTACCAAGTAAAAATTCTCTACAACATTCAAAGTTTTGTGATTTTTGATAGATCATTTGCTGCTTTCCGATACTACAATATGTCTTTCTTAAGTGAGGTAGAAAAGCAATTCATAAAGTTCCTTCAAGTAGAGTGGTGGTAATTAATATACTCTTGTCTTTTTTTGCTAGCCCTTGTTTTTTGTCACGAATTTTGTGCGACAGTTCACTACAATAAAATGAATCTATAGTATTTTTTAAATATATCATTTTATGTTCCATTGTTAAATATTATGTAGTGTTCTCATTCAAAATTATTGCTAAATGTTGCTAATCTTTTATGTTGAAATTTAGTGATGATTAATTGATTGTTTAAGAATAACAATGGATAAGCATTTCTATATGTATCATAACCAATGATATATATTCCAAGTTAGTTTCAAGTATAAAAAAATAAAAATAATAATATCGTTGTTATACATTTAGCAATGGATGATACAATGGAGGATTTTTAAATAAGGTCACTACATATCTTTTTTGGTGTAGTAGTTAACCCATTTCAAGTATGCGACTTTGTTCCTATAATTATAAATTCTTACGTCACTAAAAGTTACTACAAAAAATTTTATAAGATTGGTTGTTTTGTTCTTTAATAATTTTTATTAATTAGCCAATAATGCTAGATGAATATTGTTGTACCTCGTATGTTAAGAGAATTTTATATATATTCTAGTTACTTAAAAAAGGAAAGTTGCCTACCACATCTACTTTGTTTAGCCCGTGACAATAGAAATTCCATTGCTAGAAGCACCATTCTGTTCCTATAACTTATTTATTTTGTAGTGAATATACATTACTTTATATGTATATAAGTAAGAAATGTAGATGTGTTCTTATTTGATTCCTTACCACATCTGTTTCATAAATTATTTGATAATTGTATCAATATCTGTTATATATAGATGTTGATTGAGGCATCACTTTAATATTCACATAAATATTTGTCCGTGTATGTATAATTGTTTTAATATATTTGTGTAGATTTATTAGTATTATATGTGACAAAGTTTTATACTCATTTGACAGTATTTGAACTTCTTTTTATAAAATAAATGCACTAAGTATATTTTTATAATGATAAATCCTGCAATTTATATTTATTTTATCTAATCTATATAATTATTTTTGCTATTATTATATTTGATCCATATTCATTTTATATTTTATTTTAAAGGATATGCGAACATAATTTCCAGTTAATATTCATGTCTACCTATGTATTCATGTTTTAAAATTGATAAAGTTATTATGCTATTTATATCTGTAACCTTAACCAAACTGAAGACATCTTAATTTTGGTACACAATATAATAACTCCTTATCAACCATAAGCAAATTTTAATAATTCCTTGCACATTATTTATTTTATATAAGTAATATTGTATATATTACACCTTCTTGAGAGACAAGAGGGCCTCGTCTCGACCCCCTGTCTCCGCCCATGTGTTGGAGCCTTTATTCATAAGATGGTCTATATTTGATAATATGAAATGTGTGCTACGCCATAGTATTGTGGTTGGTAAGATGTGGAATTATACATTGAATTTCATTATTCTCTATGAGTCTCATATTTGAGGATATAAGGAAGTGAATTCCTCTATTGCTTATGATTTCTTTGGACAAAATAAAAGACCAAGAAAATTCCATTGAGGAATATAGTGATGACAACAATATTAGTAGCAAAAATAGAAATTGCCTCCATTTATATAAAAGCGTAATCCAATGCTATTAACATCTATTGGTACCCTTATGATGTAGTGAACGGGCCCTGGAAATATATAGTCCTTGCATCACAAATCTCTCCATATGCGTAGTAATGAGTGTCTTAAGAAAAGTTGTTACCTATGCTCATCTGAGAAGGATAAGATTGGGTGAAACTATATGCATAATGGTGAAGATGTTTTGACTCGAATTGTAAATTATTTAGTGTTGATCAAAGGGATATTCGATGCAAAACTATATGCAAAATCAAAGTTTGGAGCTTAAGTTGCTCCCTTGGATTTTTACTGCGGTCAGGACCATATTGGGAAATGGATTTGAAACACAACAGCCTTTGAGAATCACCAAACTCTGCTCAAGTCTCCTCAATATCTAGGCCAAAAAAAGTCAACTCATATGCAAACCCTTATGACTATGAATCTATCTTGGCCAGTGTGTGTGATATGTAGCTCTCCTCAACTGAAGCGGTAAAAGACAGTCTTCTCCAACATGGCAACCCCAATTCCCCAATCCAACAACTCTTTCCTCAAGAAGCAGGGTTTCCCTTCAAAGTTGAAGTAGAACCATTTCAAGAAGAGGAGGTGGAGAGAAGAATGGACGGTAGCCAGTGCAGCTACCTATAACTTTGAAGCTCAACCGACTACAGGCTCACATACATATAACTTTGAAGCTCGTGCATTCTTATTGATTATACATATATATATACACTCCAGTAAGCATTTTATTTTTAATCAGGTCTGTCCACTTTTTTGGAGCTTTTTATTTTCCATTTTTTTAATACTATATACAACAACATTTACATATGGACTTTTTCTTCTTTAGTTAATAGACTATCCCTCTCTTGAAGCTTATTGCAATCCACAACTTCTGTCTTTAGACCTCATCGCCATTGGATCGGGTTGAGGTACATGATGAATATGCATTTCATCAAATTTATTCATTCATTTTAGCTTAAAACCCTCATAAAACATCTATATAATACTAACTCGATTTTCTTACTAACTTGTGTCTATGTGTAAATATTGTACACTTATTACCATTTTATCCTAAAATAAATAATTAACGAAAGCAAGAAAAAATAAAGAAAATAAAAAAATAAAAAAATAAAAAAAAGAAGATTGTATATATGTAATAGATACAGGTTGACTGAACACCGAGAGAAGGTCAAGACTTGACCTGATCGACCAAGAATAAAGTAGGGGGAGATAGGTTCCTTAATAAAAAAAACCAAAAAAAATGTGTGCTGTGTATATTTGTATACTTACACTATTTTATTTCCACATAAATTCAACTCAAACAAAATATTTTCAAAATTAAATTTGTAAATAAAAATGTTTTCTAAATAATAAAAATGTTTGCAAAATAAAATCATGTACAAAATAAAAGCAACAACACTTGGAAAAAGCCATTAAGCGATAATTAAAAGACCAATTCCAGCTCCATATGAACTCAAATTGAACCAAACTCACCTCCATTGTATTCTAAATTAAATTATCTTTAAAATGGTTGTGATTTCATAATCTTTGGAGTAAGGGTTGACAAGTCAGTTTTCTGGAATGGTTTCTGCAATTTTACCATTTATTTTACATATTGTATTTGTAAATATTTATACTAATTATTTAAAATCAAAAATAAAATAAAAATTTTAAAACAAAAAAACTAACTATTTTCCTTATTTTACTATGTATATATTGTACCATATGTATATAGTATATGTATATAGTTGCTATTCTTAAATAACTATCACAAAAAAATAAAAAAATGACTTTTTTATTCAATTTGATTAAGTGACGAAAATCAAAAAAAATAATTTTTATAAATAATTGAAAACTAATCCTTTTTTAAATTTATCTCATTTCAAAAATTTTCTCTTATCTCTTATCTTCATTCAAAATTTTAAAAATTCAAACTTCTTTCTCTATCTATTAATATGGGTCCCTCTCCCTCAATTCAACTTGATCAATCTTTGGTGAGAGGAGCGTATACTCTGAGATCTATCTTGTCACAGAAGGGTTCCTAGCTCCGAGTCATCCGGTGACAGCGAGTCGACCTTCGTCGAGGCGATCACGGTCTTTTCCCCTCCTAAGGTGAGATCCATTTTCTCCTATTTTTATCCTTGGTTAATTGTAGTTTTATTTTTTTGCATTTTTATTTCGTTGTCATTCTTTTTTCTCTAGATCTTAGAATCTATCATGATTTGATTTGCCATCGATCTCGATTTTTCATGTCACATCTCGATCTCTACACGTCCACGTTCTATCCCCCACGATCTCTCAGCTCGAGCCATGCACGATGGTCGGAGACTCGGATTCGATTCTCCCATTTCATCAGATCCCCATTCACATCTTTTTCAATTTTTTATTTATTTATTTTAATTAGAAGAGACGATGCATAGAGCTTGGGTCATCCTCTATTTCAAAATAAAAAATAAAAAATTATCCATAGTTTTTTTTTAACATTTGTTTTGTAGGAGAAAATAAAAAAATGGAAAAAGTTTTTTGGTTTTATTTACACAAAAAAAGTAAAAAAAATAAAAAATGTAGCAGCGGCCCCTGCGGCGCCCGCCGCCCTTCCATCACCTCTCCCAGAACAAGGCCGTTGACAGCCCTCGCGCAAGACCGTCCGTCTCCATCATGCCTCCCCTCTTACTGCCTCGCCCTTCGAGTAGACCGCAGGAGCACCCTCTGCCAGCTTGCTCCTTCAGATCGTACCGCTTGTCGGCTGCCATCGCTGCGACACCTGCATAGCACAGTCGCACGGGCCGCCGCACCTCCACCCTTGCGAAGCCCATCTACCGATTGGAATCTCCTCTCCGCCTTCGAGAATCGCACACCACTGACGTACCACCATCTGCCAACATTCCTCGTCGCCCTCGCGACATCTGACGCAATAGCCATCCGCCGCGCCTCCTGTTTGGAAAGAAAAGAGGGGTGGTGCACCTGTGCCCCCTGTGCATTGAAGAATAGGAACAGAAGGATCCAAGAACCCTAATGGGGATTAAAAAAATATATGAAAAATTAAATTAAAGCCCCCAGTGATTTCCAAAATTATAAGAAGACCACGTCTGTCCAAGCACGTGCTTTACACGCGATTCATTGGGTAAATTTCAAATATTCCTCCAGACTTATATTTATTCACACATTGATCCTGAGTTGTTTGACTACGTGATTATGCACTTGTATCTCTGTGAAAATTACATGCATACACCTTTGTTATTTCTGTGTTATTAATTGATCATAACTTTGTAGAAATTACATTTCATTCCCTATTGCAGCATTTGATTTTCTAATCTCAATTGCTTAATCATTATTGTAGAAATAATAAGTCTTTATTTTCAATAAATTCTCGAAAATTCAGACTAAGTTTCTACTATGTGCCTGTTCATTGCATAAACTTTTCATTGCATTTTCTTGTAATTTAATATTATTAAAAAACAAAAACAATGTCATTTTCTCTTCCTCAAATTCAAATATTAAAAAAATTCGAATATTGCTCTAAAAAATCCAAAAAAAATATTAGATTTATTTTATATCTTTTAATTCCTGTCCAATTTTCGTGCAATAATTCTTATCAAAACCCAAAAAAATTGAAAATTTCAAAAATCATAAAAAAACCACAGAAAATTTGACAAAAATCCAAAAATCATTATTCAATTCTTATATTTGTCTATATTATAGCATAAAAATAGTTTCCAGGAGTTTTGGCCACTTAAAATATTTTTAAGTTGCAAATTACTCCATATTGTGCATTTTTTTATCATTTTTGCCACGGTTTGATTTTCAGAAAAAAACAAAAAACATCTGAAAATTCTATACAAATTATCAAAAACATTTCAAAGCCTTTAAACCCAAAAATATTTTCTTTATAATTTTCTGGACATTTCTGAATATTTTGAAAAATACAAAAAACGTGTGGTGTGCGTATTTCTTCCCTTTTGCATATTGTTCCTTATTTTTGAAAGAAATGATTTAAAAAATCAAAATTAAATAAAAATTTCATAATCAGAAAATAAAAAAATCAAAAAAATAAAAGAGGAAAAATTCACAAAAAACCAAGATAGCTTACATTTGAGATTCCCTTTTTCTTTTAATTGATTTTCGATTATTTGAATAACCCTTGGGAAGTTGTAGCCTCCCTAAGTTCGATCATGTTGCTATAACGGTAAATAACTACGAAAAAATTTTCTCTCGCTTCATTTTTCTCTTGTAATTAATTTTGTAGATTGAGAAGAAAAAATTTTATTTGTTTATTGTGGGATATTTGTGTTGCAATGACCACAACATATTTAATTTTAATATCTTGATTTAAAAACCCAAAGGTCCCATCCCAACAAAATGGTGTCATTGTCGAGCAAATAAAATAAAATTAATACTCAAAAACAAAAAAAACTGAGTTAACAAAAGGGTGCCGTTGCCGGGGAGGCACGGCGAGGGTAGTTAGGTCTCTCTTCTGACCTGCTATTCTCGGTTGTAACTATTTGTTTATATTTTTCCTCAATATTCATTGTTTATATTCACTGCATTTATTTCATTTTTTATTTAATTTTTATAATTGTGTTTCTTACACATTCTCTCTTTTCTTTTTCTTGCGAGGGCATGCGGAGTGAAGGAGGCGATCCTCGAAGAGCCAAAGCACCTAAGTGACGCGAAGGCAGCTTGATTCTTCACTGAGACGTAGGATAGCGCGAGAAGAGGAGAAGAAGAATTGAGAAAACCAAGCAAAAAAATATACTTTCTATTATTTTTTTATAGCATTTGAGCCCTTGTAAACGGACATTCATTTTTGCGGGGACTGTTTCACCATGTGCCGGTGCACTTGTGGGACCTCACCGGTGTTGTTGTCATCTCCTTATTTTTCTTTGTTTCACGTGGATTTCGTGAGCAACCTATTGATTGCTTTAATAAATTTGCTTGAGCCAGGTAATTAATTAGATCCAAACACCATAAACAAGAATTTATGTACCTATAGAATAGAGCGTAATTGGACTTAGTCAAATTAACTTATCCTTGACCGTTAATAGAAGTTATGTTAGGATGGTTCACTTGCATTTGCATATAGGTTAGTTTATTTTTCTGTATTTCAATTCTGTGCAGATCACCCTGCATGTAGAGTGCTGGTGACAAGGTACGCATCTCTAACCCCTGCATGCATCATTGTGTTTAATCGCGCTTTGGAATTTCCGATCTCCTTCCTTGTTTTCACTCACTTAAGTTAAAAAAGGAAGTTGGACACTCGGTAGGTGATTAGTTGATTAAATATTGGGACTGCTAAAGAAAACTTGATCCTAAAATAAAAGTAAGGAAAAATAATTGTTTTGGGCCGAGTAAGCCCTGCATTGTTTGATTTATCTACAACGAGAGAGCAACCCTTACACTAGGATAGAACCACGTCCGAACTCTCCTTAGACTACTATCTTGTGATTAGTTGTTCTTCAGTGAGGACTTCATCGCGTAGCTGGTAGTCGGTCCGGGATTTCCATAGCAGAGTGGGCAAATCAGGTAGCCGGTAAACGATCCACACCTTTATTGGTTGGGAAAAACTAATTGTGAGATTGGGACAGTATCCTGGAGCTTTGGGTTCCTAACAGCTCGCTTCAACCGCTCTAATAGATTGTATTCTCACCAAACTCTAAAAATTGACAAGATAAGTGACCGAACCTTTATGGTCTTCATGTTATGTTGAGTTGGTGAACTAGGGGTCTGTTTTTTATTTGATTGCTTATGCCCATACTAGATCCGTCTGCGTATTTGTGCCTTTTTATTCACATCTTTTGACTTGACTATCATATTCTCCTAATCCCACTCTTTTGTTTCGGAGATGGCCGACTGGAGTTATTTTAATCCGATATTCGCGGATCCCTCGTACTCTCCAGCCTATCAACCTTTCTTTTTCCAGGAGGACTTTCTTCCTGATTTTTGTGCATATCCACCTAACCCATTGTTTCAGGAGTTGGATTTTGATTCTCACACACTCTCATGCCACTCACCCAATCCAGGTATTTTGGAGTCACCTTTCATGATTTCCACACTTGAGACCCTGTATCAGATGATGGAGCATATGAATTCAAGGATTAGAAATCTATTTAACATAAATAAGAGCCAGAATGCTACTTTACAATTTGAGGATATGGATTCAGTTGAGGATAATCATGAGATCTTGCAATCACTCAAATACAAAAAAAATAAGAAAATTTTAAAAATCCAAAAAGATTTCGGGAGAACATTGTTGATTCATTTTATGAGGACAGGGCACCCATGCCAAACCACTTCCCACACAGTCATTCACCACATGTCCCAATCTTGACCCTGAGGATGCCCCTATACCGACTGCTCTTGGAAACACTCGTGTACATGCTGATTCTGATCTCCTCCCTTGTATGAGGAGGTCAAAAAATTCAAAAAAATGTTGACTAAACCTTAAGTGATGGCCACCATACACGTGATAATTAAAGCCCCACTTCACCAGGCAATGACCCATTTATCTGCTCCTCAAAACAAGAAGATGAAGTGGAGGAGTAAATCTGACCGTCACATCTTAATCATGGCCACTGCCTACACCATCTCCCACTGTCCACATTTCAAAAAAGGGAACACAACTAGATCTCTTGTGAGTTGCTCCATATCTGACTATTCTTGTGATAACACTCTCCTTGACGGTGGTTCGTCAATCAATATAATACCCTTCTATAAGGTACAATCTCTTCATCTTGGGCCTCTTAAGAAAACCAGGATGATAGTTCAATTTGCTGATGGATCTATCAAGAGGCCGAAGGGTATTCTAGGAAACGTTTTCATTTTTATTCGGGGCATGAACTTCACTTCTGATTTTGTCATATTGCCCATGGAGACCTCCACCCTATGGAGCACCCTCCCATCATCTTAGGATGGCCTTTCCTCGCCTTCATGAGAGTCGTTATTGATTATGGATAAGGAGAAATTCGCTTCCGTTCTGATGTAGGGAGTGATGTGTTGATCACGACAACCAATACTGACCAGAAGCTTGCATCCCATGAGATCCCGCCCGTGTTAGCCAACACCAAGGAATTTGACCTAGATGATAATATCAGAGATTCTTGCTGTATGTTGGATGATACTGAGACCCAAGAATTCCTCTTCAAAGAGGAAGACTCAGAAAGCATTGACCTTAGAGTTCCCCCTTCTGGTATGTAGCGATGCATTGATGACATCCACGGGATTTACACAATAGACACCCTAGAGCAGAAGGCGGACTCTGAGACTAGACATGAAGGACATGATTTGACTACATTCAATGATGAGTCTGTTCCTATTCACCCTGATTTATATGAGACCAATAAGGCCAAATTTGATTTGATTGCTTTTATAAAGGAATTTGGGCCTTTTGATGAAGATTATGATGCAGTAGAGGCTCGTTAGGCTAGAATTGAGCTTTCTTTTTCTAATAATGATTCCGAGCCTTTTTACTTTGATATTTGTGAGACTTCCCAAACAGGACATGACCACGCTGCTTCCACTAATCGATTCGTGCCTACACAATTTGAGACTACTGAGGATACATTCTCGGTCGATCCTGATCAGTTTATGTCTAATGATAACCCCAATGTCAACCTACACCTTGTTAGATCCATTCCTCAACGGTCCCATAAGAAGGTTCGCTTTCGACCTTCTTGACCTTTGTACATCAATTCCTTTTGTATATCCTTTCGTTTCATTCTTTCTTCTCCTTCACCCCTTTTCTATGTGTATATATGCTATACTTAGGATGTGCTTTATCCTACGTATAGGGGGCGAATGATTTGTGTTGTTCATATTCGTCCAGTTCATCACTCTTGTAGTTGCCTATACTTAGGGATACTCTACCCTAAGTATGGGGGGGTGATGTTGTTCATATCATCTTTTTTATTTTTGAGTCTGTACATTCTTTGCATCGGTTTTCCCCTTTTGTACAGTCCTCTATACTTAGGATTACTTGATCCTAAGTATAGGGGGATCACCAACTTCTATTCTTTTCATTTTCACTTTGAGTCATTGTAGCAAAGAGTTTTTTCACCTTTTTATACTTAGCTCGAGTTATGTCTTCGTTTGCCACTCTCTGATCACTACGAGGACATAGTTCGAGCTAAGTATAGGGGGGTGTCGTATATATTGTTTATATGCTTTAGACATAACTCATACTTTTAATATAATTATTTTTGGCGATATGTATAAAAATACATAAAATCTGTGTGTGTGTGTGTATGTAGACTTTGGTCACCTTTAAAAACAAAAAAACAAAAAAACAAAAAAAAAGAACAAAACAAAAAAAACAACAAACAACAAAACAACAAAAAAATCCTTGTATATACTTGTATATATTTTACAAAACCTTTTTCCTTTTTGAAAAAAAAACATGAAAAAAAATACAAAACCAAAAATCTATAAAAAGTTGCATAAAGCTCTTTTCGCATGTGCATCATTTTTCCTTTATTTTCCTAAAACCCATAAAAATTTAAAAATTAGAAAATTGTTTTTAAAAAAATTACTTTCTTTTTTGCATTGTACATATTTCTTGCATTTGCATGTGCATTTTTCAGGACTGTATTTACATTTAAACTAGTTTTGAATAAAATTGAAGAATGGAGCTTAGTTGGGCCTTAATCCACTTAATTTTAGAGGAACCTTCTATGAAATGGAGTTAAGACTTTTTAGGTCCTAGTGACTTAATTCTTTGCGTCCATAAGATTATGTTCACATGTCATCTTGATTAGTCTATGTAGAACTTTTAACAACACACACATGATTCTTTTAGGCCGTGACTTATTTAGACAATCACTCTACATGTAGCTCTTCATGGAGGAGGTAGTGAGGAGACATAATCTTTTGTCTTGGAGTAGCATATGAGGATAGTACATCTTGGCAGAACCTCTCGTCTTCCTCTAGGGAGGAAAGTGCATCTCAGGCTGGTCTGGTGGCATCGAGGTCTAAAGACAGGATGTTGTGGGGTTGCAATAATGCTTCAAAAGAGGGATAGTCTACTAGTTCAAGAGGAAAAACTCCTTATGTACATGCTGCACCTTGTATATATTTTCAAAAAAAAGAAGAGAAAAAATGCAGAATCTCCAAAAGTGGACAGACCTGAGTTAAAAGTAAAATGCCTGTCGGAGTGTATAGACAAGGATAAAAAAATAATAAATAAGAGCTTCAAAGTCAAATTTTTGTAAGCTTGCAACTGAATGACTTGGCTACACTGGTCATGCATCCAAGGATAGGCAACTACACTGGTTACTGTCCATTCTTTTCTCCATCTCCTCTTCTTGAGGTGGTTGTACTTGAACTTAGAAGGGAATATCCCCGCTGCTCGAGGAAAGAGTTGCTAGACCTTGGGGACTAGAGTTACCTTGTTGAGGGAGGTTGTTTCTTTGCTACTTTTGAGATGGGGAGTTATACTTCACTTACACCGTACAAGTAAAGATTCCTAGTCATAAGAATTTGTGTATGTAGACTTGTTCTGACCTTACTATTGAGGAAACCCGAGTAGGAGTCTTGTGGAACATAGAGGCTATTACGTTTTAAATCCATTTCCCATTAAGGTTCTGCCACACTAATAATCCAAAGGTCTGACAGAGCGCCATACAACAATTTTATGAAGATAAGTTTAATACCCAATATTGTCCTAATTTCTTTATTTTTCCTTTCTAGTTCTTTTTTTTTCGCTTATTCTTTCAAATAAGTGTTTGTTAAGGGACTAGCAAAGGTAAAGCATTGGGGGATGATGAATCTGCATTTCATCATCTTTATTCATTTATTTTAGCTTAAAATCCCTTATAAAACACCTGTATAGAATACTAACTCCACATTCTTACTAACTTGCATCTGTGTATAAATATTGTACACTTATTGGCATTTTAACCTAAAATAAATAAATAAACAAAGAAAGGAAAAATAAAGAAAAGAAAAAAATAAAAAATTAAAGAAAAGAAAAAAAGAACACTGTATATATGTAATAGATACAGGCTGATCCGAACCCCAAGAGAAGGTCCAGACTTGTCATGATCGAGCAACAATAAAGTAGGGGGAGATAGGGTCCTTAATTAAAAAATCCAAAAAATGTGTGCTATGTATATTTGTATACTTACACTAGTTTATTTGTACATAAATTAACCTTAAACAAAATAATTTTCAAAACAAAATTTGTAAATAAAGATGTTTTCTAAATAATAAAAATGTTTGCAAAATAAAATCATGTACATAATAAAAGCAACCACACTTGGAAAAAGCCATTATGCGATAATTGCAAGACCAATTTCGGCTCCATATGAACTCAAATTGAACCAAACACACTTACATTGTATTATAAATTAAATTATCTTTAAAATGGTTGTAATTTCATAATTTTTGGAGTTACGGTTGAGAAGTCATTTTTCTGGAGTGGTTTGTACAAATTGTGTTTGTAAATACTTTTACTAATTATTTAAAATAAAAAAAAAATAAAAACTCTAAAACTAAAAAACTAACTAATTTCCTTATTTAACTATGTATATCATGTACCATATGTATATAGTATATGTATATAGTGGCTATTCTTAAATAACACCATAAAAAGATTAAAAAAATTAATTTTTTATTCAATTTGATTAAGTGACAAAAATACAAAAAAATAATTTTTGTAAATAATTTTAAAACTAATCCCTTTTTAGCTTTATCTTATTTCAATTTTTTTCTCTTATATCTTATCTTCATTCAAAATTTTTAAAATTAAAACTTCATTCTCTATCTATTAATATGACTATCTCTCCCTCATTTCAACTTGATCAATCTTTAGTGAGAGGAGGCTATTCTATAAGAGCTATCTTATAACAGAAGGGTGCCTAGCCTCTGAGCCGTCCGGTGACAGCAAGTTGGCTTTCGTCAAGGTGATCACGATCAGTTCCGCTCGTATGGTGAGATCCATTTTCTCTTATTTTTATCCCAGGTTAATTGTAGTTTTATTTTTTTCACATTTCTATTTCGTTGTCATTTTTTCTCTAGATCTTAGAATCCATCACTATTTGATTTGACCTCGATCTCGATTTTTTCATCTCACATCTCGATCTCTACACGTTCACGTTTTATCCCCACGATCTCTCATCTCTGGCAACACAGTGGTCGGAGACTCGGATTCGATTCATCCATTTCGCTAGATCGCCATTCACATATATTTCAAATATTTATTATTTATTTAAATAACAAGAGATGATGCATAGTTCATGAGTCCTCCTCTATTTCAAAAGAAAAAAATTTAAAAATAAAAAAATCATCCATAGTTTTTTCTAACATTTATTTTGCAGGAGAAAATAAAAAATACAAATAAATAAAAAATGTTTTTTTGTTTCTGTTTACAAAAAAAATTAAAAAAATGCAGCAGGCACCACCACTCATCCCCAGACAGCACGCACTGCCCTTCCACTGCCTCTCCATTGCCTCTCCTCGTATGACGCCGTTGACAGCCCTCGCGCAAGACCATCCGCCGCCATCACGCCTCCCCTCTTGCCGCCCCTCCCTTCACGCAGACCGCAGGAGCATCCTCCTCCAGCCCACGCCTCCATTTCGTACCGCCCACCGGCTTCCTTCACCGCGTCACCTTCGCGGCACACCCGTGTGAGCTATCGCGCCTCTGCCCTTGCTAAGCCCTTTCGCCGATTGGAAGCTCCTCTCCGCCTTCAAGAATCGCACACCACCAGTGCGCCACCATCCTCCAACATGCCTCACCACCCTCGCGATCGCCGACGTCAACCCAAGCACCACCATGCGCGCTCGCCCAACGACTGACACCACCGCCATCAGCCGCGCCTCCTGCTTGGAGATAAAAGGGCAGTGGCGCACCTGTGCCCCTGTGCGTTGAAGAACATGAACAAAAGACTCCAAGAACACTAATGGGGATTAAAAAATATTGGAAATATTACATTAAATCCCTCAGTGATTTCCAGAATTACAAGAAGACCCCGTCTGTCCAAGCATGCGCTTTGTACGCGATTCATTGGGTAAATAACAAATATTCCTCCATATTTATATTTATTTCCACTTTGATACTTAGTTGTTTGACTACGTGATTATGCACATGTATCTCTGTGAAAATTGCACCCATACACCTTCGTTATTCAAATGTTATTAATTGGTCATAACATTGCAGAAATTACATTTCAGTACATGTTGCTGCATTTGATTTTCTTGTCTCAATTGCTTGATCTTTCTTGTCGAAATAATTATTCTATGTGCTCAATAAATTCTCCAAAATTCAGATTAAGTTTCTACTGTGTTCATGTTCATTGCATGAAATTTTTATTGCATTTTCTTATCATTTAATATAATTAAAAAACAAAAGTAGTGTCAGTTTCCCTTCCTGAAATTCGAAATTTCATAAAAATAAATATTGCTCTTAAAATCCCAAAAATTTAGATTAGTTTTATTTTATTGTCTTTTAATTCATGTACAATTTCAGTGCACTAATTCTTTTCATAACCCCAAAAAATTGACAAATGTCAAAAATCTTAGAAAAATCACAGAAAATTCTATTAAAATCCAAAAATCATGATTTCAATTCCTGTTTGTAGATATTTATCTATACTTTAGCATAAAAATAGTTTCTAGGAGTTTTGGATAGTTAAAAAAATTAAGTTGTAAATTACTCCGAGCTGTGCAATGTTTATCGATTTTGCCGCTGTTGGATTTTTAGAAAAATACAAAAAATCTGAAAATTCTATAAAAATTCTCGAAAACATTTCAAAACTTTTAAAACCCAAATATTTTCTCTATAATTTTCTGTACATTTATAACTATTTTGAGAAACACAAAAAGAAGTGTGGTGTGCGTACTTCTTCCCTTGTGCATATTTTTTCTTATTTTTGAAAATAAAAAATTGCAAAAATCAAAATCATTAAAATTTGAATATCAGAAAATAAAAAATAGAAATAAAGAAAAGATATAAGAAAAAAAATTCACAAAAAAACAAGATACTTTGCATTTGAGATACCCTTTTTTTAGTTGATTTTCGATTATTTGAATAACCTTCGGGAGTTGTAGCCTCCCTGAGTTCGATCTTGTTGCTATACAGGTAAATAAGTAGCAAAAAAATTTCTCTCGATTCATTATTCTCTTGTAATTAAATTTGTAGCTTGAGAAGAAAAAAATGTTTGTTTGTTGCAGGATATTGGGGTCGCAACGACCAATGCGCATTTAATTTTCATATCTCGATTTAAAAACCTGAAGATCTCGTCCCAACAGTATAATGGCCAAAATGTATGACTTCTGATGTTTCCATTGGCTTGTGTCTCATGGCGGCAAATCCAACCCTCTACCACTTCAACAGAGGTGACCAAAGTGTAAGGTGTAGGTATAAAAGGTAGGTCATTGTAAACAAGAGTCTTGTGTGTGCTTAGAAATATTCTACTTAGGCAGTCAAGACGACACTGAATCGAATGTCATAATCTCAAAAAATTAAGTCTAATCGACTTGAAGTACCTCAATTCTAGTTCCTATAAGGTTACTGTGATTAAGTAGATTTAAGGTCCAACCGAGCTCCAATCTTCAAATTTTAGTTAGACTTTTTCAATTATCAAACTCAATCCGAAAAATGCAAATGCTATGAACAATGCAGAAAATATTTTTTCGATGTGATTTTCTAATTTTGAACTTTTTATGTATTTCTGAAAAGGTTTTGCAAACTTTTATACAATTTTTTAAACGATTTTGTCATTTTTTTGGAATTTTTCAAAACAAAATTTTTGAGAAAAGATATAGGTAAAATATTTACACAGGAGTGCATTTTATATTTACAAGAGTTAGGTTTTCAAGAATTTATAGTTTTTTGGAGGATTTTTATCATGTACCCACTTCTCAAAAATAATTAGAAAATATTTAAAAAAATGAAAACTTTATTTTGCAAACTGATTTGAAACATATTTTTTACAAGAATTTTAAGAAATTTGAAAATCATTTCGCAAAGATTTTTTGAATATTATATATAGATTTTTCAAGCTATTTTTGCAATCATTTTTCAAAATCATTTGCAAATAGATTTTCAAAATATTTATTTAAAATAAATAAAAAAATTTTGCAAACAAAACATTTTTACAAGCATTTTATGAGGAGTTTTCAAAAGATTTTTCAAAAGGTTTTGCAATCTATTTTCAAAAATTGAAAAAATATTTTTAGCCTGATTTATTTATTTATCAGTATATACAATGATTTGGATTAGTATGTCTATTATTTTTATTAATTAGCCATATTATTAAAAATATGAATGTATGAGTTATGGCTAAAGTATATGCGAAATATATATGACCTCCTTATACTTAGTTTCATTTATGTCCTCATAGATCAGAGAGAAAAAAGAAAACTTAACTCGTAGCGAGTATTGAAGAGTCTATACTACAACGACTGAATAAAAAAATGAAGAATGAAGGAATGAATGAACGAGAAGTTGACTGTCCTCCTATACTTATGATGAAATAATCCTAACTATAGCAGGTTGTATCTACATGCATGGAAGGTCGATGGTGGGAATAAACATATCACAACTCAGCGTGTCTCCTCCAATACTTAGGGTGAGATATCCCTAAGTATAAATTAGCAAGGGAGAAAGTGGATGGGATCAATAAAAGAATCAAATAAAAGAGAAATACACGAGCAGAGAATAGATGCATCACTACACTTATACTTAATGTAAAAAAGCCCTTAGTATATACAACAATAAGAGTTATGAAACAAATCGAAGAATGAACAACTCGGGGAATACACCCCCTATACTTAGGACAAAGTACGTCCTAAGTAGAGCTGTGAAGAAAGGTGACACCTTTTGGAAGAAAAAGAAAATGAAAATGAAAAGAAGAAAAGATCACTCAACTCATCCACCTCGACTATAATGAGGACAAAGTACATCCTATGCATGGCAAAACACACTGAATGAGGTGAATGAGAAAAAATGGTTGATATAAAGAAATAAAACAAAGCGGACATACAAAGGGTTGGATATACAAAGATCAAGAAGGTAGAAAGCGTACCTTCATGAGTGATCACTGAGTCATGGATCTCACAAGGTGCAGGTTGATATCGGGGTCATTAGTAGGCATAAACCGATAAGAATCGACCTAATAAAGATCCTCAGTGGTATCAAAGCAGAAAGGCATGAACTGATCAGTGGAAATAGTGTGGTCATACTCAGCTAGCGAAGTCTCCTCTAGATCACAATCAAAAGGTCTGAATGCCTTGATGAAATAAGTAAGGTCTGTATCAGCCTCTACAGTCTCTACTAAGTCTTCCCTCTACTCTAAATTGTCTACAGTGTAAATACCGCGGATGTCATCAATGAATCGCCACTCACCAGAAGGGGGAACTCTAAGTTCTATGCTTTCCAAGTCTTCCTCCCAAAGAGGAATCCTCATGTCTCAGTATCATCGATCAAAAAGCAAAACACTCTGATATCATCATCAAGGTCATAGTCCTCTGGATCGTCTAACACAGGTACACTCTCATGGGATGTGTGTCTCTGATCAGTAGTGGGTGTAGTAATCAACACATCGCTCCTGACATCAAGACGGAAGCAAACATCCATAATCAGTAACGACTCTAGCAGAAGCAAGGAAAGGTCGTCCCATGATGATTGGAGGGTGGTCCACTGGGTGAAGGTCTCCATGGGAAATATGACGAAGTTAGCAGTGAAGCTCATGCCCTAAATTTGAATGACAATGTTCTCTAGAAAACCCTCCAACAAAAAATTGACATATCATCTAGTCTCTATGGGAGGCCGTAAGTGAAGAGACTGTACCAGTGAGAAGGGTATTATATTAATTATTGCAACGCCATCAAGGAGAGTGTGATCACGAGAATGGTTAGAAATGGTGCATTTCATAAGAGGTGTAACAATGTTCCCTTTCCTAGTGTGTGGACGGTGAGTGATGGCGTAGGCAGTGGTCATCGTCAAAATGTGTCGCGCATATCTACTCATGTGCTTTCTCTTCTTGGCTTTAGGATCAAATAACTGAATCATTGCCTAGCGGAGTGGGGCCTCAATGATCTCATGAATAGCTGTCACCACTTCAGGTTCCGTGAACTTTTTTTAAGATTTTGGATGCCCTCCATACAAGGGAGAAAATCAGAATTATCATCTACACAAGGATGACTAAGAGTAGTTTGAATAGTGTCATCCATGGGGTCAATGGTGCGAATTGTGGTGTGTGAGTGTGTGGTCAAAGGGTTTGGCATGTGTGCCCTCTTCTCTCAAGATGACTCGAATGTGTATCTCCTGGAGTCTATTTCTGTTTTTAGGTTTTTCTCATTTTTTATATTTTGGTTGATTACAAGCTCTCATAGGTATCCTCAAACGAATACATATCAACAGACGGTGAAGCTGCATTGTGGTTCTTATTTATGCTAGTGAGGTCATCAATCCTTTGCTTCATATGATCCATCATCTGGGTTAAGTGCTCAAGAGTGGACTCCATGAGTGGTGACTCCAATAGCTCCGTCTCAGGTGGGTGAGATGGAGGAAAATGTGAGGATGGTGGTGGTGAAAGTCTGAGGCCTGATACTGTGGATGAGGTGGATAAAAAGAAAAATCAGTAGCACAGTCCTCTTGGAAAAGTGGAGGTGGACCAATTGGATAGTACGAGGGATCTGCAAAATATGAAAAAAATAATCACTCCAATCAACCATCTCCAAATCAAAAGAAAGGGATCGAGAGATCACGATAGTCAAGTCAAGATATGCAAGAAAAAGGCACAAATGCATAGAGAAGATCAAGTATTACACACAAACAATCCCAAACAAACATACAAGAAGTTGTCAATCATTTTATCTTTTCAATTTTACACACAAACAAACATAGTGACGACCATGCAAGTTATGCAGTTTTATCTTTTTATTTTTAGAGTTAGGTGAACTTTTCAAGAAGTTGTACAAGCATGTAGGTTGGCCGGGATTGGGTTACTAGTCCTTGGTGAGTACATGGCAAATAAAATGAGAATACCGTGAGGGGTTTACTATCCCCGAGATAAGATTTTTTCTTTTTGTTTTTAGGGTCAACTAATCTTAGCAATCCCAATTTTATTGGTTATCACTTTTTTTTGTATTTTTAATAGAAATGCACAAACCCAACGAGGAGTCAATTCCGTTAGAATTCTAGGTGGAAAAATCAAAGGGATAGAGTCAAAAAAGCAATGCGAGGTGAAATTAATGATGAATGCAAAGTGGAAATGCTCATGTTACCTCCAGCTCTCTTCATGCAATAATGTTAAGAAAAATTGAAACCTGCACTATATGCAAGGCATCGATAAAATCACCCTAGACAGAATATGTTATTATCGTGAAGCACCAGATGTTAACTATCTAGATATGAGACCTAGGGTTCGATCTGGAAAGCTCATCAATGCCCGCCACAACAGGTCCTATAAGTGTTGTATAGAGCTTCTCTCGGTGCATGGTCTCAAGTCTAAAAAATCAACAATTAGATTTGACTAAGTCCAAGAAACAATCTATAGGTACATGCAAATATAATTAGGGCTTTTGACCTTAATTTCTTGAACAAGACAATCCTAGAACTAGGGATCAATCACACAAAACAAATAAAATCATGCAACAAAAAAAAAAGAAAAGAGAGAAAACATGATAAAAAAACGACGAGGACCTCTAGTGAACAATCACTTGGGCAGTGGAACTCGTGAAGTGGCAGTGTCCTAGAGAGTCCAAATTATTAGAAGTAATTTATCTTTATCTCTCACTTGAAATACAAAATAAAATAAAAAAATAAAAATTAAAAGGGCTTTGTCTTTAAAATTTCCTCAAGCTCTCTCCTGCTTCTCTCTCCTGTCGGCTAGGTCAGAAAGCAGACTCCTTGTCTTGAGGGGTGCATCAAATCTCCTAAGAAATCTTCCCTCAATCTGCGATCCTCACAACAAGATCAAAGAAGAAGAGTGATTAGATAAATTAACAAATAATATCATATAAAAATGAAAATAAATAAAAGACAAATATACAAGAAAGAATAGAAAGGATGAAAGTGTAATCTATACGACGTTGCTCCCTGGCAACGGTCCATTTGAAAAGAGGGAACTCAAGAGGGTTGTGTCAATCCACAAGGCATATCAACAGTAGCTGAGTTTACCACTCAAGAAAATAAATGTATGGAGTTAAATTTTATTTTATTAACTCTACAAAATGTGAGTATAGTGTACCTATGTAGAGTGTCGAACAAAGGGACCAAACATGATAGATCGAGAAATTGAATCCAAAACTTTGTCCTTTCTCTTGTCTTTTATTATCTTTTTTGTGTGGGCTTATAATTTTATATATTTTATGGATTTTAATTTCTATATTTTTAAATTATTTTTAATTAATTTTAATATTTTTATCTCTTTTATATTTTCTGATTTTATAATTTTTTTCTTTTAAATATAAAATAAAGAATATATATGTATATAATTATATAAACACTACAAGTAATATATTTATAAATACAAATAAAATTAACAAAAATAAAAAATTTATTTTTGGTTTTTATATATTTTACTAATATTTTTTATTTTTGTGGAATTTTTGCTAATTTTTATATACTTTTTAAGTAAAAAATATCCCAAAATAGGAATTAAATAAATACGCTGAAATTTTGGAATTTAAAAAAAATCAAGATAAAATTTTCCAATTCTATTTTAAGCTAATATATATAATAAAAAAAACTATTTTTACTGGAATGACTATTTCTGGCTTTTTTGATGATTTTTTTCTATTTTTACTAGATTTTGGAGATTTTTAATTTTTAATGCTTTTCTTTTTCTATTTTCAGGGATTTTTGGTTTGGAGTTACGAAATATAAAATAAACAAAATATATTTCATTTTGGAATTTTTTGTAAAGGTTTTATATTTTTGTGGTAATTTTTAATTCAAACAGGGACAAAATGTGCTCTTTTTTTTTTAGAAAACGGTTAAAATGCATAAAATGCCAAAACAAAAATGTGGGGTGAATATGTTGCTAGCAGTCACTTAACCATAATTTATCATAATTTTTGGAGTATGTATGATATTTTTAATAAATAAAATACAAGCACAAAAATTAATGAGCTAACAAGGGCATATTTGGAACGAAAAGTAAGTGTGAGGTTGTTTCTTCAAAGTACCCAAACTATTTACACTAATATTAAAATTTCAAATACTAATTTGAAATACAAAAAGCCGTGAGAGTTGAAATGCAAAATTGCCACCTCATATGGGCCTGCATGTAAGATGACGTGGCTAGGACCAAAATGCAATTACAATAAAACTCAGGGTTCCTTGTACAATTTTTACAAAAATATTATAATTGTGATGAATGTTTAAGTACTAAGAAATAAAATACATAAATAGGGGGGTTTTATCAATATAGGTTGATCCTCGAGGGTCTATATACAACACTTGTATATGAAGTCTACATTAGACTTTTATTGCAAACATCCAGCTTTCCATGTCATTTTTCGGGAGCTTCATCACTTGAAGTCCGATCATTTTCAGACTTAACTGACACATAGAATACATCCTCAAACTTAATTGAAGAAGTATTAGTGTTTCATCTTCAATTATTCTTTTAGTTTCTGATTTCAGGATCCTCATTATCTTTTAAAGATTAAATGAGTTCCTTTACTTCATTTTCATCTTGATTCTCAAGAGAGTCATCACATTCTCAGGGATAAGATCTTTTAAGAATCTCAAGGTCATAAAGTAGGTATCCAATACCATCCTTTATTTTCCTAATGAAGTAGCACTCTCCAGTGCCAGATTCCAGATTACTTGCATGGAACCTTATTAAGGATATATATTGTAGTCTCTACTACATATATACCTTGGAAACTAATAGATAATTATGCTAATATTCATCATTTATCATATCATGTTACACATGATCCAATTGTATATCCCTATAACTCTTATTGAGTTTAGGTTTATTAGGACGAGTGAGATAGAAATGATATTCATATCTTTATAAGGTATTCTATGAATTCATATAATAGGTACTGACTACCTAGATTAGATCAAATTCATTTAATCTTCCTTCAAACTTTGTTTCTAAACCAAAATTGTGAAATCTATGAACATTTCAAAGGTTTCTAAGTGAAGAGAAGAATTCTCATATCACAAATATTTATCAATAGATATCACATATCCACAATGTTTATTCTGATATGGATGATTCACATACATCAATATGTATGAGATCTTGAATACTTTGACATCTTACACCATTCCAAGGAAGGGTGTATTGTACATTTTTACTTTTGAATACAATATTCACAAGTATGTAAGATTTGAACCTTTAGACAATCCAAAGTTTCATCTCCTACTAGTCTATTGATCGCATCAATAGATAAATGTCCAAGGCTTGATGCCAGATCATTGTCAAATGATCTTCATTCTCCTATTGATCTTTTAAGGTTTAATTTCAGTATTAGAAATGTTAATGAACCATTCATTAATTTTTTAATTTAGTAGAGCCCAGTAGATTTTAAATTACTATATGAAATATCTCCATCATAACTCTTTATGATATGTCTATTCAAGAATTCATGGTTATTCCAACATTTAGAAATGAACAATGAGTGTATTCTAATATCTAGGTCATAGAGACATTCTCTAAGACTAAGGGCTCTCCCACTTAAATTAAGAAGTCTATTTATCCTATAGAGGTTGTTTCAATAATTGCATTAACATCCATGTGGATGACTATTGAACCTTAAGATCAAATTTTCTAGTCTTCTTAAAACATAAGCAACCAATTGCAAGGGTCTTTAGAAGATTGAGATACAATTATTAGACTTTGATCTTATCAAATAAGAAAGCCAATTTCAATGATTGTATGTAGATGTAGATTATTCCGATGAACCATTTGGATCCTTCCGTAAGGATCCTAGATAGACAAGATAGTCACACTATCAGTACATCGACTTATTGCAGTATTGGCATTCATCCAACTACTTGGATGTCATATGGAAGTCACAAAAGTACGGTCATCTCTTTGACTTTCCTTCTTACTTGGGTCCAACCCATGCTTCCACTGTGCTCCCTTTATCTATAAACAACCATTGCTTTAGATGAAGGATCTCTTATGCTGAATTCAAAAGATTTCAATATAAGAGCATTTGTACATGCTTCATTCAATTCATACAATATGAATATTCTGAAGATTCATGAATGACCAGAGTATAGATAGTAGAATGATGACACTCATCGTATCTACATCCATCTAAACTCTTAAAAAAATTGGTTCATGTAGGTACTCAAACAATTTTGAATACATCATCTCTTATAGAGCTACCATTATGCATGATGCAAAGAACCATGTCATTCATGATTAAATATCGAGAGCACATATGTATGCCAGAACATCTTCTTAGAATTTTTATAAGGATTATTTGACAATTACGATCATCATCGACATGTCACTTCCAAAGTACATTCGATGAGAGATCAAGACTATAGAGACATACAAACCCTAGGGTTGTAGCCCCATTGTCTATTTAATTGTCACTCCTCATTATTATTAGGAAACTTGCACATCGCAACCACATACAATATGCGTCCAACTGCAAGTACAATATCTTAATCATGGATCCAATCCATGATATTTTACTGGTTATTATTGAGTGTAATATTGAGTGGGTTTAATGAAGAATTATCTGAAATAAGAAATTTGCATAAATGTAAATATTTTATATACATATTTTACTTTGATTTAGGAATTTTATATCAAAGTTGTCTTGCCTTGTCAACAATGAAAGTTCATTCCCTTAGTCACTTTGAATGTATAAGATATACTTACCAATATTATATCTCAAGCAAGATCTGGGATCTCCTTCCTTATCTTTGTCACATCCCAATAATATGAGAACCTATAACTCGGATAAAAAGAAGCGGGAACACATTCCGCCTTGTAAGTCCAACTTGCATCTCCCAATTCGGTCTTTAACACCCAGGCCCACCACCCCTAAGGTGATGTTGACCCGTCATTAATTCAACCAACCGTCAACAGGAATACAACTCGCTATGCGCAATCCAATATTGCCCCAATAATATGAAGACCCGATATTGGGGCCACTACACATACGTCCTTACTCTTTCGAGAAGCGACGAGCCTGATCCAAATGGATCATATGCAGGAGATGTCACTTCGAACAAGCGTCTCCTACATATAATATCTGGCGACGGAACCCTTCGTCTTGACGGGAGACCATGGATGTCACTTATGTGATCCTCCACCTCATATTCAAATTTTAATTAGTTATTATGAATTATATTCATATAATTAATTCTTCCAAGGGAATAACACATCTATATCCACCTCAGGACTAGACACCATATCCACCTCAGGAATGGATAATGCCAAATAGATCAATGTGTACTGTAGATGATCATCGGTTCTTCAACCAAAATTATACAATATAGTAATAATCAAAACATTTTTTATTATAAGGAAATTTGCTAGACAAATTCCCGATCCTATTCAAGCAAGTTATTTGTTGATTGGGTTTCCAATTATGATTTAGATCAAATGTAATCAATTAATTGGTTGAGGCCAAGTCAATTAAGGAAATAATCATAATCAAATAGTTCTCAAATATTTTCCTTAATTATTTCAGGAAATTAACAATTAATTTCACTAATTGACAACCACATGGTTCTTGATTAGAAATGTAATTTCAGAGGTGACCCCTACTTACTAAAATTAACACATCTCAATCAATTTAAATCAAAATTAGACAAAATTAATTTTCAAAGATTACTAATTTGATTTAGGACAGAACCTAAGTGATATTTCACACATTTCGAGGTGGATCAAAACAGTAATTAACTCACTAATCATGTTAAGAATCGTAGTTCTCGCAACAGTGAATACATGTTCATTAAAACAACCATATCTCCACCAGACGGATTCCAAATTACGTAAACTAAGATCATATGATTTCCTTATTTAATGGGGAACAAAATTCAAGTTATAATTTGTGTTTAAACATTTTAAACATGGCCGAATTTATTCACTAAACAGATGTGCGAAAATCAAATGCGACAAAAATTTTCGCAACCTTAACGAACCCAAGTCGTCCTAGGTTTATGGATCGTATCCAAAACCTTCAACCTGGCTCTGATACCACTTGAAGGATATTGGATAATCCTCAAGCGCATCACGGAAGCGTGAGCGTCGTATTGAATACGACGTAGAACGACTAGTCGCACTAGTTGTTCTAAGCAGCGGGATCTAAAAAATTTTTATGCGATGAAACCACATGATCCAAGAATGATTCTCGGATCGTTTCATCTAGAACCACATCAAGTATAAAGGAATACCTCTTGAAGTATGGTTTATCGAGTCTCTACGAAAAGATACCTCTTGTCTCAAGTCCGATCGTTGGAGAAGACGCTTGCGAGCGCGGGGATGAGTCGTGTGATCCTCGCAATCCTGCAAGTTGATCCAAGCATGATAAACTCCTGATTTTGTCGTACGAGATCGAACACCTTCTTAGCGAGCATAGCACTCCAAAGAAGATGGAGAACTGAAGAACGTCGAAGCGGCAACGCGATGGCGAAGCGACAACGACTTTCTCCTCTAGGGTTTAGTGGACGGCCACCAGTGGAGAGGAGAGAGAGGTTGACGTGTAGAAGAAGAGAGAGAGAGAGATGTGCTTCAAAAGCATAACCTTAGAGAGCATGGTATGCCTCTCTATTTATAGGGTTTTGGGATCCATGGATCTCAATCCATGGGTCACATAAAATCAATGGGTGGGATTGATATATGTTTAATCCAATGGTTAAGATTATTGTTGGTAAAAGCCAACAACTAATAACTTAATTTAGATCAAATATATTTGATAAATAAAAAACAATTTAATCCTAAATTAAATCAATCAAATAAAGGAGATAATCAACATGGAGATTGCATCTCCCATGGAATATGGTGGACGGCCACCAATTCCATATTGGACTTGGTAGCCGTCTACTTGTTTCCAATTGGGGAGCAATCTCATGAAATCTCATGAGATTTCAAATCTCCATGGAAATTTCCATTATTTAATCCAACAACTTTTGTTGTGATTTATTCTTCAAAAATAATTCATAATTAATTTTGAGAATATTGCAATTTTACCATTGGAAATTTTTGAATCACATTCACAACCTAAAATAAAATATAATTTACATTTTCAATTAGTTACACAATGTTTATCCAATACACATAAATAATTAATTAGCAAATATAAATTATAATTAGCTATCTCTAATACATTATAAATCAGATTTATAATATATTATGAATAATTGGATACTACTATCTATATTATTCTTATCCACAATAATTAAATCACATTTAATTATATTGGATAATTTCTACATACATCAAGATAATTAAATATCATTTAATTATCATTTTCTTAATGCTCAGATATAATTCAACTATGGAATTATTCTTGATCCCTCTCAAGAATAATGAGATTTCTCCGCAGATACTTCGAGATAAGGACAAGGCAATTGTTTTGTTCCACGTATAGTGACTTGGATATTGAGATCACATTTCAAATCTTGATCTCGTGGACCTCTCATATATGCTTGATTAAATCAAGGCCATAAACCTAGTCTTCTCATTGCATCTGAATCTCATTCAGATAAATGTCTAATACATGGACTAAGAAACTTCTCTATTGAGAGGAGTCACCAAAATCCAAACCTGTTTCATCACTCCCTTGGAATGGAAGTGTCATGGTTATACAATCATTTATGATCACATCACCCTCAGGTATTCCCAACACCCGTACGTCTTGCATAGTGCAAGACCTATGATCATCCTGAAGATATAGATCACTTTACACTATCATCTTCAGGGTTCGATCACTATGTTTCTCAATCTTGGTCATTGGGAATTGGTATAGATCATATGCTTTCCCAAAGTATATATCTCACCTTCAAATTCATGTCATGCTTCCAAAGCATGACAAACATTCATGGAATCTGATCAGTCCCAATACCTCATGAGTGAGCTCATGTCTCCGAGTTCACTTGTGAACCTGCATGATCCCTTTGAGAGATCGTATTACTCATATGTCCTTACATGCACACCAGCTCGCTGGTGTATAGACCTTGGTTAGCTCATCAACCAATTAGTCTGCCAAATGTACATACTCAGATGTATAGCAACACATCTGTCTCTGGTCAGAGGATGTGTGCCTATGTTGTGACACTATTCAATATAGGTCTTTGGTTATCTCGATCTCGTTAAGTCAATCCTGTGACTCAACTAATCTAACACCTCTGAATCACTATTCCCATGCAGAGGACCTGCGTCAAGAGGTCGGTCAGATTTCAGCCATATGAGAAAGGATTGCCATCTCCTACTTAGGCTGGAGATCATCACTTAATCATTTGATGGTGCTTGATGAGTCCTCTATCTTACTCCTTAGATATTCATCCAAGCACCAGCCTCTATGATTCAATAACTAAATCAACAGTTGTATGATCATCAAGATGGCCATGGTACAAAACCCTAATTGTACTAAGGGACCTATTATGCAAATTGGTTATTCTTCATTTCAGATCAGGGAATGATATTCGCAATAACATTTATTGCATAATGGCTCGTCGTGGGCTCGCATGTCCAACAGATGGATCAAAGGCAAATATTAGGAGAATGAGATGTATAAAAAGAGATGGAAAAAATGGAGGTTCGAATGGACGTGGAGTGGAATGGGAGGTTAAATTAGTGGTGGAGTTGAATGGGAAGTTAGATGTATAATGGAGTTTAATGGAGGTTGACGAAAGAAGAGAAGTTCTTGCAGAGAATGTGAATTAAATAAAATAAAAGTAGGCTACTAAAAATGGAGAATAAAATAAAGAGAGAAAAAATGTAGAAATTACAAAAGTTCAACAAAACAATATGTACATGGAATATTTTTATTTTTCTAGTTTTATTTTTTTTTGTATTTTTAATAAAATATATTTACAAACTAAAAATAAAATAAAATACTAGAAATAAAACAAAACACAAAAATGATTTTTTCGATTTTTAATAATTAAGAAAAGTAAAATAAAAAAATGGAAAAAAATAAAAAATATGTACAATATATAAAATGTACACACAGGTCCCGAAACCCAAATTTTGCAAACGAGCTCCGATTTTAATGAAACCACTTTCATTGGATAGATAATTTCCTAACTTAAACTTTTTTAAAGTGAGTTTGGTGAACTTGGAGTTCATACGGAGCGGGAATTTGGTCGGGAAGTTGGATATTACAGCTTTTTCTCTTTGGGATCTATTAGTATTTATTTGAGGTGGAATTTATTTTGTATTTTTTATATTTTTATGTATAATTTTAAGAACAAGTCAGAGAAAGAAATAGGCAAAAAGGAGTTTAAATGAAATTACTAAAAATACATCAATTTTGGGCTATTTATAGGTGAAAAACTCCTTTATTTTACGGCTTTTTATTGTTAATTTATTTTGTACAGTATAATATACAATTATTAGTGTATTTTACTTACAAGAGTGATTTTATTAATTTATGGATTTTATGAACACTTATTTGAGATTTTACTCAAGGATTTTGCTAAGATCGATGTATTGAGATGATGAATCACGGATTCATCACCCCCTTTACTTAAACTTGTCTAGTCCTCGAGGAAATAAAGAATGAATAAGTTGGATTAACCCCTGACTTTGCATGTGAATACATGACTTGATACGTTCAAAAACTCTCGGTTTTAGATATCCTAAATTTCTAAATTGAACCAAGCTCTAGTCAAAAGGTATCCAACTTCCCTAATCATGAGACTCACTCTGTACACATATATAATTGGGATATGACATTAAGTGTGGACTGCAGTTACAAGAGTAGAGTCGCAACTTCACCCAAGGTTCCAGTCCAAGAGACGGTCCTAAGAACCTGATTCTAAACACTAAGGAATAAATCATTTCTTGCATCCAATCCACCGTTTCTTTAGTTGTCAGACTTAAAAGTGTATATGGAAGGCCAGTTGATGGAGGGCATAGGATTGTGTCATTTCTTCTCTCCCTCTAATTGGAACAAGGATCCTCTCGAGTGCCTTATTAAGTCAACACATGAATTTTTTTGGATTGCTGATTAATGTGTCCTTCAAAAGAAGTTGGAGTCGTATGCACTTTTTTTCCTGGGAGTACACCGTGGTGTACCTTTTTTGAGTATCTAATATACCTTATACACCCAGACTTGCAGCATTTACGATGCAGAGCCCTTTTTTGGTGCTAGCCTAACTCTTAGTCCTAATAGCGATTGTCCAAGTGGACACTTTAAAATGGTTAGGAGCGCTCGCCTTTGGTGGAAGCTCATTGATATTTGACTTTGTAGAGTGAGAGCATTTTTTTCAACATTTATTTTTTTCTTTGCTTTTGTCTAGCTCCACTACTTTTACGAGGAGTTGGCACACACTGATCAATAAGTTTTTTTTTAGATTTTGTCACACCCTGGCACATCGGTAAATGTCATGAGATAATACAAGAACTATTTTCTCATACAGGCTAAAGGTTATGACAATCAAGTTTCACGAAGACTTCATTGATTTTATCCGATCCCCGAGCATCATTAAATCAAGTCCAAACTCAAATCCCTCATCCCAGTTCCTCAAGTGAAATTTCAACTCATCTCATCATAACTGCAGTCATGTATGTGAGGTGTTGATCACATACTTAAGGTAGAGACTAAGCGTGTTTATAGCACACAGACCTTTCAAACTAGGGAAATGTGAATAATTAAGTGAAAGACCCAAATGACTAAGGTTGGTTAACTCCAAATCTCAAGACGTCATGAACTAAGTGTTCTTGAACTTCACTAGTCTTGTGTGAATGTGTAAGCGTCAGGGATTAAACCAACTTATTAGTTAGTTTTGTTTGTGATTTTTTATTTTTATGTTTGTGTGTTTTTGAAAAAAGGTTTTTGCATTTTTTCTCAAAAGTTTATTTTGAAAAATACACACATTTTATTTTTTTTTGAAAGGTGATAAAGAAAGAAAAGAGAGATTTTTTAAAAAAATTATTTGAAAAGGGATTTTTTTAAATATATAATATATTATTTTTAATAGATTTTTTTAGAAAATTTTACCCACCCCGTAATTATTGTAGAATATATACAAAAAATACATGAAAATACGAGCTATGGGTAAAGTTATATGCAATATATACGCGCCCGCTATACTTAGCATGTGTTATGTCCTCATAGCACAAGAAGCGGGGAAAATACATAGCTCATGCTAAGCGTAGGAGAGCTAAAATAACCAAAAAGTATAGAAGTCGATCCACCCCCTATACTTAGGCTCTAGTCAGCCTAAGTGTAGAAGAACAACAAAAATGGGGTGATCGAGGTCAAGAGGAGAAATGGATGAGTATATACACATGGCGGGCATCATCGTCCCCATACATAGGCTCTTGTCAGCCTACGTATAGGACAGGAGTAAGTGTGAGAACCGATGTGATCTAGAGAATATAAAGAGAAGGGAGAATGTACAATTGAATGGGCGATGTACAATTGAATGAATCTTCTGAGCTACTGAATCTTGATGTTGCATATTTATGAAGAGTAATATGATGTATCTGCTCTATGCTCGCTCTGCATGAAGTTGATAACATCGACTTGGACCAACTACTCTTTAGAATCTATGAAATATTTCAACAGTTGTCCATTCACCACATGGGATTGTGCACCATCTATGAGATCAGCTATCTCTACACTTCCTTTCTTGTGTACTTTCTTAACAATAAATGCACCTATCCACTTAGATTTGAGCTTCCCATGGAACATCTTCAACTTGGCATTAAAAAACCATACCTTTTGACCAGGAACAAAGTCTTTGCACCTAATGTGCTAATCATGTTATCTCTTTACTTTGTCCATATAAATGAAACTGTTGTCATATGCCCTGTTTCAGATATCCACGAGCTTGTTCAAGTTCAAGTTTCGACAATGCTTCCCTAGGTGACAACTTCAATTAATCTACTTAATTGCCCATTCGGATTTGTGAATCAGCTCTGCGGGCAAATGGCATGACTTGCAATAGATCATTCTGAATGGTGAAGTACCCAATGGTCTCTTGCATGTTGTCCTATAGGCCCACAAAACTTGGTTCAAGAGTTCACCTCTCTGATCAAAACCTATGCTATGCCATTGGACTGTGGGTGGTAAGGACTAGTAACTCTGTGCTCAAATCCATAGTCCTTATCTAAAGATCTCTCATCTCGATTTACAAAGTGGCTACCTGATAATCGAGATTTTTCAAGGGTCAAAATAGTCCGCACATGGCGGGACCATAGTGTCACTGAGCAACCGCTCACGAAACCTCAATCAATCAACAATTAACCCACAATAACAATCAAACAATGAGAAGCAAATGTGGAGTTAAAATTTGTTATACTCTACAATAAAATTTGTTATACCCACATTTGGTCTTTTTATAATTTTCTAATGTTTTTGTGATTTTTCTATATTTTTCCTAATTTGTTTGGTATTTTTAAAGTCAAAAATACTGAAAATAGTGAAGAAAATAAAAAACTGAAATTAAAATGGGGATGAAAAATAGTAAATAATGATAAAAATTCCCCAAATTAATTTTAAATGAAAGATAATAAAATAAAGAAAACTCAGGAAAAGAAAACAAAATTTTTGTATTTTTTATGATATTTCAATATTTTTATGAAGATTTTTGGAGTTTTCTATTTATTAGGAGTTTTCTTTTATAGCTTTTAGTGATTTTTGGATAAAAGTTAAAAGACACTAAAAGACACAAAATTTATTTTTTTGGAATTTTTCAAGAAGTTTTTATAATTTTTATGTATTTTATAATGCAAACAGTGGGAAAATGCGTATTTTTTGAATTTTTATAAATATTAAAATGCAAAAAAATGTAAAATAAATATATTACATGATAATATAATGCAACAGGAACATAAGGTGATTTTTGTGGATTTTTTAGGAATTTAGATATTCATGGAATAAATAAAGGAAGCAAAAAGAAAATACGACCTGGCAGGGGTATTTATGCAAATATAGAAAAGTGTGAGGGCCAATGTGCGAATTTCCCACAAAAATACAACGTGATAAAAATATTCCTAGATCGAATATAAATATCCAAAATGTCAAGGCTAATTTTGCAAAATTGCCAAGACGCTCGTGACAAGCACACACGCTTGGCGAGGACCTCCTTATAATTTCCAAAAAATTGGGGGGCTGAAATGAAAAGTTTACAAAAATATTACACTGCATACAAAATGTTTGGTACTTAATCTAAATACCAAAAACCAAATGGGAAGTCCCGCAAAATGGCCATGCACCTCATGTACACGTGTCACGTGAGGTGACGTGGCCAAGGACCTATTGGCAATTATGCAAAGGTTAAGGGGCTTACGTGCAAATTATACAAAAGTACAAAACGACAGATGAATGTTTAATGTCTAATATTTAAATACAAAAAGGCACCAGGGTTATGTTGCAAAATACCCAGACGAGGAGATCAGACGGCTGAGGAAACTTCACTTATGCTACTTGCCAACGTCTCCTTGCACGATACCGCTTCGCATGAACGACCCATATTAGATGGATCTTAAACGATCTGACGGCTGGTGATGAACATGATCTGACAGTCGCTGCTTCATCTGGGGTGCCTTGATGATCCGACGGCGGAGGAGGTAGATGGACGAACGGGGACGAACACCGCCGCTACGAGGTTCCTCCGGTAAGATGCTCCTTCTCCAGTGATCCTTTGAGCACCAAAAGGGGTTGGCGGCTACTGGAGCATGTCGGCGGAGGTGGAGGAGCAACTTGGCTCCAAATACCTCCAGCAGAACACAAAATGAGCCTCCAGCTCCTCCAAGTGCGTGAGAACCTGCAGGAAAGGTTATGGAGGTCGAGGGCAAAATGCCTCAACCCTCCAGCGGGGAATGAAGGCATTTGGGGGCAAAACGGGTGCTCGCCGGAGCTTACTCCGGCGAGGTGGTGGCGCTGATGATTAGATGGATTTCAATCGAAGTGGAAAGTGCTAGTGGATTCCTAAGGTTACTGCGAGTAAGAAAAATGGAAGAAATGCGAAGAAAAACAGACCTCAAGTGTGTTTTACCCGAGGTAGAACCTCACGGCCAAGCTTGGCCGGAGGTGATGGAACACGCCTCGTGGCGTCGCCGTACCTCAACGGGGTGCTGGGAGTGCTCCCCTGTTACCGGAGCTCATCAACAAACAACCTGGAAGTCTAAGCTCGGCCAAATTGCGGTTCAAAGGTGGAAGGAAGCTTGGAGTGGCTTTTTGAAAGAGTGGTCGAATGGCTCAAAGAACGAGGCATGGCGATCGATGCAGCATCCCAACGCCCAATATGAACCTAGGGCGTGAATCATGGATGCACGAGCTTGAAAAGTCATGAAGGCGCAAACACGAAATGGTGTAAGGAATTGCCTCGAAAAAATCATGAAAATGGGGTCAAATACATGGTTCTGACAGGGCTACAGGAGTGGGTCAGAGAGTTGACCCGCCGGTCAACACTCTAGACCTCCTGGTCGGTCCACGTGGACCGGCCAGGAATAATCCTGGAAAAAGTTTTTTTTAAATCGTTTAAAAATAGTTAATGAATTTATTAATTTTTTATTATAAAATAAAAAATGTTTGTTATTTTCTAAATTATTTTATGATGATTTTTATTATTTTTATGAGGTAGAAAAATACAAGTTGCCTTTTTAGGTCTATATAGGTATATATATCTATGTATTATAATACTTTATTTTTATTTTGTGTATTTAATTTATTTATTTTTGTTTATTATTTTATAAATTTATAGAATATTTTTATACACTTAAATATATTTTTATTTTATTTTTCTGAAGTGTTTTGTACACTTAATAAAATAAAAGTATGAATTATATAGGTATGTGTATTGGTATTATACCTATGTATTTTATACAAGTATTTTATTTTTGTCTCTTCTTTAGTATTTTATTCTATATTTATTGTACATATATATTATAAATAATATTTACAAAATTATAAAAATATAAAATTATGAAAAATAAAGAATAATAAATAAATTGAATATTTTAATCTGTACAAGTATACTATAAGGGTCCAAAACTCAACTTTCAAACCGTAGCTCCGCAAAATGCGAAACCACATTCATTAAATAGCTTAGTTAAAATTATACGCAATTAAAGGTGATTTTGACGTGTTTCGAGTTTTTTATTTGAGAGATATAGGTCTGGGAAGTTAGGATTCTGGAATTTTATTCAGATCATAACTTTTTATCTGTACATTATTTTGGAGTGAAATCAAATTTGCTTATATATATATATATTTAATAATCTATATCTTTCATGTACAAAGTTTCTTTATTTGAAGTATAAAAAGTGGAACCAAAAATAGGTCCCAAAAAGAATAAAAACAAAGGTAATTTTATTGTACTCTGGCCCTTATCTCCCCCTACTTTATTCCTTATCGACCTAGTCATCGAGATGCCTAGGTCTCGGGGTTTCAAGTCATAAAATATTTACAATATTTTATTCTTTTTCTTTTCTTTTCTTTATTCTATAATTTTGGCTTTAAAAACCGCATTTTGTACACTATTTACACAAGAATGCATGAATGATAAAATGCCTAAATTAACACTATTTGCACACATTTACTAGGGTTTTAAAGGCCAAAATGATAGAATAAAGATGATGAAATGTAGATTCATCATCCCCCTATACTTGCCTTTGCTTGTCCCTAGCAAACACTTATGCAATAAGTGCAAAAAAGAAAAACAAAGAAAAGAAAAAGAAGAAATTGGATTTAGTTTAATTATCAAACTTGTCTTCGAAAAATCAAAGTTTGGAGCTTAAGTCAGACCTTTGGAATTTTAGTGCGGTTGGAACCTTAATGGGAATCGGATTTGAAATCCAACAGCCTTCGAGAATCCCAAAACTCTGTTCAAGTCTCCTCAATAGCCAGGTCAGAAATATTTCAATTCATACGCAAACCCTTACAACTATGAATCTGACTCGTACAGTGTAAGTGATAGTGGCTCTCCCCAACAAGAATGACAAAAAGATTGACTTCTCCAGTACGACAACCCAATGATTCCCCAATCCAATAACTCCTTCCTCGAGGAGTGAGGTATTCCCTTCTAAGTTCAAGTGGATCCCAGCTCAAGAGGAGGGGGTGAGGAGAAAAATGGACGGTAGCCAGTGTAGCTACCTATCCTAGGATGCAAGATCACTGTAGTCAAGTCATCCAGCTGCATGCTAACATGATTTGACTTTGAAACTCAAGCTTGCTTATTTTCTATACATCATATTCACATGCTTTTGCAGGCATTTTATTTTTGTACAAGCCTGTATTTTTTTAATACTATATATAACATCATTTGCATAGGGAGTTTTTCCTCTTGAGCCAGTAGACTATCCCTCTTTTGAAGCTTTATTGCAACCCACACTCTCCTGTCTTTAGAGTTCCTCATCACTGGATGGGTTGGGGTGCACTTCCCTCCCTAGAGGAGGACAAGTGTTTCCACTTGTGTGCGTCTCATACTGGCAAATCCAATCCCCTCACCACTCCAATAGAGTTGAGCCATGTGAAAGGTGCAGGTGTCCAAGTTAGGTCATTATCAACAAGAGTCATGGCTGTGCTCCGAAATACTCTACTTAGGAAGTCAAGAATCCATTGAACCAAGTCTCGTGATCCTCAAAGAATTATGTCAACTAGACCTGAAGTACCTCAATTTCAGTTCCTATAAGGTTCCTGTTATTAGGTAGATTTTAAGGTCCAATCAAGCTCCAATCTCTGGATTTTATTTAGACTTGTTCAACTCTCAAACTCAATACAAAAAATGCTCATGATATGCAAATGTAGAAAATATTACTGTGATGCAATTTTCAAGATTTTGAAGTTTTTATGGATATTTGAAAAGATGAGGATGCATATGCAAATTTTTTTTGTGTTTTTCAAAAAGATTTTTCAGATGTTTTTGTTTTTTTAGTTTTGCAAATGTTTTTGAATTTTTGAAAACAACAGTTTTTTGCTAAAACTAGGTACACATATTTACATGGGGATGCTTCTTATATCTACAAGAAGTAGATTTTAGGATTTACAAGGGTAAGTGGTCAATTTTATAGATATGGACATATAATGGATTTTTGTGTAATGTATGTATTCCTCAAACTTATTTGAAAAGGTTTTTCAAACAATTTTGAAAACTGTAGTCCGAAATAATTTTTACAAACAATTTTTTACAAACATGTACACACATTTGAAAATCATTTTGCAAAGGTTTTTCAAATAGTATAAATAGATTTTTCAAATATTTTTGCAACCATTTTTAAACCATTTGTAAATCGTTTTTCAAACATTTTATTTCACACAAAGAAAATAAAATTTTCGAACAAAACATTTTTACAAAGGTTGAAAACATGTAACAAAATGTTTTCCAGATAGTTTTCAAAGGATTTTCACAAAGATTTTCAAACTATTTATCAAACATTTTGCAAAAAACATTTTCACCTGATTTATTAATCAATAAATACAAAAAGAATTTGTGGAATGATAGGATCTTTTTATTAATGTTTTTAATGAATTTTAAAGAATTATTAGCCATATTTATTAAGAAAAATACGAAAGTACGAGTTATGGCTAAAGTATATACGTAGTATATACGACCCCCCTATACTTAGCTTGAGCTATGTCCTCATAGATCAGAGAGAAAAGAGAAGACATAACTCGTACTGAGTATAGGAAAATCTAAAGAATAAACGAGCGAAGAACGGAATGAACGAATGAGAAGATGACCGTCCCCCTTATACTTAGGATCAAATAATCCTAAGTATAGTAGACTGTACACAATGCAGGGAGGGTCAAGGGTGGGAATGAACAGATCGTACTCAGATTGTCTCCCTCTATACTTAGGGTAAAATATCCCTAAGTATAGACAAGAAGAGGAGACAATAAAGAGTATCGAAAATAGAGAAACTCAGGGTGCACACCGCCCTATACTTAAGACAAAGTTCACCCTAAGTATACAAGACTATCAACAAGGGGCGACACCTTTTTGATTGATACAGAAGATAGAAAAGGAAAAGAAGAAAAAAAGAAAAAAAGAAAAGAGATGAAAATGGAAGAAGAGACCGTGAGAATGTACACACCACTCCCCCTATTCTTAGGGTAAAAGAAGCCCTAAGTATAGGCAACAAAAGGAGTGATGAAACGGAACGACGAATGAACACTCAGCTCATCCACCCCCTATACTTAGGACAAAGTACGTCCTAAGTAAGGCAAACACGAGAATGGGTGGATGAGCAATACTGGATAGGGACAGAGATGAACAGAAGCAGATGTACAATAGAGATGGATGTATACATGATCAAGAAGGTAGAAAGCGAACCTTCTTGCGAGACCGCTGAGGGAAAGATCTGATGTGGTGCAGGTCAACATCGAGGTCCTAAGATGACACTAACCGATCAGGGTCAACAGGGTAAAGGCCCTCAGTGGAGCCAAATCGAAAAGCCACAAACTGGTCAATGGAAGTAGTATGGCTAGGTTCGCCCTTGGTGGTCCTATGGTGTGAAGGCGCAGATGGGTGAGTGAAAGAAGTACCGCTATGTCTGGCCTTGGGGGTCTCGCTGATATCAAAATGGAATGGGACGAACTCATCATCATCGGAAGAAGTGCAATCGGAGTCGTGCCGCGAGGTGTCGTCCATGTCAAAACCAAAAGGGATGAAGTCATCAGTGGAAGATGTCGAACTCTGTTCGTCCTCAAGAATCTCATCATGATCATCTTTTCATCAAAAAGCATGAATTTCCGAAAATAATTGTTAAGATCATAACCGTCCTCAATCATAACCACTTTAGAGTGACCAGGAAAGGACTTATCAGTGGAAGTAGTCGCACCAGGTCCGTCCTGTCTAGTCTTGGTGTCTGCCCTCCGCTCCATGGTATCAATCATGTAAATCCCGTGGATTTCATCAACACATCGCCACACACCAGAAGGAGGAACTTTGAGGTCTATGCATTCTGAGCCTTCCCCCTTTCGGAGGATTTCTCGGGTCTCATCAGTGGTCAATAAGCAAACATCTCTAATATCATCAGATCGATCAAAGGCCTCGGAGTCAACTAGAATCAGTGAAGGTGCATCATGTGCAGGTCTCTAGTCAACCATGGGTGCGGTGATCAACGCTTCGCTCTCGTCAACAGGACGGAAGCTTCTATCCTGATCCATAATCAATAACGACCCTCACAGAGGCGAGGAATGGTCATCCCAGGATGATTGGAGATTGCTCCCCTGTGGAGGTCTCCATGGGCAACACGATGAAATCAACATTGTAGCTCGTGTCCTGAATCGAAATGACGGTGTTTTCAAGGATACCCTTTGGTCTCTTTTTTGATCCATCAGCAAACTGAACGATCATCCCGGTTTTCTTGAGAGTCCCTAAGTGAAGAGACTGTACCAGCGAGAAGGGTTTGATGCTTATTGAAGCACCGCCATCTAGGAGAGTGTGATCACATGTGTGGTCAGAGATGGTGCAGGTGATGAAAAGGCTAGCTGTGTTCGTCTTCTGAGGAATGAGACGGTGTGTGATGGTGTGGGCAGTGGTCATGGTCAAAATATGATGCTCAGATCTGCTCCTCCGCTTTCTCTTCTTGGGAAGAGGAGCAGATAAATCGGTCATGGCCTGCTGAAGTGGGGCACGAATGATCTCATGAATAGTGGCCGCCACTTCGGGTTCAACCAACAATTTTTTTATTTTTTGGACCTCTTCCATACAAGGGAGGAAGTCAGAATCAACATCTACACGAGGCATGCCAAGAGCAATCTGTACAGCGACATCCTAGGGATAAAGGTGGGAGAAGGTGTGAAAGGCTGTGTAGTCAATTGGTCTGGCAAGTGGGCGCTTTCCTCACAGTCTGACTCGATCATGTGTCATCCAAACTCTTTTTGTGTTTTAAATTTTTTCTAATTTTTTTGTATTTTGGACGATTGCAAGCTCCCATGATCACCCACAATGAAATCCATAACCTCGACGATTGGAGCATTAATCCAATTTTTCCTTAAGACAACAAGATCATCATTCATCGAATTTATGTGCTCTATCATCCGGTTCAAGACAACACTCATGGAGATCGAGGGAGGTGACTCCAACAGGTCAGACTCGGGTGGATGTGAAGGTGGAGGTGGATAATATACATGTGGAGGTGGAGGTGGGTAGAAATCCGAGTCCTGATACTGTTGTTTAGACGGATATGTACAAAAAACGGAAAAAATAGGAGGAGAGTCCTCCTAATAAAAGGGAGGTGGAATGACTGGAGTGAACGAGGGATCCGCAAAGTCCGGATAAAATACGCTCCAGGGGTCCATCTTGAAAACAAAAGAAAAATGATTTGGGAGGGCATGAAGGTCAAGTCAAGAGAAGGTGAGAAAAAGGCATAAATGCACAGGGATGATCTAGAATGCACACAAGCAATCACAAGCAAACTCACACAAGACAAACCCTCAATTCACCTACTCAACTCGGTAGAGACTGCAAAAGAGCGGTCTTTTTATCTTGTTTATTTTAGAGTTAGGTGAGAAGTCAAAATGTTGCGCAAACACTTAGGGGCTGAATGGGATTTGGGTCTTAGTGTGTGCTCGAGCAAGTAAAAACGAAGACAATGAGGGGATTACTCGCCCCAAGACAATATTTTCCTTTTTGATCGATTTTAGGGTCGAGTAGTGTTAACATTCCCAATTTTATTTGTTATAACTTTTTAGTGAGAAATGCACGCACCTAACGAGGAATCAATTCCTTTAAACACCTAGGTAATCAAAATCAGAGGGAGAGATGGAAAAGCAATGCAAGCGACAAACAATGATGAATGCTAAAGCGTAAATGCTTACCTTGCCTCCAGCACTCTACATGCAAGGATGCTTAGCAGAATTGAAACGTATATATAAATATATATATATATATATATATGCAAATGCAAAGCCGATGAAATCGCCCTAAGGTGAGAAGCTGTTATTAGCGTGAAACATGTTTTCAGAATTTGAAGAAGTCCAAAACGTAGACTATAGGTACAAGCAATGGCCATTAATGTGTTTGGATCTAATATAGTCGCCAAGCAGATACTACAACTAAGGGTTCAATCACACAAAAGAAATAAAATAAAACCGGAAAACAAATGAAAAAAGGATGCGAAGAAAACCGACAAAAACCCCGGTGAGCCACCAAGTGTATAAACACTTGGAAATTAGGCCCGAGTGTCCAATGTCCGAGTACCTGTATTATTACAATAATAGAGTCTCTCACTCACTCCAAATTACAAAAAATAAATACTACAAAAATGCTTAAAAGTTTGTCTGTCTTCTCAAGTCCTCCCTGCCTCCTTTGATGTTAGGTCAAAAATCTCCTACCGCCTTCACGTGGGTGCATAGGCGCCTAGGGTGGAGCACCTCCCTCAATCCGTGGTTCCTCGCACAAAGTCAACAAAGAGAGAGGTTTGATAGCTCAACAAGATGTATCAAAAATAAGGAAAATAAAATAAGAAAAAATAAAAATAGCAAAAATAGACAAACAATCATAGGCACAAACAAGAATCCGAACTAAGCGTTGTTGCTCCCCGGCAACAGCGCCATTTGATAATCGGGATTTTGCGAGGGTCAAAATAGTCCATACAAGGCGAGACCACAGTGTCGTTGAGCGACCGCTAACGAAACCTCAATCAATCAACAATTAACCCACAATAACAATCAAACAATGAGAAGCAAATGTGGAGTTAAAATTAGTTATACTCTACAATAAATGTGTATAGGTGCAAGTATGTGAAGAGGTCGAACACAGGGAGCAGACAGGTAGAACGGGGCAAAATGCTCAAAACCGTGATTGTGAAGATTTGTCAATTTATGCTATTTTTGTGGGTTTTAATTTTTTTTTTAATTTATTTTTTGATTTTATATTTTTATATTTTGATTTTTAATCTCTGATTTTATATTTTCTTTTTCTTTAAATAGAATGTATTTACAAAATAAAAAAGAGAGGGATAAGGTATTTATAAAAATAAGTAAAAATAAGTGAAATTCAAGAAATAAAATATTTTTGGTCTTTTTATAATTTTCTAATGTTTTTGTGATTTTTCTATATTTTTCCTAATTTGTTTGGTATTTTTAAAGTCAAAATTACTGAAAATAGTGAAGAAAATAAAAAACTGAAATTAAAATGGGGATGAAAAATAGTAAATAATGATAAAAATTCCCCAAATTAATTTTAAATGAAAGATAATAAAATAAAGAAAACTCAGGAAAAGAAATCACAATTTTTATATTTTTTATGATATTTCTAATATTTTTAAGAAGATTTTTGGAGTTTTCTATTTATTAGGAGTTTTCTTTTATAGCTTTTAGTGATTTTTGGATAAAAGTTTAAAGACACTAAAAGACACAAAATTTATTTTTTTGGAATTTTTCAAGAAGTTTTTATAATTTTTATGTATTTTATAATGCAAACAGTGGGAAATGCGTATTTTTTGAATTTTTATAAATATTAAAATGCAAAAAAATGTAAAATAAATATATTACATGATAATATAATGCAACAGGAACATAAGGTGATTTTTGTGGATTTTTTAGGAATTTAGATATTCATGGAATAAATAAAGGAAGCAAAAAGAAAATATGACCTGGCAGGGGTATTTATGCAAATATAGAAAAGTGTGAGGGCCAATGTACAAATTTCCCACAAAAATACAACGTGATAAAAATGTTCCTAGATCGAATATAAATATCCAAAATGTCAAGGCTAATTTTGCAAAATTGCCAAGACGCTCGTGACAAGCACGCACGCTTGGCGAGGACCTCCTTATAATTTCCAAAAAATTGGGGGGCTGAAATGAAAAGTTTACAAAAATATTACACTGCATACAAAATGTTTGGTACTTAATCTAAATATTAAAAACCAAATGGGAAGTCCCGCAAAATGGCCATGCACCTCATGTACACTTGTCACGTGAGGTGACGTGGCCAAGGACCTATTGGCAATTATGCAAAGGTTAAGGGGCTTACGTGCACATTATACATAAGTACAAAACGACAGATGAATGTTTAATGTCTAATATTTAAATACAAAAAGGCACCAGGGTTATGTTGCAAAATACCCAGACGAGGAGATCAGACGGCTGAGGAAACTTCACTTATGCTACTTGCCAACGTCTCCTTGCACGATACCGCTTCGCATGAACGACCCATATTAGATGGATCTTAAACGATCTGACGGCTGGTGATGAACATGATCTGACAGTCGCTGCTTCATCTGGGGTGCCTTGATGATCCGACGGCGGAGGAGGTAGATGGACGAACGGGGACGAACACCGCCGCTACGAGGTTCCTCCGGTAAGATGCTCCTTCTCCAGTGATCCTTTGAGCACCAAAAGGGGTTGGTGGCTACTGGAGCATGTCGGCGGAGGTGGAGGAGCAACTTGGCTCCAAATACCTCCAGCAGAACACAAAATGAGCCTCCAGCTCCTCCAAGTGCGTGAGAACCTGCAGGAAAGGTTATGGAGGTCGAGGCAAAATGCCTCAACCCTCCAGCAGGGAATGACGGCATTTGGGGGCAAAACGGGTGCTCGCCGGAGCTTACTCCGGCGAGGTGGTGGCGCTGATGATTAGATGGATTTCAATCGAAGTGGAAAGTGCTAGTGGATTCCTAAGGTTACTGCGAGTAAGAAAAATGGAAGAAAATGCGAAGAAAAACAGACCTCAAGTGTGTTTTACCCGAGGTAGAACCTCACGGCCAAGCTTGGCCGGAGGTGATGGAACACGCCTCGTGGCGTCGCCGTACCTCAACGGGGTGCTGGGAGTGCTCCCCTGTTACCGGAGCTCATCAACAAACAACCTGGAAGTCTAAGCTCGGCCAAATTGCGGTTCAAAGGTGGAAGGAAGCTTGGAGTGGCTTTTTGAAAGAGTGGTCGAATGGCTCAAAGAACGAGGCATGGCGATCGATGCAGCATCCCAACGCCCAATATGAACCTAGGGCGTGAATCATGGATGCACGAGCTTGAAAAGTCATGAAGGCGCAAACACGAAATGGTGTAAGGAATTGCCTCGAAAAAAATCATGAAAAATGGGGTCAAATACATGGTTCTGACAGGGCTACAGGAGTGGGTCAGAGAGTTGACCCGCCGGTCAACACTCTAGACCTCCTGGTCGGTCCACGTGGACCGACCAGGAAAAATCCTGGAAAAAGTTTTTTTTAAATCGTTTAAAAATAGTTAATGAATTTTTTAATTTTTTATTATAAAATAAAAATGTTTGTTATTTTCTAAATTATTTTATGATGATTTTTATTGTTTTTATGAGGTATAAAAATACAAGTTGCCTTTTTAGGTCTATATAGGTATATATATCTATGTATTATAATACTTTATTTTTATTTTGTGTATTTAATTTATTTATTTTTGTTTATTATTTTATAAATTTATAGAATATTTTTATACACTTAAATATATTTTTATTTTATTTTTCTGAAGTGTTTTGTATACTTAATAAAATAAAAGTATGAATTAAATAGGTTTGTGTATTGGTATTATACCTATGTATTCTATACAAGTATTTTATTTTTGTCTATTCTTTAGTATTTTATTCTATATTTATTGTACATATATATTATAAATAATATTTACAAAATTATAAAAATATAAAATTATGAAAAATAAAGAATAATAAATAAATTGAATATTTTAATCTGTACAAGTATACTATAAGGGTCCAAAACTCAACTTTCAAACCGTAGCTCCGCAAAATGCGAAACCACATTCATTAAATAGCTTAGTTAAAAATTATACGCAATTAAAGGTGATTTTGACGTGTTTCGAGTTTTTTATTTGAGAGATACAGGTCTGGGAAGTTAGGATTCTGGAATTTTATTCAGATCATAACTTTTTATCTGTACATTATTTTGGAGTGAAATCAAATTTGCTTATATATATATATTTAATAATCTATATCTTTCATGTACAAAGTTTCTTTATTTGAAGTATAAAAAGTGGAACCAAAAATAGGTCCCAAAAAGAATAAAAACAAAGGTAATTTTATTGTACTCTGGCCCTTATCTCCCCCTACTTTATTCCTTATCGACCTAGTCATCGAGATGCCTAGGTCTCGGGGTTTCAAGTCATAAAATATGTACAATATTTTATTCTTTTTCTTTCTTTTCTTTATTCTATAATTTTGGCTTTAAAAACCGCATTTTGTACACTATTTACACAAGAATGCATGAATGATAAAATGCCTAAATTAACACTATTTGCACACATTTACTAGGGTTTTAAAGGCCAAAATGATAGAATAAAGATGATGAAATGTAGATTCATCATCCCCCTATACTTGCCTCTGCTTGTCCCTAGCAAACACTTATGCAATAAGTGCAAAAAAGAAAAACAAAGAAAAGAAAAAGAAGAAATTGGATTTAGTTTAATTATCAAACTTGTCTTCAAAAAATCAAAGTTTGGAGCTTAAGTCAGACCTTTGGAATTTTAGTGTGGTTGGAACTTAATGGGAATCGGATTTGAAAATCCAACAGCCTTCGAGAATCCCAAAACTCTGTTCAAGTCTCCTCAATAGCCAGGTCAGAAATATTTCAATTCATACGCAAACCCTTACAACTATGAATCTGACTCGTACAATGTAAGTGATAGTGGCTCTCCCCAACAAGAATGACAAAAAGATTGACTTCTCCAGTACGACAACCCAATGATTCCCCAATCCAATAACTCCTTCCTCGAGGAGTGAGGTATTCCCTTCTAAGTTCAAGTGGATCCCAGCTCAAGAGGAGGGGGTGAGGAGAAGAATGGACGGTAGCTAGTGTAGCTACCTATCCTAGGATGCAAGATCACTGTAGTCAAGTCATCCAGCTGCATGCTCACATGATTTGACTTTGAAACTCAAGCTTGCTTATTTTCTATACATCATATTCACATGCTTTTGCGGGCATTTTATTTTTGTACAGGCCTGTATTTTTTTAATACTATATATAACATCATTTGCATAGGGAGTTTTTCCTCTTGAGCCAGTAAGGTATCCCTCTTTTGAAGCTTTATTGCAACCCACACTCTCCTGTCTTTAGTGTTCCTCATCACTGGATGGGTTGGGGTGCACTTCCCTCCCTAGAGGAGGACAAGTGTTTCCACTTGTGTGCGTCTCATACTGGCAAATCCAATCCCCTCACCCACTCCAATAGAGCTGAGCCATGTGAAAGGTGATGGTGTCCAAGTTAGGTCATTATCAACAAGAGTCATGGGTGTGCTCCGAAATACTCTACTTAGGAAGTCAAGAATCCATTGAACCAAGTCTCGTGATCCTCAAAGAATTATGTCAACTAGACCTGAAGTACCTCAATTTCATTTCCTATAAGGTTCCTGTTATTAGGTAGATTTTAAGGTCCAATCAAGCTCCAATCTCTGGATTTTATTTAGACTTGTTCAACTCTCAAACTCAATCCAAAAAATGCTCATGATATGCAAATGTAGAAAATATTATTGTGATGCAATTTTCAAGATTTGAAGTTTTTATGGATTTTTGAACAGATGAGGATGCATATGCAAATTTTTTTTGTGTTTTTTCAAAAAGATTTTTCAGATGTTTTTGTTTTTTTAGTTTTGCAAATGTTTTTGAATTTTTGAAAACAACAGTTTTTGCTAAAACTAGGTACACATATTTACATGGGGATGCTTCTTATATCTACAAGAAGTAGATTTTAGGATTTACAAGGGTAAGTGGTCAATTTTATAGATATGGACATATAATGGATTTTTGTGTAATGTATGTATTCCTCAAACTTATTTGAAAAGGTTTTTCAAACAATTTGAAAACTGTAGTCCGAAATAATTTTTACAAACAATTTTTTACAAACATGTACACACATTTGAAAATCATTTTGCAAAGGTTTTTCAAATAGTATAAATAGATTTTTCAAATATTTTTGCAACCATTTTTAAACCATTTGTAAATCGTTTTTCAAACATTTTATTTCACACAAAGAAAATAAAATTTTCGAACAAAACATTTTTACAAAGGTTGAAAACATGTAATCCAGATAGTTTTCAAAGGATTTTCACAAAGATTTTCAAACTATTTATCAAACATTTTGCAAAAAACATTTTCACCTGATTTATTAATCAATAAATACAAAAAGAATTTGTGGAATGATAGGATCTTTTTATTAAGGTTTTTAATGAATTTTAAAGAATTATTAGCCATATTTATTAAGAAAAATACGAAAGTACGAGTTATGGCTAAAGTATATACGTAGTATTTACGACCCCCCTATACTTAGCTTGAGCTATGTCCTCATAGATCAGAGAGAAAAGAGAAGACATAACTCGTACTGAGTATAGGAAAATCTAAAGAATAAACGAGCGAAGAACGGAATGAACGAATGAGAAGATGACCGTCCCCCTTATACTTAGGATCAAATAATCCTAAGTATAGTAGACTGTACACAATGCAGGGAGGGTCAAGGGTGGGAATGAACAGATCGTACTCAGATTGTCTCCTCTATACTTAGGGTAAAATATCCCTAAGTATAGACAGGAAGAGGAGACAATAAAGAGTATCGAAAATAGAGAAACTCAGGGTGCACACCGCCCTATACTTAAGACAAAGTACACCCTATGTATACAAGACTATCAACAAGGGGCGACACCTTTTTGATTGATACAGAAGATAGAAAAGGAAAAGAAGAAAAAAAGAAAAAAAGAAAAGAGATGAAAAATGGAAGAAGAGACCGTGAGAATGTACACACCACTCCCCCTATTCTTAGGGTAAAAGAAGCCCTAAGTATAGGCAACAAAAGGAGTGATGAAACGGAACGACGAATGAACACTCAGCTCATCCACCCCCTATACTTAGGACAAAGTACGTCCTAAGTACGGCAAACACGAGAATGGGTGGATGAGCAATACTGGATAGGGACAGAGATGAACAGAAGCGGATGTACAATAGAGATGGATGTACACATGATCAAGAAGGTAGAAAGCGAACCTTCTTGCGAGACCGCTGAGGGATAGATCTGATGTGGTGCAGGTCAACATCGAGGTCCTAAGATGACACTAACCGATCAGGGTCAACAGGGTAAAGGCCCTCAGTGGAGCCAAATCGAAAAGCCACGAACTGGTCAATGGAAGTAGTATGGCTAGATTCGCCCTTGGTGGTCCTATGGTGTGAAGGCGCAGATGGATGAGTGAAAGAAGTACCGCTATGTCTGGCCTTGGGGGTCTCGCTGATATCAAAATGGAATGGGACGAACTCATCATCATCGGAAGAAGTGCAATCGGAGTCGTCCCGCGAGGTGTCGTCCATGTCAAAACCAAAAGGGATGAAGTCATCAGTGGTAGATGTCGAACTCTGTTCGTCCTCAAGAATCTCATCATGATCATCTTTTCATCAAAAATCCTGAATTTCCGAAAATAATTGTTATGATCATAACTGTCCTCAATCATAACCACTTTAGAGTGACCAGGAAAGGACTTATCAGTGGAAGTAGTCGCACCAGGTCCGTCCTGTCTAGTCTTGGTGTCTGCCCTCCGCTCCATGGTATCAATCATGTAAATCCCGTGGATTTCATCAACACATCGCCACACACCAGAAGGAGGAACTTCGAGGTCTATGCATTCTGAGCCTTCCCCCTTTCGGAGGATTTCTCGGGTCTCATCAGCGGTCAATAAGCAAACATCTCTAATATCATCAGATCGATCAAAGGCCTCGGAGTCAACTAGAATCAGTGAAGGTGCATCATGTGCAGGTCTCTAGTCAACCATGGGTGCGGTGATCAACGCTTCGCTCTCGTCAACAGGACGGAAGCTTCTATCCTGATCCATAATCAATAACGACCCTCACAGAGGCGAGGAATGGTCATCCCAGGATGATTGGAGATTGCTCCCCTGTGGAGGTCTCCATGGGCAACACGATGAAATCAACATTGTAGCTCGTGTCCTGAATCGAAATGACGGTGTTTTCAAGGATACCCTTTGGTCTCTTTATTGATCCATCAGCAAACTGAAAGATCATCCCGGTTTTGTTGAGAGTCCCTAAGTGAAGAGACTGTACCAACGAGGAAGGGTTTGATGCTTATTGAAGCACCGCCGTCTAGGAGAGTGTGATCACATGTGTGGTCAGAGATGGTGCAGGTGATGAAAAGGGTAGCTGTGTTCGTCTTCTGAGGAATGAGACGGTGTGTGATGGTGTGGGCAGTGGTCATGGTCAAAATATGATGCTCAGATCTGCTCCTCCGCTTTCTCTTCTTGGGAAGAGGAGCAGATAAATCGGTCATGGCCTGCTGAAGTGGGGCACGGATGATCTCATGAATAGTGGCCGCCACTTTGGGTTCAACCAACAATTTTTTTATTTTTTGGACCTCTTCCATACAAGGGAGGAAGTCAGAATCAACATCTACACGAGGCATGCCAAGAGCAATCTGTACAGCGACATCATAGGGATAAAGGTGGGAGAAGGTGTGAAAGGCTGTGTAGTCAATTGGTCTGGCAAGTGGGCGCTTTCCTCACAGTCTGACTCGATCATGTGTCACCCAAACTCTTTTGTGTTTTAAATTTTTTCTCATTTTTTTTGTATTTTGGAAGATTGCAAGCTCCCATGATCACCCACAAGGAAATCCATAACCTCGACGATTGGAGCATTAATCCAATTTTTCCTTAAGACAACAAGATCATCATTCATCGAATTTATGTGCTCTATCATCCGGTTCAAGACAACACTCATGGAGATCGAGGGAGGTGACTCCAACAGGTCAGACTCGGGTGGATGTGAAGGTGGAGGTGGATAATATACATGTGGAGGTGGAGGTGGGTAGAAATCCGAGTCCTGATACTGTTGTTTAGACGGATATGTACAAAAAACGGAAAAAATAGGAGGAGAGTCCTCCTAATAAAAGGGAGGTGGAATGGATGGAGTGAACGAGGGATCCGCAAAGTCCGGATAAAATACGCTCCAGGGGTCCATCTTGAAAACAAAAGAAAAATGATTTGGGAGGGCATGAAGGTCAAGTCAAGAGAAGGTGAGAAAAAGGCATAAATGCACAGGGATGATCTAGAATGCACACAAGCAATCACAAGCAAACTCACACAAGACAAACCCTCAATTCACCTACTCAACTCGGTAGAGACTGCAAAAGAGCGGTCTTTTTATCTTGTCTATTTTAGAGTTAGGTGAGAAGTCAAAATGTTGCGCAAACACTTAGGGGCTGAATGGGATTTGGGTCTTAGTGTGTGCTCGAGCAAGTAAAAACGAAGACAATGAGGGGATTACTCGCCCCAAGACAATATTTTCCTTTTTGATCGATTTTAGGGTCGAGTAGTGTTAACATTCCCAATTTTATTTGTTATAACTTTTTTAGTGAGAAATGCACGCACCTAACGAGGAATCAATTCCTTTAAACACCTAGGTAATCAAAATCAGAGGAGAGATGGAAAAGCAATGCAAGCGACAAACAATGATGAATGCTAAAGCGTAAATGCTCACCTTGCCTCCAGCACTCTACATGCAAGGATGCTTAGAAGAACTGAAACGTATATATATATATATATATATATATATATATGCAAATGCAAAGCCGATGAAATCGCCCTAAGGTGAGAAGCTGCTATTAGCGTGAAACACGTTTTCAGAATTTGAAGAAGTCCAAAACGTAGACTATAGGTACAAGCAATGGCCATTAATGTGTTTTGATCTAATATAGTCGCCAAGCAGATACTACAACTAAGGGTTCAATCACACAAAAGAAATAAAATAAAACCGGAAAACAAATGAAAAAAGGATGCGAAGAAAACCGACAAAAACCCCGGTGAGACACCAAGTGTATAAACACTTGGAAATTAGGCCCGAGTGTCCAATGTCCGAGTACCTGTATTATTACAATAATAGAGTCTCTCACTCACTCCAAATTACAAAAATAAATACTACAAAAATGCTTAAAAGTTTGTCTGTCTTCTCAAGTCCTCCCTGCCTCCTTTGATGTTAGGTCAAAAATCTCCTACCGCCTTCACGTGGGTGCATAGGCGCCTAGGGTGGAGCACCTCCCTCAATCCGTGGTTTCTCGCACAAAGTCAACAAAGAGAGAGATTTGATAGCTCAACATGATGTATCAAAAATAAGGAAAATAAAATAAGAAAAAATGAAAATAGCAAAAATAGACAAACAATCACAGGCACAAACAAGAATCCGAACTAAGCGTTGTTGCTCCCCGGCAACAGCGCCATTTGATAATCGGGATTTTGCGAGGGTCAAAATAGTCCATACAAGGCGAGACCACAGTGTCGTTGAGCGACCGCTCACGAAACCTCAATCAATCAACAATTAACCCACAATAACAATCAAACAATGAGAAGCAAATGAGGAGTTAAAATTTATTATAACTCTACAATAAGTGTGTATAGGTGCAAGAATGTGTAGAGGTCGAACACATGGAGCAGACAGGTAGAATGGGGTAAAATGCTCAAAACCGTGAATGTGAAGATTTGTCTATTTATGCTATTTTTGTGGATTTTAATTTTTAATTTTTTTAATTTAATTTTGATTTTATATTTTTATATTTTGATTTTTTAATTTCTGATTTTATATTTTCTTTTTCTTTTAATAGATTATATATACAAAGTAAGAAAGAGATGGCTAAGGTATTTATAAAAATAGGTAAAAATAAGTGAAATTCCGAAAATAAAATATTTTGGTCTTTTTATAATTTTCTAATGTTTCTGTGATTTTTCTATATTTTCCTTTTTTTTGGTATTTTTAAAGTCAAAAATACTGAAAATAGTGAAGAAAATAAAAAACTGAAATTAATATGGGGATGAAAAAATAGTAAAAAGTGACAAAATTCCCCAAATAATTTTAATTGAAAGATAACAAAATAAAGAAAATTCAGGAAAAAGAAAACATAATTTTTAGATTTTTTATGAATTTTCAATATTTTTATGAAGATTTTTGGACTTTCTAATTTTTAGGAGTTTTCTTTTATATTTTTTGTGATTAACATATAATTTTTTTGGAAATTTTCAAGAAGTTTTTATAATTTTTATGGATTTTATAATGCAAATAGTAGAGAAAATGCATTTTTCTGAATTTTTATAAATATTAAAATGCAATAAAAACGCAAAATAAAAATATGGCGTGATAATATAATGCAACAGGAACATAAGGTGATTTTGGTAGATTTTTTAGGAATTTAGAGTTGCATGGAATAAATAAAGGAAGCAAAAAAGAAAATACGACCTGGCAGGGGTATTTATGCAAATATAAAAAAGTACGAGGGACAATGTGCAAATTTCCCACAAAAATACAACGTGATAAAAATGTTCCTGGATCGAATATAAATATCCAAAATGCCAAGGCTAATTTTGCAAAATTTCCAAGACGCTCGTGACAAGCACGCTTGCCTGGCTAGGACATCCTTGTAATTTTCAGAAAATTGGGGGCTGAAATGAAAAGTTTACAAAATATTACACTGCATACAAATTATTCAGTACTTAATCGAAATACCCGAAACCACAAGGGTAGTCCCGCAAAATGGCCACGCACCTCACGTGTGCGTGTCAGGTGAGGAGACATGGCCAAGGATCTTTTGGCATTTATGCAAAGGTTAAGGGGCTTACGTGCAAATTATACAAAAGTACAAAATGGCAGATGAATGTTTAATGTCTAATATTTAAATACAAAAGGAACCAGGGTTATGTTGCAAAATACGAACGGCTCAGCGAACGAGGCGTGGCGATCGATGCAGCGTCCCAACGCCCAATATGAACCTAGGGTGTGAATCATGGATGCACGGGCTTGAAAAGTCATGAAGGCGCAAACACAAAATGGTGTAAGGAATTGCCTCGAAAAAAATGTGAAAATGGGGTCAAACACAGGCTACAGGAGTGGGTCGGAGAGTTGACCCGCCGGTCAACTCTCCAGACCTCCTAGTTGGTCCACGTGGACCAACAAGGAAAAATCCTGGAAAAAGTTTTTGTTAAATCGTTTAAAAATAGTAAATGAATTTATTACTTTTTGAATATAAAATAAAAAATGTTTGTTATTTTTGAAATTATTTTATGATTAATCTTAATTATTTTTATGAGGTATAAAAATACAAGTTGCCTTTTTAGGTCTATATAGGTATATATATCTATGTATTTTAATACTTTTTTTTTATTTTGTGTATTTAATTTATTTATTTCTTTTTATTATTTTATAAATTTATAGAATCATTTTATACAGTTAAATATATTTTTATTTTATTTTTCTGAAGTGTTTTGTATACTTAATAAAACAAAAGTATGAATTATATAGGTATGTGTATTGGTATTATACCTATGTATTTTATACATGTATTTTATTTTTATCTCTTCTTTAGTATTTTATTCAGATTTTAATGTACATATATATTATAAATAATATTTACAAAATTATAAAAATATAAAATTATAAAAAAAAAGAATAATAAATAAATTGAATATTTTAATATGTACAAGTATATTATAGGGGTCCAAAACTCAACTTTCAAACCGTAGCTCCGCAAAATACGAAACCACCTTCATTAAATAGCTTAGTAAAATTATATACAATTAAAGGTGATTTTGACGTGTTTCGAGTTTTTATTTGAGAGATACAGGTCTGGGAAGTTGGGATTCTGGAATTTTATTCAGACTATAACTTATTAGTAAAATCAATTTTGCATTTTTCTATATTTAATTCTCTACATCTTTCATGTACAAAGTTTCTTTATTTGAGGTAGAAAAGTGGAACCAAAAATAGCTCCCAAAATCAATTAAAATAAAGGTTTTTTTATTGTAATATGGCCCTTATCTCCCTCTACTTTTTTCCTTGTCGACCTAGTATCGAGATGCCTAGGTCTCGGGGTTTCGGGTAATAAAATATTTACAATAATTTATTCTTTTTCTTTTCTTTTCTTTATTCTATAATTTTGGCTTTAAAAACCACATTTTGTACACTATTTATACAAGAATGCATGAATGATAAAATGCCTAAATTAACGCTATTTACACGCATTTACTTGGGTTTTTAAGGCCTAAATGAAAGAATAAATATGATGAAATGTAGATTCATCACTACCCCCATCAGATATCAAAACTTTTGGCATCCCAAACCTAGCAATAATATGGTCTCTCGTAAACTTATAGACATTCTTGCTGTCTGCGGTTCTGGTTGGGATAGCCTCCACGCACCTAGATATATAGTCAACTGCCAACAAGATGTACTCATGTCCTTGGATGTTGGGAAAGGGACCCAAAATATCTATGCCCCATGCATGAAAACATCGCAAATAATCACTGGCTATATGGGCATCTCATCTCTCTGTCCAACTGTCCCTCCCATCCTCTGACAAATCGGGTACGACAACACAAAATCAATAGCAAATCTAAACAAGGTCGACCAATACAATCCGCATTGAAGTACCTTGTGAGTTGTTCTCTTCCTCGAATGGTGTCCTCCTGCCTCAAGTGGATGAAATATGCGAGTACACTCTGGTACTCCTCCCGAGGAATACACCTTCTCCAAACACAATCCGGCCCTTCGAAGAAAAGGAAAGGATCGTCCCCGTGGTATCTCCTCGAATCAGATTTCAGTCGGTCAATGCTGCTCCTAATCCCACCATGGGGAACCTGCTTGGAGACAAGATAATTTACCATGTTGGCATACCACGGGAGTGAGTCAATAACACAAATTGACTCGTCTGTGAAGGCCTCTCTAATCCACTCATAATCAGGAGAATCATTGAGTTCAATCCGAGAAAGATGATCGGCCACAACATTCTTTACTCCAAGTTTATCTTTTATCTCCAAATCAAGTTTCTGGAGGAGCAAAATCCACCTAAGAAGATGCTCCTTCACTCCTTCTTTTCTATTAAATACCGAATTGTTGTGTGATTAGTGTAGATTGTCACCTTAGAGCCCAAAATATACAACATGAACTTCTCGAGGGACCATACTACAATGAGCATTTCCTTTTCAGTCACGGTGTAATTCTTCTGTGTAGGGTCTAATACTTTGCTCGCTTAGTGGATCGCAAACAGGATCCCCTCTAGCTGTTTTCTTAACACAGCTCCTATAGCAAAATCTGAAGCATCAGATATGATCTCAAAGGGGAGAGACCAGTCAAGAGATTGTAGGATAGGAGAGGGACAAATCTTCATTTTCAAGATCTCAAAGGCCTCCAGACACCTGTGATCTACAACGAACTCTATGTCTTTCCTAGGAACTCAGTCAGTGGGCTGGCGTTCTTTGAAAAATCCTGAATAAATCTCCTATAAAATCCAACATGCCCTAGAAACGACCTCACTGACTTTACGTTGGTAGGTGGATCAAGTTTCTTGATCACCTCCACCTTGGCAGGTTCAACCTCCATTCCCCTTTAGGTGATGACATGCCCCAACACGATACTCTTCGTCACCATAAAGTGAGTCTTCTCTCAAGAGAGTACCAGATTCACCTCTCTATACCTCTTGAGGACTCGATCAAAGTGCGCAAAACAAGTATCATAAGAATCACCATGGACTGCGAAGTCATCCATAAACAAGTATCAAAAGAATCACCATCTCGGCAAATATGGCGATCATGCACCGCTGAAATGTGCTTGGGGCATTGTAGAGCCCGAATGGCATGCTCCTGAAAGCATAAGTACCAAATATACATGTGAATGTGGTCTTTTCATGGTCCTCAGGGGCTATAGCTACCTGGTTGTAGCCTGAGTACCCGTCAAGAAAACAATAGAACTCTTTCCCTGCGAGTCTCTCGAAATCTGATCAATAAAAGGTAAGGGAAAGTGGTCTTTCTTGGTCGTGGCATTCGAGTGTCTATAATCGACACAGATGTGCCACGACGTGGCTACTCGTGTCGCAATCTCTACCCCTCCTTGTTGGTGACCATCTGTATTCCCGACTTCTTCGGGACAACATGAAGTGGGACCACCCATTTGGAGTCGGAAATAGGGTATATAAACCCTGCTTTGCACCATTTCTCAAACTCGTTCTTCACTACTTCTCATAGATTGGGGTTGAGCTCCTCTGGATCTCACACAAAGGTATCACATTATCCTCAGTAAAAATCTGGTGCGAGCAGAGAGCGGGGTTAATCCCCACGAGATCCGACACGGTGTAGCTTATTGCTTGCAGTTCCGATCTAAGACCTCTAACAATATAGACTCCTATTTTAAAGTTAAGTCTGAGCAAATGATAGCAGGATATCTCACTTTGGGTCCTGCAAGAAAGGCATACTTGAGTATAGGAGGGAGTGATTTCAGTTCTGCCAATGCAGTATCATCAAGCAAATCTGGTTGAGCAGAATCTAAATCTGGTTGCTGCATAAAGGTGGGCTCAATTGTGTAGTACTCTCTGCCAACTCAGAAGTATCGGGAGTCGGATCGCCAAAGAAATGCGGTAATTCAGCCAAAGCCGTGTCCGACTCATCATCTATATCCCATGATCGTTCCGAAGAGGATGGAACTGTCAAATACAAGGGGATCCCTATGTCATCAAGGGAATAGATAGATGCAACCCTAACAAGATCAAACAACACCTGGCAAACTGCATTATCCGCGATGTCCTTTCCATATGAAAGGGTCTCGCTCTGTCCTGAAGGAACATGTCCCCAAATCCCAACAATGCTAATCATTCTTCAATCTGCATTTCAAGATGAGTACTCTGTTCTACTCCTTGAATTGATTCGTTGGCACTTGGTTTGCTTCATCTCAAAGTTCACTTCTCCGTGTGGAGAACAAACTTCATCATTCTCGTACCATAATCTAAAGTTGCGCCTGCAGTCCTAAGGAAGGGTCGCCCAAGAATGATTTGAGATTCTCTCCAATAATTGGGGGTCGCCATGTCCAAGACCGTGAAGTCAACCTAATAGTTCTGCCACTCAAATGAGATAATGACATTCTTCACTTATCGCTTAGGTCTCTTCACTGAACGATATGCAAATAGGAGTGAAGCTCTGGATTTGCGAAGTGGTCTGAACTCCAATGTTAGGTATGAGGCTAAGGGAAGTAAGTTGATGGAAGAACCGTTATCCAAGAATGTGTGTGCAAACACGATGTCATCAATACGACTCTCCACATAGTGAGCACCCATGTTTCTCTTTTTCCTTGGCAATGTTTGATTCATGAGACAATATGTTGTGGCTACTTACAAGATGTGTCTATTCACCTTTTGGTTCTCTTTCTTCCTGCTAACCCTAGTAGGTGTGCATCTCACCTTAAGGTATTTATGGAATGCAGGATGGTTAGCCACATACTCATCAAGTGGCACCTTTACAGTAATATTCTCTTTACAAAACCACGCCATATCGGGGTCATCTTTCTGAATATTTTTGATGCTCTTTCCTGCCTAAGAGCACGAGGGAAAGGGATTGAAGCTAGGAAACCATAAGATGAAGAATCTGAATCATGAACTGAAAGATCATTCTTGGCATTAACAGAAATAGAGTTCTTCGTACACGAATCTTTTTATGAAACATGGAATCAAAATATAGACTATCTACTATTGGTTGTAGAATAGAAGCTGAGGCAGTATCCACCACAACCGGAGATGCAAGGTCCTCCATAGACTCAGAAGTATATCCATGATGTTGATGTTGTATACGTGCTCTCCTTCTCCTCTTAGCTCCTTGAGTAGAAATCCTCAAATGGTGGTGATGGGGCTCCGGAATGGGTTGCCTCTCTTCCTTGACCTCTGAAGACTCGTTAGGTAGAGCACCAAAGATTCCCATCCTCGTGTCCCTCGCCCGGTGATGAATACCCTTTCATCACTCTTTATTCTTTTATTTTAGCTAAAAACTTATGCAAAACACCATGTAGATATGTGTAAATAGCATAAATTATCAATAGGCATGCATTGTGTAAATTACAATAATTAGCATGTTTTTGTGCATAAATAAAAGAATAAAGAAATAAAAGAAAAAGGGGGAAATATTTAGAATAAATATTGAGTGACCTAATCCCAAGGGAGGGCTCAACATGGGCCTGACCGCAAAAGAAACCAAGTAGAGGGAGATAGGGTCAATCATCTGTGTATATATACCTATGTATGTAAATAAAACTATTTTCCTCTAAATAAAAATAAAAACATGTGTACATATTCCTAAAAATAAAACTAAAATAAAAATAAGAAAAACAAAAGAAAAATAAATAGAAATAAAATTCTCTCACAGTGTATATAGATCATGTACATAGAATAACATACATATTTATTTTCTCCTTGTAAATAAATAATTAAAATCCAATAAAATATTTCCATATTCCACATTTCATAGTGTAAATAAATAAAATAAAAATCAATAAAATAAAAATAAAATAAAAAGAATAAAAAATCAATTTTCACCTTGTATATGTACCATGTAAATATGCATAGAAAAGTATTTATTTCACATGTGTAAATAAATAATAAAAATAAAATAAAACTACCTTTTGAATTCCAAATTTTATATTATAAATAAATAAAATATAATATTGAAATAATTATTTAAAAATAAATAATTAAAAATAAAAATAAAAAATACATATATGTATATACCTGTATATAATAATAATATAATGTAAATACATAATTTATATTTCAAAAAAATAAATAAAAATCACTAAAAATTAATTTGAAAATAAATAAACATTTTTCATGTTTAAAGTTTCTTGAAATAAAAGCATTTACTATTTTTATTGAATTTCTAAAACATTAATAATTGGCAGCTTCTGATTGGTCCACGGGGGAATGTTGACCCCTGGTCAACTCTCCCCCTAGACTAGTCGACCCGGATCTTTGCGCCCCGACCCGATTTCTCACATTTTCCCCGCTTGATCCGAGCTCCATTTGCCTAAACCCCGGGTCCTAATCACACTTCATGCATCTGAGACCCACGCCCGATACTTAGCCTAGGGGTCCGTGCTTCACCAAGCTGGACAGGACGCCTTCTTCTCGGACCTGCAGCCATATAAAGCTCCACCTCCGCCGCACCTTTTCACACATCTATGGCTACGCCCCTTCATCCCAGGACATCCATCGTCTTCCCCAGAGTGACAGTTGTGCGAGGAGGGTGTCGAAGAGAGGAGGAGGAGCCTCCAGCCATCGATCCGGCGACCTTCATCGCCGTGCGCCGCCACGAGGTGCGCCTGAGCCTCGGGACCCGACGACCCCTCGAGGCGAAGACCCAGAGCTCCGCGAGCTCATCCCTAGTCAACTCCAGCCACTAGGTAACTTCGATTCCATCCATTTTAGCCTAATTTTCCATTACGCCCAAATCACCCCTCCACCATCGCCAATCGATTTCCGACGCTACACTCCCCCAATCGCTCATCCGACTTAACGGTCACCTTCGCGAGACTTCCCTTCACGTTCTTCGCCCAGCCATTCCCCTTGGTTTGCCCCGGAACCAAGGTTCGACCTCCACCGGAGTCGCCTCGCCGGAGGTCATCCATATCTACTTGCCCGACCACCATTCCACCCCAAACCGGGTCGAGGCAGTTTGCCCTCGATCCAAGAAGCTTTTGGTGCTACATTATAGGTCAATGTGACCCATCTGAGGGTCGAGTCATCCGAGCACAGGAGTGTTCCTCCTCCGCCGTTGCCAGGCCGCTCCTGTGGTCGTTGGCTTCATCGGAGGAGCCCACTAGCTACAGACCATCAAGGCGGAGCGATTCCACATCCCAGCAGACGAAGGGGAGGTCCCCACCGCGCGAACGGAGCCGGTGAAGCTTGCCAGCAAGCAGTTCTTGGAGGACCCTCCTCAGACATTCGATTAGCCCCGACGCTCCAGATTTGATCTCAGCCATCTATTTGAGGAGCGCCAGCCACCGTCAGATCCATCTGAGGCTTGATCCGGATAGTCCATCCATACAAAGAGTTGCCCTCGCTTCTCAGTCGTTGATCATCCACGTGGCGCACCCTTGTCCCTCTGATAATAAGAGGGGTAAATTATACTTAGACCCCTTCTTTTTTGTTTTTGCTATTTAGTCCTGTAAATATCTAGTTTAGTTGTTTTTGTTTTTGAACATTTGTAGTTAGGACCTCTATGTTTTCTTTATTTGCATTATAGTCCCTGTGTGTGTAGACCAAGTGCATCGACACGTGAGGATCTGGTTTTTTTGCACTTTTTGCCCTCTGATTCCTTGATGTTATGGATTTATATTTTATAAATCGGAATTACACGTGCATCACGCGTGCTTTGTGGACTTTTTGCACGAGGGTCCCTGTAGTTTCTTGCTTTGTTATTGTTTGGCCCTCGAAAGTATTATTCTTGCATTTAGGTACCTAATAGCTGTGAGCCTTTGTTTTATTTAAATAAAATAGCAAATTAATTCCAAATTGCATGAAATTTGGACAGGTGGCTCCTGCCACTGTGTTATAATTTCTATAAAAAATGGTACATTTTTTAGGCTTTTTGATATTTTTAATAATTTAAAAACAATGGTTTTTGTGACTATCTGACATAGAAAATCAAATAAAAATATAAAGATTATTTTCAAAATTCTAAAAAAAGGATTAGTTAATTTTAGTGACTTTTAATTTCTATACAATTTTGGTGATTTTTGGATATATAAAAACCTTAAAAATTAAAAAACCCTAAAAATATTATAAAAATTCTAAAAAATTCTATAAAACTGAAAAAATATAAACTCTTTTTTCTGAATTTTAGTTTTTGTTTATATTTTTCATAAAAATTACCTCCAGACTGTTACAGATCCATTTTATATTTTAAATGGATTTTTAACTCTGGTTGGACAGTAGCTTACTGTTTTGGTTTTTCTTGATTTTTAGAAATCTATATAAAAATTGAAAAATTCTGAAAAATTAACCAAAAACATTAGAAAACATAAAAACATTTTTACTCGAATTTTTGGAGTGTTTTTGAGTGTTTAATTAATTTGTTGTTTTCACCTTTTTTTATTTTTCCCCTTTATTAAAAATCCAAATGAGGCCTGATACTGCGCATAAGGCGGATATGTACAAAAAGAAAAATCAGGAGCAAAGTCCTCTTGGAAAAGTGGAGGTGGACCAGTTGGATAGTACGAGGGATCTGCAAAATATGAAAAAAATCACTCCAATCAGCCATCTCCAAATCAAAAGAAAGGGATCGAGAGATCACGATAGTCAAGTCATGATATGCAAGAAAAAGGCGCAAATGCATAGAGAAGATCAAGTATTACACACAAACAATCACAAACAAATATACAAGAAGTTGTCAATCGTTTTATCTTTTCAATTTTTCACACAAACAAACATAGTGATGACCATGCAAGTTATGCAGTTTTATCTTTTTATTTTTAGAGTTAGGTGAATTTTTCAAGAAGTTGTACAAGCATGTAGGTTGACCGGGATTGGGTTACTAGTCCTTAGTGTGTACATGGCAAGTAAAATGAGAATACCGTGAGGGGTTTACTATCCCCGAGACAAGATTTTTTTCTTTTTGTTTTAAGGGTCAACTAATCTTAGTAATCCCAATTTTATTGGTCATCACTTTTTTTGTATTTTTAATAGAAATGCACAAACCCAACGAGGAGTCAATTCCGTTAGAATTCTAGGTGGAAAAATCAAAGGGATAGAGTCAAAAAAGCAATACGAGGTGAAAACAATGATGAATGCAAAGTGGAAATGCTCACGTTACCCCAGCTCTCTTCATGCAATAATGTTAAGCAAAATTGAAACCTACACTATATGCAATGCATCGATGGAATCACCCTAGACAGAATATATTATTATCGTGAAGGACCAGATGTTAACTATCTAGATATGAGACCAAGGGTTCAATCTCGCAAGCTCATCAGTGCCCGCCACAACAGGTCCTACAAGTGTTGTATAGAGCTTCTCTCGGTGCATGGTTTCAAGTGTAAATAGTCAGCAATTAGATTTGACTGAGTCCAAGAAACAATCTATATGTACATGCAAATATAATTAGGGCTTTTGACCTTAATCTCTTGAACAAGAAAATCCTAGAACTAGGGACCAATCACGCAAAACAAATAAAATCATGAAACAAATAAAAATAAAAGAGAGAAAACATGATAAAAAACGACGAGGTCCTCGAGTGAACAATCACTCAGGTAGTGGAACTAGTGAAGTGGCAGTAACTTAGAGAGTCCAAATTATTACAAGTAATGTATCTTTATCTCTCACTTGAATTACAAAATAAAATAAAAAAATAAAAAGAAAAGGGCTTTGTCTTTAAAATATCCTCAAGCTCTCTCCTGCTTCTCTCTCCTGTCGGCTAGGTCAGAAAGCAGACTCCTCGTCTTGAGGGGTGCATCAAATCTCCTAAGAAATCTGCCCTCGATCTGCGATCCTCGCAACAAGATCAAAGAAGAAGAGTGATTAGATAGACTAACAAATAATATCATATAAAAATGAAAATAAATAAAGGACAAATATACAAGAACGAAGAGACAGGATGAAAGTGTAATCTATACGATGTTTCTCCCCGGCAACAACTCCATTTGAAAAGAGGGAACTCAAGAGGGTTGTGTCAATCCACAAGGCAAATCAACAGTAGCTGAGTTTACCACTCAAGAAAATAAATGTATGGAGTTAAATTTTATTTTATTAACTCTACAAAATGTGAGTATAGTGCAAGTATGTAGAGTGTCGAACAAAGGGACCAAACATGATAGATCGGGAAATTGAATCCAAAACTTTGTCCTTTCTCTTGTCTTTTATTGTCTTTTTCATGTGGGCTTTTTAATTTTATATTTTTTTATGTATTTTAATTTCTCTATTTTTTAATTATTTTTAATTTTATATTTTTTATCTCTTTTATATTTTCTGATTTTATAATTTTTTTTCTTTTAAAAATAAAATAAAGAATATATATATAACTATATAAACACTCAAAGTAATATATTTATAAATACAAAAAAATTTAACAAAAATAAAAAAATATTTTTGGTTTTTATATATTTTTCTAATATTTTTGTTATTTTTGTGGAATTTTTGCTAATTTTTATATATTTTATAGGTAAAAAATATACCAAAATAGGGATTAAATAAATAGGCTGAAATTTTGGAATTAAAAAAAATCAAGCCAAAATTTTCCAAGACTATTTTAAGTTAATAATATATAATAGAAAAGACTATTTTAACTGGAATGACTATTTCTGGATTTTTTGATGATTTTTTTCTATTTTTACTGGATTTTGGAGATTTTTAATTTTTTAATGCTTTTATTTTTCTATTTTTAGGGATTTTTGGTTTGGAGTTACAAAATATAAAATAAACAAAATATATTTAATTTTGGAATTTTTTATAAATGTTTTATATTTTTGTGGTAATTTTGATTTCAAACAGGGATAAAATATGCTCTTTGTTATTTCTAGAAAATTGTTAAAATGCCCAAAAAGCCAAAATAAAAATGGGGGGTGAATGTGTATGCTAGCGATCACTTAACCATAATTTATCATAATTTTTGGAGTATGTATGATATTTTAAATAAATAAAATACAAGCACAGAAATTAATGGGCTAGCAAGGGCATATTTACAACGAAAAGTAAGTGTGAGTTTGTTTCTGCAAAATACCCAAAATATTTACGCTAATATTAAAATTTCAAATAATAATTTGAAATACAAAAGGCCGTGAGAGTTGAAATGCAAAATTGCCACCTCATATGGGCCTGCATGTAAGATGACGTGGCTAGGACGAAAATGCAATTACAATAAAACTCAGGGTTCCTTGTGCAATTTTTACAAAAAATATATAACTATGATGAATGTTTAAGTACTAAGAAATAAAATACATAAATAGGGGGGGTTAAAAGTACAAAATAGCCACACTAAGTGTGCAATCCAACTAGTTTGTGATGAGGATGTGCGATGCTGCTTTGAAGATCGATGCTCACGATAAGATCTCCATCCTGATCTGATGGCTGGGTAGAGGCGTGACCCAACGAACGTCCTTCAATCTGGGGAGGAGACGAGATCCAACGACCACTGCTCTCCCTGAAGAGCATGGAAGAACAACGAGCCTATAAACTCCTTCTCCTCGATTCTTTGCTCTCCAATGTTCCCCTGGGCTGATGTGATGCTCTATTAGTACACTGAGGTGGTCTTTGTCAGTTGCAGTCAAAAGGCTTCAAGGAATGTTAGATGAGTTCTAGCACGTCGGAAGAACTCAGGTGACCTGGGACCCTCCTTTGAATCCAAAAGCTCCTTCTGCAAGGCTTTTCGCTCCCACTACATGCATTAAAAGGTCGCCGGGTCGAGTGAAAACTACCTTGACCCATTAGCGGGTGGAGTGGTCATGAAATGGGGTGGTGAAACAGCTACTCCGATGAAGGGAGGAGGTGGAGTGTCGTGATCCGGATCTTGGAAGGATCATGTGGAATGGAGTGGATCGAGACGTAGAAGACGCGTTGGGGAAGATGATGAGGTGGTTGGTGGGTCGGAAAACAAGGCAGAGGTACGGTGAAGGGTTCGCCGGAGTTATGCTCCGGCAAACTACGAATGAGTTAATTTAAGCTAAGGCGCTTATTAAGAACTAAAACTAATAATAGGAAATTAAATCTACATCTAATGGCTATCTAAAATTGATAAAAAGAACCTTGAGCAGTTGTGGGCTGCGAAATGGATGCCTCATGGCGGAGCACTGCCAGATATGGTGGAAACCACCTCTACGACTCTCCTTGATCCAGCCAAATGCTAGGCGAGCTCCCTATCATGGAGCTCAATCCCTAGAGCACAAAAGGAGGAGAAGAACCGGTGCCAAGGTGATTTAAAAATCTGAGGTAGGAGGAGGGTCGAGTTATGTACAAGTGATGGGCAAGCGAACTTATTTATTTTGTAGTGAATATACATTACTTTATATGTATATAAGTAAGAAATGTAGATGTGTTCTTATTTGATTCCTTACCACATCTGTTTCATAAATTATTTGATAATTGTATCAATATCTGTTATATATAGATGTTGATTGAGGCATCACTTTAATATTCACGTAAATATTTGTCCGTGTATGTATAATTGTTTTAATATATTTGTGTAGATTTATTAGTATTATATGTGACAAAGTTTTATACTCATTTGACAGTATTTGAACTACTTTTTATAAAATAAATGCACTAAGTATATTTTTATAATGATAAATCCTGCAATTTATATTTATTTTATCTAATCTATATAATTATTTTTGCTATTATTATATTTGATCCATATTCATTTTATATTTTATTTTAAAGGATATGCGAACATAATTTCCAGTTAATATTCATGTCTACCTATGTATTCATGTTTTAAAATTGATAAAGTTATTATGCTATTTATATCTGTAACCATAACCAAACTGAAGACATCTTAATTTTCGTACACAATATAATAACTCCTTATCAACCATAAGCAAATTTTAATAATTCCTTGCACATTATTTATTTTATATAAGTAATATTGTATATATCACACCTTCTTGAGAGACGAGAGGGCCTCGTCTCGACCCCCTGTCTCCGCCCATGTGTTGGAGCCTTTATTCATAAGATGGTCTATATTTGATAATATGAAATGTGTGCTACGCCATAGTATTGTGGTTGGTATGATATGGAATTATACATTGAATTTCATTATTCTCTATGAGTCTCATATTTGAGGATATAAGGAAGTGAATTCCTCTATTGCTTATTAATTCTTTGGACAAAATAAAAGACCAAGAAAATTCCATTGAGGAATATAGTGATGACAACAATATTAGTAGCAAAAATAGAAATTGCCTCCATTTATATAAAAGCGTAATCCAATGCTATTAACATCTATTGGTACCCTTATGATGTAGTGAACGGGCCCTGGAAATATATAGTCCTTGCATCACAAATCTCTACATATGCGTAGTAATGAGTGTCTTAAGAAAAGTTGTTACCTATGCTCATCTGAGAAGGATAAGATTGGGTGAAACTATATGCATAATGGTGAAGATGTTTTGACTCGAATTGTAAATTATTTAGTGTTGATCAAAGGGATATTCGATGCAAAACTATATGCAAAATCAAAGTTTGGAGCATAAGTTGCTCCCTTGGATTTTAAATGCGGTCGGGACCATATTGGGAAATGGATTTGAAACACAACAGCCTTTGAGAATCACCAAACTCTGCTCAAGTCTCCTCAATATCTAGGCCAAAAAAAGTCAACTCATATGCAAACCCTTATGACTATGAATCTATCTTGGCCAGTGTGTGTGATATGTAGCTCTCCTCTACTGAAGCGGTAAAAGACAGTCTTCTCCAACATGGCAACCCCAATTCCCCAATCCAACAACTCTTTCCTCAAGAAGCAGGGTTTCCCTTCAAAGTTGAAGTAGAACCATTTCAAGAAGAGGAGGTGGAGAGAAGAATGGACGGTAGCCAGTGCAGCTACCTATAACTTTGAAGCTCAACCGACTGCAGGCTCACATACATATAACTTTGAAGCTCGTGCATTCTTATTGATTATACATATATATATACACTCCAGTAAGCATTTTATTTTTAATCAGGTCTGTCCACTTTTTTGGAGCTTTTTATTTTCCATTTTTTTAATACTATATACAACAACATTTACATATGGACTTTTTCTTCTTTAGTTAATAGACTATCCCTCTCTTGAAGCTTATTGCAATCCACAACTTCTGTCTTTAGACCTCATCGCCATTGGATAGGGTTGGGGTACATGATGAATATGCATTTCATCAAATTTATTCATTTATTTTAGCTTAAAACCCTCATAAAACATCTATATAATACTAACTCCATTTTCTTACTAACTTGCGTCTATGTGTAAATATTGTACACTTATTACTTATCCTAAAATAAATAATTAACGAAAGCAAGAAAAAATAAAGAAAAGAAAAAAATAAAAAAAATAAAAAAAGAAGATTGTATATATGTAATAGATACAGGTTGACTGAACACCGAGAGAAGGTCAAGACTTGACCTGATCGACCAAGAATAAAGTAGGGGGAGATATGTTCCTTAATAAAAAAATCCAAAAAAAATTGTGCTGTGTATATTTGTATACTTACACTATTTTATTTCCACATAAATTTAACTCAAACAAAATATTTTCAAAATAAAATTTGTAAATAAAAATGTTTTCTAAATAATAAAAATGTTTGCAAAATAAAATCATGTACAAAATAAAAGCAACAACAATTGGAAAAAGCCATTAAGCGATAATTAAAAGACCAATTCCAGCTCCATATGAACTCAAATTGAACCAAACTGACCTCCATTGTATTCTAAATTAAATTATCTTTAAAATGGCTGACATTTCATAATCTTTGGAGTAAGGGTTGCCAAGTCAGTTTTCTGGGATTGTTTCTGCAATTTTACCATTTATTTTACATATTGTGTTTGTAAATATTTATACTAATTATTTAAAATGAAAAATAAAATAAAAATTTTAAAACAAAAAAACTAACTATTTTCCTTATTTTACTATGTATATATTGTACCATATGTATATAGTATATGTATATAGTTGCTATTCTTAAATAACTATCACAAAAAAATAAAAAAAATGACTTTTTTATTCAATTTGATTAAGTGACAAAAATCAAAAAAAATAATTTTTATAAATAATTGAAAACTAATCCTTTCTTAACTTTATCTCGTTTCAAAAATTTTCTCTTATCTCTTATCTTCATTCAAAATTTTAAAAATTCAAACTTCTTTCTCTATCTATTAATATGGGTCCCTCTCCCTCAATTCAACTTGATCAATCTTTGGTGAGAGGAGCGTATACTCTGAGATCTATCTTGTCACAGAAGGGTTCCTAGCTCCGAGTCATCCGGTGATAGCGAGTCGACCTTCGTCGAGGCGATCACAGTCTTTTCCCCTCCTAAGGTGAGATCCATTTTCTCTTATTTTTATCCTTGGTTAATTGTAATTTTATTTTTTTGCATTTTTATTTCGTTGTCATTCTTTTTTCTCTAGATCTTAGAATCTATGATGATTTGATTTGCCATCGATTTCGATTTTTCACGTCACATCTCGATCTCTACACGTCCACGTTCTATACCCCACGATCTCTCAGCTCCAGCCATGCACGATGGTCGGAGACTCGGATTCGATTCTTCCATTTGATCAGATCCCCATTCACATCTTTTTCAATTTTTTATTTATTTATTTTAATTAGAAGAGACGATGCATAGAGCTTGGGTCATCCTCTATTTCAAAATAAAAAATAAAAAATTATCCATAGTTTGTTTTTTTTAACATTTGTTTTGTAGGAGAAAATAAAAACTGGAAAAAGTTTTTTGGTTTTATTTACATAAAAAGGTAAAAAAAAATAAAAAATGTAGCAGCGGCCCCTGCGGCGCCCGCCGCCCTTCCATCACCTCTCCCAGAACGAGGCCGTTAACAGCCCTCGCGCAAGACCGTCAGTCGCCATCATGCCTCCCCTCTTACTGCCTCGCCCTTCGAGTAGACTGCAGGAGCACCCTCTGCCAGCTTGCTCCTTCAGATCGTACCGCTTGTCGGCTGCCTTCGCTGCGACACCTGCATAGCACAGTCGCACGGTTCGCCGCGCCTCCACCCTTGCGAAGCCCATCTACCGATTGGAATCTCCTCTCCGCCTTCGAGAATCGCACACCACTGACGTACCACCATCTGCCAACATTCCTCGTCGCCCTCGCGACCTCTGACGCAATAGCCATCCGCCGCGCCTCCTGTTTGGAAAGAAAAGAGGGGTGGCACACCTGTGTCCCCTGTGCATTGAAGAATAGGAACAGAAGGATCCAAGAACCCTAATGGGGATTAAAAAAATATTTGAAAAATTAAATTAAAGCCCCCAGTGATTTCCAAAATTATATGAAGACCACGTCTGTCCAAGCACGTGCTTTACACGCGATTCATTAGGGAAAATTTCAAATATTCCTCCAGACTTATATTTATTCACACATTGATCCTGAGTTGTTTGACTACGTGATTATGCACTTGTATCTCTGTGAAAATTACATGCATACACCTTTGTTATTTCTGTGTTATTAATTGATCATAACTTTGTAGAAATTACATTTCATTCATTATTGCAGCATTTGATTTTCTAATCTCAATTGCTTAATCATTATTGTAGAAATAATCAGTCTTTATTTTCAATAAATTCTCGAAAATTCAGACTAAGTTTCTACTATGTGCATGTTCATTGCATAAAATTTTCATTGCATTTTCTTGTAATTTAATATTATTAAAAAACGAAAACAATGTCATTTTCTCTTCCTGAAATTCAAATTTTAAAAAAATTCGAATATTGCTCTAAAAAATCCAAAAAAAAAATATTAGATTTATTTTATGTCTTTTAATTCCTGTCCAATTTTCGTGCAATAATTCTTATCAGAACCCAAAAAAATTGAAAATTTCAAAAATCATAAAAAAACCACAGAAAATTCGACAAAAATCCAAAAATCATTATGCAATTCTTATAGTTGTCTATATTATAGCATAAAAATAGTTTCCAGGAGTTTTGGCCACTTAAAATATTTTTATGTTGCAAATTACTCCAGATTGTGCATTTTTTATCATTTTTGCCACGGTTTGATTTTCAGAAAAATACAAAAAACATCTGAAAATTCTATACAAATTATCAAAAACATTTCAAAGCCTTTAAACCCAAAAATATTTTCTTTATAATTTTCTGGACATTTCTGAATATTTTGAAAAATACAAAAAGCGTGTGGTGTGCGTATTTCTTCCCTTTTGCATATTGTTCCTTATTTCTGAAAGAAAAGATTTAAAAAATCAAAATTAAATAAAAATTTCATAATCAGAAAATAAAAAAATCAAAAAAATAAAAGAGGAAAAATTCACAAAAAACCAAGATAGCTTACATTTGAGATTCCCTTTTTCTTTTAATTGATTTTCGATTATTTGAATAACCCTTGGGAAGTTGTAGCCTCCCTAAGTTCGATCATGTTGCTATAACGGTAAATAAGTACGAAAAAAATTTCTCTCGCTTCATTTTTCTCTTGTAATTAATTTTGTAGATTGAGAAGAAAAAATTTTGTTTGTTTGTTGTGGGATATTTGTGTTGCAATGACCACAACATATTTATTTTTCATATCTTGATTTAAAAACCCAAAGGTCCCATCCCAACAAAATGGTGTCATTGTAGAGCAAATAAAATAAAATTAATACTCAAAAACAAAAAGAACTGAGTTAACAAAAGGATGTCGTTGCCGGGGAGGCACGGCGAGGGTAGTTAGGTCTCTCTTCTGACCTTCTATTCTCGGTTGTAACTATTTGTTTATATTTTTCCTCAATATTCATTGTTTATATTCACTGCATTTATTTCATTTTTTTATTTAATTTTTATAATTGTGTTTCTTACACATTCTCTCTTTTCTTTTTCTTGCGAGGGCATGCGGAGTGAAGGAGGCGATCCTCGAAGAGCCAAAGCACCTAAGTGACGCGAAGGCAGCTTGATTCTTCACTGAGACGTAGGATAGCGCGAGAAGAGGAGAAGAAGAATTGAGAAGATCAAGCAAAAAAATATACTTTCTTTTATTTTTTTATAGCATTTGAGCCCTTTAAACGGACATTCATTTTTGCGGGGACTGTTTCACCAAGTGCCGGTGCACTTGTGGGACCTCACCGGTTTTGTTGTCATCTCCTTATTTTTCTTTGTTTCACGTGGATTTCGTGAGCAACCTATTGATTGCTTTAATAAATTTGCTTGAGCCAGGTAATTAATTAGATTCAAACACCATAAACAAGAATTTCTGTACCTATAGAATAGAGCGTAATTGGACTTAGTCAAATTAACTTATCCTTGACCGTTAATAGAAGTTATGTTAGGACGGTTCACTTGCATTTGCATATAGGTTAGTTTATTTTTCTGTATTTCAATTCTGTGCAGATCACCCTGCATGTAGAGTGCTGGTGACAAGGTACGCATCTCTAACCCCTGCATGCATCATTGTGTTTAATCGCGCTTTGGAATTTCCGATCTCCTTCCTTGTTTTCTCTTACTTAAGTTAAAAAAGGAAGTTGGACACTCAGTAGGTGGTTCGTTGATTAAAAATTGGGACTGCTAAAGAAAACTTGATCCTAAAATAAAAGTAAGGAAAAATAATTGTTTTGGGCCGAGTAAGCCCTGCATTGTTTGATTTATCTACAACGAGAGAGCAACCCTTACACTAGGATAGAACCACGTCCGAACTCTCCTTAGACTACTATCTTGTGATTAGTTGTTCTTCAGTGAGGACTTCATCGCGTAGCCGATAGTCGGTCCGGGATTTCCATAGTAGAGTGGGCAAATCAGGTAGCCGGTAAACGATCCACACCTTTATTGGTTGGGAAAAACTAATTGTGAGATTGGGACAGTATCCTGGAGCTTTGGGTTCCTAACAGCTCGCTTTAACCGCTCTAATAGATTGTATTCTCACCAAACTCTAAAAATTGACAAGATAAGTGACCGAACCTTTATGGTCTTCATGTTACGTTGAGTTGGTGAACTAGGGGTCTGTTTTTTATTTGATTTCTTATGCCCATACTAGATCCGTCTGCGTATTTGTGCCTTTTTATTCACATCTTTTGACTTGACTATCATATTCTCCTAATCCCACTCTTTTCTTTCGGAGATGGCCGACTGGAGTTATTTTAATCCGATATTCGTGGATCCCTCGTACTCTCCAGCCTATCAACCTTTCTTTTTCCAGGAGGACTTTCTTCCTGATTTTTGTGCATATCCACCTAACCCATTGTTTCAGGAGTTGGATTTTGATTCTCACCCACTCTCATGCCACTCACCCAATCCAGGTATTTTGGAGTCACCTTTCATGATTTCCACACTTGAGACCCTGTATCAGATGATGGAGCATATGAATTCAAGGATTAGCAATCTATTTAACATAAATAAGAGCCAGAATGCTACTTTACAATTTAAGGATATGGATTCAGTTGAGGATAATCATGAGATCTTGCAATCACTCAAATACAAAAAAATAAGAAAATTTTAAAAATCCAAGAAGATTTCGGGAGACACATTGTTGATTCATTTTATGAGGACAGGGCACCCATGCCAAACCACTTCCCACACAGTCATTCACCACATGTCCCAATCTTGACCCTGAGGATGCCCCTATACCGCCTGCTCTTGGAAATCCTCGTGTACATGCTGATTCTGATCTCCTCCCTTGTATGAGGAGGTCAAAAAATTCAAAAAAATGTTGACTAAACCTGAAGTGATGGCCACCATACACGTGATAATTAAAGCCCCACTTCACCAGGCCATGACCCATTTATCTGCTCCTCAAAACAAGAAGATGAAGTGGAGGAGTAAATCTGACCGTCACATCTTAATCATGGCCACTGCCTACACCATCTCCCACTGTCCACATTTCAAAAAAGGGAACACAACTAGATCTCTTGTGAGTTGCTCCATATCTGACTATTCTTGTGATAACACTCTCCTTGACGGTGGTTCGTCAATCAATATAATACCCTTCTATAAGGTACAATCTCTTCATCTTGGGCCTCTTAAGAAAACCAGGATGATAGTTCAATTTGCTGATGGATCTATCAAGAGGCCGAAGGGTATTCTAGGAAACGTTGTCATTTTTATTCGGGGCATGAACTTCACTTCTGATTTTGTCATATTGCCCATGGAGACCTCCACCCTATGGAGCACCCTCCCATCATCTTAGGATGGCCTTTCCTCACCTTCATGAGAGTCGTTACTGATTATGGATAAGGAGAAATTCGCTTCCGTTCTGATGTAGGGAGTGATGTGTTGATCACGACAACCATTACTGACCAGAAGCTTGCATCCCATGAGATCCCGCCCGTGTTAGCCAACACCAAGGAATTTGACCTAGATGATAATATCAGAGATTCTTGCTGTATGTTGGATGATACTGAGACCCAAGAATTCCTCTTCAAAGAGGAAGACTCAGAAAGCATTGACCTTAGAGTTCCCCCTTCTGGTATGTAGCGATGCATTGATGACATCCACGGGATTTACACAATAGACACCCTAGAGCAGAAGGCGGACTCTGAGACTAGACATGAAGGACATGATTTGACTACATTCAATGATGAGTCTGTTCCTATTCACCCTGATTTATATGAGACCAATAAGGCCAAATTTGATTTGATTGCTTTTATAAAGGAATTTGGGCCTTTTGATGAAGATTATGATGCAGTAGAGGCTCGTTAGGCTAGAATTGAGCTTTCTTTTTCTAATAATCATTCCGAGCCTTTTTACTTTGATATTTGTGAGACTTCCCAAACAGGACATGACCACGCTGCTTCCACTAATCGATTCGTGCCTACACAATTTGAGACTACTGAGGATACATTCTCGGTCGATCCTGATCAGTTTATGTCTAATGATAACCCCAATGTCAACCTACACCTTGTTAGATCCATTCCTCAATGGTCCCATAAGAAGGTTCGCTTTCGACCTTCTTGACCTTTGTACATCAATTCCTTTTGTATATCCTTTCGTTTCATTCTTTCTTCTCCTTCACCTCTTTTCTATGTGTATATATGCTATACTTAGGATGTGCTTTATCCTACGTATAGGGGGTGAATGATTTGTGTTGTTCATATTCGTCCTGTTCATCACTCTTGTAGTTGCCTATACTTAGGGATACTCTACCCTAAGTATGGGGGGGGGGGGTGATGTTGTTCATATCATCTTTTTTGTTTTTGAGTCTGTACATTCTTTGCATCGGTTTTCCCCTTTTGTACAGTCCTCTATACTTAGGATTACTTGATCCTAAGTATAGGGGGATCACCAACTTCTATTCTTTTCATTTTCACTTTGAGTCATTGTAGCAAAGAGTCTTTTCACCTTTTTATACTTAGCTCGAGTTATGTCTTCGTTTGCCACTCTCTGATCACTACGAGGACATAGTTTGAGCTAAGTATAGGGGGGTGTCGTATATATTGTTTATATGCTTTAGACATAACTCATACTTTTAATATAATTATTTTTGGCGATATGTATAAAAATACATAAAATCTGTGTGTATGTGTTTATAGACTTTGGTCACCTTTAAAAACAAAAAAACAAAAAAAAGAACAAAACAAAAAAAAAACAATAAACAACAAAACAACAAAAAAATCATTGTATATACTTGTATATATTTTACAAAACCTTTTTCCTTTTTGAAAAAAAAACGTGAAAAAAAATACAAAACCAATAATCTATAAAAAGTTGCATAAAGCTCTTTTCGCATGTGCATCGTTTTTCCTTTATTTTCCTAAAACCCATAAAAATTTCAAAATTAGAAAATTGTTTTTAAAAAAATTACTTTCTTTTTTGCATTGTACATATTTCTTGCATTTGCATGTGCATTTTTCAGGACTGTATTTACATTTAAACTAGTTTTGAATAAAATTGAAGAATGGAGCTTAGTTGGGCCTTAATCCACTTAATTTTAGAGGAACCTTCTAAGAAATGGAGTTAAGACTTTTTAGGTCCTAGTGACTTAATTCTTTGCGTCCATAAGATTATGTTCACATGTCATCTTGATTAGTCTATGTAGAACTTTTAACAACACACGCATGATTCTTTTAGGCCGTGGCTTATTTAGACAAGCACTCTACATGGAGCTCTTCATGGAGGAGGTAGTGAGGAGACATAATCTTTTGTCTTAGAGTAGCATATGAGGATAGTACATCTTGGCAGAACCTCTCGTCTTCCTCTAGGGAGGAAAGTGCATCTCAAGCTGGTCTGGTGGCATCGAGGTCTAAAGACAGGATGTTGTGGGGTTGCAATAATGCTTCAAAAGAGGGATAGTCTACTAGTTCAAGAGGAAAAACTCCTTATGTACATGCTGCACCTTGTATATATTTTCAAAAAAAAGAAGAGAAAAAATGCAGAATCTCCAAAAGTGGACAGACCTGATTTAAAAGTAAAATGCCTGCCGGAGTGTATAGACAAGGATAAAAAAATAATAAATAAGAGCTTCAGAGTCAAATTTTTGTAAGCTTGCAACTGAATGACTTGGCTACACTGGTCATGCATTCAAGGATAGGCAACTACACTGGTTACTGTCCATTCTTTTCTCCATCTCCTCTTCTTGAGGTGGTTGTACTTGAACTTAGAAGGGAATATCCCCGCTCCTCGAGGAAAGAGTTGCTAGACCTTGGGGACTAGAGTTACCTTGTTGAGGGAGGTTGTTTCTTTGCTACTTTTGAGATGGGGAGTTATACTTCACTTACACCGTACAAGTAAAGATTCCTAGTCATAAGAATTTGTGTATGTAGACTTGTTCTGACCTTACTATTGAGGAAACCCAAGTAGGAGTCTTGTGGAACATAGAGGCTATTACGTTTTAAATCCATTTCCCATTAAGGTTCTGCCACACTAATAATCCAAAGGTCTGACAGAGCGCCATACAACAATTTTATGAAGATAAGTTTAATACTCAATATTGTCCTAATTTCTTTATTTTTCCTTTCTAGTTCTTTTTTTTTCACTTATTCTTTCAAATAAGTGTTTGTTAAGGGACTTGCAAAGGTAAAGCTTTGGGGGATGATGAATCTGCATTTCATCATCTTTATTCATTTATTTTAGCTTAAAATCCCTTATAAAACACCTGTATAGAATACTAACTCCACATTCTTACAAACTTGCATCTGTGTATAAATATTGTACACTTATTGCCATTTTAACCTAAAATAAATAAATAAAAAAAGGAAAAATAAAGAAAAGAAAAAAATTAAAAATTAAAGAAAAGAAAAAAAGAACACTGTATATATGTAATAGATACAAGCTGATCCGAACCCCAAGAGAAGGTCCAGACTTGTCATGATCGAGCAACAATAAAGTAGGGGGAGATAGGGTCCTTAATTAAAAAATCCAAAAAATGTGCGCTATGTATATTTGTATACTTACACTAGTTTATTTGTACATAAATTAACCTTAAACAAAATAATTTTCAAAACAAAATTTGTAAATAAAGATGTTTTCTAAATAATAAAAATGTTTGCAAAATAAAATCATGTACATAATAAAAGCAACCACACTTGGAAAAAGCCATTATGCGATAATTGCAAGACCAATTTCGGCTCCATATGAACTCAAATTGAACCAAACTCACTTACATTGTATTATAAATTAAATTATCTTTAAAATGGTTGTAATTTCATAATTTTTGGAGTTACGGTTGAGAAGTCATTTTTCTGGAGTGGTTTGTGCAATTTTACTATCTATTTGTACAAATTGTGTTTGTAAATACTTTTACTAATTATTTAAAATAAAAAAATTAAAATAAAAACTCTAAAACTAAAAAAACTAACTAATTTCCTTATTTAACTATGTATATCATGTACCATATGTATATAGTATTTGTATATAGTGGCTATTCTTAAATAACACCATAAAAAGATTAAAAAAATTAATTTTTTATTCAATTTGATTAAGTGACAAAAATACAAAAAAAATAATTTTTGTAAATAATTTTAAAACTAATCCCTTTTTAGCTTTATCTTATTTCAATTTTTTTCTCTTATATCTTATCTTCATTCAAAATTTTTAAAATTAAAACTTCATTCTCTATCTATTAATATGACTATCTCTCCCTCATTTCAACTTGATCAATCTCTAGTGAGAGGAGGCTATTCTATAAGAGCTATCTTATAACAGAAGGGTGCCTAGCCTCTGAGCCGTCCGTTGACAGCAAGTTGGCTTTCGTCAAGGTGATCACGATCAGTTCCGCTCATATGGTGAGATCCATTTTCTCTTATTTTTATCCGAGGTTAATTGTAGTTTTATTTTTTTCACATTACTATTTCGTTGTCATTTTTTCTCTAGATCTTAGAATCCATCACGATTTGATTTGACCTCGATCTCGGTTTTTTCATCTCACATCTCGATCTCTACACATTCACGTTCTATCCCCACGATCTCTCATCTCTGGCAACACAGTGGTCGGAGACTCGGATTCGATTCATCCATTTCGCTAGATCGCCATTCACATATATTTCAAATATTTATTATTTATTTAAATAACAAGAGATGATGCATAGTTCATGAGTCCTCCTCTATTTCAAAAGAAAAAAATTTAAAAATAAAAAAATCATCCATAGTTTTTTCTAACATTTATTTTGCAGGAGAAAATAAAAAATAAAAATAAATAAAAAACGTTTTTTTGTTTCTGTTTACAAAAAAATTAAAAAAATGCAGCAGGCACCACCACTCATCCCCAGACAGCACGCACTGCCCTTCCACTGCCTCTCCATCGCCTCTCCTCATATGACGCCGTTGACAGCCCTCGCGCAAGACCGTCCACCGCCATCACGCCTCCCCTCTTGCCGCCCCTCCCTTCACGCAGACCGCAGGAGCATCCTCCTCCAGCCCACGCCTCCATTTCGTACCGCCCACCGGCTTCCTTCACCGCGTCACCTTCGCGGCACACCCGTGTGAGCTATCGCGCCTCTGCCCTTGCTAAGCCCTTTCGTCGATTGGAAGCTCCTCTCCGCCTTCAAGAATCGCACACCACCAGTGCGCCACCATCCTACAACATGCCTCGCCACCCTCGCGATCGACGACGTCAACCCAAGCACCACCATGCGCGCTCGCCCAACGACTGACACCACCGCCATCAGCCGCGCCTCCTGCTTGGAGATAAAAGGGCAGTGGCGCACCTGTGCCCCTGTGCATTGAAGAACATGAACAAAAGACTCCAAGAATACTAATGGGGATTAAAAAATATTGGAAATATTACATTAAATCCCTCAGTGATTTCCAGAATTACAAGAAGACCCCGTCTGTCCAAGCATGCGCTTTGTACGCGATTCATTGGGTAAATAACAAATATTCCTCCATATTTATATTTATTTACACTTTGATACTTAGTTGTTTGACTACGTGATTATGCACATGTATCTCTGTGAAAATTGCACCCATACACCTTCGTTATTCAAATGTTATTAATTGGTCATAACATTGCAGAAATTACATTTCATTACATGTTGCTGCATTTGATTTTCTTGTCTCAATTGCTTGATCTTTCTTGTCGAAATAATTAGTCTATGTGCTCAATAAATTCTCCAAAATTCAGATTAAGTTTCTACTGTGTTCATGTTCATTGCATGAAATTTTTATTGCATTTTCTTATCATTTAATATAATTAAAAAACAAAAGTAGTGTCATTTTCCCTTCCTGAAATTCGAAATTTCATAAAAATAAATATTGCTCTTAAAATCCCAAAAATTTAGATTAGTTTTATTTTATTGTCTTTTAATTCATGTACAATTTCAGTGCACTAATTCTTTTCATAACCCCAAAAAATTGACAAATGTCAAAAATCTTAGAAAAATCACAGAAAATTCTATTAAAATCCAAAAATCATGATTTCAATTCCTGTTTGTAGATATTTATCTATACTTTAGCATAAAAATAGTTTCCAGGAGTTTTGGATAGTTAAAAAAAATTAAGTTGTAAATTACTCCGAGCTGTGCAATGTTTATCGATTTTGTCGCTGTTGGATTTTTAGAAAAATACAAAAAATCTGAAAATTCTATAAAAATTCTCGAAAACATTTCAAAGCTTTTAAAACCCAAATATTTTCTCTATAATTTTCTGTACATTTATGACTATTTTGAGAAACACAAAAAGAAGTGTGGTGTGCGTATTTCTTCCCTTGTGCATATTTTTTCTTATTTTTGAAAATAAAAAATTGCAGAAATCAAAATCATTAAAATTTGAATATCAGAAAATAAAAAATAGAAATAAAGAAAAGATATAAGAAAAAAAATTCACAAAAAAACAAGATACTTTGCATTTGAGATACCCTTTTTTTAGTTGATTTTCGATTATATGAATAACCTTCGGGAGTTGTAGCCTCCCTGAGTTCGATCTTGTTGCTATACAGGTAAATAAGTAGCAAAAAAATTTCTCTCGATTCATTATTCTCTTGTAATTAAAATTGTAGCTTGAGAAGAAAAAAATGTTTGTTTGTTGCAGGATATTGGGGTCGCAACGACCACTGCGCATTTAATTTTCATATCTCGATTTAAAAACCTGAAGATCTCGTCCCAACAGTATAATGGCCAAAATGTATGACTTCTGATGTTTCAATTGGCTTGTGTCTCATGGCGGCAAATCCAGCCCTCTACCACTTCAACAGAGGTGACCAAAGTGTAAGGTGTAGGTATGCAAGGTAGGTCATTGTAAACAAGAGTCTTGTGTGTGCTTAGAAATATTCTACTTAGGCAGTCAAGACGACGCTGAATCGAATGTCATAATCTCAAAAAATTAAGTCTAATCGACTTGAAGTACCTCAATTCTAGTTCCTATAAGGTTCCTGTGATTAAGTAGATTTAAGGTCCAACCTAGCTCCAATCTTCAAATTTTAGTTAGACTTTTTCAATTATCAAACTCAATCCGAAAAATGCAAATGCTATGAACAATGCAGAAAATATTTTTTCGATGTGATTTTCTAATTTTGAACTTTTTATGTATTTCTGAAAAGGTTTTGCAAACTTTTATACAATTTTTTAAAAGATTTTGTCATTTTTTTGGAATTTTTCAAAACAAAATTTTTGAGAAAAGAAATAGGTAAAATATTTACACAGGAGTGCATTTTATATTTACGAGAGTTAGGTTTTCAAGAATTTATAGTTTTTTGGAGGATTTTTATCATGTACCCACTTCTCAAAAATAATTAGAAAATATTTAAAAAAAATGAAAACTTTATTTTGAAAATTGATTTGAAACATATTTTTTACAAGTATTTTAAGAAATTTGAAAATCATTTCGCAAAGATTTTTTGAATATTATATATAGATTTTTCAAACTATTTTTGCAATCATTTTTCAAAATCATTTGCAAATAGATTTTCAAAATATTTATTTAAAATAAATAAAAAAATTTTGCAAACAAAACATTTTTACAAGCATTTTATGAGGAGTTTTCAAAAGATTTTTCAAAAGGTTTTGCAATCTATTTTCAAAAATTGAAAAAATATTTTTAGCCTGATTTATTTATCAGTATATACAATGATTTGGATTAGTATGTCTATTATTTTTATTAATTAGCCATATTATTAAAAATATGAATGTTTGAGTTATGACTAAAGTATATGCAAAATATATATGACCTCCTTATACTTAGTTTCATTTATGTCCTCATAGATCAGAGAGAAAAAAGAAAACTTAACTCGTAGCGAGTATTGAAGAGTCTATACTACAACGACTGAATAAAAAAATGAAGAATGAAGGAATGAATGAACGAAAAGTTGACTGTCCTCCTATACTTATGATGAAATAATCCTAACTATAGCAGGTTGTATCTACATGCATGGAAGGTCGATGGTGGGAATAAACATATCACAACTCAGCGTGTCTCCTCCAATACTTAGGGTGATATATCCCTAAGTATAAATTAGCAAGGGAGAAAGTGGATGGGATCAATAAAAGAATCAAATAAAAGAGAAATACACGAGTAGAGAATAGATGCATCACTACACTTATACTTAATGTAAAAAAGCCCTTAGTATATACAACAATAAGAGTTATGAAACAAATCGAAGAATGAACAACTCGGGGAATACACCCCCTATACTTAGGACAAAGTACGTCCTAAGTAGAGTTGTGAAGAAAGGTGACACCTTTTGGAAGAAAAAGAAAATGAAAATGAAAAGAAGAAAAGATCACTCAACTCATCCACCTCGACTATACTGAGGACAAAGTACATCCTATGCATGGCAAAACACACTGAATGAGGAGAATGAGAAAAAATGGTTGATAGAAAGAAATAAAACAAAGCGTATATACAAAGGGTTGGATATATAAAGATCAAGAAGGTAGAAAGCGTACCTTCAAGAGTGATCACTGAGTCATGGATCTCACAAGGTGCAGGTTGATATCGGGGTCATTAGTAGGCATAAACCGATAAGAATCGACCTAATAAAGATCCTCAGTGGTATCAAAGCAGAAAGGCATGAACTGATCAGTGGAAATAGTGTGGTCATACTCAGCTAGCGAAGTCTCCTCTAGATCACAATCAAAAGGTCTGAATGCCTTGATGAAATAAGTAAGGTCTGTATCAGCCTCTACAGTCTCTACTAAGTCTTCCCTCTGCTCTAAATTGTCTACAGTGTAAATACCGCGGATGTCATCAATGCATCGCCACTCACCAGAAGGGGGAACTCTAAGTTCTATGCTTTCCAAGTCTTCCTCCCAAAGAGGAATCCTCATGTCTCAGTATCATCGATCAAAAAGCAAAACACTCTGATATCATCATCAAGGTCATAGTCCTCTGGATCGGCTAACACAGGTACACTCTCATGGGATGTGTGTCTCTGATCAGTAGTGGGTGTAGTAATAAACAAATCGCTCCTGACATCAAGACGGAAGCAAACATCCATAATCAGTAACGACTCTCGCAGAAGCAAGGAAAGGTCGTCCCATGATGATTGGAGGGTGGTCCACTGGGGTGAAGGTCTCCATGGGAAATATGACGAAGTTAGCAGTGAAGCTCATGCCCTAAATTTGAATGACAATGTTCTCTAGAAAACCCTCCAACAAAAAATTGACATATCATCCAGTCTCTATGGGAGGCCCTAAGTGAAGAGACTGTACCAGTGAGAAGGGTATTATATTAATTGAAGCAACTCCATCAAGGAGAGTGTGATCACGAGAATGGTTAGAAATGGTGCATTTCATAAGAGGTGTAACAATGTTCCCTTTCCTAGTGTGTGGACGGTGAGTGATGGCGTAGGCAGTGGTCATCGTCAAAATGTGTCGCTCATATCTACTCATGTGCTTTCTCTTCTTGGCTTTAGGATCAAATAATTGAATCATTGCCTAGCGGAGTGGGGCCTCAATGATCTCATGAATAGCTGCCACCACTTCAGGTTCCGTCAACTTTTTTTAAGATTTTGGATGCCCTCCATACAAGGGAGAAGATCAGAATTATCATCTACACAAGGATGACTAAGAGTAGTTTGAATGGTGTCATCCATGGGGTCAATGGTGCGAATTGTGGTGTGTGAGTGTTTGGTCAAAGGGTTTGGCATGTGTGCCCTCTTCTCTCAAGATGACTCGAATGTGTATCTCCTGGAGTCTATTTCTGTTTTTAGGTTTTTCATTTTTTATATTTTGTTTGATTACAAGCTCTCATAGGTATCCTCAAACGAATACATATCAACAGACGGTGAAGCTGCATTGTGGTTCTTATTTATGCTAGTGAGGTCATCAATCCTTTGCTTCATATGATCCATCATCTGGGTTAAGTGCTCAAGAGTGGACTCCACGAGTGGTGACTACAATAGCTCCGTCTCGGGTCGGTGAGATGGATGAAAATGTGAGTATGGTGGTGGTGAAAGTCTGACGCCTGATACTGTGGATGAGGCGGATAAAAAGAAAAATCAGTAGCACAGTCCTCTTGGAAAAGTGGAGGTGGACCAATTGGATAGTACGAGGGATCTGCAAAATATGAAAAAAATAATCACTCCAATCAACCATCTCCAAATCAAAAGAAAGGGATCGAGAGATCACGATAGTCAAGTCAAGATATGCAAGAAAAACGCACAAATGCATAGAGAAGATCAAGTATTACACACAAACAATCACAAACAAATATACAAGAAGTTGTCAATCATTTTATCTTTTCAATTTTAGACACAAACAAACATAGTGACGACCATGCAAGTTATGCAGTTTTATCTTCTTATTTTTAGAGTTAGGTGAACTTTTCAAGAAGTTGTACAAGCATGTAGGTTGGCTGGGATTGGGTTACTAGTCCTTGGTGAGTACATGGCAAATAAAATGAGAATACCGTGAGGGGTTTACTATCCCCGAGATAAGATTTTTTCTTTTTGTTTTTAGGGTCAACTAATCTTAGCAATCCCAATTTTATTGGTTATCACTTTTTTTTTGTATTTTTAATAGAAATGCACAAACCCAACGAGGAGTCAATTCCGTTAGAATTCTAGGTGGAAAAATCAAAGGGATAGAGTCAAAAAAGCAATGCGAGGTGAAATTAATGATGAATGCAAAGTGGAAATGCTCATGTTACCTCCAGCTCTCTTCATGCAATAATGTTAAGCAAAATTGAAACCTGCACTATATGCAATGCATCGATAAAATCACCCTAGACAGAATATGTTATTATCGTGAAGCACCAGATGTTAACTATCTAGATATGAGACCTAGGGTTCAATCTGGAAAGCTCATCAGTGCCCGCCACAATAGGTCCTACAAGTGTTGTATAGAGCTTCTCTCGGTGCATGGTCTCAAGTCTAAATAATCAACAATTAGATTTGACTAAGTCCAAGAAACAATCTATAGGTACATGCAAATATAATTAGGGCTTTTGACCTTAATCTCTTGAACAAGACAATCCTAGAACTAGGGACCAATCACACAAAACAAATAAAATCATGAAACAAATAAAAAGAAAAGAGAGAAAACATGATAAAAAAACGACGAGGACCTCGAGTGAACAATCACTTTGGCAGTGGAACTCGTGAAGTGGCAGTGTCCTAGAGAGTCCAAATTATTACAAGTAATTTATCTTTATCTCTCACTTGAAATACAAAATAAAATAAAAAAATAAAAATTAAAAGGGCTTTGTCTTTAAAATTTCCTCAAGCTCTCTCCTGCTTCTCTCTCCTGTCGGCTAGGTCAGAAAGCAGACTCCTCGTCTTAAGGGGTGCATCAAATCTCCTAAGAAATCTTCCCTCAATCTGCGATCCTCACAACAAGATCAAAGAAGAAGAGTGATTAGATAGATTAACAAATAATATCATATAAAAATGAAAATAAATAAAAGACAAATATACAAGAAAGAAGAGAAAGGATGAAAGTGTAATCTATACGACGTTGCTCCCTGTCAACGGTCCATTTGAAAAGAGGGAACTCAAGAGGGTTGTGTCAATCCACAAGGCATATCAACAGTAGCTGAGTTTACCACTCAAGAAAATAAATGTATGGAGTTAAATTTTATTTTATTAACTCTACAAAATGTGAGTATAGTGTACCTATGTAGAGTGTCGAACAAAGGGACCAAACATGATAGATCGAGAAATTGAATCCAAAACTTTGTCCTTTCTCTTGTCTTTTATTGTCTTTTTTTGTGTGGGCTTTTAATTTTATATATTTTATGGATTTTAATTTCTATATTTTTTAAATTATTTTTAATTATTTTTTATTTTTTTATCTCTTTTATATTTTCTGATTTTATAATTTTTTTCTTTTAAATATAAAATAAAGAATATATATATATATAACTATATAAACACTACAAAGTAATATATTTATAAATACAAATAAAATTAACAAAAATAAAAAATATATTTTTGGTTTTTATATATTTTACTAATATTTTTTTATTTTTGTGGAATTTTTGCTAATTTTTATATACTTTTTAAGTAAAAAATATCCCAAAATAGGAATTAAATAAATAAGCTGAAATTTTGGAATTTAAAAAAAATCAAGACAAAATTTTCCAATTTTATTTTAAGCTAATATATATAATATAAAAGACTATTTTTACTGGAATGACTATTTCTGGCTTTTTTGATGTTTTTTTCTATTTTTACTAGATTTTGGAGATTTTTAATTTTTAATGCTTTTCTTTTTCTATTTTCAGGGATTTTTGGTTTGGAGTTACAAAATATAAAATAAACAATTTAATTTTGGAATTTTTTTGTAAAGGTTTTATATTTTTGTGGTAATTTTTAATTCAAACAGGGACAAAATGTGCTCTTTTTTATTTTTAGAAAATGGTTAAAATGGATAAAATGCGAAAACAAAAATGTGGGGTGAATATGTTGCTAGCAGTCACTTAACCATAATTTATCATAATTTTTGGAGTATGTATGATATTTTTAATAAATAAAATACAAGCACAAAAATTAATGAGCTAACAAGGGCATATTTGGAACGAAAAGTAAGTGTGAGGTTGTTTCTTCAAAGTACCCAAACTATTTACACTAATATTAAAATTTCAAATACTAATTTGAAATACAAAAAGCCGTGAGAGTTGAAATGCAAAATTGCCACCTCATATGGGCCTGCATGTAAGATGACGTGGCTAGGACCAAAATGCAATTACAATAAAACTCAGGGTTCCTTGTACAATTTTTACAAAAATATTATAATTGTGATGAATGTTTAAGTACTAAGAAATAAAATACATAAATAGGGGGGTTTTTATCAATATAGGTGGATCCTCGAGGGTCTATATACAACACTTGTATATGAAGTCTACATTAGACTTTTATTGCTAACATCCATCTTTCCATGTCATTTTTCGGGAGCTTCATCACTTGAAGTCCGATCATTTTCAGACTTAACTGACACATAGAATACATCCTCAAACTTAATTGAAGAAGTATTAGTGTTTCATCTTCAATTATTCTTTTAGTTTCTGATTTCAGGATCCTCATTATCTTTTAAAGATTAAATGAGTTCCTCTACTTCATTTTCATCTTGATTCTCAAGAGAGTCATCACATTCTCAGGGATAAGATCTTTTAAGAATCTCAAGGTCATAAAGTAGGTATCCAATACCATCCTTTATTTTCCTAATGAAGTAGCACTCTCCAGTGCCAGATTCCAGATTACTTGCATGGAACCTTATTAAGGATATATATTGTAGTCTCTACTACATATATACCTTGGAAACTAATAGATAATTATGCTAATATTCATCATTTATCATATCATGTTACACATGATCCAATTGTATCTCCCTATAACTCTTATTGAGTTTAGGTTTATTAGGACGAGTGAGATAGAAATGATATTCATATCTTTATAAGGTATTCTATGAATTCATCTAATAGGTACTGACTACCTAGATTAGATCAAATTCATTTAATCTTCCTTCAAACTTTGTTTCTAAACCAAAATTGTGAAATCTATGAACATTTCAAAGGTTTCTAAGTGAAGAGAAGAATTCTCATATCACAAATATTTATCAATAGATATCACATATCCACAATGTTTATTCTCATATGGATGATTCACATACATCAATATGTATGAGATCTTAAATACTTTGACATCTTACACCATTCCAAGGAAGGGTGTATTGTACATTTTTACTTTTGAATACAATATTCACAAGTATGTAAGATTTGAACCTTTAGACAATCCAAAGTTTCATCTCCTACTAGTCTATTGATCGCATCAATAGATAAATGTCCAAGGCTTGATGCCAGATCATTGTCAAATGATCTTCATTCTCCTATTGATCTTTTAAGGTTTAATTTCAGTATTAGAAATGTTAATGAACCATTCATTAATTTTCTACTTTAGTAGAGCCCACTAGATTTTAAATTACTATATGAAATATCTCCATCATAGCTCTTTATGATATGTCTATTCAAGAATTCATGGTTATTCCAACATTTAGAAATGAACAATGAGTGTATTCTAATATCTAGGTCATAGAGACATTCTCAAAGACTGAGGGCTCTCCCACTTAAATTAAGAAGTCTATTTATCCTATATAGGTTGTTTCAATAATTGCATTAACATCCATGTGGATGACTATTGAACCTTAAGATCAAATTTTCTAGTCTTCTTAAAACATAAGCAACCAATTGCAAGGGTCTTTAGAAGATTGAGATACAATTATTAGACTTTGATCTTATCAAATAAGAAAGCCAATTTCAATGATTGTATGTAGATGTAGATTATTCCAATGAACCATTTGGATCCTTCTGTAAGGATCCTAGATAGACAAGATAGTCACACTATCAGTACATCGGCTTATTGCAGTACTGGCATTCATCCAACTACTTGGATGTCATATGGAAGTCACAAAAGTACGGTCATCTCTTTGACTTTCCTTCTTACTTGGGTCCAACCCATGCTTCCACTGTGCTCCCTTTATCTATAAACAACCATTGCTTTAGATGAAGGATCTCTTATGCTGAATTCAAAAGATTTCAATATAAGAGCATTTGTACATGCTTCATTCAATTCATACAATATGAATATTCTGAAGATTCATGAATGACCAGAGTATAGATAGTAGAATGATGACACTCATCGTATCTACATCCATCTAAACTCTTAAAAAAATTGGTTCATGTAGGTACTCAAACAATTTTGAATACATCATCTCTTATAGAGCTACCATTATGCATGATGCAAAGAACCATGTCATTCATGATTAAATATCGAGAGCACATATGTATGCAAGAACATCTTCTTAGAATTTTATAAGGATTATTTGACAATTACGATCATCATCGACATGTCACTTCCAAAGTACATTCGATGAGAGATCAAGACTATAGAGACATACAAACCCTAGGGTTGTAGCCCCATTGTCTATTTAATTGTCACTCCTCATTATTATTAGGAAACTTGCACATCGCAACCACATACAATATGCGTCCAACTGCAAGTACAATATCTTAATCATGGATCCAATCCATGATATTTTACTGGTTATTATTGAGTGTAATATTGAGTGGGTTTAATGAAGAATTATCTGAAATAAGAAATTTGCATAAATGTAAATATTTTATATACATATTTTACTTCGATTTAGGAATTTTATATCAAAGTTGTCTTGCCTTGTCAACATTGAAAGTTCATTCCCTTAGTCACTTTGAATGTATAAGATATACTTACCAATATTATATCTCAAGCAAGATCTGGGATCTCCTTCCTTATCTTTGTCACATCCCAATAATATGAGAACCTATAACTCGGATAAAAAGAAGCGGGAACACATTCCTCCTTGCATCTCCCAATTCGGTCTTTAACACCCAGGCCCACCACCCCTAAGGTGATGTTGACCCGTCATTAATTCAACCAACCGTCAACAGGAATACAACTCGCTATGCGCAATCCAATATTGCCCCAATAATATGAAGACCCGATATTGGGGCCACTACACATACGTCCTTACTCTTTCGAGAAGCGACGAGCCCGATCCAAATGGATCATATGTAGGAGATGTCACTTCGAACAAGCGTCTCCTACATACAATATCTGGCGACGGAACCCTTCGTCTTGACGGGAGACCATGGATGTCACTTATGTGATCCTCCACCTCATATTCAAATTTTAATTAGTTATTATGAATTATATTCATATAATTAATTCTTCCAAGGGAATAACACATCTATATCCACCTCATGACTAGACACCATATCCACCTCAGGAATGGATAATGCCAAATAGATCAATGTGTACTTGAGATGATCATCGGTTCTTCAACCAAAATTATACCATATAGTAATAATCAAAACATTTTTTATTATAAGGAAATTTGCTAGACAAATTCCCGATCCTATTCAAGCAAGTTATTTGTTGATTGGGTTTCCAATTATGATTTAGATCAAATGTAATCAATTTATTGGTTGAGGCCAAGTCAATTAAGGAAATAATCATAATCAAATAGTTCTCAAATATTTTCCTTAATTATTTCAAGAAATTAACAATTAATTTCACTAATTGACAATCACATAGTTCTTGATTAGAAATGTAATTTCAGAGGTGACCCCTACTTACTAAAATTAACATATCTCAATCAATTTAAATAAAAATTAGACAAAATTAATTTTCAAAGATTACTAATTTTATTTAGGACAGAACCTAAGTGATATTTCACACATTTCGAGGTGGATCAAAACAGTAATTAACTCACTAATCATGTTAAGAATCGTAGTTCTCGCAACAGTGAATACATGTTCATTAAAACAACCATATCTCCACCAGACGGATTCCAAATTACGTAAACTAAGATCATATGATTTCCTTATTTAATGGGGAACAAAATTCAAGTTATAATTTGTGTTTAAACATTTTAAACATGGCCGAATTTATTCACTAAACAGATGTGCGAAAATCAAATGCGACAAAAATTTTCGCAACCTTAACGAACACAAGTCGTCGTAGGTTTATGGATCGTATCCAAAACCTTCAACCTGGCTCTGATACCACTTGAAGGATATTGGATAATCCTCAAGCGCATCACGGAAGCGTGAGCGTCGTATTGAATACGACGTAGAACGACTAGTCGCACTAGTTGTTCTAAGCAGCGGGATTAAAAAAAATTTCATGCGATGAAACCACATGATCCAAGAATGATTCTCGGATCGTTTCATCTAGAACCACATCAAGTATAAAGGAATACCTCTTGAAGTATGGTTTATCGAGTCTCTACGAAAAGATACCTCTTGTCTCAAGTCCGATCGTTGGAGAAGACGCTTGCGAGCGCGGGGATGAGTCGTGTGATCCTCGCAATCCTGCAAGTTGATCCAAGCATGGTAAACTCCTGATTTTGTCGTACGAGATCGAACACCTTCTTAGCGAGCATAGCACTCCAAAGAAGATGGAGAACTGAAGAACGTCGAAGCGGCAACGCGATGGCGAAGCGACAACGACTTTCTCCTCTAGGGTTTAGTGGACGGCCACCAGTGGAGAGGAGAGAGAGGTTGACGTGTAGAAGAAGAGAGAGAGAGAGATGTGCTTCAAAAGCATAACCTTAGAGAGCATGGTATGCCTCTCTATTTATAGGGTTTTGGGATCCATGGATCTCAATCCATGGGTCACATAAAATCAATGGGTGAGATTGATATATGTTTAATCCAATGGTTAAGATTATTGTTGGTAAAAGCCAACAACTAATAACTTAATTTAGATCAAATATATTTGATAAATAAAAAACAATTTAATCCTAAATTAAATCAATCAAATAAAGGAGATAATCAACATGGAGATTGCATCTCCCATGGAATATGGTGGACGGCCACCAATTCCATATTGGACTTGGTAGCCGTCTACTTGTTTCCAATTGGGGAGCAATCTCATGAAATCTCATGAGATTTCAAATCTCCATGGAAATTTCAATTATTTAATCCAACAACTTTTGTTGTGATTTATTCTTCAAAAATAATTCATAATTAATTTTGAGAATATTGCAATTTTACCATTGGAAATTTTTGAATCACATTCACAACCTAAAATAAAATATAATTTACATTTTCAATTAATTACACAATGTTTATCCAATACACATAAATAATTAATTAACAAATATAAATTATAATTAGCTATCTCTAATACATTATAAATCAGATTTATAATATATTATGAATAATTGGATACTGCTATCTATATTATTCTTATCCACAATAATTAAATCACATTTAATTATATTGGATAATTTCTACATACATCAAGATAATTAAATCACATTTAATTATCATTTTCTTAATGCTCAGATATAATTCAACTATGGAATTATACTTGATCCCTCTCAAGAATAATGAGATTTCTCCGCAGATACTTCGAGATAAGGACAAGGCAATTGTTTTGTTCCACGTATAGTGAGTTGGATATTGAGATCACATTTCAAATCTTGATCTCGTGGACCTCTCATATATGCTTGATTAAATCAAGGCCATAAACCTAGTCTTCTCATTGCATCTGAATCTCATTCAGATAAATGTCTAATACATGGACTAAGAAACTTCTCTATTGAGAGGAGTCACCAAAAACCAAACCTGTTTCATCACTCCCTTGGAATGGAAGTGTCATGGTTATACAATCATTTATGATCACATCACCCTCAGGTATTCCCAACACCCGTACGTCTTGCATACTGCAAGACCTATGATCATCCTGAAGATATAGATCACTTTACACTGTCATCTTCAGGGTTCGATCACTAAGTTTCTCAATCTTGGTCATTGGGAATTGGTATAGATCATATGCTTTCCCAAAGTATATATCTCACCGTCAAATTCATGTCATGCTTCCAAAGCATGACAAACATTCATGGAATCTGATCAGTCCCAATACCTCATGAGTGAGCTCATGTCTCCCAGTTCACTTGTGAACCTGCATGATCCCTTTGAGAGATCGTATTACTCATATGTCCTTACATGCACACCAGCTCGCTGGTGTATAGACCTTGGTTAGCTCATCAACCAATTAGTCTGCCAAATGTACATACTCAGATGTATAGCAACACATCTGTCTCTGGTCAGAGGATGTGTGCCTATGTTGTGACACTATTCAATATAGGTCTTTGTTTATCTCGATCTCGTTAAGTCAATCCTGTGACTCAACTAATCTGACACCTCTGAATCACTATTCCCATGCAGAGGACCTGCGTCAAGAGGTCGGTCAGATTTCAGCCATATGAGAAAGGATTGCCATCTCCTACTTAGGCTGGAGATCATCACTTAATCATTTGATGGTGCTTGATGAGTCCTCTATCTTACTCCTTAGATATTCATCCAAGCACCAGCCTCTATGATTCAATAACTAAATCAACAGTTGTATGATCATCAAGATGGCCATGGTACAAAACCCTAATTGTACTAAGGGACCTATTATGCAAATTGGTTATTCTTCATTTCAGATCAGGGAATGATATTCGCAATAACATTTATTGCATAATGGCTCGTCGTGGGCTCGCATGTCCAACAGATGGATCAAAGGCAAATATTAGGAGAATGAGATGTATAAAAAAAGATGGAAAAAATGGAGGTTCGAATGGACGTGGAGTGGAATGGGAGGTTAAATTAGTGGTGGAGTTGAATGGGAAGTTAGATGTATAATGGAGTTTAATGGAGGTTGACGAAAGAAGAGAAGTTCTTGTAGAGAATGTGAATTAAATAAAATAAAAGTAGGCTACTAAAAATGGAGAATAAAATAAAGAGAGAAAAAATGGAGAAATTACAAAAGTTCAACAAAACAATATGTACATGGAATATTTTTATTTTCTAGTTTTATTTTTTTTGTATTTTTAATAAAAGATATTTACTAAGTAAAAATAAAATAAAATACTAGAAATAAAACAAAACACAAAAATGATTTTTTCGATTTTTAATAATTAAGAAAAGTAAAATAAAAAAATGGAAAAAAATAAAAAATATGTACAATATATAAAATGTACACACAGGTCCCAAAACCCAAATTTTGCAAACGAGCTCCGATTTTAATGAAACCACTTTCATTGGATAGATAATTTCCTAACCTAAACTTTTTTAAAGTGAGTTTGGTGAACTTGGAGTTCATACGGAGCGGGAATTTGGTCGGGAAGTTGGACATTACAGCTTTTTCTCTTTGGGATCTATTAGTATTTATTTGAGGTGGAATTTATTTTGTATTTTATATATTTTTATGTATAATTTTAAGAACAAGTCAGAGAAAGAAATAGGCAAAAAGGAGTTGAAATGAAATTACTAAAAATACATCAATTTTGGGCTATTTATAGGTGAAAAACTCCTTTATTTTACGGCTTTTTATTGTTAATTTATTTTGTACAGTATAATATACAATTATTAGTGTATTTTTCTTACAAGAGTGATTTTATTAATTTATGGATTTTATGAACACTTATTTGAGACTTTACACAAGGATTTTGCTAAGATCGATGTATTGAGATGATGAATCACGGATTCATCACCCCCTTTACTTAAACTTGTCTAGTCCTCGAGGAAATAAAGAATGAATAAGTTGGATTAACCCCGGACTTTGCATGTGAATACATGACTTGATACGTTCAAAAACTCTCGGTTTTAGATATCCTAAATTTCTAAATTGAACCAAGCTCTAGTCAAAAGGTATCCAACTTCCCTAATCATGAGACTCACTCCGTACACATATATAATTGGGATATGACATTAAGTGTGGACTGCAGTTACAAGAGTAGAGTCGCAACATCACCCAAGGTTCCAGTTCAAGAGACGCTCCTAAGAACCTGATCCTAAACACTAAGGAATAAATCATTTCTTGCATCCAATCCACCGTTTCATTAGTTGTCAGACTTAAAAGTGTATATGGAAGGCCAGTTGATGGAGGGCATAAGATTGTGTCATTTCTTCTCTCCCTCTAATTGGAACAAGGATCCTCTCGAGTGCCTTATTAACTCAACACATGAATTTTTTTGGATTGCTGATTAATGTGTCCTTCAAAAGAAGTTGGAGTCGTATGCACTTTTTTTCCTGGGAGTACACCGTGGTGTACCTTTTTCGAGTGTCTAATATACCTTATACACCCAGACTTGTAGCATTTACGATGCAGAGCCCTTTTTTGGTGCTTGCCTAACTCTTAGTCCTAATAGTGATTGTCCAAGTGGACACTTTAAAATGGTTAGGAGCGCTCGCCTTTGGTGGAAGCTCATTGATATTTGACTTTGTAGGGTGAGAGCATTTTTTTCAACATTTATTTTTTTTCTTTGCTTTTGTCTAGCTCTACTACTTTTACGAGGAGTTGGCACACACTGATCAATAAGTTTTTTTTAGATTTTGTCACACTCTGGCACATCGGTAAATGTCATGAGATAATACAAGAACTATTTTCTCATACAGACTAAAGGTTATGACAATCAAGTTTCACGAAGACTTCATTGATTTTATCCGATCCCCGAGCATCATTAAATCAAGTCCAAACTCAAATCCCTCATCCCTGTTCCTCAAGTGAAATTTCAACTCATCTCATCATAACTGCAGTCATGTATGTGAGGTGTTGATCACATACTTAAGGTAGAGACTAAGCGTGTAATATAGCACACAGACCTTTCAAACTAGGGAAATGTGAATAATTAAGTGAAAGACCCAAATGACTAAGGTTGGTTAACTCCAAATCTCAAGACGTCATGAACCAAGTGTTCTTTAACTTCACTAGTCTTGTGTGAATGTGTAAGCGTCAGGGATTAAACCAACTTATTAGTTAGTTTTGTTTGTGATTTTTTATTTTTATGTTTGTTTGTTTTTGAAAAAAGGTTTTTGCATTTTTTCTCAAAAGTTTATTTTAAAAAATACACACATTTTATTTATTTTTTGAAAGGTGATAAAGAAAGAAAAGAGAGATTTTTTAAAAAATTATTTGAAAAGGGATTTTTTTAAATATATAATATATTATTTTTAATAGATTTTTTAGAAAATTTTACCCACCCCGTAATTATTGTAGAATATATACAAAAAATACATGAAAATACGAGCTATGGGTAAAGTTATATGCAATATATACGCGCCCGCTATACTTAGCATGTGTTATGTCCTCATAGCACAAGAAGCGGGGAAAATACATAGATCGTGCTAAGCGTAGGAGATCTAAAATAACCAAAAAGTATAGAAGTCGATCCACCCCCTATACTTAGGCTCTAGTCAGCCTAAGTGTAGAAGAACAACAAAATGGGGTGATCAAGGTCAAGAGGAGAAATGGATGAGTATATACACATGGCGGGCATCGTCGCCCCCATACATAGGCTCTTGTCAGCCTACGTGTAGGACATGAGTAAGTATGAGAACCGATGTGATCTAGAGAATATAAAGAGAAGGGAGAATGTACAATTGAATGGGGGATGTACAATTGAATGAATCTTCTGAGCTACTGAATCTTGATGTTGCATATTCATGAAGAGTAATATGGTGTATCTGCTCTATGCTCGCTCTGCATGAAGTTGATAACATCGACTTGGACCAACTACTCTTTAGAATCTATGAAATATTTCAACAGTTGTCCATTCACCACATGGGATTGTGCACCATCTATGTGAAGGATAAGGTTTAATCCTCAAGCGCATCACGGAAGCGTGAGCGTCGTATCGAATACGACGAAGAGCGACTAGTCGGACTAGTTGCTCGATGCAGCAGAATTTAAAAAAAAATTTATACGACGAAACCACATGATCCAAGAACACTTCTCGAATCGTTTCGTCTAAACCGCAAACAAGTAATGGGATTACCTCTTGAAGCGTGGCTGCGATCGAGTCTCTAAACGAAGAGACCTCCTGTCTCAAGTCCGATCCGACGGAGGAGACGCTTGCGAGCGCGGGGATGAACCGCGTGCTTCTCGCAATCCATGTTGATGATCCAAGCGGCGGATCTCCTGATCTCGACACACGAGATCCGACGTCTTCTTCACGAGCGAGGCGCACCGAAGGAGACAGAGATCCACGAGCAGACGAACGGGCAGCATAACGACGATGCTACGGCGATGGAGAACTTCTCCATGGCATCCATGGTGGACGGCCATGAGAGGAAGAGAGAGGGCTGACCTCTAGAGAGAAAGAGAGAGAGAGAGATGTGCTACTACAGCACATGTTGTGTGTAAAATAGAGAGCATGGTATGCCTCTCTATTTATAGGGTTTTGGGATCCATGGATCTCAATCCATGTGACATATAAAATCAATGGATGAGATTGATTTATGTCAATCCAATGGTCAAGATTGTTGTTGGTAAAAGCCAACAACTTGTGATTTAAATTTGATGAAATATATCAAATATATATTAATACCAAATTAAATCAATCAAATAAGGAGAGAGAGAGAATAAAGGAGATCAACCTTCCCCTTTGGAGGGAGGGCAATCTCATGGATTCCCATGAGATGGCACATCTCCTTGATTTTCTCTCTACTTATTTTCCAACAACTATTTGTTGGAATTTTTATTCACCAAAATAAATCTCAATTAATTTTGGGAATATTGCAATCTTGACATTGGAATATTGTGAATCATATTCACAACCCAAAACAAAATGTAATTTACATTTTCAATTAATTAGACAATGTGTATCCAATACACATCAATAATTAATCTACTAATATAAATTATATTTAACTCTCTCTAATACATTATAAATCACATTTATAATATATTATGAATAATTGGATATTGCTATCCACATTATTCTTATCCATAATAATTAAATCACATTTAATTATATTGGATAACTTATTCTCTTGTGCTCAAATAATATGAATCACATTCACATTATTTACATCTTTGATAATCAAATCACATTTAATTATCTAAGATAACTCTCCTTATAATATGAATCAAATTCATATTATTCATGATAACTAAATCACATTTAATTATCCACTTTCTCAATGCTCGGATACATATATCAACAATAGAATTATCCATGAACTCTTTCAAGGATAATGCGCTTTCTCTGCGAATACTTGGAGATAAGGACAGGGCGATTGTACTGTTCCACGTATAGTGACATGGATATTTAGATCACATCTCAAATCCAGATCTCGGGCCTCCCATAGATGCTTAATTAAATCAAGACCGTAAATCTAATCTTCTCATTGAATCTGAATCACATTCAGATCAATGTCCAACATTTGGACTAAGATGAGATTACTTCTCTACTGAGAGGAGTCACTAAAATCCAGACCCGTTTCATTACTCCCTAGGAATGGAAAGCGTCATGGTTATACAATCGTTTATGATCACATCACCCTCAGGTATTCCTAATACCTGTACATCCTGCATACTGGAAGACTCTGAGTAAACCCGAAGTATTAGATCAACTTTACACTGTCTACTTCAGGGTTTTATCAGTAAGTTTCTCATTCGATCATTGGGAGTCGGTATCGATCATATACTCTCCAAAAGCATATATCATACCTAGGTCTTGATCATATACTTTCCAAAAGTATATATCAAACCTACAAATTCAGTCAAGCTTCCAAAGCAAGACGACCATGCGCATGGAATTTGATTCTTCCCAATATATCATGAGTGAGCTCATGTCTTCCGGATCAGTAACTGAACCTGTATGATCCCTTTGAGAGATCGTATTACTCATATGCCCTTATATGCACACCAGCGCGCCGGTGTATAGACCTTGATTAGGTCATCAACCTATTGGTCTGCCACAAGTACATACTCAGACATGTAGTAACACATCTGTCTCCGGTCAGAGGATGCGTGCCAATATCATGACAGCATACGATATAGGACTTTGGTTATCTCGATCTCGTTAGGTCAACTCTTTGACTTAACTAATCTGACATCTCCGAATCTCTATTCCTATGCAGAGGACCTGCATCAAGAAGTCGGTTAGATATCAGCCTAACTGAGAAAGGATTGCCATCTCCTACTCAGGCTGGAGATCATCTCTTAATAATCATTTGACGGTGCTTGATGAGTCCTCAATCTAACTCATTAGATATTCATCTAAGCACCAGCCTCTATGATTCAATAATTGAATCAACAGCTTTATGATCATTAAGATGGCCGTGGTACATAACCCTAATTGCACTAAGGGACCTATTATGCAAACTATGTACTCTTTATTTCAGATTAAGGAGTGAATTGCAATAACATTTATTGCATAATGGCTCGCCGTGGGCTCGCATGTCCAACAATCTCCCACTAGCCCAAAGAGCCATTAATGGGCTAATCATTTAAACCCACACTCATGTGACAATCATAGGCTATTTAGAAAATAGCTGGGTAAGCTGATCAGTCACTCTGTTCCCAAGAGACTACGCCAAGTCCTTTTACGGTACTTGCATATCTCCTAGTAACAGTGCTCGCATCCAATGCGAATGTTGCATCTCATGCAACCGATACTCAATTTTGTTGGTTATAGTGTCCTTGACACTACATCTTATTAATTATCATAACCAGTATTTCCATAGTCCTTATTAGAATACCTTCATTCCTGGAGATCTCTGTCTCAAAAGGTATCTACATTTAAGACCCTTATAGATCACTATCTACAAGGTCTTAAACTTTTGAAGATAAGACTTTGAGATCACTATCTCCAAGTTTTATCATCTTTGATGATATTATTATTACTGAAATCAAGTGTTTTGTCTCCATAGTAGGATTAGTAATAGTTTACTACTCCCACTGCATGGTAGACATCTGGTTCTTGTACACATCTAGCATACATTCAGCTTCTCATAACTGATGCACAAGTGCAAGCAGTTCTAGCATTCACTTCCTCAACTCTTTGAGGTGATATCCCTCTAGACAGGTCACTACCACATCTTCAGGGAAGGAAGCTTTTCTTGGAATGGAATAAGTCCAAGGTGTACTACTAATGCGACAGTCCCAATACCCTCTTCTCTTTGCTTCTGAACGACTTCAGAATTAAGATCTAAGAGGAATCCTTGAAATCGTATCTCAAGGTATGGAACAACCAAATTATAAAACACTTATCATTTATTCTTATATGATTAGAATAATATCTACATTAAGCACGATGAACACAATGGCACTCCCACTAAGCTTCACATGGTTCATCAAGATTTTATCTGAAATCATAACATTTATAATTTCATTAAATCTTATGTTCCAACTACAAGAAACTTATTTGAGTCCAAAGATGGAGTTCTTCAGCTAGCACACCTTGCTTTCCTCAACCATGAAGCCCTGGGGCTACTTCATATGAATATCCTCAGAGAGGCATTCATAGAGGAATGCAATCTTGAATCACACCATGAAGATGTCATAGAAAAGTTGTGTAGCTACAGTTAGCAATATTCTGATGGGTTAAAGCAAGGTCACTGGAGAGCAAGTCTTATCGCAAGCGATGCCTTCTCTTCAGTGTGTAGCTCATGGCTACGAACCGTTCTTTGAAGGTCTATACCTTCTCATCAGGTTCCCTCTTTCTCTTGAAGATCCATTTACACCTTAATGGGTCTGACCCATATAGGTGGATCCTCGAGGGTCCATATACGACACTTGTATATGAAGTCTACATTAGACTTTTATTGCTAACATCCATCTTTCCATGTCATGATCCTCAGGAGCTTCATCACATGAAATCCGATCATCGTCAGATTTAACTGACACATGGAATCCATCCTCAAACTTATTTGAAGAGGTATTAATGTTTCATCATTAATTATCTATTTTAGTTTCCGATTTCAGGAGCCTCATTATCTTTTCAAGATTAAATGAGTTCCTTTACTTCATTTTCATCTTGATTCTCAAGAGAGTCATCCTATAAGAATCATATTCTCAAAGATGAGATTTTTTAAGAATCTCAAGGTCATAAAGTAGGTATCCAATACCATCCTTTATTTTCCTAATGAAGTAGCACTCTCTAGTGCTAGATTCCGGCTTACTTGCATGGAACCTTATTAAGTATATAATGCAGTCTCTACTACATATATATCTTGGAAACTTAAGAGATAATTATGCTAGGATTAATCATTGATCAAATCATGTCACACATGATCAATTGTATCTCCCTACAACTCCTTTGAGTTAAGGTTCATTAGGAGGATTGAGATAGGAATGATATTCATATCTCCATAAGGTATTTCTTGAATTCATCTAATAGGTACGGGCTACCTTGGTTAGATCAAATTCATTTCATCTTCCTTCAAACTTTGGTTCTAAACCAAAATTGCGAAATCTTTGAACATTTCAAAGGTTTCTTAGGTGAAGAGAAGAGATCTCATATCATACATAATCATTAACAGATATCACATATCCATAATGTTTACTATGATATAGATGATCTGCATACATCAATATGTATGAGATCCTTAATACCTAGGCATCTTACACCTTTCCCAAGGAAGGATGTATTAGACATTTTACTTTGAATACAATATTCACAAGTATGTGAGATTTGAATCTTTAGACAATCTAAAGTTTCATGTCTTACCAGTCCATTGATTTCATCAACAGACATATGTCCAAAATTTGATGCCAGATCATTGTCAAATGGTCTTTATCCTCCTATTGATCTTTTAAAGGTTTAATTTTCAGTATTAGAAATCTTAATGAACCATTCAATAATTTTCTAATTTAATAGAGTCCACTAGATTTTAGATTACTATCTGAAATATTTCCATCATAACTCTTTATGATAGATTTATTACAGAATTCATGTTTATATCCAACAATTAGAAATAAACAATGAGTGTATTCTAATATCTAGGTCATAGAGACATTCTCTATGACTAAGGGCTCCCACTGAAAATATGAAGTCTATTGATCTCATGGAAACTGTTGCAACACTTGCAGCACTTTCAACATGGATGATCAATAAACCTTAAGATCAAATTTCTAATATTCTAATACATATGCAACCAATTGCAAGTGTTATTAGAAGATTGAGATACAATTATTAGACTTTACCTTATCAAATAAGTAAGTCAATTTCAATGATTATATGTAGATTATACTGATGCTCCATCCGAGTCCTTTTCTGAGGATTCTAGACAGACTTGATAGTCATACTATCAACACATCAACTTATTGTAGAATTGGCATTCATCCAACTCTTTGGATGTCATATGGAAGTCACAGAAGTACAGTCAACTATTTGATTATACTTCTTGCTTGGGTCCCATGCTTCCACTGCGCTCCCTTTATCTATAAACAACCATTGCTTAAGAATAAGGATCTCTTATGTTAAAATCAAAAATTTCAATATAAGAGTATTTCAACATTTATACAAGCTTCACCCAATTCATACAATATGAATATTATGAAGCTTCATGAATGACTAGAGTATAGATAGTAGAATGATGACACTCATCATCTACATCCATCTAAACTCTTAAAACATAGGTTCAGGTAGGTATTCAAATAATTTGAATACATCATCTCTTATAGGGCTACCATTCTGCATGATGTAGAGAACCACATCATTCATGATTAAATGTCGAGAGCACATATGTATGCCAGAATATCTTTATTGATTTTATAAGGATTAATTTGATAATTACGATCATCATCGACATGTCACTTCAAAAGTACATTCGATAAGATCAAGACTTATAGAGACATACAAACCCTAGGGTTTTAGTCCTATTGTCTTATTTAATTATCACTTCTCATTATTATGAGGAAACTTGCACATTGCAGCCACATACATTATGTGTCCAATCGCAAGTACAATATCTGGATTAAGGGTCTAATCCATGATATTCTACTGGTTATTAATGAGTATATAACATTGAGTGGGTTTAATGAAGGATTATCTGAAATAAGTAATTTGCATAGGGGTATATATTTATATATATACATGTTTTACTTTGAATTAGGAATTTTATATCAAAGTTGTCTTGCCATGTCAACAATGAAAGTTCATTCCCTTAATCACTTTCAATGTAAGAGATATACTTACCATTATATCTCAAGCAAGATCTGGGATCTCCTTCTTTATCTTTGTTGCATCCCAATGATATGAGAACCTACAACTCGGATAAAAAGAAGCGGGAACACATTCCGCCTTGCAAGTCCAACTTGCATCTCCCAATTTGGTCTTTAACACCCGGGCCCACCACCCCTAAGGTGATGTTGACCCGTCATTAATTGAACCAACCGTCAACAGGAATACAACTCGCTATGTGCAATCCAATATCGCCCCAATAATATGAGGACCCGATATTGGGGTCACTACGCATACGTCCTTACTCTTTCGAGAAGCGATGAGCCCGATCCAAATGGATCATATGCAGGAGCTGTCACTTCGGACAGGCGTCTCCTACATATAATATCTGGCGACGAAACTCTTCGCCTTGACGGGAGACCATGGATGTCACTTATGTGATCCTCCATATCTTATTCAAATTAAATTAATTTCTATGAATCACATTCATATAATTAATTCTTCCAAGGGAATTATCAACTCTAATCATATTAGAGTATTCTTAATTGGATATAATTAACTTAATCATATTAAATTAATTATCAATCCAATTTAATCAATCAAACTTAATTTTATGCTTGAATATATATATGGTATTATTCTCAAAGTACGTATTAATTCGTATTTTAATAATTAGAAAAATACATCATAATCCCTCGGACATTATCCCGGCCCTACCCGCTGTCATGGCCAGTACCGACGGGAGTGGGGCGGACCACATACGTTGCAACCCGCTGACCCAGCGATCCCCGACTAGACACCATATCCGCCTCGGGAAAGGATAATGCCAAATTGATTATTTTGTACTTGAGATGATCATCGGTTCTTCAACCGAAATTATACCATATAGTAATCAAAACAATTTTGATTTTAAGGAAATTTGCTAGGCAAATTCCCAAGTCCTATTCAAGCAAGAAGTTTGATGATTGTAATTCCAATTATGATTTAGATCAAATCTAATCAATTAATTGATTGGGGCCAAGTCAATTAAGGAAATAATCATTCTCTAATATTTCACAAATATTTTCCATAATTATTTCTCTAAATTAACAATTAATTTCATTAATTGACAATCACATGTTCTTGATTAGGAAAGTAATTTCAGCAGTGACCCTACTTACTAAAATTAGCATATCTCAATCAATTTAAATCCAAATTAAGCAAAGTCAATTTCTAAAGTTTGCTAATTTGATTTAGAACAGAAACCAAGTGATGTTTCAAGCATTTCGAGGCGTCTCTAATCAGTAATTAACTCTTTAATTACGTTAAGATTCGCAGTTCCCGTAACAGTGCATACATGTTCATTAAAATGACCATATCTAGAGCATACGAAATCCGATTTATGCAAACTCAGATCCTATGGTTTCCTTATTTAATGGGGAACAAAATCCAAGCTATTTTCGTGTTTAAACAATTTAAACAGGGCCGAAAAATTACACTAAACAGATCTGCGAAAATGAAATGCGATAGAACTTTCGCAAACTTAACGAACCCAAATCATCCTCGGTTAGCGAATCATATTCGAAACCGTCGACCTAAGGCTCTGATACCACTTGAAGGATATGGTTTGATCCTCAAGCGCATCACGGAAGCGTGAGCGTCGTATCGAATACGACGAAGAGCGACTAGTCAGACTAGTTGCTCGATGCGGCGGAATTTAAAAAAAAATTTATACGACGAAACCACATGATCCAAGAACACTTCTCGAATCATTTCGTCTAAACCACAAACAAGTAATAGGATTACCTCTTGAAGCGTGGTTGCGATCGAATCTCTAAACGAAGAGACCTCCTGTCTCAAGTCCGATCCGACGGAGGAGACGCTTGCGAGCGCGGGGATGAACCGCGTACTTCTCGCAATCCATGTTGATGATCCAAGCGGCGGATCTCCTGATCTCGACACATGAGATCCGACGTCTTCTTCACGAGCGAGGCGCACCGAAGGAGACGGAGATCCACGAGCAGACGAACGGGCAGCATAACGACGATGCTACGGCGATGGAGAACTTCTCCATGGCATCCATGGTGGACGGCCATGAGAGGAAGAGAGACGGCTGACCTCTAGAGAGAAAGAGAGAGAGAGAGAGATGTGCTACTAAAGCACATGTTGTGTGTAAAATAGAGAGCATGGTATGCCTCTCTATTTATAGGGTTTTGGGATCCATGGATCTCAATCCATGTGACATATAAAATCAATGCATGAGATTGATTTATGTCAATCCAATGGTCAAGATTGTTGTTGGTAAAAGCCAACAACTTGTGATTTAAATTTGATGAAATATATCAAATATATATTAACACCAAATTAAATCAATCAAATAAGGAGAGAGAGAATAAAGGAGTTCAACCTTCCCCTTTGGAGGGAGGGCAATCTCATGGATTCCCATGAGATGGCACATCTCCTTGATTTTCTCTCTACTTATTTTCCAACAACTATTTGTTGGGATTTTTATTCACCAAAATAAATCTAAATTAATTTTGGAAATATTGCAATCTTGACATTGGAATATTGTGAATCATATTCACAACCCAAAACAAAATGTAATTTACATTTTCAATTAATTAGACAATGTGTATCTAATACACATCAATAATTAATCTACTAATATAAATTATATTTAACTCTCTCTAATACATTATAAATCACATTTATAATATATTATGAATAATTGGATATTGCTATCCACATTATTCTTATCCATAATAATTAAATCACATTTAATTATATTGGATAACTTATTCTCTTGTGCTCAAATAATATGAATCACATTCACATTATTTACATCTTTGATAATCAAATCACATTTAATTATCTAAGATAACTCTCCTTATAATATGAATCAAATTCATATTATTCATGATAACTAAATCACATTTAATTATCCATTTTCTCAATGCTCGGCTACATATATCAACAATAGAATTATCCATGAACTCTTTCAAGGATAATGCGCTTTCTCTGCGAATACTTGGAGATAAGGACAGGGCGATTGTACTGTTCCACGTATAGTGACATGGATATTGAGATCACATCTCAAATCCAGATCTCGGGCCTCCCATAGATGCTTGATTAAATCAAGACCGTAATTCTAATCTTCTCATTGAATCTGAATCACATTCAGATCAATGTCCAACATTTGGACTAAGATGAGATTACTTCTCTACTGAGAGGAGTCACTAAAATCCAGACCCGTTTCATCACTCCCTAGGAATGGAAGCGTCATGGTTATACAATCGTTTATGATCACATCACCATTAGGTATTCCTAATACCTATACATCCTGCATACTGGAAGACTCTGAGTAAACCCGAAGTATTAGATCAACTTTACACTGTCTACTTCAGGGTTTTATCAGTAAGTTTCTCATTTGATCATTGGGAGTCGGTATCGATCATATACTTTCCAAAAGGATATATCATACCTAGGTCTTGATCATATACTTTCCAAAAGTATATATCAAACCTATAAATTCAGTCAAGCTTCCAAAGCAAGACGACCATGCGCATGGAATTTGATTCTTCCCAATATCTCATGAGTGAGCTCATGTCTTCCGGTTCAGTAACTGAACCTGTATGATCCCTTTGAGAGATCGTATTACTCATATACCCTTATATGCACACCAGCGCGTCGGGGTATAGACCTTGATTAGGTCATCAACCTATTGGTCTGCCAAATGTACATACTCAATCATATAGTAACACATCTGTCTCCGGTCAGAGGATGCGTGCCTGTATTGTGACAGCATACAATATAGGACTTTGGTTATCTCGATCTCGTTAAGTCAACTCTTTGACTTAACTAATCTGACATCTCCGAATCTCTATTCCTATGCAGAGGACCTGCATCAAGAAGTCGGTCAGATATCAGCCTAACTGAGAAAGGATTGCCATCTCCTACTCAGGCTGGAGATCATCTCTTAATAATCATTTGACGGTGCTTGATGAGTCCTCAATCTAACTCATTAGATATTCATCTAAGAACCGGCCTCTATGATTCAATAATTGAATCGACAGCTTTATGATCATTAAGATGGCCATGGTACATAACCCTAATTGCACTAAGGGACCTATTATGCAAACTATGTACTCTTTATTTCAGATTAAGGAGTGAATTGCAATAACATTTATTGCATAATGGCTCGCCGTGGGCTCGCATGTCCAACACTGTGAGATCAGCTATCTCTACACTTCCTTTCTTGTGTACTTTCTTAACAATAAATGCACCTATCCACTTAGATTTGAACTTCCCATGGAACATCTTCAACTTGGCATTAAAAAACCATACCTTTTGACCAGGAACAAAGTCTTTGCACCTAATGTGCTAATCATGTTATCTCTTTACTTTGTCCATATAAATGAAACTGTTGTCATATGCCCTGTTTCAGATATCCACGAGCTTGTTCAAGTTCATGTTTCGACAATGCTTCCCTAGGTGACAACTTCAATTAATCTACTTAATTGCCCATTCGGATTTGTGAATCAGCTTTGCGGGCAAATGGCATGACTTGCAATAGATCATTCTGAATGGTGAAGTACCCAATTGTGTCTTGCATGTTGTCCTATGGGCCCACAAAACTTGGTTCAAGAGTTCACCTCTCTGATCAAAACCTCTGCTATGCCATTGGACTGTGGGTGGTAAGGACTAGTAACTCTGTGCTCAAATCCATAGTCCTTATCTAAAGATCTCTCATCTCGATTTACAAAGTGGCTACCTGATAATCGAGATTTTTCAAGGGTCAAAATAGTCCACACAAGGCGGGACCATAGTGTCACTGAGCAACCGCTCACGAAACCTCAATCAATCAACAATTAACCCGCAATAACAATCAAACAATGAGAAGCAAATGTGGAGTTAAAATTTGTTATACTCTACAATAAATATGTATAGGTGCAAGTATGTGTAGAGGTCGAACACAGGGAGCAGACAGGTAGAACGGGGCAAAATGCTCAAAACCGTGAATGTGAAGATTTGTCAATTTATGCTATTTTTGTGGGTTTTAATTTTTATTTTTTTAATTTAGTTTTTGATTTTATATTTTTATATTTTGATTTTTAATTTCTGATTTTATATTTTCTTTTTCTTTAAATAGAATGTATTTACAAAATAAGATAGAGAGGGATAAGGTATTTATAAAAATAAGTAAAAATAAATGAAATTCAAGAAATAAAATATTTTTGGTCTTTTTATAATTTTCTAATGTTTTTGTGATTTTTCTATATTTTTCCTAATTTGTTTGGTATTTTTAAAGTCAAAAATACTGAAAATAGTGAAGAAAATAAAAAACTGAAGTTAAAATGGGGATGAAAAATAGTAAATAATGATAAAAATTCCCCAAATTAATTTTAAATGAAAGATAATATAATAAAGAAAACTCAGGAAAAGAAAACACAATTTTTATATTTTTTATGATATTTCAATATTTTTATGAAGATTTTTGGACTTTTCTATTTATTAGGAGTTTTCTTTTATAGCTTTTAGTGATTTTTGGATAAAAGTTAAAAGACACTAAAAGACACAAAATTAATTTTTTTGGAATTTTTCAAGAAGTTTTTATAATTTTTATGTATTTTATAATGCAAACAGTGGAAAATGCGTATTTTTTGAATTTTTATAAACATTAAAATGCAAAAAAATGTAAAATAAATATATTACATTATAATATAATGCAACAGGAACATAAGGTGATTTTTGTGGATTTTTTAGGAATTTAGATATGCATGGAATAAATAAAGGAAGCAAAAAGAAAATACGACCTAGCAGGGGTATTTATGCAAATATAGAAAAGTGTGAGGGCCAATGTGCAAATTTCCCACAAAAATACAACGTGATAAAAATGTTCCTAGATCGAATATAAATATCCAAAATGTCAAGGCTAATTTTGCAAAATTGCCAAGACGCTCGTGACAAGCACGCACGCTTGGCGAGGACCTCCTTATAATTTCCAAAAAAATGGGGGGCTGAAATGAAAAGTTTACAAAAATATTACACTGCATACAAAATGTTTGGTACTTAATCTAAATACCAAAAACCAAAAGGGAAGTCCCGCAAAATGGCCATGTACCTCATGTGCACGTGTCACGTGAGGTGACGTGGCCAAGGACCTATTGGCAATTATGCAAAGGTTAAGGGGCTTACGTGCAAATTATACAAAAGTGCAAAACGACAGACGAATGTTTAATGTCTAATATTTAAATACAAAAAGGCACCAGGGTTATGTTGCAAAATACCCAGGCGAGGAGATCAGACGGTTGAGGAAACTTCACTTATGCTATTTGCCAACGTCTCCTTGCACGATACCGCTTCGCATGAACGACCCATATTAGATGGATCTTAAACGATATGACGGCTGGCGATGAACATGTTCTGACAGTCGCTGCTTCATCTGGGGTGCCTTGATGATCTGACGGCGGAGGAGGAAGATGGACGAACGGGGACGAACGCCGCCGCTACGAGGTTCCTCCGGTAAGATGCTCCTTCTCCAGTGATCCTTTGAGCACCAAAACGGGTTGGCGGCTACTGGAGCATGTCGGCGGAGGTGGAGGAGCAACTTGGCTCCAAATACCTCCAGCAGAACACAAAATGAGCCTCCAGCTCCTCCAAGTGCGTGAGAACCTGCAGGAAAGGTTATGGAGGTCGAGGGCAAAATGCCTCAACCCTCCAGCGGGGAATGAAGGCATTTGGGGGCAAAACGGGTGCTCGCCGGAGCTTACTCCGGCGAGGTGGTGGTGCTGATGATTAGATGGATTTCAATCGAAGTGGAAAGTGCTAGTGGATTCCTAAGGTTACTGCGAGTAAGAAAAATGAAAGAAATGCGAAGAAAAACAGACCTCAAGTGTGTTTTACCCGAGGTAGAACCTCACGGCCAAGCTTGGCCGGAGGTGATGGAACACGCCTCGTGGCGTCGCCGTACCTCAACGGGGTGCTGGGAGTGCTCCCCTGTTACCGGAGCTCATCAACAAACAACCTGGAAGTCTAAGCTCGGCCAAATTGCGGTTCAAAGGTGGAAGGACGCTTGGAGTGGCTTTTTGAAAGAGTGGTCGAATGGCTCAAAGAACGAGGCATGGCGATCGATGCAGCATCCCAACGCCCAATATGAACCTAGGGCGTGAATCATGGATGCACGAGCTTGAAAAGTCATGAAGGCGCAAACACGAAATGGTGTAAGGAATTGCCTCGAAAAAATCATGAAAATGGGGTCAAACACATGGTTCTGACAGGGCTACAGGAGTGGGTCAGAGAGTTGACCCGCCGGTCAACACTCTAGACCTCCTGGTCGGTCCACGTGGACCGACCAGGAAAAATCCTGGAAAAAGTTTTTTTTTTTAAATCGTTTAAAAATAGTTAATGAATTTATTAAATTTTTATTATAAAATAAAAAATGTTTGTTATTTTCTAAATTATTTTATGATGATTTTTATTATTTTTATGAGGTATAAAAATACAAGTTGCCTTTTTAGGTCTATATAGGTATATATATCTATGTATTATAATACTTTATTTTTATTTTGTGTATTTAATTTATTTATTTTTGTTTATTATTTTTTAAATTTATAGAATATTTTTATACACTTAAATATATTTTTATTTTATTTTTCTGAAGTGTTTTGTACACTTAATAAAATAAAAGTATGAATTATATAGGTATGTGTATTGGTATTATACCTATGTATTTTATACAAGTATTTTATTTTTGTCTCTTCTTTAGTATTTTATTCTATATTTATTGTACATATATATTATAAATAATATTTACAAAATTATAAAAATATAAAATTATGAAAAATAAAGAATAATAAATAAATTGAATATTTTAATCTGTACAAGTATACTATAAGGGTCCAAAACTCAACTTTCAAACCGTAGCTCCGCAAAATGCGAAACCACATTCATTAAATAGCTTAGTTAAAATTATACGCAATTAAAGGTGATTTTGACGTGTTTCGAGTTTTTTATTTGAGAGATACAGGTCTGGGAAGTTAGGATTCTGGAATTTTATTCAGATCATAACTTTTTATCTGTACATTATTTTGGAGTGAAATCAAATTTGCTTATATATATATATTTAATAATCTATATCTTTCATGTACAAAGTTTCTTTATTTGAAGTATAAAAAGTGGAACCAAAAATAGGTCCCAAAAAGAATAAAAACAAAGGTAATTTTATTGTACTCTGGCCCTCATCTCCCCCTACTTTATTCCTTATCGACCTAGTCATCGAGATGCCTAGGTCTCGGGGTTTCAAGTCATAAAATATTTACAATATTTTATTCTTTTTCTTTTCTTTTCTTTATTCTATAATTTTGGCTTTAAAAACCGCATTTTGTACACTATTTACACAAGAAGGCATGAATGATAAAATGCCTAAATTAACACTATTTGCACACATTTACTAGGGTTTTAAAGGCCAAAATGATAGAATAAAGATGATGAAATGTAGATTCATCATCCCCCTATACTTGCCTTTGCTTGTCCCTAGCAAACACTTATGCAATAAGTGGAGAAAAGAAAAACAAAGAAAAGAAAAAGAAGAAATTGGATTTAGTTTAATTATCAAACTTGTCTTCAAGAAATCAAAGTTTGGAGCTTAAGTCAGACCTTTGGAATTTTAGTGCGGTCGGAACCTTAATGGGAATCGGATTTGAAATCCAACAGCCTTCGAGAATCCCAAAACTCTGTTCAAGTCTCCTCAATAGTCAGGTCAGAAATATTTCAATTCATACGCAAACCCTTACAACTATGAATCTGACTCGTACAGTGTAAGTGATAGTGGCTCTCCCCAACAAGAATGACAAAAAGATTGACTTCTCCAGTACGACAACCCAATGATTCCCCAATCCAATAACTCCTTCCTCGAAGAGTGAGGTATTCCCTTCTAAGTTCAAGTGGATCCCAGCTCAAGAGGAGGGGGTGAGGAGAAGAATGGACGGTAGCCAGTGTACTACCTATCCTAGGATGCAAGATCACTGTAGTCAAGTCATCCAGCTGCATGCTCACATGATTTGACTTTGAAACTCAAGCTTGCTTATTTTCTATACATCATATTCACATGCTTTTGCGGGCATTTTATTTTTGTACAGGCCTGTCTTTTTTTAATACTATATATAACATCATTTGCATAGGGAGTTTTTCCTCTTGAGCCAGTAGACTATCCCTCTTTTGAAGCTTTATTGCAACCCACACTCTCCTGTCTTTAGAGTTCCTCATCACTGGATAGGTTGGGGTGCACTTCCCTCCCTAGAGGAGGACAAGTGTTTCCACTTGTGTCCGTCTCATACTGGTAAATCCAATCCCCTCACCACTCCAATAGAGTTGAGCCATGTGAAAGGTGCAGGTGTCCAAGTTAGGTCATTATCAACAAGAGTCATGGGTGTGCTCCGAAATACTCTACTTAGGAAGTCAAGAATCCATTGAACCAAGTCTCGTGATCCTCAAAGAATTATGTCAACTAGACCTGAAGTACCTCAATTTCAGTTCCTATAAGGTTCCTGTTATTAGGTAGATTATAAGGTCCAATCAAGCTCCAATCTCTGGATTTTATTTAGACTTGTTCAACTCTCAAACTCAATCCAAAAAATGCTCATGATATGCAAATGTAGAAAATATTTTTGTGATGCAATTTTCAAGATTTTGAAGTTTTTATGGATTTTTGAAAAGATGAGGATGCATATGCAAATTTTTTTTGTGCTTTTCAAAAAGATTTTTCAGATGTTTTTGTTTTTTTAGTTTTGCAAATGTTTTTGAATTTTTGAAAACAACAATTTTTTGCTAAAACTAGGTACAAATATTTACATGGGGATGCTTCTTATATCTACAAGAAGTAGATTTTAGGATTTACAAGGGTAAGTGGTCAATTTTATAGATATGGACATATAATGGATTTTTGTGTAATGTATGTATTCCTCAAACTTATTTGAAAATGTTTTCAAATACTTTTGAAAACTATAGTCCGAAATAATTTTTACAAACAATTTTTTACAAACATGTACACACATTTGAAAATCATTTTGCAAAGGTTTTTCAAATAGTATAAATAGATTTTTCAAATATTTTTGCAACCATTTTTAAACCATTTGTAAATCGTTTTTCAAACATTTTATTTCACACAAAGAAAATAAAATTTTCAAACAAAACATTTTTACGAAGGTTGAAAACATGTAACAAAATGTTTTCCAGATAGTTTTCAAAGGATTTTCACAAAGATTTTCAAACTATTTATCAAACATTTTGCAAAAAACATTTTCACCTGATTTATTAATCAATAAATACAAAAAGAATTTGTGGAATGATAGGATCTTTTTATTAAGGTTTTTAATGAATTTTAAAGATTTATTAGCCATATTTATTAAGAAAAATACGAAAGTACGAGTTATGGCTAAAGTATATACGTAGTATATACGACCCCCCTATACTTAGATTGAGCTATGTCCTCATAGATCAGAGAGAAAAGAGAAGACATAACTCGTACTGAGTATAGGAAAATCTAAAGAATAAACGAGCGAAGAACGGAATGAACGAATGAGAAGATGACCGTCCCCCTTATACTTAGGATCAAATAATCCTAAGTATAGCAGATTGTACACAATGCAGGGAGGGTCAAGGGTGGGAATGAACAGATCGTACTCAGATTGTCTCCCTCTATACTTAGGGTAAAATATCCCTAAGTATAGACAAGAAGAGGAGACAATAAAGAGTATCGAAAATAGAGAAACTCAGGGTGCACACCGCCCTATACTTAAGACAAAGTACACCCTAAGTATACAAGACTATCAACAAGGGGCGACACCTTTTTGATTGATACAGAAGATAGAAAAGGAAAAGAAGGAAAAAAGAAAAAATGAAAGGAGATGAAAATGGAAGAAGAGACCGTGAGAATGTACACACCACTCCCCCTATTCTTAGGGTAAAAGAAGCCCTAAGTATAGGCAACAAAAGGAGTGATGAAACGGAACGATGAATGAACACTCAGCTCATCCACCCCCTATACTTAGGACAAAGTACGTCCTATATAAGGCAAACACAAGAATGGGTGGATGAGCAATACTGGATAGGGACAGAGATGAACAGAAGCGGATGTACAATAGATATGGATGTACACATGATCAAGAAGGTAGAAAGCGAACCTTCTTGCGAGACCGCTGAGGGATAGATCTGATGTGGTGCAGGTCAACATCGAGGTCCTAAGATGACACTAACCGATCAGGGTCAACAGGGTAAAGGCCCTCAGTGGAGCCAAATCGAAAAGCCATGAACTGGTCAATGGAAGTAGTATGGCTAGGTTCGCCCTTGGTGGTCCTATGGTGTGAAGGCGCAGATGGGTGAGTGAAAGAAGTACCGCTATGTCTGGCCTTGGGGGTCTCGCTGATATCAAAATGGAATGGGACGAACTCATCATCATCGGAAGAAGTGCAATCGGAGTCGTCCTGCGAGGTGTTGTCCATGTCAAAACCAAAAGGGATGAAGTCATCAGTGGAAGAAGTCGAACTTTGTTCGTCCTCAAGAATCTCATCATGATCATCTTTTTCATAAAAAAGCCTGAATTTCCGAAAATAATTGTTAAGATCATAACCGTCCTCAAACATAACCACTTTAGAGTGACCAGGAATGGACTTATCAGTGGAAGTAGTCGCACCAGGTCCGCCCTGTCTAGTCTTGGTGTCTGCCCTCCGCTCCATGGTATCAATCATGTAAATCCCGTGGATTTCATCAACACATCGCCACACACCAGAAGGAGGAACTTCGAGGTCTATGCTTTCTGAGCCTTCCCCCTTTCGGAGGATTTCTCGGGTCTCATCAGCGGTCAATAAGCAAACATCTCTAATATCATCAGATCGATCAAAGGCCTCGGAGTCAGCTAGAATCAGTGAAGGTGCATCATGTGCAGGTCTCTAGTCAACCATGGGTGCGGTAATCAACGCTTCGCTCTCGTCAACAGGACGGAAGCTTCTATCCTGATCCATAATCAATAACGACCCTCACAGAAGCGAGGAATGGTCATCCCAGGATGATTGGAGATTGCTCCCCTGTGGAGGTCTCCATGGGCAACACGATGAAATCAACATTGTAGCTCGTGTCCTGAATCGAAATGACGGTGTTTTCAAGAATACCCTTTGGTCTCTTTATTGATCCATCAACAAACTGAACGATCATCCTGGTATTCTTGAGAGTCCCTAAGTGAAGAGACTGTACCAGCGAGAAGGGTTTGATGCTTATTGAAGCACCGCCGTCTAGGAGAGTGTGATCACATGTGTGGTAAGAGATGGTGCAGGTGATGAAAAGGGTAGTTGTGTTCGTCTTCTGAGGAATGAGACGGTGTGTGATGGCGTGGGCAGTGGTCATGGTCAAAATATGATGCTCAGATCTGCTCCTCCGCTTTCTCTTCTTGGGAAGAGGAGCAGATAAATCGGTCATGGCCTGCTGAAGTGGGGCACGGATGATCTCATGAATAGTGGCCGCCACTTCGGGTTCAACCAACAATTTTTTTATTTTTTGGACCTCTTCCATACAAGGGAGGAAGTCAGAATCAACATCTACACGAGGCATGCCAAGAGCAATCTGTACAGCGACATCCTCGGGATAAAGGTGGGAGAAGGTGTGAAAGGCTGTGTAGTCAATTGGTCTGGCAAGTGGGAGCTTTCCTCACAGTCTGACTCGATCATGTGTCACCCAAACTCTTTTTGTGTTTTAAATTTTTTCTCATTTTTTTGTATTTTGGACGATTGCAAGCTCCCATGATCGCCCACAAGGAAATCCATAACCTAGACGATTGGAGCATTAATCCAATTTTTCCTTAAGACAACAAGATCATCATTCATCGAATTTATGTGCTCTATCATCCGGTTCAAGACAACACTCATGGAGATCGAGGGAGGTGACTCCAACAGGTTTGACTCGGGTGGATGTGAAGGTGGAGGTGGATAATATACAGGTGGAGGTGGAGGTGGGTAGAAATCCGAGTCCTGATACTATGGTTTAGACGGATATGTACAAAAAACGGAAAAAATAGGAGGAGAGTCCTCCTAATAAAAGGGAGGTGGAATGGCTGGAGTGAACGAGGGATCCGCAAAGTCCGGATAAAATACGCTCCAGGGGTCCATCTTGAAAACAAAAGAAAAATGATTTGGGAGGGCATGAAGGTCAAGTCAAGAGAAGGTGAGAAAAAGGCATAAATGCACAGGGATGATCTAGAATGCACACAAGCAATCACAAGCAAACTCACACAAGACAAACCCTCAATTCACCTACTCAACTCGGTAGAGACTGCAAAAGAGCGGTCTTTTTATCTTGTCTATTTTAGAGTTAGGTGAGAAGTCAAAATGTTGCGCAAACACTTAGGGGTTGAATGGGATTTGGGTCTTAGTGTGTGCTCAAGCAAGTAAAAACGAAGACAATGAGGGGATTACTCGCCCCAAGACAATATTTTCCTTTTGATCGATTTTAGGGTCGAGTAGTGTTAACATTCCCAATTTTATTTGTTATAACTTTTTTAGTGAGAAATGCACGCACCTAACGAGGAATCAATTCCTTTAAACACCTAGGTAATCAAAATCAGAGGGAGAGATGGAAAAGCAGTGCAAGCGACAAACAATGATGAATGCTAAAGCGTAAATGCTCACCTTGCCTCCAGCACTCTACATGCAAGGATGCTTAGCAGAATTGAAACGTGTATATATATATATATATATATATATATATATATATATATGCAAATGCAAAGCCGATGAAATCGCCCTAAGGTGAGAAGCTGCTATTAGCGTGAAACATGTTTTCAGAATTTGAAGAAGTCCAAAACGTAGACTATAGGTACTAGCAATGGCCATTAATGTGTTTCGATCTAGTATTGTCGCCAAGCAGATACTACAACTAAGGGTTCAATCACACAAAAGAAATAAAATAAAACCGGAAAACAAATGAAAAAAGGATGCGAAGAAAACCAACAAAAACCCCGGTGAGCCACTAAGTGTATAAACACTTGGAAATTTGGCCCGAGTGTCCAATGTCCGAGTACCTGTATTATTACAATAATAGAGTCTCTAACTCACTCCAAATTACAAAAATAAATACTACAAAAATGCTTAAAAGTTTGTCTGTCTTCTCAAGTCCTCCCTGCCTCCTTTGATGTTAGGTCAAAAATCTCCTACCGCCTTCACGTGGGTGCATAGGCACCTAGGGTGGAGCACCTCCCTCAATCCGTGGTTCCTCGCACAAAGTCAACAAAGAGAGAGGTTTGATAGCTCAACAAGATGTATCAAAAATAAGGAAAATAAAATAAGAAAAAAATAAAAATAGCGAAAATAGACAAACAATCACAGGCACAAACAAGAATCCGAACTAAGCGTTGTTGCTCCCCGGCAACAGCGCCATTTGATAATCGGGATTTTGCGAGGGTCAAAATAGTCCATACAAGGCGAGACCACAGTGTCGTTGAGCGACCGCTCACGAAACCTCAATCAATCAACAATTAACCCACAATAACAATCAAACAATGAGAAGCAAATGAGGAGTTAAAATTTATTATAACTCTACAATAAGTGTGTATAGGTGCAAGAATGTGTAGAGGTCGAACACATGGAGCAGACAGGTAGAATGGGGTAAAATGCTCAAAACCGTGAATGTGAAGATTTGTCTATTTATGCTATTTTTGTGGATTTTAATTTTTAATTTTTTAATTTAATTTTGATTTTATATTTTTATATTTTGATTTTTAATTTCTGATTTTATATTTTCTTTTTCTTTTAATAGATTATATATACAAAGTAAGAAAGAGATGGCTAAGGTATTTATAAAAATAGGTAAAAATAAGTGAAATTCCGAAAATAAAATATTTTTGGTCTTTTTATAATTTTCTAATGTTTCTGTGATTTTTCTATATTTTCCTATTTTTTTGGTAATTTAAAAGTAAAAAATACTTAAAATAGTGAAGAAAATAAAAAACTGAAATTAATATGGGGATGAAAAATAGTAAAAAGTGATAAAAATTCCCCAAATTAATTTTAATTGAAAGATAACGAAATAAAGAAAATTCAGGAAAAGAAAACATAATTTTTAGATTTTTTTATGAATTTTCAATATTTTTATGAAGATTTTTGGACTTTCTAATTTTTAGAAGTTTTCTTTTATATTTTTTGTGATTTTTGGATAGAAGTTAAAAGACACTAAAAGACACAACAAATAATTTTTTTGGAAATTTTCAAGAAGTTTTTATAATTTTTATGGATTTTATAATGCAAATAGTAGAGAAAATGCATTTTTCTGAATTTTTATAAATATTAAAATGCAATAAAAATGCAAAATAAAAATATGGCGTGATAATATAATGCAACAGGAACACAAGGTGATTTTGGTAGATTTTTTAGGAATTTAGAGTTGCATGGAATAAATAAAGGAAGAAAAAAAGAAAATACGACCTGGCAGGGGTATTTATGCAAATATAAAAAAGTACGAGGGACAATGTGCAAATTTCCCACAAAAATACAACGTGATAAAAATGTTCCTGGATCGAATATAAATATCCAAAATGCCAAGGCTAATTTTGCAAAATTTCCAAGACGCTCGTGACAAGCACGCATGCCTGGCTAGGACATCCTTGTAATTTTCAGAAAATTGGGGGCTGAAATGAAAAGTTTACAAAATATCACACTGCATACAGAATATTCAGTACTTAATCGAAATACCCGAAACCACAAGGGTAGTCCCGCAAAATGGCCACGCACCTCACGTGTGCGTGTCATGTGAGGTGACATGGCCAAGGATCTTTTGGCATTTATGCAAAGGTTAAGGGGCTTACGTGCAAATTATACAAAAGTACAAAATGACAGATGAATGTGTAATGTCTAATATTTAAATACAAAAGGTACCAGGGTTATGTTGCAAAATACGAACGGCTTAGCGAACGAGGCGTGGCGATCGATGCAGCGTCCCAACGCCCAATATGAACCTAGGGTGTGAATCATGGATGCACGGGCTTGAAAAGTCATGAAGGCGCAAACACAAAATGGTGTAAGGAATTGCCTCGAAAAAAACGTGAAAATGGGGTCAAACACAGGCTATAGGAGTGGGTCGGAGAGTTGACCCACCGGTCAACTCTCCAGAACTCCTGGTTGGTCCACGTGGACCAACAAGGAAAAATCCTGGAAAAAGTTTTTTGTTAAATCGTTTAAAATAGTAAATGAATTTATTACTTTTTGAATATAAAATAAAAAATGTTTGTTATTTTTGAAATTATTTTATGATGATTTTTAATTATTTTTATGAGGTATAAAAATACAAGTTGCCTTTTTAGGTCTATATAGGTATATATATCTATGTATTTTAATATTTTTTTTTTATTTTGTGTATTTAATTTAGTTATTTCTGTTTATTATTTTATAAATTTATAGAATATTTTTATACAGTTAAATATATTTTTATTTTATTTTTCTGAAGTGTTTTGTATACTTAATAAAACAAAAGTATGAATTATATAGGTATGTGTATTGGTATTATACCTATGTATTTTATACATGTATTTTATTTTTATCTCTTCTTTAGTATTTTATTCAGATTTTAATGTACATATATATTATAAATAATATTTACAAAATTATAAAAATATAAAATTATGAAAATAAAGAATAATAAATAAATTGAATATTTTAATATGTACAAGTATATTATAGGGGTCCAAAACTCAACTTTCAAACCGTAGCTCCGCAAAATACGAAACCACCTTCATTAAACAGCTTAGTAAAATTATATACAATTAAAGGTGATTTTGACGAGTTTCGAGTTTTTATTTGAGAGATACAGGTCTGGGAAGTTGGGATTCTGGAATTTTATTCAGACTATAACTTATTAGTAAAATCAATTTTGCATTTTTCTATATTTAATTCTCTACATCTTTCATGTACAAAGTTTCTTTATTTGAGGTAGAAAGTGGAACCAAAAATAGGTCCCAAAATCAATAAAAATAAAGGTTTTTTTATTGTAATATGGCCCTTATCTCCCTCTACTTTTTTCCTTGTCGACCTAGTATCGAGATGCCTAGGTCTCGGGGTTTCGGGTAATAAAATATTTACAATAATTTATTCTTTTTCTTTTCTTTTCTTTATTCTATAATTTTGGCTTTAAAAACCACATTTTGTACACTATTTACACAAGAATGCATGAATGATAAAATGCCTAAATTAACGCTATTTACACGCATTTACTTGGGTTTTTAAGGCCTAAATGATAGAATAAATATGATGAAATGTAGATTCATCACTACCCCCATCAGATATCAAAACTTTTGGCATCCCAAATCTAGCAATAATATGGTCTCTCGTAAACTTATAGACATTCTTGCTGTCTGCGGTTCTGGTTGGGATAGCCTCCACGCACCTAGATATGTAGTCAACTGCCAACAAGATGTACTCATGTCCTTGGATGTTGGGAAAGGGACCCAAAATATCTATGCCCCATGCATGAAAACATCACAAATAATCACTGGCTATATGGGCATCTCATCTCTCTGTCCAACTGTCCCTCCCATCCTCTGACAAATCGGGTACGACAACACAAAATCAATAGCAAATCTAAACAAGGTCGACCAATACAATCCACATTGAAGTACCTTGTGAGTTGTTCTCTTCCTCGAATGGTGTCCTCCAGCCTCAAGTGGATGAAATATGCGAGTACACTCTGGTACTCCTCCTGAGGAATACACCTTCTCCAAACACAATCCGGCCCTTCGAAGAAAAGGAAAGGATCGTCCCGGTGGTATCTCCTCGAATCAGATTTCAGTCGGTCAATGCTGCTCCTAGTCCCACCATGGGGAACCTGCTTGGAGATAAGATAATTTACCATGTTGGCATACCACGGGAGTGAGTCAATCACACTAATTGACTTGTCTGTGAAGGCCTCTCTAATCCACTCATAATCAGGAGAATCATTGAGTTCAATCCGAGAAAGATGATTGTCCACAACATTCTTTACTCCAAGTTTATCTTTTATCTCCAAATCAAGTTTCTGGAGGAGCAAAATCCACCTAAGAAGATGCTCCTTCACTCCTTCTTTTCCATTAAATACCGAATTGTTGTGTGATTAGTTTAGATTGTCACCTTAGAGCCCAAAATATACAACATGAACTTCTCGAGGGACCATACTACAATGAGCATTTCCTTTTCAGTCACGGTGTAATTCTTCTTTGTAGGGTCTAATACTTTGCTCGCTTAGTGGATCGCAAACAGGATCCCCTCTAGCTGTTTTCTTAACACAGCTCCTATAGCAAAATCTGAAGCATCAGATATGATCTCAAAGGGGAGAGAGCAGTCAAGAGATTGTAGGATAGGAGAGGGACAAATCTTCATTTTCAAGATCTCAAAGGCCTCCAGACACCTGTGATCTACAACGAACTCTATGTCTTTCCTAGGAGCTCAGTCAGTGGGCTGGCGTTCTTTGAAAAATCCTGAATAAATCTCCTATAAAATCCAACATGCCCTAGAAACGACCTCACTGACTTTACGTTGGTAGGTGGATCAAGTTTCTTGATCACCTTTACCTTGGCAGGTTCAACCTCCATTCCCCTTTAGGTGATGACATGCCCCAACACGATACTCTTCGTCACCATAAAGTGACTCTTCTCCCAAGAGAGTACCAGATTCACCTCTCTATACCTCTTGAGGACTCGATCAAAGTGCGCAAAACAAGTATCAAAAGAATCACCATGGACTGCGAAGTCATCCATGAACACTTCCAGGAAATCTCCCACCATCTCGGCAAATATGGCGATCATGCACCAATGAAATGTGCTTGGGGCATTGTAGAGCCCGAATGGCATGCTCCTGAAAGCATAAGTACCAAATATACATGTGAATGTGGTCTTTTCATGGTCCTCAGGGGCTATAGCTACCTTGTTGTAGCCTGAGTACCCGTCAAGAAAACAATAGAACTCTTTCCCTGCGAGTCTCTCGAAAATCTGATCAATAAAAGGTAAGGGAAAGTGGTCTTTCTTGGTCGTGGCATTCGAGTGTCGATAATCGACAAAGACGTGCCACGACGTGGCTACTCGTGTCGCAATCTCTACCCCTCCTTGTTGGTGACCATCTGTATTCCCGACTTCTTCGGGACAACATGAAGTGGGACCACCGATTTGGAGTCGGAAATAGGGTATATAAACCCTGCTTTGCACCATTTCTCAATCTCGTTCTTCACTACTTCTCATAGATTGGGGTTGAGCTCCTCTGGATCTCACACGAAGGTCTCACATTATCCTCAGTAAAAATCTGGTGCGAGCAGAGAGCGGGGTTGATCCCCACGAGATCCGACACGGTGTAGCTTATTGCTTGCAGTTCCTATCTAAGACCTCTAACAACTTAGACTCCTATTTTAAAGTTAAGTCTGAGCTAATGATAGCAGGATATCTCACTTTGGGTCCTACAATAAAGGCATACTTGAGTATAGGAGGGAGTGATTTCAGTTCTGCCAATGCAGTATCATCAAGCAAATCTGGTTGAGCAGAATCTAAATCTGGTTGCTGCATAAAGGTGGTCTCAATTGTGTAGTACTCTCTGCCAACTCAGAAGTATCGGGAGTCGGATCGCTAAAGAAATGCGGTAATTCAGCCAAAGCCGTGTCCGACTCATCATCTATATCCCATGATCGTTCCGAAGAGGATGGAACTGTCAGATACAAGGGGATCCCTATGTCATCAAGGAAATAGATAGATGCATCCCTAACAAGATCAAACAACACTTGGCAAACTGCATTATCCGCGATGTCCTTTCCATATGAAAGGGTCTCGCTCTGTCCTGAAGGAACATGTCCCCGAATCCCAACAATGCTAATCATTCTTCAATCTGCATTTCAAGATGAGTACTCTGTGCTACTCCTTGAATCGATTCGTTGGCACTTGGTTTACTTCATCTCAAAGTTCACTTCTCCGTCTGGAGAACAAACTTCATCATTCTCGTACCCTAATCTAAAGTTGCGCCTGCACTCCTAAGGAAGGGTCGCCCAAGAATGATTTGAGATTCTCTCCAATAATTGGGGGTCGCCATGTCCAAGATCGTGAAGTCAACCTAATAGTTCTGCCACTCAAATGAGATAATGACATTCTTCACTTATCGCTTAGGTCTCTTCACTGAACGATATGCAAATAGGAGTGAAGCTCTGGATTTGCGAAGTGGTCCGAACTCCAATGTTAGGTATGAGGCTAAGGGAAGTAAGTTGATGGAAGAACCGTTATCCAAGAATGTGTGTGCAAACACGATGTCATCAATACGACTCTCCACATAGTGAGCACCCATGTTTCTCTTTTTCCTTGGCAATGTTTGATTCATGAGACAATATGTTGTGGCTACTTACAAGATGTGTCTATTCACCTTTTTGTTCTCTTTCTTCCTGCTAACCCTAGTAGGTGTACATCTCACCTTAAGGTATTTATGGAATGCAGGATGGTTAGCCACATACTCATCAAGTGGCACCTTTACAGTAATATTCTCTTTACAAAACCACGCCATATCGGGGTCATCTTTCTGAATCTTTTTGATGCTCTTTCCTGCCTAAGAGCACGAGGGAAAGGGATTGAAGCTAGGAAAACATAAGATGAAGAATCTGAATCATGAAGTGAAAGATCATTCTTGGCATTAACAGAAATAGAGTTCTTCGTACACGAATCTTTTTATGAAACACGAAATCAAAATATAGACTATCTACTATTGGTTGTAGAATAGAAGCTGAGGCAGTATCCACCACAACCGGAGATGCAAGGTCCTCCATAGACTCGGAAGTATATCCATGATGTTGATGTTGTATACGTGCTCTCCTTCTCCTCTTAGCTCCTTGAGTAGAAATCCTCAAATGGTGGTGATGGAGCTCCGGAATGGGTCGCCTCTCTTCTTTGACCTCTGAAGACTCGTTAGGTAGAGCACCAAAGATTCCCATCCTCGTGTCCCTCGCCCGGTGATGAATACCCTTTCATCACTCTTTATTCTTTTATTTTAGCTAAAAACTTATGCAAAACACCATGTAGATATGTGTAAATAGCATAAATTATCAATAGGCATGCATTGTGTAAATTACAATAATTAGCATGTTTTTGTGCATAAATAAAAGAATAAAGAAATAAAAGAAAAAGGTGGAAATATTTAGAATAAAAATTGAGTGACCTAATCCCAAGGGAGGGCTCAACATGGGCCTGACCGCAAAAGAAACCAAGTAGAGGGAGATAGGGTCAATCATCTGTGTTTATATACCTATGTATGTAAATAAAAATATTTTCCTCTAAATAAAAATAAAAACATGTGTACATATTCATAAAAATAAAACTAAAATAAAAATAAGAAAAACAAAAGAAAAATAAATAGAAATAAAATTCTCTCACCAGTGTATATAGATCATGTACATAGAATAACATACATATTTATTTTCTCCTTGTAAATAAATAATTAAAATCCAATAAAAATATTTCCATATTCCACATTTCATAGTGTAAATAAATAAAATAAAAATCAATAAAATAAAAATAAAATAAAAAGAATAAAAATCAATTTTCACCTTGTATATGTACCATGTAAATATGCATAGAAAAGTATTTATTTCACATATGTAAATAAATAATAAAAATAAAATAAAAATACCTTTTGCATTCCAAATTTTATATTATAAATAAATAAAATATAAGATTGAAATAATTATTTAAAAATAAATAATTAAAAATAAAAATAAAAAATACATATATGTATATACCTATATATAATAATAATATAATGTAAATACATAATTTATATTTCAAAAAAATAAATAAAAATCACTAAAAATTAATTTGAAAATAAATAAACATTTTTCATGTTTAAAGTTTCTCGAAATAAAAGCATTTACTATTTTTATTGAATTTCTAAAACATTAATAATTGGCAGCTTCTGATTGGTCCACGGGGCAATGTTGACCCCTGGTCAACTCTCCCCCCTAGACTAGTCGACCCGGATCTTTGCTCCCCGACCCAATTTCTCACATTTTCCCCGCTTGATCCGAGCTCCATTTGCCTAAACCCCGGGTCCTAATCACACTTCATGCATCTGAGACCCACGCCCGATACTTAGCCTAGGGGTCCGTGCTTCACCAAGCTGGACAGGACGCCTTCTTCTCGGACCTGCAGCCATATAAAGCTCCACCTCCGCCGCACCTTTTCACACATCTATGGCTACGCCCCTTCATCCCAGGAACTCCATCTTCTTCCCCAGAGTGACAGCTGTGCGAGGAGGGTGTCGAAGAGAGGAGGAGGAGCCTCCAGCCATCGATCCGGCGACCTTCATCGCTGTGCGCCGCCACGAGGTGCGCCTGAGCCTCGGGACCCGACGACCCCTCGAGGTGAAGACCCAGAGCTCCGCGAGCTCATCCCTAGTCAACTCCAGCCACTAGGTAACTTCGATTCCGTCTATTTTAGCCTAATTTTCCATTACACCCAAATCACCCCTCTATCATCGCCAATCGATTTTCGACGCTACGCTCCCCCAATCGCTCATCCGACTTAACGGTCACCTTCGCGAGACTTCCCTCCACGTTCTTCGCACAACCATTCCCCTTGGTTTGCCCCGGAACCAAGGTTCGACCTCCACCGGAGTCGCCTCACCGGAGGTCATCCATATCTACTTGCCCGACCACCATTCCACCCCAAATCGGGTCGAGGCAGTTTGCCCTCGATCCAAGAAGCTTTTGGTGCTACATTACAGGTCAATGTGACCCATCTGAGGGTCGAATCATCCGAGCACATGAGTGTTCCTCCTCCGCCGTCGCCAGGCCGCTCCGGTGGTCGTTGTCTTCATGGGAGGAGCCCACTAGCTACAGACCATCAAGGCGGAGCAATTCCACATCCCAGCAGACGAAGGGGAGGTCCCCACCGCGCGAACGGAGCCGGTGAAGCTCGCCAGCAAGCAGTTCTTGGAGGACCCTCCTCAGACATTCGATTAGCCCCGACGCTCCAGATTTGATCTCAGCCATCTATTTGAGGAGCGCCAGCCACCGTCAGATCCATCTGAGGCTTGATCCGGATAGTCCATCCAGACGAAGAGTTGCCCTCGCTTCTCAGTCGTTGATCATCCACGTGGCGCACCCTTGTCCCTCTGATAATAAGAGGGGTAAATTATACTTAGACCCCTTCTTTTTTGTTTTTGCTATTTAGTCCTGTAAATATCTAGTTTAGTTGTTTTTGTTTTTGAACATTTGTAGTTAGGACCTCTATGTTTTCTTTATTTGCATTATAGTCCCTGTGTGTGTAGACCACGTGCATCGACACGTGAGGATCTGGTCTTTTTGCACTTTTTGCCCTCTGATTCCTTGATGTTATGGATTTATATTTTATAAATTGGAATTACGCGTGCATCACGCGTGCTTTGTGGACTTTTTGCACGAGGGCCCTTGTAGTTTCTTGCTTTGTTATTGTTTGGCCCTCGAAAGTATTATTCTTGCATTTAGGTCCCTAATAGCTGTGAGCCTTTGTTTTATTTAAATAAAATAGCAAATTAATTCCAAATTGCATGAAATTTGGACAGGTGGCTCCTACCACTGTGTTATAATTTCTATAAAAAATGGTACATTTTTTAGGCTTTTTGATATTTTTAATAATTTAAAAACAATGGTTTTTGTGACTGTCTGACATAGAAAATCAAATAAAAATATAAAGATTATTTTCAAAATTCTAAAAAAAGGATTAGTTAATTTTAGTGACTTTTAATTTCTGTACAATTTTGGTGATTTTTGGATATATAAAAACCTTAAAAATTAAAAAACCCTAAAAATCTTATAAAAATTCTAAAAATTCTATAAAACTGAAAAAATATAAACTCTTTTTTCTGAATTTTAGTTTTTGTTTATATTTTTCATAAAAATTACCTCCAGACTGTTACAGATCCATTTTATATTTTAAATGGATTTTTAACTCTGGTTGGACAGTAGCATACTGTTTTGGTTTTTCTTGATTTTTAGAAATCTATATAAAAATTGAAAAATTCTGAAAAATTAACCAAAACATTAGAAAACATAAAAACATTTTTACTCGAATTTTTGGAGTGTTTTTGAGTGTTTAATTAATTTGTTGTTTTCACCTTTTTTATTTTTCCCCTTTATTAAAAATCCAAATGAGGCCTGATACTGCGGATAAGGCGGATATGTACAAAAAGAAAAATCAGGAGCAAAGTCCTCTTGGAAAAGTGGAGGTGGACCAGTTGGATAGTACGAGGGATCTGCAAAATATGAAAAAAATCACTCCAATCAGCCATCTCCAAATCAAAAGAAAGGGATCGAGAGATCACGATAGTCAAGTCATGATATGCAAGAAAAAGGTGCAAATGCATAGAGAAGATCAAGTATTACACACAAACAATCATAAACAAATATACAAGAAGTTGTCAATCGTTTTATCTTTTCAATTTTTCACACAAACAAACATAGTGATGACCATGCAAGTTATGCAGTTTTATCTTTTTATTTTTAGAGTTAGGTGAATTTTTCAAGAAGTTGTACAAGCATGTAGGTTGACCGGGATTGGGTTACTAGTCCTTAGTGTGTACATGGCAAATAAAATGAGAATACCGTGAGGGGTTTACTATCCCCGAGACAAGATTTTTTTCTTTTTGTTTTAAGGGTCAACTAATCTTAGTAATCCCAATTTTATTGGTCATCACTTTTTTTGTATTTTTAATAGAAATGCACAAACCCAACGAGGAGTCAATTCCGTTAGAATTCTAGGTGGAAAAATCAAAGGGATAGAGTCAAAAAAGCAATAAGAGGTGAAAACAATGATGAATGCAAAGTGGAAATGCTCACGTTACCCCAGCTCTCTTCATGCAATAATGTTAAGCAAAATTGAAACCTACACTATATGCAATGCATCGATGAAATCACCCTAGACAGAATATATTATTATCGTGAAGCACCAGATGTTAACTATCTAGATATGAGACCAAGGGTTCGATCTCGCAAGCTCATCAGTGCCCGCCACAACAGGTCCTACAAGTGTTGTATAGAGCTTCTCTCGGTGCATGGTTTCAAGTCTAAATAGTCAGCAATTAGATTTGACTAAGTCCAAGAAACAATCTATATGTACATGCAAATATAATTAGGGCTTTTGACCTTAATCTCTTGAACAAGAAAATCCTAGAACTAAGGACCAATCACACAAAACAAATAAAATCATGAAACAAATAAAAAGAAATGAGAGAAAACATGATAAAAAACGACGAGGTCCTCGAGTGAACAATCACTCATGTAGTGGAACTAGTGAAGTGGCAGTAACTTAGAGAGTCCAAATTATTACAAGTAATGTATCTTTATCTCTCACTTGAATTACAAAATAAAATAAAAAAATAAAAAGAAAAAGGCTTTGTCTTTAAAATATCCTCAAGCTCTCTCCTGCTTCTCTCTCCTGTCGGCTAGGTCAGAAAGCAGACTCCTCGTCTTGAGGGGTGCATCAAATCTCCTAAGAAATCTGCCCTCGATCTGCGATCCTCGCAACAAGATCAAAGAAGAAGAGTGATTAGATAGACTAACAAATAATATCATATAAAAATGAAAATAAATAAAGGACAAATATACAAGAACGAAGGACAGGATGAAAGTGTAATCTATACGATGTTTCTCCCCGGCAACGGCTCCTCCATTTGAAAAGAGGGAACTCAAGAGGGTTGTGTCAATCCACAAGGCAAATCAACAGTAGCTGAGTTTACCACTCAAGAAAATAAATGTATGGAGTTAAATTTTATTTTATTAACTCTACAAAATGTGAGTATAGTGCAAGTATGTAGAGTGTCGAACAAAGGGACCAAACATGATAGATCGGGAAATTGAATCCAAAACTTTGTCCTTTCTCTTGTCTTTTATTGTCTTTTTCATGTGGGCTTTTAATTTTATATTTTTTTATGTATTTTAATTTCTATATTTTTTTAATTATTTTTTAATTTTATATTTTTCTATCTCTTTTATATTTTCTGATTTTATAATTTTTTTCTTTTAAAAATAAAATAAAGAATATATATATAACTATATAAACACTAAAAGTAATATATTTATAAATACAAAAAAAATTAACAAAAATAAAAAAATATTTTTGTTTTTATATATTTTTCTAATATTTTTGTTATTTTTGTGGAATTTTTGCTAATTTTTATATATTTTTTAGGTAAAAAATTTCCCAAATAGTGATTAAATAAATAAGCTGAAATTTTGGAATTAAAAAAATCAAGCCAAAATTTTCCAAGTCTATTTTAAGTTAATAATATATAATAGAAAAGACTATTTTAACTGGATTGACTATTTCTGGATTTTTTTGATGATTTTTTTCTATTTTTACTGGATTTTGGAGATTTTTAATTTTTTAATGCTTTTCTTTTTCTATTTTTAGGGATTTTTGGTTTGGAGTTACAAAATATAAAATAAACAAAATATATTTAATTTTGGAATTTTTTATAAAAGTTTTACATTCTTGTGGTAATTTCGATTTCAAACAGGGTTAAAATATGCTCTTTGTTATTTCTAGAAAATTGTTAAAATGCCTAAAAAGCCAAAATAAAAATGGGGGGTGAATGTGTATGCTAGCGATCACTTAACCATAATTTATCATAATTTTTGGAGTTTGTATGATATTTTTAATATATGAAATACAAGCACAGAAATTAATGAGCTAGCAAGGGCATATTTACAACGAAAAGTAAGTGTGAATTTGTTTCTGCAAAATACCCAAAATATTTACGCTAATATTAAAATTTCAAATAATAATTTGAAATACAAAAAGCCGTGAGAGTTGAAATGCAAAATTGCCACCTCATATGGGCCTGCATGTAAGATGACGTGGCTAGGACGAAAATGCAATTACAATAAAACTTAGGGTTCCTTGTGCAATTTTTACAAAAAATATATAACTATGATGAATGTTTAAGTACTAAGAAATAAAATACATAAATGGGGGGGTTAAAAGTACAAAATAGCCACACTAAGTGTGCAATCCAACTAGTTTGTGATGAGGATGTACGATGCTGCTTTGAAGATCGATGCTCACGATAAGATCTCCCTCCTGATCTGATGGCTGGGTAGAGGCGTGACCCAACGAACATCCTTCAATCTGGGGAGGAGACGAGATCCAACGACCACTGCTCTCCCTGAAGAGCGTGGAAGAACAACGGGCCTATAAACTCCTTCTCCTCGATTCTTTGTTCTCCAATGTTCCCCTAGGCTGCTGTGATGCTCTATTAGTACACTGAGGTGGTCTTTGTCAGTTGCAGTCAAAAGGCTTCAAGGAATGTTAGAGGAGTTCTAGCAGGTCGGAAGAACTCAGGTGACCTGGGACCCTCCTTTGAATCCAAAAGCTCCTTCTGCAGGGCTTTTTGCTCCCACTACATGCATTAAAAGGTCGCCGGGTCGAGTGAAAACTACCTTGACCCATTAGCGGGTGGAGTGGTCATGAAATGGGGTGGTGAAACAGCTACTTCGATGAAGGGAGGAGGTGGAGTGCCGTGATCCGGATCTTGGAAGGATCATGTGGAATGGAGTGGATCGAGGCGTAGAAGACGCGTTGGGGAAGATAATGAGGTGGTTGGTGGGTCGGAAAACAAGGCAGAGGTACGGTGAAGGGTTCGCCGGAGTTATGCTCCGGCAAATTACGAATGAGCTAATTTAAGCTAAGGCGCTTATTGAGAACTAAAACTAATAACAGGAAATTAAATCTACATCTAATGGCTATCTAAAAAGTGATAAAAAGAACCTTGAGCAGTTGTGGGCTGCGAGATGGATGCCTCATGGCGGAGCACTGCCAGATATGGTGGAAACCACCTCTACGACTCTCCTTGATCCAGCCAAATGCTAGGCGAGCTCCCTATCATGGAGCTCAATCCCTAGAGCACAAAAGGAGGAGAAGAACTGGTGCCAAGGTGATTTAAAAATCTGAGGTAGGAGGAGGGTCGAGTTATGGACAAGTGATGGGCAAGCGATAAAGAACGAGTTGGAGGGGTCGATACAGTGATGCAATCCTTGAGGAGATAATGGTGTGTAAAAGGTGGTAGATCAAGGAGAAAAAGTCGTAGAGGATCAATCCATTTCGATGCTTGCATCAAATGGAGAAAAAGGGAGAAGGAAGGGGCACACAAAGGTCTGTAAGGGCTATAAGGTGAGTCAGAGGAGTTGTCCAAGGTCAACTGACGACGCAACCTACTTGGTCCATGTTGACCAACAAAAAAAAGCTGACCCAAAATTACTTATAAAATCATTAATAAATATTAAATGAATTAATTTTGTTTTAAGTTATAAAATAAAATAAATGTTTATCATTTTCTTTAGTATTTCAATGTGATTTTTATTTATTTTATAGGTATATTTACATATGTTTTACATATTTTATTTTTATTTTGTATTTTTGATTTTATTATTTTATTTTCATAATTTATATATTTATAATTTATTTTTATATACGTACATATATTTTTATTACAATTTCTGATGTATTTTGTACACTTAAATAAATAGAGGTATATATTATATAGGTATAAGTATATGTATTTCATCTACGCAGTTTCATATATTATTTTATTTAAATGTATTTTTAATGGATTTATTCTATTATAAATATGCACAAGTATTATAAATAATATTTACAAAATTATAGAAATATAAAGTTATACAAATTATAAAGAACAAATAAAATGAATATTTTATTCAAGTATATTGTACTATAAGGGTCCAAAACCTAACTTTTCCATCTTAACTCCAAATTAAATGAAACTGCCTTAATTAAATAGCTCATTAAAAGTTATATACATTTAAAGATAATTTTGGTGCATTTTGAGTTCATATGGAGAAAATATGGGTCTGGGATGTTTGGGTTTTGACTTTTTATTTTGAGTATAAATAGTGCATTGTATATTATTTTTGTGTGAAATCAATTTTGTATTTTTCTATGTATTTTTATCTACAACCTTCACATACAAAGTTTATTGATATGAGATGGAAATACTAAAGAATAAAATAGGTCCCAAAAATGCAATATTGATGAAGAAAAAAATAGGAATTTTAATGTGCTTTTGACCCTTATCTCCCCTACTTTATTCCTTATCGACCCAATCATCAAGATGCCTAGGTCTCGAGGTTTAGGTTCATAAAAATACCTTTGGTATTTTGTTCTTTTTGCTTTCGTTTCTTTATTCCATAATATTGACCTTAAAAACTATACTTTATATACAATAAATATAATAAATATAATAAATAATGAATTTTAATTTGTACAAAATTATGCTATTTACATGCATTTGGCTGGTGTTTTAAGGCCACAATGATAGAGTAAATGTGATGAAATGGAGATTCATCAGTGCCACTGAGCCTAGCCTCATCTGAGTTGAGTTACGTGGTTGGGCAAATTGCAGCTCTTGACCTCTTGGTTTCCGTAATTACGATTCAGTCCAGATTGTGTGTGGTGTGTGCTCTATTGGAATCATTGCAGACAACATGCCTAATTTTGATAATTACATTTATATCCATGCAAGGGATATTTTAACTTTACGCCAAAAATTTTTCATAATTGCATCTTAGTCCCTTAAAGTACCTTTTTTTAATATAAAGTGGAATTTTATTTATTGTTTTCTTCCATTTATGCCCATACATTGTACTGTAAATAACTTTTGAGTCGTATATTCAAATTTCATGACATTGATATCTTTTTAAGATAATCTAAATCTCTATAATATGATAGTATTTATTGCTTGATTTGATTTATTTTTTACTCATTAAAAATCAGGTGATTAAAAATTATATTATCAACCTTGATACGAAGTTTAACATTGATCTTCTCATTGATTGTTGCTCCATTGAATACAATATTTTCACTACTTCATTCTAAATTTAATTAACATCTTTAAATTAAATATTAATTCATTTATCTCTTTATTAGATTCAAACTCAAGGAATTTATTTTATTTATTAATCAAATATGATGTTTAAAGAGTGATTCATTGACCTTGTTGATCAGTTGAAACTTAATGTTTTAATTATCCATTTCATTATATTCTGATTAATTATTAAAGTTATCTAATTAATCAATCAGAAGCATTGGTGTGTCTTTGTCCATTTTATACTATTTACATACCATCATTGTGATGTTAATGTATTTATAAAAAATGCTGGCAAAAATCAGGCATTGCACTTTGTTTACATCTTCTTGACCAAGATCATCTATTGATCACTTGACTAAATAGTTAACACCTAGATTAATTCTATTGGTTTCTTGTATCCTTATGTTCGACCCTGGACCTACCTAGAATATAAATTAACTAAGTCACTCTTCATAGGGATTATTTGATTCGGTTCTGAATAATAGTTAATTGGCCATAATAATACAAGTGTTAATTATTATTTCCAATTAACAGTAAATCATTCCTCTTGTAGTAGACAAGTAAGGGAAATACAAATCAAACAATATAAATGGATCCCTATCTCTAGTTTATATACTATGAACAAGGCAAAAATGCGGCATGAGATAAAGAGATGCGTCCCCTCTCTTTCCATTGTGCAAAATGGTAATCGTGCCAGTTTCTCCAGTAGTACAAAGAATATAGAGAGGACAAGAGGTGCATAGGTCCTAACGAAGCACAACTACAATTATTGCAAGGGCTGGAGCAATATTCACACAAGATGACAGAGTTGCTTGGCCATGCATGCATATGGGGATCACAATCAACTGGATGAAGCATGATGGTTTGTGGTTCTTGATAGCAACATTAGAGAGAAATAGCGAGAGTGCGATGGAGGTTTGCCATCATTAACGCCAAAGGGTGGTGGAGGAAAGAGCCATAGGCTCTAAATTTTTTTACTCTCAACATTAGTGAAATTGTAAGAAGGGAGAAAGAGGAGTGATCGGCGGAGGATGTCATAGCACCTGCAACAATATGTGGTGCTCATCATGGTTGCATACAATAACTTGATAAGAGAAAGGACACGTGCCTCTCATTCAAGATGAGAGAAGGAGCAACAAGAAAGGGGGATGTTGTTTGCAGCAAAGATCGAAAGAAGGGGAGGGTATGGCTACTTGTTGTAGTAAAGAAAAGGGGAGGAGAAGACTGCTTGTTGCTCGCAGTAGTTGAGAGTGGAAGAGAAGGTCATGCCCTGGTGCACGCTTCCACAGGGAGGGGCAACCGAGGAGGTCGGTCAAAGCTAAAGATGGAGAGGGGAATGTCCATCTTTGCGCACCTGAGGGAGAGAGGAGTGGGGCTGGAGAGCACCAGCCATGGCTACGTGTGTCAATAAGAAAAAGAGGGGAACTCAGATTTCTTGCTACTTGTTGCATCAAAATAGGATGTGCTTCAACCAATTTTAGGAGCAAGAATTTAGCCCTTGGATCAATTCCAATGGTTTAATATGAGAGTTGGTGCTACTTTTAATATGGGAGAAAGAGCAATTATTGGGTCATATGATCCAATAGCTCTCTAATGAGACATGATCTCATATAAAGAGGCATCAACTTGGAGAACTAAGGTGAAGAATGGCCGAAGCAAGATATTAAAAGCAACTGCTCGAAAGGGCACATGGCCTGGAGATTGATTGACTTAAAACTAAACCAAATGGTGCATTGCAGTTACATAATAAATAAACCATATAAATATTTCTTTACCTAAGTCAAGCAAACTAGAATGTAATTATTTTATAGACCTACTTTGAAACCTATTTTCAAGTAATTTTATTTATAAATTAATATATAAATAAGGGTTATTAGGTATTTTTGGAGATTTTGTATTTTTTATTTCTTAGTTTAATTTCGATGTCGAAATGTGTCTTCCATCAGTTCAAGGTAAAGATAATTAGTTAGATCTTATTTAGGGACTAAAGTGAGTCTTAAATACTTCTTGAATTTGATTTTACTTCTAATAAGATGATGAGATCAAGTCTCATATTTGGTTTTGGACCAACACAGTGGTTTTGTTAACTATCGTTCAACCTATTTGAACGGCTCCTAAGAGACGTCGCACTATATTATAGGAGAGGTGCCACCTTATTTCATGTTTTTCCTATATACATGTATGTGTGTATATGCAGACATACATGCTTACACAAAGACACACACATACATACAAACTGATAGACAGAAATGCAAACTGACACACACATACATACAAACTGATAGACATAAATGCAAACATACACACACACATATTGATACACAACACATGCACAAACATATATATACACACACACACACTTACATGCATACATATTTATATGTATGTGTGTGTGGTATTTCCAATGAGCCCGGATCATATTAGGATTATAATGAGCACATTCTTTAAACTATCATTTGAGTATAATACTTATTGGTTTATAAATATTATACATATTCTTATAACTAGTGCTTATTTTCAAAAAAATATAATCTAAAATTAATATGAAATGATTGTATCTTTGTTTGTATTAGTGGTCTTTTCTACATTTACTAATGACCATTTCATATTCAGTGTAGATGAGTGAAAATGATTACTACTATCAAGAGTATAATATTATAGTGGTAAACCAAGGGAGAGAGAGAGGATTTTTCCAATGAACCTTCAGCCCATTCGAAAATCGATGAGAATGCAATCAGACATGTTTGATTTCTATCTGATGCTACAGATTAAAAACACTTTTATTACCATTAATAATTTGTGAATCCGTCAATATGTATTTTCCTATTTTAGCCACTCCTTTCTTTTATATTCCCTTAAATTATAATTGGAAATGATAAAGCTCAATAGAACATACGTCTCCAAAGGCCATTTAAATTAAATAAAATCAAATGACAAATGAAAAACATATTCAAAACAAATTACTCCCAATTTACTATCACTATATCTTTCTATTAAAAAAGAAAAGTTAATCGCCATAATAATGATTGAAATTGTAACTTGTGTATTTTTTATTTTCTATGCAGAAAGCCTTAATAATAAAGAAGGGATTTACAATTTTGGATCGATTTAGTAGTATTAGCTATAATAATTAACGTACATATTATATCGGAAAATTTAAATAAAAATATATTTATGAAGATTTAATTAATTTAGAATTATATAAATTATATGTAAAATACAATAAAATCCAAAATACAAAATAAAAACAAAATACATACTTTATAGATGAATATAACTATAATTACACTTATAAAAAGCAACTCATAATAAATTAACCTGTAAAAATAAATAAAAATCACAATAAAAAACTGCATAAAATAATAAATATTTTTCATTTTTAACCAAAAATCACATAAATTATTTATTATTTTATATGTAATTATCTTTAAATTTATTTTCTATTTTGCCTTCTTGCGGGTGACATGGCCTAATCAGGGTCACTCTTCAGTTCACATCGGTTAACTAACCCACCTATAGCCCTTGGTTGTTAGATCTCATCAGTCAATCATCTTCCTTGATTTTTCCACATCGATTCTTTCATGTTTTTGCTTCGATTCCTTTTTATCTTTTGACACTCGATCCATGAACTTTCACACCATCATCACTCCTCGATGACTGGATCGTTGAATTGAGTGTTCTTACCAAGTCAAGACCACTTCTATAAAATAAAGTCACCAACCTCCATTTTGAATTTGATCTTGCTCTGTCTTCAAAATCCTCGTGTTTCTTAGTCTTCGAGGTAGCTGGGGATAGTAGCTTCTTCGCCCTACAGTTTGGCATGGAGGAAGAGGCAGGCCGGTGACGATCCGAGCATGGCCAGAGTAGCTGTCAGTGCTCCTCATTGGTTCCATGCTTCCAGGTAGAGCCTTAGTTTTCTTTTTTGATTTCATTCCTAGAATCATAGATAGTCTAGTTTCGATTTATTTTCGTATTTTATTCCTTAGAATTCCAAATCCTACTTCGCTGGAGCTATTGCTCTGTCAACTATTCCATTATGATTTGACTATCTTCCAACCTCGCCAACACATCCACATCGTTCCTCTCTGCATTCCCTTCACCCAAGCACCTCCATTCATCTTGATTTGCCCCAAATCTAGCAGACGATACTCCATCTCTACCGCTCACCGGAGTAACCTCTGCCCTCTTTTATTTTTACTCATCTTCGACCCACAAGACCATTTGAGCCTTCCTTTTTTCTTTGATGGGCCAAATCGTGCAGGTATCAGAGGTCAAGGATCCCTAAGGGGTCAAATTTTTTTCAGATTAAGGTACCCGAAGCTGCATTTCATTTTCGACTGCTTGGACTCACTCTAGTGATCCTTAGTCCTATCTAAGACCTCTAGGAGCCAGGCAATGTCGCCAGGAGTATTTTGCACCTCACCGCGAATCCCAAGACTTCCAGAGTTATGTAAGGAAGAGGATTGGAGCTCAACCACTTAGACGTTCTTCCATGTTCTTCCTCCACTGCTCTCCACCATTGGATCAACAAAACTCTAGGTGAAGTAACAGTCGTCGAGTGCTTCATCTCGTAGCCACGCGATCAACAACTAAGATCTAGTCTCGGCCACTCAATGGTGAACTGTTATCACGTGTCCCCGGGCCTTCATGTGTTCAAGTTAAAGCTACTAGCCGTTGGATTGGGTCGTGGGGATGTTTTGCTCATTTAACCCCCACTTTTTTGTAATTAATTTTTTTAAATGGTTTTGGTTATTTTACATTTAGCCCTCTATACTTTCGTATTTGCATTTAGGTTCAATCTGCACCACCTCACATGGTTGTGCATGTAAAGGGACTGGGTATTTTGTACCAAACCCTCAGCCCTTTTGTATTTCTTTTTAGTCCAAGTTTTTGCAATATTATTGTAATATTTTATGTAATATTTCATCTGCCCCCCAAATTTCATATTAATTGCAAAATACTCCTCCGAGTATATAATATTAGGATTGTTTGGGAAATTTGTATTTTTAGCCACAAACTTCTCCAGGGTGGTTTAGAAATGGTGCCCTAACATTATATACTTGCAAAAATACCCCTACGAGGTTGCATTTTCTTTTTGTTGATTTTATTTTTGTTAAAAATAACTATTGTCCGTAAAAAATATAGAAAATTAGGACAAACACTTTTATATTATTCTACACAATATATTTTTATTATGGTATTTTACCCTATATTTCTATTTATTAAAAATAAAAACATAGCTATTTTTCACTATCTAGATTAAAAAAATAAAAATATATGAAAATGTTTTGAAAAATTCCAAATAAATTACAAGGTTTTTTATTATATTTTAAATCTATAGACCAAAAATCCCAAAAAAATAACCAAAGAAAAACACTTAGTATTAAAAAGCTCCACAATCCTTGTAAAAAATAGAAAATTCTAGAAAATTCCAAAAATATTTCTTTCTGCTCCTAAATTTTGTCTATTATATCGACTATATAATAAAAATAGTTTTGGAAAATTTTGGAACCTTTAGCTATTTTTTAATTCCAAAGCAGTTTGGTTTATTAACATTAGTCACAGTTTTGACATTTTAATTCAATTAAAAATAAAAAATTAAAAATTATAAGGAAAAGTAGATAACTTAAAAAAGATAAAAACATTTTATTTCCCTATTTTTGAGTATTTATAGATATATCTATAAATATGAAATTCATACGAAATACATAGAGCTATATTTACATATATTATTATTTCTATTTATTTTATTTAATAAAAATAAAAAATATTGTATAAAGCTTTAAAAAATAAAAGGATTATACCTTGGATCATTATCTAATTTTTGTCTTTATTTTATATTTTTATTATACGTAATGCATACTTATATTACACTTACTTATATTATAACTAATTATTAAGAAAGAGAAAAATAAAAATCATAAAATAAAAAAATATATAAAAAAATCTTAAAAAAATATAAAAACAAAATTCTAATAAAAATAAATAACGAAAACCCCATAAAACCATAAATCATCACAAAAACAAAAAATACTTGTTGTCTTTTTAGCCAGTTTTTGTTATATATCCCCTGTCCTCCCTATGTTCGATACCCTATATGTACTTCCATTATACATCTATATGTATGGTAATAATAAATTTTGATCCCTTATTTTAATTACTTGTTTAATTGCCTATGTGGGTTGATCGTTGATCACTTGACTTCAGTGAGCGGTCGCCTTGACGACACCCTATCTTCGCTCCTTAGTGCAGATATTTTAGACCCTTGCCAAAGTCGAGTCGTTACATTGCACCGTTGTCGGGGGCATTATGAGGATATATTTGTGAGTCTATTTTTCTTTCATTATTTCTCTTTGTTTATTTTCTCTTTTTCGATATAATTGTTCATTTTGTAAATATATTCTCTTGTATTTTTCTTATGAAGGACCTCGAGGCGATGGAGACCCCCTAGGTGGTTGGAGGACCTGATTCAAGAAGACTTCGTCATTTGACTTGTTGACCAAGAGGAGAGAGCAAGAGAAAGAGAGAGATATTTAGCATAGCTTTACTCTTTTTATTTTTGTGACAGAGTGTTATTTTATTTTTGCACAATTAATTTCTAATAATACAGGTGGAACATTCGAGCCCAATTTCCTAGTGATCGCTCACTTGGAGGCTCGTAGGATTTTATCTTGTTTTGTCGCCTTTTATTTTATTTGTTTCCCGTGTTTTGAGCTTTCCGCCTTATTTTTATTTTTTTTTGTGTAATGAGACATTAGTTTTGTAGGATTGCTTGCTCGGTAATCTAAGGTCAAACACATAATATCCTACATATGCATATAGTTTATATGTTTGGATCTAGATCAAAATTAATTATTAAATACTTTGACTTGAAAATATATGCCATGAGAGATCTCCATACAATGCTTGTAAGACCCACTGTGATGGGCACTGAGGAGCCTCTAAGATCGGACCCTTGTGTTTCTTTTCTAAAATTTAGCATTTGGTTCTTCACAATAATAGCAATTCTTGTTTAGGGCGCTTTCTTCATTTGAATATCGACATAAAGATTAGGTTTAAAAACTCTTTGCCTTGCATCCTACATTGAGAGTGTTGGGAAGCACTGTAAGTCTTCTAACTGAGCATTCATCATTTAGGCACTAAGGTGAGATTTCCATCTTAGTGTCGCCTTACATTGCTCTATCCCTCTTATTTTGAGCACCTAGGGAAAAAAGAAAATACAAAAAAATAGGCATTTTGATATTGAAAATACTCAAAAAAGTGAAAATAAGAAATTAAACAATGCGACCGCTAATTGAACTTTGACCTAAAATAAAATTTGTAACGAGCATCATTATTTGGGGTTCACAAGGTCCACATTGTATTCAGGTACATTCCAGAATGAGCGAGGCATGACCCTTAAGTAATAGAGCCAAAACCCTGATATGTGGCTACCTCAACTGCCACATTGGACCGACGATGTATTGGTGCTTTTATTATACATGATTGAGTAGAGCCTTGTCGACAAGGATAAAGGAGGAGACTAAAGCGCATCACGGAAGCGTGATGATCGTATCATATACGATCAAGAGCGACTAGTCATACTAGTTGCTCGGTGCAACAGAATTTTAAAAAAATAAATCATAAGATGAAACCACATGATCCAAGAACATTTTTTGGATTGTTTCATCTAACCACAAAGTATTATAAATACCTCTTAAAGCGTGGTTGCGATGACTTGATCTCTAAAGCAAGAGATCCTCCTGACTCAAGTCCGATCCACGAAGATGGCACTTGCGGGTGCGATGATGAGACGCATACTTCCCACAATCCAAGATGAAGATCCATGCTTTGAATCTCCTGATTTCATCCAACAAAATCCGGCGTCTTCTACTTGTGTGAGGAGCACCAAGGAAGACGGAGATTCGACAGCACGACGGCATAGCGACGACTGTAGTTCTCTTGAGAACTCAGAGTGGACGTGTACTCTTAGAGAGAGACATGGGGCGTGAGAATGAGAGAAGGAGACAGAGTAACTTCATGCATGTTCTCCAAGGGCTAGGGTTGCCCCTTCTTAAATAGTAGTTTGGGAGTCCATGGATCACAATCCATGGACACACAAAATTAACGGTTAGGTTGATTTGTGTTTTCAATCGATGGCCATGATCATTCGTTGTTTAATAAGGCAAGAACTATTGATTTATATTAAATTAAATATATGTTGCATTATCATGAACATAATTTAACTTAATAAAATTAATCAACAAGGGATAATAAAGGAGATAATGATTATCTCCTAAAGGGGTGGCGTCACCCTTGAAAAAGTCAAGGGTGACATCACCTCTTAAGGTGATTATCATCTCATTATCCTTTTTTATTATTTGCAACAATATTTATTGCAAATATATTCAATAAATTAATTCCAAATTAATCAGTGAATATTTCAATCATACCATTGAAAAATTGTGAATCATATTCACAACCTAAAACAAAATGTAAATTAGATTTCCAATTAATTGTCCAATGTGAATCAAATTCACATCAACAATCAATCAGTAAATATTATTTACAAAAGTGCTCTCTCCAATATATTATCAATCATGTTTATAATATACATTAATATTATGGATAGCATGGATAGTACTATCCACATCCTGTATTTCCTTGATAATTAGATTTCATTTAGTTATCTTGGATATACATTCTCATAATATGAATCTCATTCATATTATTCTTCATAATTAAATATCACTTAATCATCAATATCATGTTGCCTGGATACATAATTCATCAAAGGAATTATTCTTGAACTCCTTCAAGAATAGTGTGCTTTCTCCGTAGATACTTGGAGATAAGGAAAGGGCGATTGTATTATTCCACGTATAGTGACTTGGACATTGAGATCATATCTAAAATCCAGATCTTATGGACCTCCCATAGATGCTTGATTAAATCAAGTCCGTAAACTTAATCCTCTTATTGCATCTGAATCTCATTCAGATCAATGTCCAAAACATGGACCAAGATAAAGTTACTTCTCTACTGAGAGAGGTCACTAAAATCTAGACCTATTTCATCACTCCCTCGGAATGGAAGTGTCATGGTTATACAATCATTTATGATCACATCACCCTCAGGTATTCCCAATACCTGTACATCCTGCATACTGGAAGACCTTGAATAATCCCGAAGTCATAGATCTCTTTTAGACTGTTACCTTCAGGGTTTTATCATTAAGATTCTCATTTGATCATTGGGATTTTGTATAGATCATATGCTTTCCAAAAGCATATATAATATCTCTAAATTCTGTCAAGCTTCATAAACGAGATGACCATGCATGGACTTTTTCGATCCCCATATCTCATGAGTGAGCTCATGTCTTCCGATTCAGAAGTGAACCTGTATGATCCCTTTGAGAGATCGTATTACTCATATGCCCTTATATGCACACCAGCCCACCGATATATAGACCTTGGTTAGGTCATCAACCTTTTGGTCTACCAAATGTACCTACTCAAATATATAGTAACACATCTGTCTACTGTCAGAGGACGTGTGCCAATATCGCGACAACAAACGATGTAGGACTTTGGTTATCTCGATCTTCTTAAGTCAACTCTTTGACCTAACTAATCTGACACCTCTGAATCTCTATTCCCATGCAGAGGACCTGCATCAAGAGATCAGTCAGATATCAACCAAATGAGAAAGGATTGACATCTCCTAATCAGGCTAGAGATCATCTCTTAATAATCATTTGATGGTGTTTGATGAGTCCTCAATCTAACTCCTTAGATATTCATCCAAACACCAACCTCTATGATTCAATTATTGAATCAACAGTTGTATGATTATTAAGATGCCCATGGTACATAACCCTAATTGAACAGAAGGACCTTATAGTGCATTCATTCACATAATATCAGACAGGGCATGAAATAAACCAATAGCATTTATTGATATATCAAACATTACAATAACATTTATTGTAGAAATGGTTCGCCCTGGGCTCACATTGCTAACATGTCGATGATGATGTTCCCATATGAAGTGGATCATCTAACTTAGTCTGAAGTATTGAGTCTAGGCCACATCCTCACAGGTGTGTCTATCTCATCTGTTTGCATTCGAGTACCTTGCTTGCGAGGGAAGAAGTGGTTTTGCCTCTCGGCTTGATCTTTCTTTTCTTTGGATGAGTAGCCTCCCATGATCGATATTGAGATCCTTAAGAAGCAATGATCACAGTATACAAAGTAGGTGGAACAAGTACGGGGATACTTTAATAGCAGTACACACTATCCTCCAGGGCTAGTCGTTAAGGACTCGTGAAAATATTTTTGTCTGAATCACAACTCTAAAACTGAAAAGATAAAAATAGTTGAACTCTCTCGGCTTAACAGTGAGTTGAGTTGGTGAATACAATTTTGTTTGTTGTTTGTTTGTTTAACATTAGGCTCAAAGATCAAAGTTCATACGCACATGCACATTTTTGTCACTCTTCCTTTTTGACCCCTGCTCATCATGACCCTTCTATTATTTTACACACCTTTTACTTCTCGTTCATCAGCATACTCTTCATCCTTCATTGATCTTCTTTTTTACTTCATGATGTCGACCTCTAGATGGCTTCATTATGACATCATCAACAAACACATCAGTTCTTTGGGTTGGACATCCGCACGAATAAGGGGTGATCTCCAAAAAGACAGGACGGACCCTACAGACTTCTCCTTGTACTCCCCTATTTTCACTTGCATAGGGAATCGAGAACACTCTTTCTCAGTCTCCTTCCTTCTACCACCTTTCTTTTGCCTATAAATCCCTTATTCGAGACATACTCCTATATCGAACTTGCTCCATCATTTCTGAGGGTTGATCGGGTACTATTTCCCAATACAGACTCACATCCTGATCAGGAGCCCAAAAACGATTCCAAATCTTAAATGGCTCCCCAAGGCAACGGAAAGGGACCAAAGAATTCACAACTGCAGCGCAGTGAGCAAAATCAAGAGCAGGGCATGAGTCAGAATGAGGCGTCAGTTGCAAGCCTCCATTTTGGCAATTCAACAACAGCTGACCAACCAAGCACTTGCGCATGTCACCTTCCAAGAGATGTTGAAAGATCTGAGGAGAATATTAGAAGAGAGAGGAGAAAACCCCAGAGTGGGTGGTGATGATATTCTAGATTATGAAGATTATCAGTCTGTATATGGATGCTGCGGAGGTAAGGGAGAAGAAAGGAGAGGCCGACCCAAGCTCACCTTGATGTAGACTTACAACTCTAGGGCTCGTCGCATCACCTAGTGGATCCAAATCGACAGACATTTTGAGCTCAAACCTCAACTCTTTTCGTTGCTCCCGAGATTCCATGGGAACCCAACCGACGAACCCCACATCCATTTACAACAGTTTGGACACATCTGCTCCACTACTCATTACCCCCAACATTCTGTTGGGTGTAATCAAGATGACCACTTTCCCCTTATGCCTCCAAGGTAAAGCTCTATACTAGATCAACCACTAGCGAAAAGTGGCGACGACTTGGGAAGATCTCAAATCAGCATTCCTACATAAGTATTATCCTCACGACCACCTTAATCTGATTTGCTATAAGATAGAAAGACCCTCCCATGGACCCCAAGAGTCCACTCATGAGACCTGGGAGAGATTCAATGATTTGATAGAGAGATGGCCCCATCAAGATATACCAAAGACCAGTATGGTCCTCCATTTTTTGAGGGTCTCACTAAGAACAGTCAACATCTGGTTGACATCGCCAATGGAGAATCGCACTTCAACAAGGACAAGGATACAATATGGTCGATATTTAAGGAAATGGTCAAACGAGAGGTTGCACTTTCCTCATCTCATTCCTTTCAATTCCCACCGCATATATATATGTTCTGTAAGATTGTCAGTGTGGTACATACACATGAAGTAGACATGTGTGACAACTCCGACCTGACCATCATTGGGAACCTCTTGTTGAAGGTTGATATAATTGAGAAGACGTCACGATACCTAGAGAATCTCGCTAGGATTAAGCAACGAATGAAGGGCCTGGACAAGCTCGTCATCATCACCAAGCGGCTGGAGATGCTGGTAAACACTATCAGTGCTTGCAATGTAGTGACATCCACACCTGAGTGTCCAGCTGAGAAGAAGGAGCAGACACCACCACAACTGCTTCAGTCGAGTCTTAATCATCCCCCAGTTCAGCATGCATATTACATGCTGGCCTTCAAGCCATAGCCACCACAGCTGCAAACACAGATGGTTATCTACTAGTCGTATGAGTTACAGCCCCAGTACATCGATCATTGTTCCCCACCACCACCACTCATCCAAGAGGTGGATGGTGTTTGGAGGAGTGAACAGTTGTTGACCCATCCTCAGGAACAACTACAAAGTCAGAACCATGCCAACTGTCCATTTCACCATCAACAAGGATGGTAGACATAATAGCCCAACCAAACCCAACAGCAACAACCTCATTAGCAAGGGAACATTTGGAGGAAGAACTACAAGCAGCAGTTCGTATACTACCAACATCATTATCTGCAACCAGTCGATCCTTATCATCACTAGCGCTCCTCCCAACAAAATCCACATCAATATCCTTCTCTTCCTCCTCCTCCATATTCTCAAAGTTATCAACATTAGCCTCCTTCTCACTATCAGCAGAGTAACCGATCCTATCAGATCGAAAATTCTGAAACCGCTTCAGTAAACCATGTTCTAGACTATTTGACCTACCTCATCAAGAATATGGCAAAGATGAGGCAGGAGATCGATGACCTGATGGCCTTGAAGATTGTCATCCATGCACTAATTGAAGCAAATCCAAATAATTTATGTTACAATGAGCAGGTAGTTTACAGTGTTCATCCTGAATAAGGTAGAAATGATATTGCTTTTTCTAATGTTGTAACTCTTTGGAGTGGTAGGATACTAAAGCTATCTGCAATTGCGAAGGGAAAGAGCAAAGCATCTGATGGTGAATCTTTAGCCAATCCAGCCGATGGGACAACGAATTTTCGGATGGAGCAGCACGTTGCAGTAGTCAAGGTGAAGTCATGCCAATGATGGAGAAGCTAGCCTTAGCATCTAAAATAACACCAGCCGAAAGAACCAGGACTGCACCTTTTTTTGGTCCTCAACATGTAGATGATTTTGATTCTTTTTGAGATCTACTTATACATAGATATACAAACACATTTTTGCCAAATACATTTTCTTCTGATGTACATATTCCATATCGCAATAAATTAAAGTGAAAATCAGAAAAAATGAGAAATGCTTTGTATAATCTTGAACTTATCCAATTTTTGCAAAACTTGATTTTTGAAATGCCATTGTTAAAAGTCTTGGAGTACATGCCTGCTGTGAAATGAGGGCTTTAATAGTCATGTACAACAAAGCATTCGAGCCACAAGAAGAAGAAACCATAAACACATGTCCTGGCCATGGTTATAGTGAATGCCATCAACAATATCCCACACAAACAGAAAGGAAAGGGAGCACCACTCATCATATGCACGATTTTCAATTAGGATTTCAAGCGTACTTTGCTTGACAATGGGTCTAATATATACATTTTGCAAGTGTCTCTACGCACTTAATTTGGGTTAGGACCGCTAAAGCCAACCAAGATGATTTTGAAATTCGTGGATCGTTCAGTCAAATGGCCTAAGGACATGTAGGAGTATGTGATCATCACTGTTCAAGGGTTGCAATTCCCTGTTGATTTCATTATCCTGGATATGTACACCTACCCACCTCTGCACCATACCCCGATTATCCTCGGTTGACCGTTCCTTTGAATAGCCACTGTAGTAGTTGACTAAGGCATTGGAGAGATCACATTCCGCTCCAACAACGACAAGATCTAGATAAAGAACTTACCTGAACTAAAACCAACAAAAGCTGAATCTCAAATGAGAGTGCTTAAGTCTCAATGTTCTGAGTACTATGATTTTTTAGCAGAGATCCGAGATACATATCTACTTCCAGATGTCCGAGAAACCCTAAAATTCTTCTCTAATGAGGAAATATGGGAAAGTACAGTCCAACTAACTGAAGTCTTTAAAGGTGAGATCTTCGTTGATGTGTTAATGAAGGCATTCTAACCATTCCCCTCATTTTAGCATGACGATTTCATTGTAGATCTTTGTAATATTCTCGATAATGAAGCATAATTTCCTGAGGTGGACAGACAATGTTTGAAAGAACTAATACCTACAGCTGTTGCGGAAGTCTCCATTGAAGCAACTCCCAAACCACCAGAGCACAAACCCTTTCCCTCAAGTATGAAGTACACCTTCCTTGTTGGTGAACAAGACATGTATTCGATCATCAATGCTCATCTGATTGAAGACAAAGAATCTCATCTAATGAAGGTTTTTGAACGAAACTCCAAGTTGATAGCCTGGAAGATATCAGATTCCTTGCGATTAATCCATCATTTTGCTAGTATCACATTTACCTAGAAGAAGACAGATTCCTTCTCGTGATTTCTAGCGCAGACTGAATCCGAACCTCTGAGAGGTTGTGATGAAAGAAATTCAGAAAAGTGTGATGTGGGATTCATTTTTCCCATCTCTGTCTGCAAGTAGGTGAGTCCCCTACACGTAGTGTCCAAGAAGTTTGGGATCACCATTGTAACTAATGTCAAAGGAAACGAGATTCCGACCAGAGTACTGACATCTTGGTGAGTCTTTGTGGATTAAAGACGTCTCAACCTTGTCACTAAGAAAGACCATTTTCCATTATCCTTCATCTACCAAATTCTTGAGAGAGTGGCTGCGAAGGAATACTTCTGCTTCTTGGACAGGTACTCTAGATATAATCAAGTTGCAATCACGCTTGAAGATCAAGATAAGACAATGTTCACCTATTATTTTTGGACAAATGATTTTTGATGGATAACGTTCAGGCTATATAACACACCCGCTACATTTCATAGATGTATGTTGTATGTATTTACAAACATGGTCGGCATTTTCCTCGAAGTTTTCATGGCCAATTTCTTGATCTACGAGGATTCATTTGATAAATGTCTTGAGTATCTAGACCGAGTTATGAAGAGGTGTTGTGAAGTGAACCTCGTGCTCTCATGGGAGAAGAGCAAATTCATGGTAACCGGAGGGATCGTTCTGGGTCATGTTGTATCAAAACATGGCATGGATGTGGACCTAAGAAAGGTGGAAGTGTTTTCAAAACTTGAGCCACATACCAATCTGAAGTAGATTCCGTCATTTTTGAAGCACATCATTTTCTACCAACGATTTATCAAAGTCTTCAGCAAGCTCGCTCGATCATTGACAGAGTTGCTAGGAAAGGAGACTGGTTTCATTGTTGATGATCGTCTTCTCCAAGCCTTTTATTAGTTGAAAGATGTGATCACACATGCTTCTGTCCTACAACCATTTGATTGGTCTCTACCCTTTGAGATCATGATGAACGCATCTGATTTCATAATTGGTGAGTTCGGAAAATATGAGATGTGATTCCATTTGCGATTCATTACGCTAGCCAAATGACGAATCCATGATTCATTAACATTCTATCTGCATTTTATCTTAAAACCCTTAACAAATGCATGTAAATATCCATTACATTCCATTAATTAACATAACTTCATTCATTAATAAAAATGCACTTTTATGCATCAAAACATGTAAATAAATAACAGAATAAAAATAAAGAAAACAAAAAGAAGGTAGATTGTAGATATGTATATATGTACAATATGATTTGTAAAATATAAATATAGCTGAAGGATATATTTATATAATATAACCCCCAAGACCAAGTCAACATGGTTTGGTCGACAAATAATTAAGTAGGGGGAGATAATGAAGATAACCACAAAAAGAATTATTTATACATTCTACACATTATACATTGATTATCAAATAAATACCAAAACATAAAAGATCTTTATTAATTCATTTGTTTATATTTTTCATTAAACTCTTCTCTTATTTATTTCTAAAAATGTATAGAAAGATATAAAAAAGTTAAAAATATAATTTTAAATATATACCAAGAAATCCAACTTTCAAATAGTCAATTTCTCAACTTCTGAACATCATAACATTCTCATACAAACTCCAATTTCACTATACTCACCTTTAAACTTCATAAAAGAATATTACCTAATTAATGAAGGTGATTTCACTAAAATCAGAATTCATTTGCAAAATTTCAATTTTGGGACCTAATGACAACTGGGTTTCTAGACTATTTATTTTCTTCAGAACATACTATTTATAGTTTTATAATTTTTAATTATTTTCCTAATCTTGTATTTTAAACATGAATTAATTTAAGATTTTTAGACACTATTTAATATTTTAAATAAATAAAATACCCTTATTTATAGATGAAATTGAAATGTAGAGAATATACCTCTACTTATACATATATATTTAAGTTAGATATTAAAATTTGTAAAATTCACATACACCGTAATTATTATCTTATTAATTAATAAAATATAAAATTAATATTTTAGTTATTAAATTATTAAATTAAAAATAAAAACCCTATTTAATGAGTACACTATATACCTATTTAATAATATTATATTTATATTTCATTAAGTATTTATTTTTATAGAAATAAATTCCATAATAAAGTAGTTAATTTAATTTTATTTATTTTTCATTTTTACACCTATTAGAATTAAGGTCATTTTCTATATAATATATATTTTATAAGTAATTAATATCCTAGCCTTCTAGGTGATGACACATGTCAGCAGCTGGAGCCTTCTTCCTCAAGAAGGTTTGTTGATCTTCAGTTCCACCGGACCTACTTCACATTATTTTCCTTGTATCGCCTTTCACCTATTCCTCGATCCTAATCCTCGATCTTCAAGCCCTAATTACCACCATACATGCCAACCTTAGATCTTCACTTAACCTTTACCCGATCGTCCTATAAATTCATTGAATTTTTCCAGTTTATACCTAACTTCTCCTAACAGATTCCAGTTCCAGAACCACCTGGCTGACCACCTTCTTTCTCCACAAAATTCCTACCAGTGTAGGTTGTGACAGAGCCTTGTCAATGACCCGCATGTATAAGGGATGTCAAGAGGATAGTTCCAAGGTCAGCAACAGCCTTGAATCGTCGTTGTTGTGCACATGGAACTACAAGTAGCCGCCTCATCGAGCTAAGACCTGAGGGGTCTGAAATCTTTCAACCCTAGGTATCTCCTTCACCCCTTTCTGATTTCCTAAGTTTCTGAGCCTACTTAGCATAGTTAATCACACATTGAGCATCTCATAATCACCATCTTTAAACCACACCAAGTTTGTTACTCAGATTTGACTCGATTCACAATCAATTTTGCATCTGAAATCACTTATCCTGAAAACCCTTCTTGAACTGCTAGTTGATCTTATTTTGTGGTCGACTTCTTTGAGAATTGAGCATCTATCCTTAATTTCAGGAACTCAAGAGCGTATGGAGCTTCAATCTTGTGATTTCGATTGACTCTGATCATCACCACTGAGTAATTAAAGCATAATTGTAGCCCCTTTAGGACTAGGGTTTGAAACCCTAGTCGACTTCCAATTCGTTGCCAAAGAGCTTCATCGCCACCTTCCTCGACTCCACCTCACTACAGATGATCTTAGAGGGGATAGGTGATCTCCTCTTGGCCCTAAAGTATCCTTCCATCGCCATAGATTGAACGGAGAAATGAGTTTTCTTACATTGAAGACGAATATAAAGAAATATAAAAATATCATAAAAATATTTTTCACTCGAATTCTCACCAACGTGATTTTTAGCCTCCTTGTGTTCGACCCAGGAACACTTACCTTGATAAATATATAGTGTAAAAAACTCTGATTCAGAGTTTGTTGATTTTTGTTTGATTAGTAAAAACTTGACTTGTAGTTCTCTACATCGACATTCTTTCGACCGCTGGAAAATTTTGATTTATCAAAATGGCACCATTGTTGGGATGATTTAGAGAGTCTCTGATTTTCTGTCTCATTCTCAATAACAACCCATTTCTTCCTCACCTCTCTTCTCTTATACCCACCAACTGCTTATTTTGAAAATTTGAGTTATTAAAATGGTGACGTTGCTGGGTAGGCATAGCCGCGCTTGAGATTTTTTGAATTTTTCTTGTGATATTTTCTTTTCTTTATCTATTTTCTTCTTTTCGTGTTTCTCTATTTTTATTGATTTTCTCGATTTTTTAGGTGTTTCTTTTTCTTCTTATTATGTTGAGAAAGTGATGAGAGTTTCTCCAACTCTTACAAGGGTTGTAATTCTTGAACTTGCTTCTGAATCATGCCGGCTAATGTCAACTTCTCACTAATAAATCCCATGTCGGATCATGAATCAGACTATGAAACATGTGCCATCTTATGATGATCTCGATGGTGTGGTGGTTGTGGGCCCTTCTAGAATGCCCGAGTGGAGCCGACTATGCGTAAATTCTCCGCCATCCCCTCAAAGATGGCCCAAACTAACTCGACATCCCTATTCAGATAGTTGCCTCCACTGAAGGATACGGGATGATCCTCAAGCGCATCACGGAAGCGTGATGATCGTATCGTATACGATCAAGAGCGACTAGCTGCAGTTGTTGCTCGATGTAGTGGAATTTTAAAAAAATTAAATGATGAAACCACATGATCCAATGACATTTCTTGGATCATTTCATCTAATCACATAGAAGATATGTGAATACTTCTTGGAGCGTGGTTGCGATCGAGCCTCTAAGAGAAGAGACCTCCTGTCTCAAGTTCGATCCGTCGGAGAAGACGCTTGTGAGCACGGGGATGAGTCACATGCTTCTCGCAATCCAAGTTGATGATGCAAGCAGTGGATCTCCAGATATCGTGTCACGAGATCGAACACCTTCTTCACGAGCTCCACACACCAAAGAAGACGGAGATCAAAAAGTCATCGAAGGGAGCATGACGACAAAGGTGACCTTCTCTTTATGAGAGTGGACGACCACTCTAAGAAAGAAGGGAGGGAGTATGCGTGAGAATGAGAAGGAGAGAGAGAAACATCGTCGAGAATGCATAACTCGAAAAGCAAAGGGTGCCTCTTCTTATATAGGGTTTTAGGATTCCATGGATCCCAATCCATGGACAACACACAATCAATGGATAAGATTGGTTTGTGTTTCTTTCAATGTCTAGGATGTTGCAGTAAAAACACAACATCATATGATTTAATTTAAATTAATTTATATTGATAAATCAACAAAATAAATTTGAATTCAAATCACCTTTGACTAGAATAGAGATAATGAGGAGACTAACCTCTTTCCCTAAAAGAGGGGGGACAACTACACTTCTCCACATGGAGAGTTGTAGCCATCCACTCCTCTTGAGTGGAATGAGTCTATCTCCTCTAATTATCATGCGATCTCATTATCTTATGAAATCTCCTTAATTTACAACTCTTGCGGTAAGTATTTTTCACAAAAATAATTCACAATTATGTTGTGAAAATTTTAATCAAGCCATTAAAATTATGTGAATGTCACTCACAACCCAAAACTAAATATAATTTCATTTTCAATTAATCACTCTATGTGATTCCAATTCACATTAACAGTTAATTAACAAATATAAATCACATAAGTCTCTCTCTAATATACTACAAATCGTATTTATAATATATATGGATAATTGGACAGAGCTACCCACATTATCCATATCCATGATAATTAAATATCATTTATTTACATGGTATAATCATTCTCATGCATTCAGATAATGTGAATCAACTTCACATTATTCATGATAATTAAATCACATTTAGTTATCCATTTCTCAATGCCTAGATATAATTCAACTTTGGAATTATTCTTGAGCTCTTTCAAGAATAATGTGCTTTCTCCACAGATACTTGGAGATAAGGACAGGGCGATTGCATTGTTCCACGTATAGTGACTTGGATATTGAGATCACATCTCAAATAACGATCTCATGGACCTCTCATAGATGCTTAATTTAATCAAGGCCGCAAATCTAATCTTCTCATTGCATCTGAATCTCATTCATATCAATGTCCAACACTTGGACCAAGATCAGATTACTTCTCTACTGAGAGGAGTCACTAAAATCTAGACCCGTTTCATTACTCCCTCGGAATGGAAGCATCATGGTTATACAATCATTTATGATCACGCCACCCTCAGGTATTCCTAATACATGAAGATCCTTCATATTGGAAGAGTTATAATAAACCTGAAGCTAAAGATCAATTTAACATTGTCGTCTCAGGGTTTTATCAATAAGTTTCTCAATCTTGGTCATTGGGAGTTGGTATCGATCATATGCTTTCCAAAAGCATATATCATACATTCAAATTCTTGTCATGCTTCTAAAGCACGATCACCATGCATGGAATTTGATCGGTCCCAATTCCTCATGAGTGAGCTCATGTATTCCGGTTAAGAAGTAAAACTGTATGATCCCTTTGAGAGATCATATTACTCATATGACATTGTATACACACCAGCACATCGGTGTATATACCTTGGTTAGGTCATCAACCTATTGCTTTGACAAATGTACATACTCAGACATATAGCAACACATCTGTCTCCGATCAAAGGATGTGTGCCTGTATCGTGACAGTATACGATATAGGACTTTGGTTATCTCGATCTCAGCAACTCTTTGAACTAAATAGTCTGACACCTCTGAATCTCCATTCCCATGCAAACGACATGCATCAAGAGGTCGGTCAGATATCAACCTATATGAGAAAGGATTGCCATCTCCTACTCAGGCTGGAGATCATCTCTTAACAATCATTTGATGGTGCTTGATGAGTCCTCAATCTAACTCCTTAGATATTCATCCAAACATCAACCTCTATGATTCTATTACTGAATCAACAACTGTATGTATATTAAGATGGCCATGGTACATAACCCTAATTGTACAGAGGGACCTTATAGTGCATTCATTCACTTAATCTCAGAAAGGGAGTGAAAAAGAATCAATAACATTTTTTGATAAATCAAATATTACAATAACATTTATTGTTGGAATGGTTCGCCTCGGGCTCACATGGCTAACAATCTCCCACTAGACCTTAGAACTATTCAGATCCAATCCTTAAACTCATACTCATTACATGCTTTGTCGAAAACATTCTGTGCTAGAGGTTTGGTAAGGGGATCAGCAACGTTGTCGGCAGAGGCCACCTTGGTGATGATGACATCACCATGCTTTTGAGTCTCTCGAATGATGTGGTATTTCCTTTCCACATCCTTGCTCTTTTGATGCCATCTGGGTTCCTTCGCATGAGAAATGGCTCCCCAGTTATTGCAGAGTAATAGGATGGGAGTATCAGAAGAAACTACGCCATGTTCTAGGATGAAATTGCGCAACCACACCGCCTCCTTTGTAGCATCCGATGCGGCAATGTATTCAGCTTGTGTTGTTGAATTTGTTGTAGTGCCCTGCTTCTTGCTTCTCCAGGCCACAACACCACTGTTCAACAGGAACACAAACCCTGATGTCGACTTTCGATCATCTATATCCGATTGGAAATCTGAATCTGTATATCCTAAGACTTGGAGATCACCATCTCCATAGACCAAGATGTAGACTTGCGTCTGTCTTAGATAGTTGAAAATGTTCTTCATTGGATTCCAATGTTATTCGCCATAGCAGGACTGGTAACGACTTACCACTCCCATTGCATGGTAGATATCCGATCTTGTACATATCATGGCATACATTAAGCTTCCTACATCTGATGCATAGGAGCATCCAACCATGTCCTTCTTTTCCTCGACAGTTTCAGGAGTCATCCCTTTAGACAGGTGTATACCATGACTTAAGGGGAGGAAACCTTTCTTAGAACTATCCATATGGAAACGTTTAAGAATCTTCTTAATGTACCCATGTTGTGATAATCCCAACATCTTTTCTCAGTTTCTGAACAGCTTCAGACCAACGATGTAAGAGGATGCTTCAAGATCTTTTGTCTTGAAGTCATGACATACCCAAATTTTAACGGTGGTCATCATCCCTGTATCATTACCAATGATTAGGATTTTATCTACGTAAAGCACGATGAACACAATGGTGCTCCCACTAAGCTTCTTGTACACACGTGGTTCATCAGGATTCTGCAAAAAAACATAACTCTTTGTGATTTCGTCAAATCTGATGTTCCAGCTATGAGATGCTTGTTTGAACCCATGATGGATTTCATCAGCTTGTATATTTTGCCATCCTCAGTTATGAAGCCCTAGGGCTGCTCCATATAGATATCCTCCTCGAGGTATCCATTGAGGAAAGCTGTCTTGACGTTCATCTACCAGATGTCGTAGTCAAGAGATGTAGCTATAGCTAGCAGTGTTCTGATCGACATAATCATAGCCACAAAAGAGATGCCATATCTCTGTCTGTAGCCTCTGCCTACGAGCTGTTCCATGAAAGTCTCTATTTTCCCATCAGGTCCCCTCTTTATCTTGAAGATCCATTTACATCCAATGTGTTTTACCACTTTAGGTGGATCCTCTATGGTCCATACACCATTCTTATGCATGGAGTCAATTTCTGACTTCACTGCTAGCATCCATCTATCCATGTCATGATCCGTGAGTGCTTCTTCAAATGAAGCAGGATCATTGTCAGTTTCACTTAACACATGGATTTTATACCTTTTAGGTGGTGCAACCACCCTTGATCTCCTTCGAAGAGGTATGGATGTTTCATCTTCATTTATATCTTGAGTTTCTGGTTCAGGAAGCTCAGAATCCTCAGGAGATTCAATGAGTTCATCTACTTCATTTTTGTCTTGACCTTTAAGGAAGTCATCCTCCAGAATTTTCACATCTTTAGAGACAAAAACCTTTTGGGTCTCAGGGTCATAAAGATGGTATCCAATACCGACTTTAACATACCCAATGAAGTAAAATACGTAAGATCGTGATTCCAGTTTACTCGCATGTACGTTATTTGCATAGACCAAGCAACCCCAAAACCTCTAGTGATTTACACTAGGTTTGGTTCCATACCAGAGCTCATGAGGAGTCTTGGGTACAGATTTGTTGGGAATCTTGTTTAGGATATATATCACAGTTTCTACTGCATATCCCCAAAAACTAAGTAGTAAATGTGCTTTGCTCATCATTGAATGGACCATATCCATGATAGTCCTGTTGCGTCTTTCACCAACACAATTATGTTGGGGGGTTCCAGGAGGAGAGAGATTGGAGACAATTCCATTCTCTTTAAGGTATTCCTTGAATTCATCTGAGAGGTACTCGCCAACTCGATCAGATTAAATCTGTTTAATCTTCCTATCGGTTTGGTTCTCAACTAAAGCCTTTAACTCTTTGAACTTTTCAAAGGTTTCATATTTATGATGTAGTAGGAAGATAAACCTGTATCGCGAATGGTCACCAATAAACGTCAAATAATATCGATATCCATTTCCGGTCGCGGTACTGATGGGACCACATACAACAGTATGTATAAGGTCAAGAATACCTTCGCATCGAGTAACCTTATTACGAAATGACATCTCAGTCATTTTACCTTGAATACAATGTTCATAGGTAGGCAAAGATTGAACCTGTAGGAAATCTAAGGGTCCATACTTTTTCAATCTATTGATCCTATCAACAGATAAATGACCAAGCCTTTGATGCCAAATCATGTTTGAATGATTTCCATTCTCCCTTTATCTTTTAGGGTTTTTATTAGTGGAAGGAACATTCATGACATGTTCATCAACACACTATTCATAGAGTCCACCAGAAGTCAAAACACCATTCATAATATATTTATCATAATGACTTACGACTAATTTATTACAGAAAAGGAATGAATATCCACTTTTAACAAGCTTAGATACATCTATTAAATTCCTTCTAACTCCAAGTACATAAATACACTTTTAAGTACTAGGACTCTTCCACTAGATAACGATAGTCAGCAGGTCCCGACGGCAACTGCTGCAACGCTTGCATCAGATCCCATCTGGATGACTATCTCCCCTTCTTCAAGATTCTTAGTTTCCTGAAATAGATGCAACAAATTGCATACATGAATTGAAGCACCATAATCAACAACCCAACTTCCTTCTCATCCAACGAGAAAACTAGTTTCAATGATGAAAGTAGATTTCATACCTGCTGGGGCTTTACCTTTAGCGATTGACCAGGTAATCCAGACAATTGCGCTTCTAGTGCCCCAGCTTCTTGTAGTGATGACTGATATCATTTTTCTTTGATTCAGAGTAGATGCATTGGTAGATGATCCAGCACCTTGACTCTTCTTCTTTCACTTCTGGGCCAAGCCCTTCCGAGAACCTTTCATCTGACTGCACTTTCTATTGACCAGTGCAACCACTACACTGCTAGAGGGGCAATCCTTCCTCACTACGTCTTCAGCAGACTTTAATGCAACCAATATCCCAACGTTAGTAAAATGAACTTTGATCATGTGGAACATGACAACAAAGTTATTGAAAGACTTAGGGAGCGACAACAGAATGAAGTCATCTTGCATGTTTGTATACATGTCAGCTTCTAGGATTTCCAATTCTGAAAGGTAGCCGAACATTTGTGTACATGTTCTCTAATAGAGGTCCCCTCCTGCATCTTGCAGCGAATAAGTTATCTCATTATATTGTAATGTTGTGTGCGGTTCACATAACCGAACATTTCCCTAATATTCATCAAAATATCATGGCAAGTGGCCATTTCCACATGTTACTTTTGCAGTACATTGGACAATGAACCTAGAATGTAATATCTTACTAGATTATGATCTTCCTCATATTTTTCATTATAACTGATTTCCTCCGAAGTCTTTGGTTCTGTGTATAATTTCTTTGACAACACAAAAGTTATGCGCTCAGCCGAAAAACCAAGATCCAAATTTCAGATCCAATCTGAATAATTTGGCACGGTCAACTGATTGACATCCAGAAGTCCGCTAAGTGGGTTGATGGACTTCATTTACTGAAATTAAGAATGCACTAATAAGAATATATGAATAATAAGATATTCAATTACATTTTTTTGATTATGAAAATTTTAATTAAATTAGTCTTGCTTTTTCAACTTTGAAAATTAATTCCCTTAATTACTTTCAAATCCAGAGATATACGTATCGCTATATCTCTGGAAATATCTAGGATCTCCACTTTATCTTAGTCATATCCCAATAATATTAGAATATGTGACTCGAATAAAGAGAAGCAGGAACACATTCTGCCTTGCGAGTCCAACATGCGTTCCCAATTTGATCTTTAACACCTGAGTCCACCACCCTAAGGTGATGTTGTCCCATCGTTAATTGAACCAACCATCAACAGGCTTAAAACTAGCTATACGCAATCCAATATCACCCCAATAATATGAGAACCCAATATTGGGGTCACTACGTATACAGCCTTACTCCTTCGAGAAGCGAAGAGCCCGATCCAAATGGATTGTATGCAGGAGCTGTCACTTTGGACAGGCGTCTCCTACATACAATATCTGGCGACGGAACCCTTCGCCTTGATGGGAGACCATGGATGTCACTTACGTGATCCTCCACCTCATATTCAAATTTTAATTAATTATCATGAATCATATTCATATAATTAATTCATCTAAGGGAAATACACATCTATTCGTAATGGAGTGTTATTAATTGGATATGACTAATTTTATCACATTAAATCAATTATTATTCTAATTAAATCAACAAGCTTGATTGTTACTTGAAAAATATGGTATTATCTCAATGTACATATTAATTGAAAATTTAATAATTAGAAAATACACCATGATTTCTCCAGCATTGTCGAGTCCCTACCCGCTATCATGGCCAGTACTGACGGGAGTGGGACAGACCGCACATGGTGCAACCTGCTACCCCAACGCTCCACGACTAGACACCATATCCACCTCTAGAAAGGATAATGCCAAATCGATCATTGTATACTTGAGATGTTCACCGGTTTTTCAATCGAAATTATACCATATAGTAATAATCAAAACTATTTTGATTATAAGGAAATTTTCTAGACAAATTCCCAAACCTTTTCAAGTAAAATGTTTGTTGAAAAGTGTATCAAGTAACCAATTAGTGATCTAGATCAAATCTAATCATTTATTGGTTGACGCAATGTCATTTAAGGGAACAATTATCATCTAGTATTTCCTAAATATTATCCATAATTATTCCAGGAAATTAACCATTAATTTCATAAGTTTCTTAAATGACAATCACAAGGTTCATGATTAGGATTGCAATTTTCAGTAGTGACCCACACTAAAATTATCATATCACATTCATTTTAACTCCAAATTATGCAAAATCAGTTTCTAAAGTTTGCTAACTTGATTTAAAATTGAATCTATGTGTTTAGTTCGTATTTACGGGTATTCTAGAACAGTAATTAACCCCTTAATTATGCCATTATTCGCCATCCTCTAAACAGTGTATATATGGTTATTAAAAATGTCATAACTTGAGTTATCAGATTCCAAATCACGCAAACTCAAATCCCACAATTTCCATAATTAATGGAGAACATTATCCATGTTATAGATTCATGTTTGGACATTTTAAATAGGGCCGAATTTTATCATAAAATAGGGCTACAAAAATTAAGATGCGATAAAAATTTACACGAACCCTAAAGATCCCAAATCATCCTATGTTTATGGATCGTATCCAAAACCTCCAACCTGGATCTGATACCACTTTAAGGATATGGGATGATACTCAAGCGCATCATGAAAGCGTGATGATCCTATCATATATGATCAAGAGAGACCAGTCACACTAGTTGCTCGGTGCAGCAGAATTTTAAAAAAAATTATGAAACCACATGATCCAAGAACATTTCTTGGATCGTTTCATCTAACCATATAGAAGATATAGGAATACCTCTTGGAGCATGGTTGTGATTGAGCCTCTAAGAGAAGAGACCTCTTGTCTCAAGTCCTATACGTCGGAGGAGACGCTTGCGAGCGCGGGGATGATTCGTGTGCTTCTCGCAATCCAATTTGATGATCCAAGCAGTGGATCTCCTGATCTCGTCTCACAAGATCAAAAGCCTTATTCACGAGCACCACGCACCAAAGAAGACGGAGATCAAAGAGTCATCGAAGCGGGCACGACGATGAAGGCGACCTTCTCTTTATGAGAGTGGACGACCACCCCAAGAGAGAAGGGAGGGAGTATGCATGAGAATGAGAAGGAGAGAGAGAGAGAGACGTCATCGAGATTGCGTAACTCGAAGAGCAAAGGGTGCCTCTTCTTATATATGGTTTTGGGAGTCCATGGATCCCAATCCATGGACAACACACAATCAATGGATGAGATTGATTTGTGTTTCTTTCAATGGATAGGATGTTGTTGTAAAAACACAACATCAAATGATTTAATTTAAATTTATTTATTTTTATAAATCAACAAAATTAATTTGAATTCATTTTGTATATAGTAGCTGTTTTGAGGGTTGGGAAGATTGTAATGATAATTGTGATGTGATGTGACATTGATTATGTGTTATATTAACTTTTTTAATGATTATAATATATTTTTTATGTTAATAAGTGTATTTTAACAAGGTTAAAAACCATTATACCAAAGAAATTATAGGTTCAATACAAGTAGTCCCAACCCTGGAATGCAGGGTTGGAGCTAGGGGTTTGCCAGGGTACCCCGGGGTACCCTGGCAACCAAACATGCCCTAAAAGAGGGGGGACAGCTACTCTTATCCACATGGAAAGTAGTAACTATCCACTCCTCTTGAGTTGAATGAGTCTATCTCATCTAATTATCATGAGATCTAATTTTCTTATGATATCTCCTTAATTTACAACAACTCTTGTTGTAAACATTTTTCACAAAAAATAATTCACAATTATCTTGTGAAAAATATCAATCAAGCAATTTAAATTATGCGAATCTCATTCACAACCCACAACTAAATATCATTATATTTTCAATTAATCATTCAATGTGAATCCAATTCACATTAACAGTTAATCAACAAATATAAATCACATATGTCTCTCTCTAGTGTATTCTAAATCGTATTTACAATATACATGGATAATTGGACAGTGCTATCCACGCTATCCATATCCATAATAATTAAATTTCATTTAATTACATGCGATAATCATTCTCATGCATTCAGATAATGTGAATCAAATTCACATTATTCATGATAATTAAATCACATTTAATTATCCATTTCTCAATTCCTAGATATAATTCAACTTTCGAATTATTCTTGAGCTCTTTCAAGAATAATGCGCTTTCTCCGCATATACATGGAGATAACGATAGGGCGATTGCATTATTCCACGTATAGTGACTTGGATATTGAGATCACATCTCAAATCCAGATCTCATTGACCTTTCATAGATGCTTGATCTAATGAAGGCCACAAATCCAATCTTCTCATTGCATCTGAATCTCATTCATATCAATGTCCAACAATTAGACCAAGATCAGATTACTTCTCTACTGAGAGGAGTCACTAAAATCGAGACCTGTTTCATCACTCCCTCGGAATGGAAGCTGCATGGTTATACAATCATTTGTGATCACATCACCATCAGGTATTCCTAATACATGTACATCCTGCATACTGGAAGACCTATGATAAACTCGAAGATAAAGATCAATTTAACAATGTCATCGTCAGGGTTTTATCAATATGTTTCTCAATCTTGGTCATTGGGAGTCGGTATTGATCATATGCTTTCCAAAAGCATATATCATACCTTCAAATTCTTGTCATGCTTCTAAAGCATGATGACCATGCATGGAATTTGATTGGTCCTATACCTCATGAGTGAGCTCATGTATTCCGGTTCAAAAGTGAACATGTATGATCCCTTTGAGAGATTGTATTACTCATATGCCCCTGTATGCACACCAGCACGCTAGTGAATAGACCTTGGTTAGGACATCAACCTATTGGTCTGCCAAATGTACATACTCTGACATATAGCAACACATATGTCTTTGGTCAAAGGATGTGTGCCTGTATCTCGATAGTATACGATATATTACTTTGGTTATCTCGATCTCGTTAAGACAACTCTTTGACCTAACTAATCTGACAACTCTGAATCTCTATTCCCATGCAGAGGACCTGCATCAAGAGGTCGGTCAGATATTAGCCTATATGAGAAATGATTTCCATCTCCTACTCAGGATGGAGATCATCCCTTAACCATAATTTGATGGTGCTTGATGAGTCCTCAATCTAACTCCTTATATATTCATCCAAACACTAGCCTCTATGATTCTATTATTGAAACAACAGTTGTATGATTATTAAGATGGCCATGGTACATAACCCTAATGGTATAGAGTGACCTTATAGTACATTCATTCACTTAATCTCAGAAAGGGAGTGAAAAAGAATCAATAACTTTTATTGATAAATTAAATATTGCAATAACATTTATTGTTGGAATGGTTTGCCTCGGGCTCACATGTTAACATACACATGCGGCGCTCACAAGGCCCTGATCATCCAGTTGGAGTCCTCCAAAATAATTCTGAACAAGCACCTTCAAAGGTATCTCACGATGAGGGCATCTCTCCGTCAAAACCTTGAATATATCCCATGTCTAATGGAATGGCTCATGTGGTAACTTTGTAAAATTGGAGATCTAACTCCTCATCATATCTGTCTGTCTGAAAGGAAAATATTTACGCAGGAATGTGGTCTTCAGATCGTCCCATGTAGAAATATCCCTCCCTAAATGACTCAACTGGTAAAGCGCCTTATCTGTTATGCAAAGCGGAAGGGCTTGAGGCGTACAGCCTCCCTACTTAACTCATGAATAGCTAGTCATAGCACATATAATCTCGAACTGCTATAGAAAGGTAAACAACTCCTCTGAAGTGTTTCCATAGTACTTGGTAAGCAATGAATTAAAAGACGGTCTCAGCTCGTATGACCCTTGATTCGGTGGTAACCAAATCCAATGGTATAGTGGCCTAGCTTAGGGGTCAACTCATCTCGTAAACTCACGGGAACCATGGCAGGTGGTAGTGGGTTCTCGACTCCAATTCTCAGTGTAGTGATCTCTGCTCTAAGCTCATCCTGGACTCTACACAAATCTCTACCATGTCGCCCAGCGTACACGCTCACAGTCCCTGAAACAGTGGTGCCATCTACCCAGGCTGCCGTGTTATATAATGCCTAAAGTGAACTATGAGGTATGAGTACACCAAAACAACTCTCTATTGTCTAATTCAAGTGCTTACAGTTCGAACCATACATCGAAAAGTGATGCACATGTACTTAGGTAACAAGCCTAGGGATTTTTGGCTCTAATCCTTAAGGTTGCTTCCTCACCGACTTTATCTGGAATTATATCTGAATACAATGAGGGGTTTGCTCTCCCGATACAAATTTAGTCTTGGTAATTTTTAATTATTTGTTAAGTTTTTAAAAGAGATATATTTTTTATTTTTGAGGGTTTTCTAATTTTTTGGAGAAATTTTCAAAAAATCTAGCGGGATGTCTATTTTTTTTTTTAATTTTCAAAAACATGTCTCATGGAGGGGGAACCATGGAATTCTACAAAAAACGATGATGCATGTCGAGATTGAAACCATACCTTGCGCCAACAGTCTACATGAAAGTGATTCGTACTGGGTTTTACTTTATACATCAAATCAAACAGACATGTACCCCCAGGCTCCACAAAATCGTGTAAAACAAAGAAAAATCGAAGAAGGTCGAAAACCGCGATGAGGTACCCCATGTGCACCGGCACCTGGTGAAACAGACCCTAAAAAATAGTCGAAGTCCAGGTATAGTTGGGATGTCCTTAGTGGACCCCTTTCTACAAAAAGAAACATGGGCAAGTGCCCCTTCCTCTCTCAGAAAAACATAAAAATGGGCTTGCACCCTCTCTCAGAAGAAAATAAAAAATAATGTCCAGAACAAAACAACTCTGCTTGGATAACCTGCTCTGCTCCTCTGCAACCGGATGTGAGAAGAATTTGATCTATGCACTCTTAGTTAAGTCAACTTTCGTAAAAGTCGTCTAATCTAGTAGGCCCTACAAAATGGGTTAGCTAAACAAATAAAAAAATCAAAGAGAATCTCAAAAGAAATCAAATACAAAATAGGCTCAAAAATTAAGAAAAAGGACTCAACACAAAGCCGATAAAAACTGAGAAAAGAAATCAAGAATATAAAAAATCAAAGGTCGAAAAAATCACACAAAACTCAAAAAAAAATAAGGTAAAATAACAAGAAAAATTTAGAAAAATCATTGCCCTGGAAATGTTCAGATCACATCTCCCAGGATAAAGAGTAATAATCTACACTGAGCATTCCACCATCAAATAACATCAGAGCAAGAAAGATGCCAAGCCTCGTCTAATTCGTTGGATCCTTCTATTCCAAGAATTTGACTTGGAATTTCGTGACTAACAAGCTCCTGATAAGCAACAATCCCCACTATAGAGACTTTTCCAGATGAGGTAGTCTTCTCTATTTCCTCTATCCCCTAGAACGAAGATATCGTAAATTATCGTCCCCTAGAAGACTTCGCCAGATTGGCCGAAGAACAAACGACACAAGTTCTTGTATGGTATTCATTTCTACTAGTGGGAAGAACCACATTTATTCCGAGAGGGTGCATGATGAATCTCCATTTCATCACCTTTGTTCTTTCATTTTGGCCTTTAAACCCTTGCTAAATGCATGTAAACAACATTATTTTTCATGAAATAACGCATAGTATTTATTGCATAAATAATGTGTAAATACTATATTTTAAGCCAAAATAAAAGAATAAAGAAATGAAATGAAATACCAAATGTATTGAATGACCCTCAACCGTGAGACCTAGGCATCATGATGTCTGTATCAACAAGGAATAAAGTAGGGGGAGATAAGGGCCTAAAATACAACAAAAATTCCAATTTATTTTACCAAATAATTAAATTTTGGGACCTATTTTATTATTTATTATTGATACTTTAAATCAATAAACTTCTTACATAAACATTGTAGATAAAAATATATAGAAAAATACAAATTTATTTCATACAAAAATAATGCATATTGTGCATTCTACACTTAGAAGAAAAATCCAAAATCCAAACTTCCCATACCCATATCTTGTCATATGAACTCAAAATACATCAAAATCACTTTAACTATATATATATTTTATTAGGTATTTAATAAATATGGTTTCATTTAATTTATAATTTAGACGCAAAAGTTAGATTTTTGACCCGTATTGTACATTATACACGAATAAAATATTCATTTTATTTATTCTTTATATTTTCATTATTTTCTATTTTTATATCTTTGTAAATATTCTTTATAGTATATATACATAATTAGAGTAAAATAAAACCATTATAAATATACTAAAATAAATAAATAATTGTATAAAACACATATTGAATTACCTATATAATACATTTATTTATTAAAGTATACAATGAATATCTGAAAAATATAATAAAAATATCTATTTATGTATATTTTAGTATGTTAAAAATATATAAAATAATTATATAAAATAATAAAATTTAAAATATAAAATAACAATAAAATATTTTAAATGTAGTCATTATACCTATATCTATACTTGAAAAAAGTAACTCATAATAAATATAGTTGTAAAAACAAATAAAATCATAATAAAGTACTACATAAAACAATAAACACATTTTATGTTTTAATAAAAAATTAAATAAAATCATCTATTATTTTATCTTTATTTATTTCCTCTTTTTATTTTTTTCTGTCCTTTAGCGGTCCACGCGGACCAATGGGTAGCCCGGACCAGTTGTCTGACCCTCCTAGTACTGTAGTTGCCAGAGTGTTCTTGATTCCTCTTCTTCATTTTTCCAACGAGATCCTTACAGCCATTTGGACCGATTTCTTCTTGAATTTTACTCCTCGATTATTTCTCTTTCACGTCGTGATCTTACATCATCCGAGGATCCGTCTATTAAGTTATCACCTCAATCCAAAGTCATCATGTATAAATTATCTCCTCCACTTTCTTCTTCTCTTTAATCCCTCGTCCGCCAACTAAAACCTAAACCTAAGGCACGATTGAACTCCTAGTACCAATAAGAGCTTCTTCGGCAGTTCTGTGGCAAAGAAGGTGTTTATTTTGATGTTGATCCACCTCTGGTGACCTCTGTCGTCGCAAGGTTTGTCTCTCTCGCCTCTGGATAGCTTTAAGCAATTTTCTTCGCTTTCTAGGTAACTTTTTATTCCAGCATTTCATTTCTAGTTTTAGTCTAGTTTTTATTCATTTGTAGTAGCTTAGATCTTTAGCTCTAGTAGCTTGCTGGATCTTAACTTCGGCCTTCTTTCCACCCTTTTTTTCTCTCCTGTTGTGATCATCCTCCGACACCTCTATCACATCCATCACCTTCGCCATTTGTTTTTGCACATCCCATGCATCTTCACTCAACCTGATCTGCCCTAGATCATGAGATTAGCTATCCTCCTCCGTCGCTCGTTGGAGAGCTCCGCCCGCATCCATCCATGCCCATTTCACCGATAAAACCCCAATGATCCATCTCATCATGTGCTTGTGCTTCCTATTTGATGAATCTCCATTTCATCACCTTTGTCCTATCATTTTGGCCTTAAAAACCCTATCTAATGCATGTAAATAGAATTAATTTGTGCATAATAGCATTCACTATTTATTGTATTTATTGTGTATAAAATAAGGTTTTTTAATGCCAAAATTATATAATAAAGAAAAGAAAAGAAAAAGGAATACAATATTTAAAATATTTTATGACTCTAAACCCTGATACCTAGTCAAGAATTGAGTTGGTCGACAAGGAATAAAGCAGGGGGAGATAAGGGCCAAAATACAACAAAATTACCACTTATTCATTCATTATTTATGCATTTTTGACACCTATTGTATTCTTTATTATTTATTCATCAAATAAAGAAACTTTGTACATAAAAGTTGTAGATAATAATGTAAATAAAATTACAAAATTGAGTTTGTACAAAAATAATACACTACATACATTATATACATAAAATAAACCGGAAACCAAACTTGACAGACCCAAATCTTTCAAATAAAAACTCAAAATATATCAAAATCACTCCAATTGTATATAACTTTTCACGAGCTATTTAATGGTGATGGTTTTATATTTTTGGGGTTACTATGTGAAAATTGGGTTTTTGACCCCTATTGTATATTATACTGATTAAAATATTCAATTTATTCGTTATTCATTATTTTTACAAATTCATATTTTTATAATTTTGTAAATATAATCTATAACATATGCACATGCTAAAACTAGAATAAAACCAAAAAGAAAATGAAAAATAAAATAAGTCTATTATATAGGAAAAACACCTATGATTATACCTATATATAATTAAAAGAATAAACTTATTCTTTAATTCTCTTCATTTTTATAATATTGTAAATATCATCTATATTATATTAAAAATACAAAATCAAAATAAAACCTAATAAAATTCATTAAAATAAAAAGATGCATATAAAACATAGGTAAAATACATATAAATATACCTACATAATATACATATCTATTTATTTAAATATACAAATAACATTAAAAAATAAAATAAAACTATATTTATACTCAGAAAAAAAACTATAAATATATAATAGAATAAAATAATAAAATAAAATATACAAAATAAAAATAAAAATGTACAAAATATAGGTAATTATACCTATAAATAAGCCACTAAAAATAAACTTCTAATACAATACATCAAAAAAATAAAATAATCATAAAATACTACATAAAGTAATAAACATTTTTTATTTTATATACAAAAATTAATAAACTCCTTTACTATTTTTAAATAATTCTTCTTTAAATAAAATTGTTATTTTGTCTTGTAGCGACCTAACATGAACGAATCACGTCTGGTCGCGTGTTGACCCAAGTCAACTCTCCCCTCTGTTCCAGATTGGCGTGGGCATGTCATTTCCCTGTGATTTCTTGTCTTTTCCCCGCATGGACCATCCATCATCTGTCCCCTATCCCTTCATGAGAAATGCTCTCTAATCATCCTAGAATCTCGCTGAGATCATGGACCCTTGTACATATCATCGATTCTTTAATCTCGCCTGGTTAATAAGGGTGCCCATTTTTGTTAATAAATAACAACCTCCGCCTCCCATCCCAATTTTGTCACTTTTCATCCCCCTAAACCCCATGTCTCGGCCAAAGTAGAGTATCCCTGTGATAGAGGGACATCCCTTGAGCTCGCGACAGGGGACGAAGGGCGGAGGTGCACCCAGTCCGTCGCTCCGGCGTGACCCTGCTCCTTGGCCCCCAGGTCAGGTTTGAGCTGCACTTTTACACATTTTGGGTAGATTTTTTTCTAGCATTTCATTTATGTCATTAGGTTAATGGTTAGCTTAGTTAGTTAGCGTAATTAGGTGACTCGTAGTTCGTCGGAGCTCCTCTCGGACAAACGATTTCACGGTGTTCCCAAAAACTGACCTTCCTGCTGGCCACTCTTCTTCCCCATACACTTCTCCATCTTCCAGTCGCCCTAGACGATCGGGAACCTCTTCCGTTCCGCGAATCGACGCTCCCCTCCGCCACCTCGCTGGAAGTGTCTTCGCCCACACCACCTATCACCCATTTCACCACCAATAAAGCACCCATCCCCTTGGTTATGTTTGCTGAGTTGTATTGCAGGTGCTGGAGGCCCAAAGGACTCCTTTGAGAGTCGATTTCGAAGATCAAAGTGGTCCCTGGAGCCCCGCTTTTCCCAGAGCTCGCCAGGTCTCTTCATGATCTCCCTGACCTCCGTACGACTACCATTAGCTGCGGACCGCCTCCCTGGACGAGTAAAGCCTATCACCATCGAAGAAGAACGCTGGAGGAGGGAGGAAATCGAGGATGAAGCTCGGGGAAGAAGCCCTTCTTCCATGTTCTTCATGGAGAGCAGTTGTCGTCCGATGAAGCTCCCCGCTCCAGTTTTTATCTCAGACATCCGATGGAGCCTCGCTTCGACCGTCACATCATCTCCAGTTATCTAATCTCCAACATCCATCAACGAAGTGGTATGGGCCATTAGGATCACGCCACATGTCAAGTGAAGTCTTCAGCGTCGTCCTATCGCGCCTTATTAGGGGTAATTTGCATATCTCTCCCCACTATTTTTGTATCTAGGATTTATTCCTATAAATAAAAGTTAATGTTTATAAATAAGTGGAAATTTTGCATAAAGGACCCTGCGCTTTTTGTATTTACCAATAGGTTCATTCCACATCACCTCACGTGTCGTCCAAGGCGAGGTGACAAAATTGCAGGGATACCCGTGCAAGTTTTTGTAATTATTAAATAATCCAATAAAATTTAAAGTGTGTTTTATATTTTTATGAAAATTGCTGAGAGACCCCTGAGTTTTTGTGTATTTACAATTTGGTCCCTCGCAGCGTAAGTCACGTGTTGTCCTACGTGATGGGTAATTTGCATGAGCACCCCGGTGGATTTTGTAATTGTAAATTAGTCTTTAAAAATTAAAGAAACGTTGTATATTTCTGATGGTTTTGTACTGAGACCCATGCACTTTATTTTAATTGCAAAAATACCCTACCAGGACTAATATTTTTGTGTGTTTTCTCAATTTATTAAAAATAGCTAATTTGCTCCTAAAAATCCAAAAATATTGGACTAGATGCTTCATGTCATACCCTTTCACGCCCATATTTTGTAATTGGCATTTTCTGCATTTTTTCTATTTATTAAAATTAAAAAGGGGCCTAAATAATCCCTGTGTAAATTATAAAATTCCAAATAAATATAAAAACCTTTTGAAAAATTCCAAAAAAATATATATGGTATATTTTGATATTATTGATCTAGAAAACCAAAACCCCTAAAATAAGAAAAAGAAAATTAAAAAGTCAAAAATCTCTAAAATCCAACAAAAAATATAAAAATTCTACAAAAATACCAAAAATATGTTTTTCTGTTTTATAAATATCGATATGCTATTATTTATCTACTAAAATTAATTTGGGTAATTTTGGGACTTAATTATAATTTTTAAAAACCAAATTAGTCTCGGGTATTTTATTAACCTCATATTTGGGATTTTTGTGACTTTAAAAATACATAAAAATTAGCAAGAAATTCTAAAAAATTACAAAAACATTAGAAATATACAAAAAATCCAAAAGCAAATTATTTTATAAATTTTATCTTTATTTAATAATATTTATAGATATACTACTATATATTGTATGTATAAGCCTTATATAAGCTATATTGTTTATATAAAAGAAAAAAAATAAAAAGATAATTATATAAGAAGAAAAAACAAAAAAAAATTAAAAATCAAATAAAAAGGATAAGACCAAAAATAAGAGAAAAAATATAAAATTAAAAACCCACAAAACAATAAAATGGACAAGAGATACATGACAAAATTTTTGTGCATTCACTTCGCCTCCTTCTCCCGTTTGCTCCCAGTATTCGACCTCTACACATACTTACACCTATACACTTTTATTGTAGAGTTATAATAAATTTTAACTCAATATTTTGAGATTTAATGGCTTTATTAATTATTGTGGGTTAATTGTTGATTAACTGGGGATTTCATCTGAGGTCAAATCAACGACTATCTGTCCGCCTTGTGGATTGACACGACTCTTGGAACGATCTGTCTCGTGTTATCACTATGCAGGTACTGGAGGTCTAAGGCCCATCTAGGTCAAGTTTTGTCACGAAAGAGGATGAAACCCCATTCTTCTTTGAGCAGCCAGAACCCCACCGCTGGGTCCCTACCAATTTTGAAGCTTCCAGGATCTACGAACGACTTGGAGGATTCTCCCGAGCATCTTAGCAATGAAGAAGAAGGCAGAGGGACGAAGATACACCAGATCGAAGCTCGGAAGAACCAAGATCCTCCCCTGTCCTTCCAAGCTACCTCTACACCATCTGATCATGCCCAACCTACAGAAGTAACACCTGTCATGGGATAGCATCGCCATCAGCAGTTGGATCTCGAGCATGGATCTAATCTCCTCCATCAACAAACGAAGAGTCATCGGTTGTCGAGAAGGCGACACTTGGTTAAGTGAAAAGATCCAGACCATTCGCCCGAGCGCGGGTTTGGGAATTTTATGCCTCTACCCCCTATAATTTGTATTTACTATTTAGTTCATAATTTTAGTCTATAGTGTAAAATAGTTTGGTTATTTTGTAGTTTACCCCTTGTACTTCACATATTTGCATTTAGGTCCAATCCACGTCACCTCATCTACCCGTGTGTATTAGGGGACTGGGTATTTTGCAACGAGGCTCTCTGGTTTTCTATATTTCATTTTAGTCCATGTTTTTGGAATTTAAGTGTAATACTTTATGGAAATTTTGCACCTACCCCTCCCAACTTGGTATTAATTGCAGAAATACCCCTTGGATTATTATTTAAAATATTTAGGAAATTTGCATTTTCGGTCCTATTCGCTTATGTTCTGTTTAGGATTAGTCTATAAACTTTAAATATTTACATAAATGGCCCTACGAGAGTGTATTTTTTTTTCTAGATTTTATTTTTGATAAAAATACTTCCTGTGCCCTAAAATTGTAGAAAATTAGGATAAATACCTTATATGTTATTCTTTCACATATAATTTTATTAAGGTATTTTATATCATATTCCTTTTTATTGAAAAAAAACTGATCTATTTTGTCCTAACTAGCTTGAAAATATAAAATTATTGTGAAAAATTCCAAAAATTTATATTTTGTGTAACTATTATGCAACTACAGATCAAAAATACCTAAAAATAGAAAAAGAAAAACAATAAAAATCAAAAAACTCCAAAATCCTTACAAAAACGCTAAAAGATTCAAAAGATATTTGTTTTTATTTCTTAAATTTGTCTATTATTTATTATAGATTATATATAGCTTTGGACAACTTGGAGGCTTTTAGCTATTTTTAACCCAAAACAATTCGGCCTATTTATCTTAGTTATTGTTTTACCTTATTAATTCAGCTAAAAATACAAAAAATAGTAAAAAAGTATAAAAAATACCAAAAATAGAGAAAAATCTAAAAAATAAAATATTTTATTTTGTAATTTTTTGAGTATTTATAGTTGTATGTATATTAGTATTATTCATATTATATATATTAGTACTTATACTTCTATATTATCTTACTAAAAAGAAAAGAAAATAAAAAAACGGAAAATATAAAAAGAAAATAAAAATTATAAAATTGTAAATCTAAAAAATTATAAGAACAAAACTTTCAAAAAAATAAATAATTGAAAACCTACAAAAATTTAGAAATCTCAAAAAACCCCAAAAACATTTATTGTCTTTTTTGTCAACTTCTCTACCCTCGTTCTCCTTGTGTTCGACATCCTACTTGTACTTGACCACGATACACATTTATTTGTAGGGTTATAGTAAATTTTGTTTTACACTTGATCGCATTGCTTTATCTATACATTGTGCAGGTTGATTGTTGTCTTAATCGATTTTGTGAGCGGTCACCTCAACGATATTTTATCTTCATTTTTCAGTGAGGATGTTATTTTTAAAACCTTACAGATGCTGTTTAAAGAAATGGCATAGTTGTTCGGGAGTAAACAAAGATAGAATTTTGGTTCCATTTTTGCTTTATTATTTATCTTTATTTATTTCCCTTTTATTTGATATAAATGTTTATTGTGCTAACATTGTCTCTTATATTTTTCTTGAGAGGGACTTCGAGACAACGACGACCCCTTACGTGGTTTATGCACCTTAGTTGAGAGGACTTGGTCCTTCTACTTGCGGACCAAGAGGAGAGCGCGCAAGGGAGAGAGATAGAGAAGAATTTAGCATAGTTTCATTTTATGAGAGAGAGACCTTTATTTTTTTCTCTATTTAATTTGTAATAATACAAGTAGTTGGACTTGGACACTCGGGCCCAATTTCCAAGTGTTTGTTCACTTGGTGGCTCATTGGATTTTTTTAGTGTTTTTTATTTTCATTTTTCCCTTTCTTTGAGTTTTCTACCTTATTTTTATTTGTTTTGTGGAATGAGCCCATAGTTTTATAGGATTGCTTGCTCGGTATCCAAAGGCCAAACCCCTAATAGATTGTTTGTGCCTATATCTCTACGTTTGGAGTTAGATTAAACTTAATTGTTAAATACTTGACTTGAAACCGTACATCGTGAGAGGTCTCCATACAATGCTTATAGGACCCACTTTGGTGGGCACCGAGGAGCCTCTAAGACCAAATCTTAGGATTCTCTTCTTGTTGTTACCATTTGGTTCTTCTAGTTAATAGCACTTACTATTTAGGGTGATTTCTTGATGTGCATATCAACATATAGATTATGTTTATAAATTTCGATTTTGCATCCGGCATGGAGAGAGCTGGGAAGTGTTGTAAGTTGATGAATCTACGTTTCATCATCTTTATTCTATCATTTTGGCCTCAAAAACCCTAGTAAATGCGTGTAAATAGTCTTTATTTAGGCATTTTAGCATTCATGCATATGTCTGTAAATAGTGTATAAAATGCGGTTTTTAAAGCCAAAATTATAGAATAAAGAAAAGAAAAGAAAAGAAAAAGAATAAAATATTGTAAATATTTTATGACCCGAAACCCCGAGACCTAGGCATCTTTATGAATAGGTCGACAAGGAATAAAGTAGGGGGAGATAAGGGCCAAAATACAGATAAAATACCTATACCTTTTATTCATTCTTTATTCAGTTTGGGACCTATTTTTGGTTCCACTTTTTATTCATCAAATAAAGAAACTTTGTACATGAAAGTTGTAGATAATTAAATAAAGAAAAATAAAAAATTGATTTCACAAAAAAATAATACACAGATAAAAAGTTATTGTCTGAATAAAATTCCAGAATCCCAACTTCCCAGACCCGTATCTCACAAATGAAAACTCCAAATGCAGCTTACTGACCTTTAATTGTATATAGAATAAAATAAGCTATTTAATGGCGGTGGTTTCGCATTTGGTGGAGCTACGGTTTGAAAGTTGAGTTTTGGACCCACATTGTACAGTGTACCGAATAAAATATTCAATTTATTATTTATTTATTATTTTTGTATTTTTATATTTTTATAATTATGTAATTATTACTTATAATAATTATGTACATTAAAATCAAAATAAAAATGCAAAGAAAACTCAAAATAAAAATAAACATATATAGGTTATACATGTATTATACCTATACTTATACCTATACTTTTCTACACTTCTATTTTATTAAATATACAAAATATATCAGAAAAATGAAATAAAAATATATTTACATGTATAAAAGTATTTTATAATTTTACAAAATAAGAAATAAAAAAATAAAATTAAAATCACAAAATAAAAATAAAAGTAATCAAATATATAGATAATATACCTATATAGGGGTATAAAAGCAACTTGTAAAAATATAATTCATAAAAATAATTAAAAATCGGAATAAAATACTAGATAAAATTATAAACATTTTTTATTTTATCACCTAATTAAAATAACATCATTTACTATTTTAAAATGATTTATTAATATGTTTTTCCAGGGATTTTCCTGGTTGGTCCACGTGGACCAACCAGGTGACTAGGAAAGTTGACCCACTGGTCAACTCTCCTGTCTTCTCCCTGCTGTATGTCAGAATGCCTATGACCCGACTTTCTCGATTTTTCGCCCTTGACGCGTTGCTCGAGGATTCTTTCTTCATGAAACTTGTACCTGGCACATCCCTAATCCCCGCCGACCTATCAGATCTACCCAGATCCTCGTGGCGCACCCGTGATCGCGCCTCGAAGATCGCCTCTCCACCATGTTTCAAAAACCACCCAAACCTCCCATAGCCCTTTGAACCTCTTTTGATCGAGCTTCTCCCTCTCTGACTTACGCCCTGGACCGGTGAGGGTGACAGACTAGCCTCCGGCCAGGTGGAGCGGCGCTATGCAAGGTCGAGGAGCGCTCCAACCACCCTATCTCCGGCGAAGCCGTGAGGTCTCTTCCTCTTGGCCGACCAACCAATCGAGATTGTTTCAACCCATTTTTTTGTAGTTTAGATCCACCGTCGGCACCGTCGATCCAACGTCGAGCACCTTGCTGGAGTTCTTCGAGCTCCGGCAACTTCCATCAAATCCTCACGCTACATTCCACCATTTCTTTCCCTGGGAACACTATCTTGTGCTATTGCGTTTCACGTGCAGGTCCCAGGGGAAGGAGGCCTCATCTGGAGGCGAGTTTTTGCAAAGAACAGCCCCCCCCCAGGTCGGCTGGAGCTTGACGACAGGCCGAGGGCCACCCGTAGGCCGTCGGCCTTATCTGATCAGCCTGGGCGTCGGGGAGGAGCAGCTGGAGGCGAACACGACCTCGGCCGTGGATTTTGGTGGTTGGAGGAGGCCCTTGCGCATGAATAAAACTCGGCACGGCTGAGTTCTTCGTCGGATCTTCCAGCCGTATCCCATGCCGTAGGATCAAGAACACCCCGACGGGTGTACAGTTGCCGTTGGATTAAGTGCGCCCGGAGCCGTCCGATCGCCCATCTCAAATTTGATCGGGGCCGCACAGATGAAGGGGTATCGCGCGTCCACGACGCGACAGGTGGCATAAGTAACTCATCAGCCGCCGTTGGATTGCAATTCGATTGGGTATTTGCAAACTTTGGCCCAAACTTTTTATATTTAATTAGTACTCCGTAATCATTTCTCTGTAGTTATTAACTTTTTGTAGTATTTGCATTTTCCACCCGAGAATTTTTAGCATTTGCGATCTCGTCCCTTCCAGCGAGGAGCACGTACCTGTGCATGTACGTCTGGCTATTTTGCATCTAAGGGTCCGCTGCTTCGTGTATTGTTTGTTAATACTTAAATATTGTTGTAAGGTGTTAATTTTCGTGGCATTTTGCAATATTTCCCTCAATGTTTTTGATAATTACGAGTTGCCCCTTCCCAGGTGCGCGTGCCTATGCACGTGGGGCTTGGACTTTTGCGGGCATAGCCTTGGCACTTTGAGCATTTCTTTTTAGTCCAGCAAGTATTATCTTTAGTTATAATATTTCTGACATATTTGCGCAGAGGCCCTTGTATTTCTTGATAATTACAAAAACACCCCTGGCCGTATGAACTTTCTTTTTATTTCTTGTATTTTATGCATGCATCTATAAAACCCCAAAAAATTCCCAAAAATCATTTAATGCTCCTGCTACATTGCATTTTGCACAGTGAGCCCAATTTTTTTTTGTATTTACAATTTAAAACCTAAACATTCAGTTGCCGTTATTATGTTTTGGAAAACTTGCAAGTAAACCCCTGTTAGTTTGTAATATTACATCGAGGACCCCGCCAGGTCACGTGCTTCACGCACGTGACTTGGCGGTTTTGCAAGGGTCCCCTTGGGATTCTTGTATTTATATCTTCAGTCTTGAAACTTTCAGGTGCAGTTCTAATATTTTGAGGAATTTTGTAATCTAGCCCCCTCGTTTTGTATAATCGCTATCTAGTCCTCCCCAGGCGCGTGCTTGGCACGCGCGTGGGCGGACATTTTGCAGAGAAGCCCTTGCGGCTTTGGGTATTTGTGTTTGGTCTAGAAATTATTTAATTCAGTTTAAATTTTATGTGAACATTGCATGTATGCCCCAGGACTTTTGGATATTTGCACTTATACCCCTGTCAGGCCTGATTAATGTTTGGATGCTTGTTCTAATTATTTAAATTATTTTTTTGCCTCCAAAAATTCTCAAAAATTATGGTTAAGCTTCTGCATGCTTGTATTTTGACGCCCTATTTTTAATTTTTGATTTTATTTTATTTTTCTGTTTATTAAAAATCCAAAACTTGCTTTCTATTCACTGTCTAGCTTAGAAAATACCAAAAAAATATTAAAACATCTCGAAAAATTTCAAAAAAATTCCCTAGTGTCTATTTTACCCTATTTTAGTGTCAGTCCAAAAATCACTAAAAATCTCTAAAGAAAAACACTAAAATTTCAAAAATACTCAAAAACTTCAAAAAAATATATAAAAGCCTAGAAAACTCCAAAAATTACAAACTTAGTTCCTGTTTACTCCATATTTAATTCTCTTTGTTTGAAAATTAGTGTGAAAAATTTTGGTTGCTGTTTGCTAATTTTAATTCCCATTTTACTCACAGCCAGCACATATTTCACTGTTTTATCTTGTTTTGCAATCTAAAAATACCAAAAATAGTTCGAAAAATACCCAGAAATCACAAAAACAGTCAAAAAGTATAAAAAGACCAAAAAGACATTATTTGCTAATTTTTGGATATTTTTATCTATTTTTATAAATATTTCTTTCTCCCTTTTATTACATAGTTTATATATTCCAATATTGAAAAAGGAAATAAAAAATATTTAAAATATAAAAAGAAAATATAAAATTAGTAAATTAAAAATAAAAATACAAAAATATAAAATTAAAAATTAAAAAAAATATATATGAAATTAAAAACCCACAAAAAAATAGCATAGGCAGACAACTTGATCAGAATTACACATTTTGTGCATTTTTGCCCCGATCTAACCTATTTGCTCCCTGTGTTCGAACTCTCTGCATACTTTCCCTTTACACCATTTGTGCAGAGTTAAAAATAAATTTTAACTCCACATTTATTTCTAATTATTGATCTTTAGTGTGGGTTAATTGTTGATTAATTTCAGAGTTGATTTGTCGACACTTCGACTGTGTTCTCGCCTTGTGTGGAACATAAGACCGATCGATGTTCGAGATAATCATAAGTCTTCTATCTTTGCATGCATCATTTGATATGAAGGTACATTTCTGTCCTCGTATCACTTGCATTGCTTTTCCGCTATCTCAATCTATTTTTGGATTAAATATGAATTTAAAAAATCCAAATATATCATTAGGCATTTATTATTGAAAATACTCAAAAAAATGGAAATCCAAAAATTTCAAAAATAGGCTGCTAATCTCACTTTAACATAATTAAAATCCGTAATGAACATCAATGTATGGGGATCACAAAGCCAACATTGTATTCAAGTACATTCGAGACAAAGTGAAGTATGACCCTTAAGGAAGAGAGCCAAAAACCCGATCTGTGGATGCCTCAACTACCACCTGGGACCGGCAAAGTATTGGCGCTTCTATCTTACATGGTCGAGTAGGGCCTTGTCGACGACAGTGTTCCCACCTTGTGTAGGGCATTCGACTTGGTCTAAAGTACTGACCTAGTCCACACCCTCACGGATGTGTTTGTGTCATCAGTTTGCATCTGAGTACCTCGCTTGCGAGGGAAGTAGTGGTTTCGCCTATCATCTTCCTCTCTCTTTTCTTTGGATGAGTAGCCACCAAGGATCGGTATTGAGGATCTCAAAAAGTGCAGATCACAAGATACAAAAGGTGGTGGAACAACTACGGGGAGACTCTTCCGGGCAATATACGCTCTCCTCTAAGGCTAGTTGCTTAAGGACTCGTGACAACTTTTTTGTCTGAATCAATAACCCTAAAATTGAAAAGATAAAAATAATCAAACTCTCATGGACTAACATTTGGTTAACTTGGTGAATCCATTTTGGTTTGGTGTTTGTTTGTTAGATTAGTTTCAAAGATCAAAATCCCGTGCACTTGCACATTTTTTCCATTCTTCTTTTCATACTTCCTCTTTGACCCCCACTCATCGTCAGCCTTCTACTGTTTTCACTCCATTTGTTTCTTGTTCATCACCATATCCTTCTTCCAACTCGATCTTCTCTCTTATATCTTGATGACATCTCTGGGACAACTTAGTCGAGACTCCGCCGACACCCACATCAACGCCTCAAGTCTGACATCTCCAATAATTCAGGGCAACTCCCAGGTTCATGGTTTGGACACCGTGAAGCACCCACAGGACTCCCAACTTCTTCTTCCTCTCCCAGATAGGGAAAACTCTCTTATCAAGTTTTTCCCTTTTTGGATGGAGATTGATTTCACTCCATACTCCTATCCATCCTTAATGAGGTTAAGAATTGACACTAATTCTGAATTATGATATACACATGGTGCTTGCAAACAAACTGATCGGGGTATATTTATGATTATTGATCTTGACCCTGACCTTGAGCCGGCTAATTCATAGTTCATTCAGAAATGGCTCCAACAGGAAGAGGAAAGGGACCTCAGTAGTAGAATACCGAGTAGGATATAGATCAGGGCACTGGGCCTAGTCAGAATGAAGTCAACAGTCAGCTATTGGCTTCCATCCAAGCCATACAACACCAGCTTACTGATTAAGCTCTAGCTCAGGTCTTTTTCCAAGATTTGCTGAATGATCTGAGGAGCATATCGGAAGAGAGGGAAAGACCTCAAGGAGGAGGTAATGATGAGGACAAAGATGATCGCTCGGTAGATGGACCTCATGGAGGAGGGAATGAGGAAGGGAGAGGCTGACCCAAGCCAACACTGAAGCAGTCATACAACCATAGGGCTATCCATATCAACGAGTGGATCCAGATCCCACCGATCCACGGACATTTCGAACTAAAGTTGTAGCTCCTTTTGCTCCTCCTTAGCTTTCATGGGAATTTAAATGTTGAGTTGTATATCCATCTATAACAATTCGGTCGCATATGCATCACCACACACTACCCCAACATCCCATTGGGCATAGTCAAGATGATCGCCTTCTCATTGAACCTTCAGAACAAAGCACTATACTGGATCAAACATCTGAAGAAGGTGGTGATGACTTGGGAGGACTTAAAGTCAGCTTTCCTTCACAAGTAATATCCTCTCGGTCGTCTTACTCATGTGGTCAAAGATCGCTAGCATATCTTAGGGTCCCCAAGAGTCCTTCTATGAGACCTGGGAGAGGTTCAGTGATCTGATCGAGAAGTGTCCCCACCATGACATCCCAAGGACCAACCTGGTCCAACACTTCTTTGGGGGATAAACATAAGCCAATCAACATCTGGTTGATGCCGCATGTAGAGGATCTCACTTCAACAATGATGAGGATGTTCTTTGGTAGATTTTAGAGGAGATGGATGAAGGGGAGGTCGTTTTATCTGCATCTCGTGTCTTTCATATTCAGCAACCATAGCAGGTTCTCCACAAGAATGTAAACGTGGTAGATAGAAGAGAAGCTGACAAGTGTGACAACTCTAACCTGAACATCATTGGGAACCACCTATCGAAGGTAGATATCATTAAGAAGAGGTAGAAGGACCTAGAGTATCTCTTCTGGATCGAGCAGAGAATGAAGGGTTTAGACAAGCTCAATATCATCACCGAGCCGCTGTAGCTACGGTGATTACCATCAGCGCCTGCAATGTAGTGACTACCGTACCTGAGCGTCCAGCTTGGAAGAAGGAGCATATACATCCAAAACCACCTCAGCTGAGTGCTTGCTAACCATTGGTCTAGCACATATACCACGTGATGGCCCTAGAGTAGCAACAGCCACAACCGTAGACTCAGATGGATGTCTACGAGCCGCATGAGAACCAGCATCAGTACCTCAACTCTTGTTCTCCACATCCCCCACTCATTCAAGACATGAGTGTTGTTTGAGGTAATAATCAGCAACTGACCCGTCCTCAAGGATAATTGCATGGTCAGAACTAGGCCAACCAATCATTTCACCAATAACAAGGAGGTAGGAATTTCCAGCCCAACACGACCCAACAGCAACCTCCATAGCATGGATACAACTGGAGGCAGAACAACTACGAGTAGCAGTATGGATACCGCCAACAGCACTACCAGCAGCCAGTTGCTCTGTAGCATGACTAGTACTCCTCGCAATACCAGTGATACCCTTCTCTTCCCTCGTCTCCACATTATTCTTAGGGTTACCAGTGACAGCCTCCCTCCAATCATTCAAAACTAGCGATATAATCACGTCAAGATCTATAAGGTTTCCCCGATCAACTCAGCCCTTTATTGTTTAACCCAACTCATGAAGAACATTGCTGAGATGAACCAGAAGATCGACGTCCTGATATCTGCCAAAATTATCATCCTAGTCCAGGTTGAAGCAAATCCGAATATTTTTCATCACAAGGAGCAGGTAGTTTGCAATGTTCGACCCAAATAAGGTAGAAATGATGTTTCTTTATTTAATGTTGTACATCTTAGGAGCAGTAGGAAACTCTAGCCATATGTGACGACGAAGGGAAAGAACAAAGCATCTTATGGTGAATCTTCAGCCAATCCAACCGACGAGGCAAGAGAATTTTTGGAGCAGCACCATCTACAACAAAAACACAAAAAATGTAGAAAAATCCAAAAACAAAAAAAGAAAGCAGTAGCCTTAGTGAAGTTGTGCCAACCTTGGAGACATCGGTACCCACGAAAGCGCCAAAGCCAGTCAATGGAGCTGAGCTTGTCATTTTTGGTCCACAACATGTAGATGATTGTATTCCTTTTTGCCATCTTCGTATACAAAAAGATATAGGCATAAATTTAAATGAAAATGTTTTTGATGGTGTATATATGCCTTTTCTTTCTGCCATAAAATCAAAAACAATAAAAAATTGAAAAATGTTTTGTCTTATCCAGAAATAGTCCAAATTCTACAAAACTTGATTCTTGAGATGGCATTATTGAAAGACATTGAGTACATTCATGTAGTAAAATGAGGACTTAAAGAGGCATGTAAAACAAACCACCCAAGTTAGAAGAAGAAGAAGAATTATGAGAAGCATATTCTTACGATGGCTATTATGAATGCCGTAAGCAACCTCTCGCATAAGAAGAAATACATGAGAGCACCTTTGATCAGATGCATAAATTTAAACCAGTAGTTCTAGCGCATATTGCTTGACAATGGGTCTTCTATCAACCTATTGCCATCGTGACTACTCATAGAGTTTGGGTTAGGACCGTTTAAACATACCAAGATGATTCTCTAATTCATGGATAAATCATTCAAGCGGCCTCGAGGCATGTTGGAAGATGTGATTGTCACTGTCCATGTGATGCATTGACCTGTTAATTTTGTTGTCCTGGATATGGACACCTCCACGCCTATGCTCCATACCCCGATCCTCCTTGGTCGACCGCTCTTTCGAGTAGTAGAGTCAGTAGTTGACTACGACATTAGAGAGATCACATTTGGTTCCAGCACTAACAAAGAACATATAGAGACTATTCTTGAGCAAAAGCCTACAGAAGCTGTATCAGAGATGAGAGTACTTGAGGCTCAATGTTCTGAAGACTGTGATTTTTTAACAGAAATAGATATACCAATTTATTTTTGGATGACCAAGAAACCCTAGTATTCCTCTCCCTAAGGAAGGATGGGAAAGTACAATCCAACTAACCGAAGTCTTTGAAGATGAGGTCTTTGGTGATGGGTATTATGAGATTATTGAACATTCCCTCTCGTATGAGTAGGAAGATTTCATTGTAGATCTGTGTGTTATCCCGAATGATGAAACTGAACTACCAGAGGTGGACAGATAACAGTTGAAGGAGCTTACAGCTACAGTTGTTGCTGAAGTCCCCACTAAAGTCGGTCCCACTCCACCAATGATCAAATCTCTGCCCTCCAATATGAAATATGCCTTCCTTACTTGAGAATCAAACATATACTTGATCATTATAAATGCTTTGAGCGAAGACCAAGAATCTCGTCTAATGAAGGTTCTTGAATGCAACAACAAGGTGAGAGGCTGGAAGATATCGGATCTCCATGGGACTAATCCATCTCTATGCTCACATCACATGTACTAGGAAGAAGACAACAAGCCATCTTATGAATTCCAGTGCAAACTGATTCCAAATCTCTGGGAGGTTGTAATGAAAGAAATTCAGAAATGTGTGATGCGGGATTCATTTATCCCGTCTATGACTCCAAGTGTATGAGTACCATGCACGTAGTACCAGAGAAGTCTGGGATCACCATTGTTACCAATAACAAGGTGTTGACATGACTTTTGTGAGGGTCAGCTGATCAAACACAATCAGCATCGCTGTAATGATTGCTTATGAAAGTCAAATCATACGTCAATTAGCCCACAATAGATATAGCAATGAAAAAGCAAAATTAATATGGAGTTAAAATTTATTATAACTCTACAAATGTTTGTATAGGTATAAGTATGTGTAGAACGTCGAATACACATAGCAAACGGTAGATTGGGAAATAAAATCCAAGACTTATGTCCTTCTCTCTAGTCTTTTATTCTCTTTTTGTGTGGGTTTTAAATTTTTTTATGGATTTTAATTTTCTTTTTTTAATAGCTTTCATTTTATATTTTTATATTTTCTTTTTATATTTTTTATTTCTAATTACCTCTATTAATAATATAAGAATATAAGAATATATAACTATATAGATAATATAGAGTAATATAATAAAAATACAACTGAAAAGAACTAAAAATTACATAGTAAAATATTTTTGGATTTTATATTTTTTTGACTATTTATTATAGTTTTGTAGATATTTTCTCTACTTTTTATATATTTTTAAAGTAAAAAAGTCCTAAAATATGGATAAAATAAATAAGCTGAATTGATTTGAAGATTAAAATAAGCAAAAAGTTTCAAATTTTATCCAAATCATCTTAAATATATAATAAATAAAATATTTTTTGAGAGGAATAATAAATAATATATATAATTGAGAAATAGAAATAAATATTTTTGGTGATTTTTTATATTTTTAAAGGATTTTGGTGCTCTTAAATTTTAGTCTTTTTCTTTTTCTAGGGATTTTTTGTCTAGAAATGTAAAATATAATAATAAACAAAATGTATATTTTTGTGAATTTTTCGAAAAGATTTTATTTTTTTAGGTTGTTTTACTGCAAATAGGTACTTTTCGTGCTATTTTTTATTTCAAATAAATAGGAAATATGCATAAAATAAAAATATAAAAATACATGAATGTGCATGCTAGAAGCATCTTACCCTATTTTTTCATAATTTTTGTTGTAACGATGATATTTTTAATATACAGAAAACAATCACAAAATTTATTGAACTAGTAGGGGTATTTTTGCAATTAAAAAAAAGGTGGAGTTGCTTCTACAAAATACCAAAAAAGTTATAACTAACATTAAAAGTTTATGTACTAAACATAAATACATAAAGGTGCCGGTGTGTCCCTGTAAAATTACCAACTCATGTGGGACGACACGTGACATAGACTTGACCTAGATATAATATGCAAGAAATACATGGGTTAAATTGAAAGTTTTAAAAATATAAACTAATTAAATATTTTACAAGACTAAAAAATAAAGACAAAAAGATAGGGGGATAGATGCGTAATTTACTACCATTAAAGCGCGGATCGACGGTTGCAGGCACCTCACTTATACACAAGGCTGGCAATGAACAACCAGTGACGATTAGGCGGGTGCAGCTGAGATCAAATCTCCTGGCAATGATCAATAGTTGTGGTGTGCCTCATCAAATGGTGGCTGGCAATCTGGCACCGAGGCTTGATCGGATGGCGTGGAGATAACCAGGAAGAACAAGAAAGAACTCCTGTTCTCCTAAGCGTCAATCGTCTACAACAACATTGTCAAGCTCTCCCTCTTGCTGTTAAGATATTCTAAAGCATCTTTGAAGTGGTCTGCAACTACTGGAATCGTAAAAAGTGTACGGGACCCATCAGTGGTGTCCTGGCTGCTGTTGAGTAAGGAAATTAGGGTTTTAAATTTATGGAATTAAAATGCAGTGTCATTTCAAACCTAAAAATCCCTCAATAAAAATTTATTGGATTCTCAAGCCAAAATAAATTAATAAAATGTAGCAAGAGAAATTTGCTAATTAATTTACATGTATAGCGTATAGGGTCGAACTCAGGGAGGCTACAAAATTCTCGAGGGTTATTAAACCAAAGAAAGAATCAATGAAATAAAGGAGATTCTATGAAAAATGTGCTTGGTTTTTGTGTTTTTGGTTTTTTGATAATTTTTATGAGTTTGGATTTTATATTTTTTATTTGGTTTTCTGATTTTTATTTTTTTATTTTTTTATTTTGCAAAATAATTTCTAAAATATTAAAAAAAATAAATAAAAGAATAAAAAGAATCAACATTTTATATTTTTACAATGTAGTAAAAGTACATAAAGTATGAAATAAACTTAATTTTTAGTTTCTGACAATTTTTTAATATTTATGTGATTTTTCAAGAATTTACAATTTTTTTAAGTTTTTTAAATAAAATAAAAAACAACAAAAAAGCCAAAAGAACAAAACAGAATTGTTTTTTTATTTCTATAAAAGCAAATAAGATCAAAAATAAATAAACGATAGACATACTAAAAGAGATTTTTTTATTTTTCCAGAAACGTCTTTTATATTTTTTAGAATTTTCATTAAATTTCTATGAATTTGTTTTATTTTTTAGTATTTTGTGATTTTTTTGTTTATATGAGGAATAAAAATGATAAAATTGTACAAAAAATTAAAATAAATCAAATGAAGCAAACAAGATTTTTTAGAATTTTTAGCAAAGGTTTGTGCATTTTTATTGATTTTTAAAAGCAAACAAGGATTTTTTATATTATTTAAATTTTTTATAAATAAAAAAATAATTAAAAAGAATAACAAAAAATTTAGACGAAAATTCTATGTGACAAGAAGCTATGATAATTGTTATGGAATTTTAAATTTTTATTATGCAAAAAAATATGCAGGTTAAGAGGTGTATATATAAAATTATTTAATGTTTAAGGAATGTAGATTAATAACTAAATAAAAGTGAGGGACTATAAATGCAAAATGTCCCTCATGCGTAGCTTGTGTGCCTCACTGGATAGAACTAAAATGTGATTAAAATATTTTTAGGGTCCTAATAATAACTCACAAACCTTTGATTGCAAATAACCAAAAATTCATGTGCGATGCACGCTTCACAGTTTAAACATGACCTTTATGCAAATAAAGTAAAAACCAAGGGTAAATGCAAATGTTTAACTAATAACAAGCAGACATGTGTCCAAAAGACTTATTTGTAAAATAAAATAAATACAAGGGCTTAGCACGTAATTGTACCCTTAATACACATGGAGCTCGAGACGGTCGCGATGTGCTGAGGTCTCTGATATGACGGTTGAAGATACATCGTGATCGAGGGGCACATATCTACTCTGATGATTTGATCAACAACAGACTTTTGGGGGAAATGGAACGACAGATTTGAACCTGGAGATGTGATCTTGATCGTGCGGTTCTAAAGTGTGTTGGAAGAACTAGGATGCAGGTGGTCTCCGGCGAACTTCGATCGAGAAGATCCTCATCATTGATCGCCTAAATCTTCTCCGAAATGGTGCTCGAGCTTTTTGCAATCCTCCACTTTTGATTTCAAGCTTCAGTGACGGTCGACAGTAGCTAAAATGTCTTCTGGAGGTCAGGATGTTGGAAGCTCAAGTGGACCTCCAGATGGTGCGACTCGCTCCAAATCTTTCTCATGTTACCTAAAGTGAGTATCTTGCTCGGAGATGAAGTTCTGATGAAGTTATTAATGCGTAAGATATAGAGAATAGTGAAGGGAGTGGTGGCTCTGGCGAATGTGATCATAGGTAGAGCCAATCCTCAAATTCGTGATGATATGAGGAGGATCAGAAGGTGGACGAGATAGAGAATAGTATGGTAAAAGTGTAGGCGAGGTCAGAGATAAGCGAGAGGGGTCAGAACACCTCCAATCCGGCGATCAGATGTTGAAGACGAGAGACATATTTACGCTAGAACGGAACTAAAAAGTGTTGGACATGCGAGCCCACGGCGAGCCATTATGCAATAAATGTTATTGCGAATATCATTCCCTGATCTGAAATGCAGAATAAATAATTTGCATAATAGGTCTCTTAGTACAATTAGGGTTATGTACTATGTCCATCTTGATGATCATACATCTGTTGATTCAAATATTGAATCATAGTGGTTGGTGCTTGGATGAACATCTAATGAGTTAGATTGAGGACTCATCAAGCACTGTCAAATGATTGTTAAGAGATGATCTCCAGCCTAAGTAGGAGATGGCAACCCTTTCTCAGTTAGGCTGATATCTGATCGACCTCTTGATGAAGGTCCTCTGCATAGGAATAGAGATTCGTAGGTGTCAGATTAGTTAGGTCAAAGAGTTGAGTTAACGAGATCGAGATAACTAAAGTCCTATATCGTATGTTGTCATGATATAGGCACGCATCCTCTAACCGAAGACAGATGTGTTACTACATGTCTGAGTATGTACATTTGGAAGACCAATAGGTTGATGACCTAATCAAGGTCTATACACCGACGCGCTGGTGTGCATATAAGGGCATATGAGTAATATGATCTCTCAAAGGGATCATACAGGTTCTTTACTGAACCGGAAGACTTGATCTCACTCTTGAGATATTGGGAAGAATCATATTCCATGCACGGTCGTCTCGCTTTGGAAGCTTGACTTAATTTGTAGGTTTGATATATACTTTTGGAAAGTATATGATCAAGACCTAGGTATGATATATGCTTTTGGAAAGTATATGATCGATACCAACTCCCAATGATCGAATGAGAAACTTAATGATAAAACTCTTGAGTAGAGTGTGTAAAATTTATCTTATACTTCAGGTTTATTTTGAGTCTTCCAGTATGCAGGATGTACAGGTATTGGGAATACCTGAGGGTGATGTGATCATAAACGATTGTATAGCCATGACGCTTCCATTCCTAGGGAGTGATGAAATGGGTCAGGATTTTAGTGACTCCTCTCAATAGAGAAGTGATCTGATCTTGATCCAAATGTTGGAAATTGATCTGAATGTGATTCAGATGCAATAAGAAGATTGGATTTACGGTCTTGATTTAATCAAGCATCTATGGGAGGCCCGAGATCTGGATTTGAGATGTAATCTCAGTATCCAAGTCACTATACGTGGAATAATACAGTCGCCCTGTCCTCATCTCCAAGTATTCGTGGAGAAAGCTCATTTTCCTTGAAAGAGTTCATGGATAATTCTATTGTTGATATATGTATTCGAGCATTGAGAAAATGGATAATTAAATGTGATTTATTATCATGAATAATATGAATTTGATTCATATTATAAGCAGAGTTATCTTAGATAATCAAATGTGATTTGATTATCAATAATGTGAATAATGTTAGTGTGATTCATATTATTTGAGCACATGAGAATAGAGATCCAAGATGATTAAATGTGATTTAATTATCATGTATATGGATAATGTGGTTAGCACTATCGATATTATTTGTTAATATTATAAATGTGATTTATAATATATAAGAGAGAGCTATTTATATTTTACATTTGTTAATTTAATGTTAATGTGAATTAGATTCACATTGAACATCAAATTGAAAATGTAATTTACATTTTATTTTGGGTTGTGAATGTGATTCACTAATTTCCAATGGCATGATTGCAATGTTCACAAAATAATTATGGATTATTTGTGTGAATAATTTACAACAATAGTTGTTGTAAATAATGGAGATTTTCATAAGATATGAGATCTAATGATTAAGGAAGAGGAGTGCCTCTTTCCTATTAAAGAGGATGGATGGCCTCCTCGAATTGGATTCAAGGTGTGCTGCCACCCCCTTTATGGAAGGGAGGCATGCCTCCTTCCTAAATCTACTATATTGATTTGATTTAAACTTATTTATATATTGAAGAATTTATTCAATATATATTAAATTAATTTAATTTAATTGTTGTCGGTTTTTTCCAACACAAATCTTGACCATTGAAAGAAACACAATCAGTGAGAGCCATTGGATTTGTGTTGTTCATGGATTGAGATCCATGGATCCCAAAATATTATAAAAGGAGAGGCACCCCTTTGCTCTTCTTTACACCAAGAGAACATAAGTCTCTCTCTCTCTCTTTCTCTCTACACGCCTACTCTCTCTCTCCCTCTCATGGCCGTCCACCATGGATGTCCTAGAGAGGTTCTCCATCGCCGTAGCGTCGTCGTTATGCTGCCCAATCGTCTGCTCATTGATATCCATCTCCTTCGGTGTGTGTGCCTTGCTTGTGAAGAAGACGTCGGATCTCGTGTGTCAAGATCAGGAGATCCGCCGCTTGGATCATCAACATAGATTGCGAGAAGCACGCGATTCATCCCCGCGCTCACAAGCGTCTCCTCCATCGGATCGGACTTGAGACAGGAGGTCTCTTCGTTTAGAGACTTGATTGCAACCACGCTTCAAGAGGTAATCCTATTACTTGTTTGTGGTTTAGACGAAACGATCCGAGAAGTGTTCTTGGATCATGTGGTTTCATCGCATGAAATGTTTTTTAAATTCCGCTGCATCAAGCAACTAGTGCGACTAGTCGCTCCTCATCATATTCGATACGACGCTCACGCTTCCGTGATGCGCTTGAGGATTATACCATATCCTTCAAGTGGTATCAGAGAACTTAGGTCGAAGGTTTTGGATACGATCCATAAAACCGAAGGCAACTTGGGTTCGTTAGGGTAGCGAAAGTTTTATTGCATTTCATTTTCGCATCTCTGTTTAGTGATTGTTTTCGGCCCTGTTTAAAATATTTAAAAACGAAAATAAAACTTTGATTTTATTCTTCATTAAATAAGGAAATCATAGGATCTGAGTTTACGTAATTTGGATTCCGTTTGCTCGAGATATGGTTGTTTTAATGAACATGTATTTACTGTTGCGGGAACTGCGAATCTTAACATGATTAATGAGTTAATTATTGTTTTGATACGCTTAGAAAAGTGTGAAATATCACTTAGGTTCTGTCCTAAATCAAATTAGCAATCTTTAAAAATTGATTTTGTCTTTTAGATTTAAATTGATTGAGATATGTTAATTTTAGTAAGTAGGGATCACTGCTGAAATTACAGTCCTAATCAAGAACCATGTGATTGTCAATTAGTGAAATTAATTATTAATTTCCTGAAATAATTACGAAAAATATTTTAAAAATATTTAATGATGATTATTTCCTTAATTTACTTGGCCTCAACCAATAAATTGATTAGATTTGATCTAGATCATAATTGGAAACACAATCAACAAACAACTTGCTTGAATAGGATGGGAATTTGGTTAGCAAATTTCCTTATAATAATTTTTTTTTAATAATTACTATATGGTATAATTTCGGTTGAAACCGATGATCATCTCAAGTACAAAGTGATTGGCTCGCCATTATTTTTCCCGATGCGGATATGGTGTCTAGTCAGGGATCGTTGGGCTAGCGGGTTGCACCAGATGTGGTCCGTCCCACTCCTGTCGGTACTGGTCATGACAGCGGGTAGGGAACGAATGATGCCTGAGAGATCATGATGTATTTTTCTTATTATTAAAATTTTAATTAATACGTATTTTGAGATAATACCATATATTCATGTAAAATCAAGTTTGTTGATAAAGTTGGATTGATAATTAATTTAAAATGATTAAGTTAATTATATCCAATTAAAAATACTCTATTACAATAGATGTGTTATTTCCCTTGGAAGAATTACTTATGTGAATATGATTCATGACAATTAATTAGAATTTTAATATGATATGGAGGATCACATAAGTGACATCCATGGTCTCCCGTCAAGGCGAAGGGTTCCGTCGCCGGGGATTGTATGTTGGAGACGCCTATCCGAAGTGACAGCTACTATATGCAAGCGCATCTGGATCAGGCTCTTTGCTTCTCAAAAGAGTAAGGTCGTATGCGTAGTGACCCCAATATCGGATCCTCATATTATTGGGGTGATATTGGATTGCGCATAGCGAGTACTATTCCTGTTGACAGTTGGTTCAATTAATGATGGGTCAACATCACCTTAGGGGTTGTGGGCTCGGGTGTTAAAGATCGAATTGGGAATGCAAGTTGGACTTGTAAGGCGGAATGTGTTCCTGCTTCTTTTTATCCGAGTTATAGATTCTCATATTATTGGGATGTAACAATGATAAGGAAGGAGATCCCAGATCTTGCTGAGATATAATGCAAAGTATATCTCTTACATTGAAAGTGACTAAGGCAATGAACTTTCAACGTTTAAAAGGCAAGATAACATTGATATAAAAATTCATAAATCAAAGTAAATTATATATTTATATATGATTATGCAAATTTCTTATTTCAAATAATCCTTCTTTAATCCCACTCAATGTTATACTCAATAATAACCAGTACATTATCATGGATTCGACTTATGATCTAGATATTATACTTGCAATTGGACACATAATGTATGTGGTTGCAATGTGCAAGTTTCCTCATAATAATGAGGAATGATAATTAAATAGACAATAGGACTAAAACCCTAGGGTTTGTATGTCTCTATAAGTCTTGATCTCATCGAATGTACTTTTGAAGTGGCATATCGATAATGATTGTAATTATCAAATAATCCTTATAAAATCTAAGAAGATGTTATGGCATACATATGTGCTCTCAACATATAATCATGAATGACATGGTTCTCTGCATTATGCAGAATGGTGGCTCTATAGGAGATGATGTATTCAAATTGTTTGAGTACCTACCTGAACCTAAGTTTTTAGAGTTTAATGGATGTAGATTAATTTTCTAATTTAGCGGAGTCCACTAGATGTTAGATTACTATCTGAAATATATCCATCAGAACTCTCTATGATAGGTTTATTCCAGAATTCATGTTTATTTCCAACATTTAGAAATAAACTATGAGTGTATTCTAATATCCAGGTCACAGAGACGTTCTCTAAGACTAAGGGCTCCCACTGAAAATATGAAGTCTATTGATAAATGGAAATTTTTGCAACAATTGCATCACCAATATTCTAATATGAAGTCTATTGACTTCCAACATGGATGACCATTAAACCTTAAGATCAAATTTCTAATATTCTAATACAGATGCAACCAATTGCTAGTGTCATTAGAAGATTGAGATATAATTATTAGACTTTATCTTATCAAATAAGTAAGTCAATTTCAATGACTATATGTAGATTATTCTGATGTACTATCCGATTCCTTCTCTAAGGATTCTAGATAGATTTGATAGTCATACTATCAAAACATCAACTTATTGCAGTATTGGCATTCATCCAACTCTTTGGATGTCATATGGAAGTCACAGAAGTACAGTCAACTCTTTGACTATACTTCTTACTTGGGTCGAACCCATGCTTCCACTGCGCTCCCTTTATCTATAAGCAATTATCACTCAAGACAAAGGATCTCTTACGTTGAAATCAAAATTTTCAATATAAGAGTATTTCAACATTTATACATGCTTCATTCAATTCATACAATATGAATATTATGAAGCTTCATGAATGAGTAGAGTATAGATAGTAGATCTAAAACTGAAAATTAAATATTTAAAGATCAATTGGAGGATAAGATCATTTGACAATGATCTGGCATAATGTTTTGGACATATGTTTGTTGATGAGATCAATGGACAAGTAAGAGAAGAAACTTTAGAATGTCTAAAATTTCAAAACTTGCATACTTATGAATATTGTATTCAAAGTAAAATGTCCAATACACCCTTCTTTGGGAAAGGTGTAAGTTGTCAAGGTATTCAGGATCTCATACATATTGATGTATGTGAATCATCTATATCATAGTAAACATTATGGATATGTGATATCTATTGATGATTATCTATGATATGAGATTTCTTCTCTTCACTTAAGAAAACTTTGAAATGTTCAAAGATTTCACAATTTTGGTTTAGAACCAAAGTTTGAAGTAAGATGAAATGAATTTGATCTTACCAAGGTAGCGTGTACCTATTAGATTAATTCATGGAACACCTTATGGAGATGTGAATATAATTCCTATCTCAATCCTCCTAATGAACCTTAACTCAATAGAGTTGTAGGGAGATATAACTGATCATGTGTGACATGATTTGATCAATGATTAATCTTAGCATAATTATCTCTTAGATTCAAGGTATATATATGTGGTAGAGACTACATTATATATCCTTATAAGGTTCCATGTTTTTAAGCTGGAATCTGGCACTGGAGAGTGCTACTTCATTAGGAAAAGAAAGGATGGTATTGGATACCTACTTTATGACCTTGAGATTCTTAAAGGATCTCATCTTTGAGAATGTGATTCTTACACGAGTCTCTTGAGAATCAAGTTGAAAATGAAGTAAAGGAGTTCATTTAACCTTGAGAAGATAATGAGGCTCCTGAAATTGGAAACTAAATAGACAATTAAAGATGAAACATTAATACCTCTTCAAATAAGTTTGAGGATTGATTCCAAGTGTCAGTTGAATCTAACAATGATCTAACTTCATGTGATGACGCTTCTGAAGATCATATCATGGAAAGATGGATGTTAGAAATAAAGTCCAAAGTAGACTTCATATATAAATGTTGTATATAGACCCTCGAGGATCCAACTATATGGGTAAGACCCATTGTGGTGTAAATGGATCTTCAAGAGAAAGAGGGAACCTGATGAGAAGGTAGAGACCTTCAAAGTACGATTTGTAGATATAAGATACACACAGAAGATAAGACATTGCTTGCGATGAGACTTGCTCTCCAGTGACCTTGCATTAACCCATCAGAATATTGCTAACTATAGCTACACAACTTGACTATGACATCTTCATGATATGAGTCAAGATTGCATTCCTCTATGAATACCTCTCTGAGGATGTTCATATGAAGTAGCCCCAGGGCTTCACGGTTGAGGAAAGCAAGGTGTGCAAGCTAAAGAACTCCATCTTTGGACTCAAATAAGCTTCTTGTAGTTGGAACATATGATTTGATGAAATTATAAATGTTATGATTTTAGATAAAAGCTTGATGAACCTTGTGAAGCTTAGTGGGAGTGCCATTGTGTTCATCATGCTAAATGTAGATAATATTCTAATCATTTAGAATGATATAAGGATGACAATAATAAGTGTTTTATAATCTGGTTGTTCAATACCTCGAGATATGATCTCACGGATACCTCTTAGATCTTAGTTTTGAAGCTTTCATAAGCAAAGAGAAGAGGGTATTGGGACAGTCACACTGATAGTACACCTTGGACATTTCCATTATCTGGAAAAATCAAAGAAAGGCTTCTTTTCCTCAAAGATATGGTACTGACCTATCTAAAGGGATAGAACCTCAAAGAGTTGAGGACGCGTATGCAAACTGCTTGCCCTTGTGCATTAGTTCCAAGAAGCCGGATGTATGCTAAATGTGTACAAAAGCCAGATGTATGCCATGCACTGGGAGCAGTAAACTGTTACTAATCTTATTATGGAGATAGAACACTTGATTGCAGTAATATCAATATCTTCAAAGATGACAACACTTTAGAGACAGTGATCTCTAAGTCTTATCTTCAAGTAATTAAGACTTTATATATGGAGATCTAAAAGGTCTTAACTGTAGATACCTTAGGAGATAGAGATCTCTAGTAATAAAGGTATTCTAATAAGGATTATGGACATACTGGTAATAATAATTAATCGAGCTATAGTGTCAAGGACACTATAACAAAATTGAGTATTTGTTGCATAGGATGCAACACTCACATTGGATGTGAGCACTGTTACTAGGGGATATGCAAGTGATGTAAAAAGAATTGGCGTAGTCTCTTGGGAACAAAGTGACTGATCAGCTTACCTAGCTATTTTCTAAATGCCTATGATTGTCACATGAGTGTGGGTTTAAATGATTAGCCCATTAATGGATCTTTGGGCTAGTGGGAGATTGTTGGACATGCGAGCCCACGGCGAGCCATTATGCAATAAATGTTATTGCGAATATCATTCCTTGATCTGAAATGAAGAATAAATAATTTGCATATAGGTCCCTTAGTACAATTAGGGTTATAGACCATGGCCATCTTGATGATCATACAACTGTTGATTCAAATATTGAATCATAGAGGCTGGTTCTTGGATGAACATCTAATGAGTTAGATTGAGGACTCATCAAGCACCGTCAAATGATTGTTAAGAGATGATCTCCAGCCCGAGTAGGAGATGGCAACCCTTTCTCAGTTAGGCTGATATCTGACCGACCTCTTGATGCAGGTCCTCTGCATAGGAATAGAGATTCAGAGGTGTCAGATTAGTTAGGTCAAAGAGTTGACTAAACGAGAATTAGATAACCAAAGTCCTATATCGTATACTATCATGATATAGGCACGTATCCTATGACTGGAGATAGATGTGTTACTATATGTCGGAGTATGTACAATTGGCAGACCAATAGGTTGATGACCTAATCAAGGTCTATACACCGGCGCGCTGGTATGCATATAAGGACATAAGAGTAATACGATGTCTCAAAGGGATCATGCAGGTTCATTACTGAACCGAAAGTCATGAGCTCACTCATGAGATATTGGGAAAAATCAAATTCTGTGCACGGTCGTCTTGCTTTGGAAGCTTGACTGAATTTGTAGGTTTGATATATACTTTTGGAAAGTATATGATCAAGACCTAGGTATGATATATGCTTTTGGAAAGTATATGATTGATACTAACTCCCAATGATCGAATGAGAAACTTAATGATAAAACTCTTGAGTAGACTGTGTAAAATTGATCTTATACTTCAGGTTTATTTTGAGTCTTCCAGTATGCAGGATGTACAGGTATTGGGAATACCTGAGGGTGATGTGATCATAAACGATTGTATAGCCATGATGCTTCCATTCCTAGGGAGTGATGAAACGGGTCTGGATTTTAGTGACTCCTCTCAGTAGAGAAGTGATCTGATCTTGATCCAAATATTGGACATTGATCTGATTGTGATTCAGATGCAATAAGAAGATTGAATTTACGGTCTTGATTTAATCAAGCATCTATGGGAGGCACGAGATCTGGATTTGAGATATAATCTCAATATCCAAGTCACTATAAATGGAACAATACAGTCGCCCTGTCCTTATCTCCAAGTATTCGCAGAGAAAGCGCATTATCTTTGAAAGAGTTCATGGATAATTCTATTGTTGATATATGTATCCGAGCATTGAGAAAATGGATAAATAAATGTGATTTAATTGTCATGAATAATATGAATTTGATTCATATTATAAGGAGAGTTACTTAGATAATTAAATGTGATTTGATTATCAAAGATGTGAATAATGTGAATGTGATTCATATTATTTGAGCACATGAGAATAGATATCCAAGATGATTAAATGTGGTTTAATTATCATGGATATGAATAATGTGGATAGCACTATCCATATTATTTGTATATATTATAAATGTGATTTATAATATATAAGAGAGAGCTATTTGTAATTTACATTTGTTACTTAAATGTTAATGTGAATTAGATTCAAATTGAACATTAAATTGAAAATGTAATTTACATTTTATTTTGGGTTGTGAATGTGATTCACTAATTTCCATTGGTATGGTTGTAATGTTCACAAAATAATTTTGGATTATTTGTATGAATAATTTACAACAATAGTTGTTGTAAATAATGGAGATTTTCATAAGATATGAGATCTCATGATTAAGGAAGAGGAGTGCCTCTTTCCTATTAAAGAGGATGGACGACCTCCTTGAATTGGATTCAAGGTGTGCCACCTCCCCCTTTATGGAAGGGAGGCATGCCTCCTTCCCAATATTTCTATATTGATTTGATTTAAATTAATTTATATATTGATGATTTATTCAATATATAATTAATTTAATTAAATTAATTGTTGTTGGTTTTTACCAACACAAATCTTGACCATTGAAAGAATCACAATCAATGAGAGCCATTGGATTTGTGTTGTCCATGGATTGAGATCCATGGATCCCAAAATATTATAAAAGGAGAGGCACCCCTTTGCTCTTCTGTACAACAAGAGAACATAAGTCTCTCTCTCTTTCTCTCTACATGCCTACTCTCTCTCTCCCTCTCATGGTCGTCCACCATGGATGCCCTATAGAGGTTCTCCATCGCCGCAGCGTCGTCGTTATGCTGCCCGATCGTCTGCTCGTGGATCTCCATCTCCTTCGGTGTGTCTCACTCGTGAAGAAGACGTCGGATCTTGTGTGTCAAGATTAGGAGATCCACCGCTTGGATCATCAACATGGATTGCGAGAAGCACACGATTCATCCCCGCGCTCGCAAGCGTCTCCTCCGTCAGATCAGACTTGGGACAAGAGGTATCTTCGTTTAGAGACTTGGTTGCAACCACGCTTCAAGAGGTAATCCTATTACTTGTTTGTGGTTTAGACGAAACGATCCGAGAAGTGTTCTTGGATCATGTGGTTTCATCGCATGAAATATTTTTTAAATTACGCTGCATCGAGCAACTAGTGTGACTAGTCGCTCCTCGTCGTATTCGATACGACGCTCACGCTTCTGTGATGCGCTTGAGGATTATACCATATCCTTGAAAAGATGAACTTAAAATTGCAAAATTTAAAATAACTACCTAAGGAGTACCTATGGTGAAGATTGGTGGAGAAATTCATCCTTGATCCGCTACGGGAGGCGGAGAGTAGGAACGCGGCAAAGGACTTCGACCATGTGATTGGGTCATGAATCGTCAAGGGTTTCTCAAGCTCCTGACAGTGGAGATCAAAGTCCCTGTCAATGTTCGATCATTCAAGCTCAGTCTCGGGTGAGAAATCCTCTCCATAATGGGTCCAAACTCACGACGGAGGTGGAGGGTGTATATAAATAGGAATGGCTCCAATGGATTTTTGAAGTGGAGCAAATCTAGGCACAATTTGTGGCTCTAAGGTGCTGGTGATAGAGAGGAATAAAGTCGCTAAAACTTTGAAGAAGAATGTGGAGGGGGTTAATGAGAGAGGTGCGTGGGGAAAATGGGCAAAGGATGGGTGGAATACTAGCAGCTAGACACAGGGCGCAAAATGAGCAGTTGCCCCAGGTCAACAAACCCGAGTCAGACAATAGGAGCACACGCATAATAGCACAAAATATGGAAGAAGATGGAAAATCAATAAATGGTTAAATCAATCAATTAAAAATCAAAATGAATTTAAATAATGTAAATAAAAATGTTAAGAATAAAATAAAGTAATTTTAGGTGATTTTTAATTAATTATACATGTTATTTACATGGGTTAAAATAAATAAAAGTATTATTTATAGGTATGTATACCTATGTGTACTTTGTTTTGATTTAATATTTTATTAATTTATAAATTTATAAGGGTTTTGATGGTATTTTTTTTAGAATTTTAGGAATTAATTTATTAGGTGAAATAAGTAAGTATATGTACAATATATACATAGTGAAACATATACAATATTTACATGATTTTATTTTTATTGATTTTTTATTTTGTGATTTTTATTTTTAATAATTCAAATACAATATTCATAAATAATTAAAAATACAATATCTACAAATATATACAAGAAAATAAATAATTAAATAATATACATAGTATACATAGATATAATATACAATAATTCCCCTCTTGGCCACATTTCACACATGAACTCTATTTTTTTTGAAACTGATGAATCCAAGATTCATTAATATTTTGCCAATATGTTTTCTTAAAATCCTTAACAAATACAAGTAAATATTCATTAATTTCCATCTTTTATCAAAACCACACTCATGAATAAAATGCACTTTTATGCATCCAACACATGTAAATAAATAAAAGACTAAAAATAAAGAAAACAAAAAGAAGGCAGATTGTAAATATGCATATATGTACAATATGACTTATATAATATAAATATTCCCGTAAGATATATTTATATAACCTAACCCTCGAGACAAAGTCAGCATGGATTGGTTGACAACACAAATAACTAGGGGAGATAAAGAAAGAAAATAACAAAAATAGTTAATTATACATTTTTCATTATTTATCAAAAATTTATCAAATCTTCGTTGATTTTTAATTAACTCATATAAACATATTTTTCACAAAACTCTTTTCCTAATTATTTTAAAAATGTATAGAAATTTATAAAAATAAGTTAAAAATAATATCTTATATGCATGCCAAGAAATCAACTTTTAAATTGTCAAATTCTCAACTTCCGAACATCATAACTTTCTCATATGAACTCCAATTTCACACTACTCACTTTAAACTTCTTAAAATAATATTATTTGATTAATGGAGGTGATTTCACTAAAACTGGAGTCCGTTTGCAAGAAGTCGATTTTGGGACCTAATGACAACTAGGTTTCTATGCTATTTATTTTATCTAGACCACATTATTTATAGTTTTATTAATTTTATAATTTTTAATTATTTTCATCATCTTGTATTTTAACCATGATTAATTTTATAGTTTTTTGACATTATTTATTCTTTTAAATAAATAAAAAACACTAAATTATAGATGAATTTGAATTGTATAACTTGTACCCATATTTATTAACATTTAATTTCATTTATTAAAATTCATAAAAATTCACATAAATTTTATTTATGATTATAATAATTAAGAAAATATAAAAATAAGGTATCATTTATTATTTTTATTAAATTAAAAATCAAATATATATTTATCAAGTATTATTTATACATATTTATTAATACTATATTTATATTTCATAAATTATTTATTATTTATAAAAACTAATTATGCCATAATTTATATAAATTAATTATTTATATTTTTTTGTTTTTTTAATTAAATTAACATCATTTATTATTTAATATCTAATTTATAATACATTTACACCATATGGCCTACCAAAAGCTGACACGTGTCAGCATATGGTGCATCTTCCTCAAGAGCAGCCTGATTGGAGTTCTGTTCTAACAACCATACTTCAAAAATTTCTCTCATTTCTCGTACTTCCTAAATTGCATCTAAACCATCAATTCTCTCCATCTAACAATCTACATCCACGCCACTCATTGATTCAAATCCAACTACCCGTCATTCTCTCTATAAATCTCCCCAAAGTTGGCGCCAGCCAACTAACTCTCCCTTTTCTAGAATAAACTGACTCTCGACCTGATTTCCTCGAGCGTGTGTCGCCACCTCCGGCCGTGACAGGGCCTCGTAGTCTCCTCACGTGGAATATTGGTCATCGACGAGACGTTCCAAGGATCTCGTCTGCCTTGCATTGTGCCGACGTACGTGTCCAGCCCCGGGAACAACCACCCATAAAAGCTACAACCTGGAATAATATACTCCATCCCCAGGTGATTGCCTCCTTTTCTCTTTCATTCATTGAACTTCACGTCACAATTATTTAATCTAAACACACCCATACTTATCCATAATCATCTTCTTTGATTATCACTAAAACTCCGTAGCCAATTTTACCTAAAATCCATCCATTTTGAATCTGAATATTTCATTCTCGAAAATATATATGGCACATATATTTTCTTTAATACTTTGGTGGATTCTCACAAGAATCGAGCCTTAGCATTTCAATTTGCAGGTGTTCTTTTCATCTGTAGATGCAATCTTCATCAATTTCTTCATCGGGAGCTCATTGTCTTCGCAAAATCGATGGAGTAGCAGGAACAGAACTAGGGTTTGTAACCCTAGTTTGAAGACAGAAATTTGCTTCTCTCTCCGCTCATTTGTCCACCGTAGGCGATCTCGGAGGAGGAAGGTGACCTCCACCTGGCCCTACAGGAGCTCGCCATCGATTATCCTACGCTGGAGATTGATCGAAGATGAAAAGGCACCGTCGACACCCGCTGGATTGGCGAAGAACGCACAAGAACACTTGACACACAACCTTCTTACATGTGGCCAAATCCTACGACCAAGATCAGTGTGCATCTTCTAATCTGAGACACTTGCACGAACAAGTTGAAAGATTGTATATTAGACCTAGTGGAGTTCCAGAATTTCAGTCATGCCATGGAGTTTTCTTATATTTGCGTTTAGATCCTCGCACAGGGACCTAATTGCAAGAGTTTCAAGACTTTTCTTGCAAATAGATCCCATACCAGGGACCTATTTGAAGAGGAGCATCTACATTTGTTTTGTATTTTTTAGATACATTTTACACTAGACATTGGCATTGTGGACCTTGGACTTTATTACATCGAATATTATTTTTCTACATTTTGTTTCGAGTTAATTTTTGATGATTTTATCACGTGATTTCTCGAGATTTAATTCTTCACCTTTCGACTCCATTTTGATTTGATTTCGTGTGCTTTCTTTGAGCTCGTCGTTCAAGCAAATTTTCTACAATATAGTATCATACTATATTGTAGATACTTTTTTTTAAATAATCACTTTGAAAAATAAATAAAAAATATAAGATAAAAAAAAATAAAAAATTCTAAAAAAATGAAAAAAAAATGATATTCCCAACTTTTCTTGATTTCATCGAGAAGAGATAAACATCACAAAAATACATTTCTTCTCAAAAATTGAAGTATAGTTATTTGGCCTCCTTGTGTTCCTCCTTGGGAAACTTACCTGGTCAAATAATTTGTTTAAGATAAAATAGGAGAGAAATCTATTCATTCACTTTCTCTCCCCTATTTTATCGAATTTTTGTTTGATTATTTAGGGTTTTGTTTGGAGCAAAATTTTCTACACCTACATTGACATTTTGTCGCTCCCAAAACTTTAGTTATCAGAAACCACCTCCAGTTTAAAGATAATTTAATTTAGAGTACACTAAAAGTAAGTTTGATGAAATTTGAATTTTGGTGCAGGAGATATTGATCTTGTAAGATGAGCTTTGTGGCTTTTTTAGAGTGTTGTTATTCACACAATATACACATATTTTTATTGTAATTATTTTTATTACTTACAAAAGATTTTTATGCACATTTTTCAAGAAGAAATCATTTTTACTTACAAAGAATATAGTGATAAATAAAATAAGGAAAATACTGTGTATTATAGACATTAGTGTACATATGAGGAACATACACGGATGACAAATGAATTTCTGGAAATTTTTGATGTTTTTGGCCTTATCTCCCCCTACTTTATTCCTTGTCGATCAGATCAAGTCTTGACCTTCTCTCGGGGACAAAGTCAGCATGCATCTATTACATATATATAATCTTTATTTTCATTTTTTTCCTTTATTTTTTTCTTTATTTTAGGTTAAAATAGTGATATGGGTGGAACAAAGGTATGGAGCTCTGTCAGACCATTGTATTATTAGTTTGGGTGGAACAATAGAGGGGAACAGACTTGACACTCAGCAACCTCTAAAATCCCCACAACACTGCTCATGTCTCCTCAATATACAAGTTAGATTAAATTAACTCATAAGCAAATCCTTACGACTATGAATCTCTCTTGTATAGTGTAAGTGATGTGTAGTTCTCCTCAGATGAAGTGGTAAAAGTCAGTCTTCTCCAACATGGGGACCCTAATTCCCCAATCCAATAACTCTTTCCTCGAGAATTGGGGTATTCCCATCTATGTTAAAGTACAACCAACTCAAGAAGAGGGGGTGGAGAGAATAATAGACGGTAGCCAGCGTAGTTATCTATCCTTGGATGCATGACCAGTGTAGCCAAGTCATCCAGTTGCAGGCTCATAAATATATGAATTGGAAGCTGAAGCTTGCTTATTTAACTATACAGATGTACATACTCCGTCAAGCATTTTATTTTCTATTAGGCATGCCCACTTTTTTATAGTTTTTGATTTTTGCACATTTGTTTTGAATATATACAAGGTGTAGTATGTACATAAGGAGTTTTTCCTCTTGATCCAGTAGACTATCCCCCTTTTGAAGCTTTATTTCAGCCCACAACATTCTGTCTTTAGACCTCGGTGCTAATGGATCAGGTTGGGGTACAATGGCCATAAATGATTGACTACTGATGTTTCCATCAGATTCTGTCTCATGTCAGCAATTCCTGCCCACTACCACTTCAACTAAGGTGAGCAAAGTGTAAGTGAATGTGTGCAAGATAGGTCATTATCGACAAGAATCTTGCGTGTGCTCTGAAGTACTCTACTTGGGAAGTCAAGATGACACTGAACTAAGTCTTGTGGTTCCCAAAGAATTATGTCCATAGAATTGAAGAATCTCAATTCCATTTCCTATAAAGCTCATCTGACATTAAGTGGATTAAGAACCAACTAAGCTCCATTCTTTTACTTTATTCCTGGCAAGTTTAAGGGTCAATACCTTTCTGAAAAATGCACATGCAAATGCAAGAAATATATATAAATTTTTTTGAAAAGAAATAAAAAAAACTATTTAAAATAGTTTTCTAAAAAATTTTTAGCAATTTTTTATGGATTTTAAACATTTTTAAGGAAGAAAAGGGGTTAGTAAACTGAATATATACAAGTATACAAACAAGGATTTTGCACATTTTATACAAAATTTTGGAAGAGGATTTTATGTACAAGTTTTATATACAAGTTTTATAAAAGAATTTTACATACAACAAAGAATTTTATTTATAGAAGGAGAAGTGATCAAGGTTTTTATACATCCCATGTGATCAATTAATTTTACAGGAATTTTACAAACCTTTTCAAAACATTTTACAAAAGATTTCTCGAACATTTTTCAAAACATTTTTAAAGTTTTTTCCAAAAGTTTTGGAAATATTTTTGCAAACTATTTTGCTTTTCAATTTTACAAATAATTTTTCAAATAATTTTTACAAACAAGTTTTTGCAAACATTTTGCTTTCAAAATTTTTACAAACATTTTGTACAATATACATAGTTTTGATATAGAAAAGAATTTATAAAAATTTTACAAACAAAATATTTTTACAAACACTTAATAAAAAATTTGTACAAAAATAGTTTTACAAAAAAATTACAAACATTTTTAAAAATAATTTTACAAATAATTTTACCAAAGGTTTTTGCGAATCTTTTACAAACAGTTTTTGCAAACATTTTTCAAAATATTTTTTCAAATCATTTTTACAAATTTTTTATAAGAATAATAATAGCCAAATTATTAATAAAGTATGAGTTATGGCTAAAGTATATATGCATTATATACGACACTCCCCTACACTCGAACTATGACCTCATAGTGACCAAAAAACTACAAAAGAAGACATAACTCATGCTAAGTATAGAAAAGGCAAAAGAATCCTAACAATAATGACTCAAAGAATAGACAAAAAGAATAGAAGTCGATGATCCCCCTAGGAAACTGTACAAACAGGGAAAATCGATGAAAAGAATGAACAAACTCAATGACTCGAATCGTCCTCCGCTATACTTAGGGTAAAAGGTCACTAAGTATAGAAAAGAATATCAACAAGCTGAAGAACAAGTGAGACAACATAAGAAATGGAAGATAATAAAAACACATAGGAGATGGAATGAATAGCATCACCTTCTTATACTTAGGGTAAAGTATAACTAAATATAGGCAACAACAGGAGTGATGAAATAGAACGAAAATGGAACAACTCAAAGCATTCACCCCCTTATACTTAGGATAGAGTACATCCTAAGTATAGCATATACATCCGAAAAAGAGGTGAACGATAAAACCGGAAGAAGAAAGAATATAACGTAATGATATATACAAGAGAAAATCAAACTCGTGTACCAGACGTAGAAGATGTCAAGAAGTCATCATCTGATACCACAGATGTAGAATCAACTATGAACAGGAATGTATCACGATCTAAATATGGATTCAGCACCTCTCTGTTCACAACAAATGGTTGTGCATCATATGACAACCTAGATATGAAAATACTACCATTTGTCACACAAACTCTCAAATGAACAATCATGACCATTTGCTTTTCAATTTGTCTGTAAACAACTTCAGTTTACCATAAAACAATCAAACTTTCGAATCAGGGGACAAAGTCTTCCTTCTAATGTGTCTATCATGCCAACGTTTGACTTTCTCCTTGTACATGAGAGAGTTATCGTATGCAAAATCTCATAATTCCATAAATCTATTCATATCTAACTTCTTACTCTTTCCTGCATTCTCATCATACAAATTGCTACACGAAGTGCCCATTAAGATTTGTGAATTAATTCAACTAGCAGGTGGCAATGCTTTCCATACACCAATCTGTAGGGAGACATACCCAATGAAGACTTGTACACCATCTGATAAGCCCATAGAACTGATTCAAGCATCTGGGACCAATTCTTCCTATCTAGAAGTACATGTTTTTGCAATATCGTCTTCATCTCCCTATTTGAAACAACCAAGCCATTAGTCTGTGGGTGGTAAGGAGATACTATTGTGTGCACTATGGCGTATTCCTTCACAAGATTCTTGACTTCTCGATTACCGAAATGGCTTCCCCATCTTAAATGAGTATCTTGAGAATCCTAAACCACGCAATAATATGGTCCTTAAGAAAGGAACACACCGTACGACTATTAGTGTGTTCGGGTGGGGATAGCCTCTACCTAACGACTAACATAATCGATGACAAGCAGGATGTACTGAAATCCCTGGTTGATGGGAAATGGGACCATGAAGTCTAAGCCAAGCATCAAAAACATCTGAAATCTGTATATATCTCAGGGGCATGGTATCTTTGGAACCAATAGTTCCTCCCATCTTCTGACAATCAGAACAACCTCGAACATACTCCTGTAGCATCCTTAAATAAATTTGGCCACCATAGAACACTCTATAAAACCTTTGTTGTCGTGTGCTTCCTTTAATGATGCCACCAGACTCTAATTTGGGGAAGTGCTCAAGTATGTTGGTGTATTCCTCCCGAGTAATGCACTTATCTATGGAACTTTCTTGGAGACAAGATAGCTCACAATATCAGCATACCATAGGAGTGAATCCACAGACAAAATGGTATCATCTAGGAAGGTCTCTGTAATAGGAAGTATGATTTTCTCAGAAGTCACTACATTTGTAATGGGGAAAAGGTGATCTGCAACAACATTCTTAACTCCATGTTTATCTCAAATCTCCAAATTAAACTCTTGGTGAAGAAGGATCCATATGATAAGGTGTGGTTTGGAATCCTTCTTTGCTTGTAGGTATCGTATGGAAGTATGATCCATATATACAATTACGTGTGAACCAAGGAGGTAGGATCTGAACTTCTCTAATGCAAACACCACTGTTAAAACCTCCTTCTTTGTAACTGTGTATTTTGTTGTGCCTCATCGAGAGCCTTTCTAGCGTAGTGTATAGCAAATGGTATCCCATCCTTTCTTTGTCCTAACACTTCTCCAACTGCAGAATCTAATGCGTCAATCATGATCTCAAAAGGGAGAGACCAATTAGGTGGTTGTAGGATAAGAGCACTAGTAACCATATATTTCATCTAGTGAAATGCAACGAGGACTTTCTAATCAACAAAAAACTCACTTTCCTTGCACATAAGCTCAGTCGAAGGTCAAACGGTCTTGCTGAAGTCCTTAATGAATCGCCTATAGAATCTAATGTGTCTAAGAAATGACCTCATCTGCTTCAATTTCTGTGGTGGCTCTAGATTGGAGATCACATCACTCTTAGCCGGGTCAACCTCCATACCATGTTTGGAGATGATGTAGCCCAATACAATCACATTAGTCACCATAAAGTGACTCGTCTCCCAAGAGAGCAATGGATTTACCTCACAACAATGTTGAAGTAATTAGTCTAAATGATCAAACATGCATCAAAAATATCCTCGTAGATCGAGAAATCATCCATGAAGATCTCTACAAAAGTACCCACCATGTTGGCGAAAATGGCCAAGATATACCTTTGGAATGTATCGGGGACATTACACAATCCAAAGGGCATTCATCTACAGGCGTAGGTGCCAAACGGACAAGTAAAAGTAGTTTTCTCCTGATCCTTAGGAAAACCTTGTTATACCCCGAGTACCCATCCAAGAAAAAAAAACTCTTTCCATGCCAACCCCTCAATAATATGATTATTAAAGGGCAGTGAAAAGTGATCTTTCTTGTTAGTAGAATTCAAGCATCGTAATCTAAACAGACACACCATGAAGAAGGTATACAAGTCGGAATCTCCTTACCACAGTCATTCTTTTTTATAATAATCCTGAATTTCTTTGGGACCACATCTAAAGAAATTACCCACTTGGAATTCGATATGGGATAAATAAAGCTAGCATCACACCATTTCCCGGTCTCTATCATGACAACATCTCGGAGGTCTGTATTTAGACGTCTCCGACTCTCATGGGAGGGTTTGCTATCATCCTCTAAGTAGATATAACCTGAGCATAAATCTAGGCTGATCCCATGGAGATTTGATATATTCCATCCAATGTCTTTGTGGTTTCTCTCAAGAACCTCTGACATGCAAGATTCTTGTTCTTCGGTCAGCTGCGAGCTGAGGATGACCAGAAACTTTTGGGGGGAACCTGCAAGGAAGGCATACTTCAATGTAGATGGTAAAGCCTTGAGCTCAGGTGGGGTCTGAATCGGCTCTGCTACAACTTCTTCAACTGCACTGGTAGATGGTATATAGTTTGTACTTTGGGAACTATCCACCGTGGCTACTGTCAGCTCAACAAGTAAAACCTTGGAAAGATTTGAAACAAATGATCTCAAATCAGAAAGGAATGTCTCATTAGGATGTTCATAATCCTCAACAAATTCATCAACAATGGGCTCAGATATCTCGGCAATAATCTCAGAAAGATGTCTCTCATCAGTGCATATCTAAGAAGACTTAGCAAGTGTCTCAGATATCTCAACAGGAGGTATATCAAAAGTAATCTTAGAATGATATGTTAAAGGAATATCAGAATGTACCTCCAATATCTAAGATTGATCCTTAGAAATCAACACAAACTGTCCATCAACAAACAACTCAATAGGTTTAACAAGGGAACTCATGTCGACTATGCTTTCCGGGGATTCCTTTTAAGAAAGGAATTCTTAGGTATCCATGAAATCTATGAAAAGATCTGTCTCTCTAAACTCGGAAAGAAAATCACAGTCCTCATGATCTGGTGTAATTGGCTCTCTCTCATCTGTTGCTGCTGGTTGCGATGTTGGTCTAGGATTTGGGTTCATCTCAATTTTCACCTTATCACTACAAAAGTGAAAGATGATCTCTCCAGTACCATAATCAACTACCGCTTCGACTGTTCGAAAGAACGGTTGACCTAGTTTGATAGGTGTATGGTGTAAGAGTGTAGAGGTATCCATATCCATGACAACAAAGTCAACTAGGAATCTCATTCCTTGCACGTTACAATAACGACCTCTAATATGCCCCTCAACCTCTTAATCGATCTATCAACAAACTTAAGGATTGTCCTGGTGGATCTAAGAGGTCCCAATCCAAACTCAAAGAGTAGCGAGGATGGCTTGACATTGATGGAGGATCCACTATCGAGAAGAGTACGATCATATTCTTGAACAAATACGTGGCAATGGACGTGAGGTGCTCCCTTATCTCTCTATTTGGGCGGGAGGTTGCTGATGACATGAACTGTGGCCATGCTCAAGATGTGTTCCTCCACTTTCGTCTGTTCTTCTTGGTTTGACGCTTTTGAGTACATGCTTCTTTCAATACCTTTTTACTACAAGAATGTGCTCCATGGCCTTAAGAAGTGGCATCGATAAATAGAAGTTCTGTAAGATCTCTACCACTCCATGATTAGATAGGGTTTTTTTAGTTTTTTTGTTTTATTCAATGCAGAAGGAAATGGAAGAGAATCAGAAGAAACATTAAATTTTTCATTTTTCTTATTCAAAATAGAATCCTCAAATACATTTGGAAAACTGAATCGGTATGTACAATGTTATCCAAAGTAGGGGTAGAAGAAATAAACTCAAAAACATGACGTGTTGCTGTTGCTGGTAAAGATGGAGATTCTATAATGGGTGTGTGCTCCTTCTGTGCTGATTACAAATTGCATCTATCTCTGAATGAAGATGGTGGAGGTGGTGTTGAAGACGAAGATAGTGAAACTCTAGGATCTGGTGTTGCTAAACTAGATCGCTACTTTGTTGGTGAAGAAGATGATGATGTCGATGAAGCTCTCTTAGTGCAACTCTCCAATCCTAAATGGTGTACAGGTGTCTACAATCTCCTACCGCTCCTGAGATGAATGGCGTCGTATAAAAAATGTAAAATCAAGGTCCATACCTTTCTGGGGTTTGGATGGATCAAGGGCAACTTGCTCCTTACGTTTGAAATTGTTGGGATTGGCTTCAATCTAAGTCAGAATTAGTGTCTTCATGGTGGTCAGGTCTCTTTCTCTAAGTTAGATCATTCCTATTCTTCATCAACAATGCTAACTAATTGAGTGCGGGTTTCACCGAAGGTACCTCAAGATGCTAGTTGACAGGTTGTTGCTGAGACTGGTAGTGAAGAGGTTGCTAGTATCCATATTGTGGCTGCTGGTAATAAGGAGGAAGAGGATGCGAATACTGTTCATATGACGCATACTGCTGCTGGTGGAAAGGCTATGAAAAATATGCAGACTTCATCTGCTGCTGTCCATGTCTCCAGTTTTGGAAGTAAGGTAGAGACTGATAGTGAGGCTGGAACTATGGGTGTTGGGGCTTGGGTATCCCTCCCTAAAAGTGGTGGATGGGCCTCTAACTCTGTTGGGAACCCAATTGACCTTGCCCTAACGAATAGTGTTGGTTGCTCTCTCTGTCGAACAAAATGTCAACCTGCAAAATGATAGGTGGAGGTGGAGACTGCTACTCAGGAATGTACGGAATCTCCTGCTGGTATGATACTATCTGGAGTGACTACTGTTGGACCTGGTCAAGGGTCTGCACAAACATGATGAACTATGGACGACCCTTTAGTACTTTTCTGTGTGGAATTAGAAGAAGTCTGCTTACGAGCAGAGGTATCAGTTGCTAAACTCGCACTCTGACCTGCGCTAATTGTACTCTCAAGAAGCTCTAAATGCTATGTAATCTCATCCAATTTATCCATGTTCTTTGTCCTTTGTTCAATCACTTTGATCTTCTCAAGCTCCTTCGAATGTTTCTCAATTATGTCCACTTTGGATAGGTAATTTCCAATGATGGTCAGGTCTAAACTGTCCACCTATCGACATCATGCGATGTCGTCATGTTGATAGCCTTGTGAGGTGTCGCAAAAGAAGAATGAATGGGATGCTCCTAGAATGCATAGGAAGAAAAAAGAGCTATAGATCTCTCTTCCATCTCCACAAAAATCTGGTATAGGACATCCTCATCATTGCTGAATTGAGTACCTCTACAAACGGCGTCTAGCAGCTTTTGTTTCTCATTGCTCAAAACCCAAAATAGTTTTGAACAAGGCTCTCTACAAACGACGTCTAGCAGCTTTTGTTTCTCAATGCTCAAACCCCAAAATAGTTTCGCACAAGGCTCGTCTTTGGAATGTCATGATTTAGGCACTTCTCCGTCAAGTCATTGAATTTTTCCCACGTCCCGTGAATAGGCTCATGGGACATCTGGGAGAAGTTGGCAATCAACGATCACATTTGGTTGAGACTTGCGGGTGGGTAATACTTGTTAAAGAACGCAGACCTCATCTCTTCCCAAGTCGTGACAACCCTTCCCAAGTGGTTGATCCGGTATAACGCCTTGTCCATGAGACTGAACGGTAAGGCTGTAATCTTTAATACCTCTAATGGGACATTCGAGTAGTGTATAGTGCCACAAATGTGATCAAATTGTTGGAGGTGTACATATGTTTCCTCATTTATGTGTCCGTGGAAAATTGGGAGTAGTTGTAGAATTGTAAGTTTAAGCTCAAAATGCCCATGAATTGCATGGATTCTATTCCATGAGTTAGTCTGTCCCATCCCAAGATTATAGGCATCTTTCAATGTGAGCCTATCTAGTGGTTCAAGAAGTTGATCATCTCCAAATTCCCACCACCTCCAGGGTTTCTATCCTCCTCTCTCCTCTCTTTGCACCCTATCCCTACCTTTGGGGCAGGAAATATCTCCTTGGGTCATTGGGACCCTTAATTGGCCTGTGGTTGAACTCCATTTTTCAACGGCATCACTGACCTCTTCCATTTACGCTTTCTACATATGCATCGTTCGGTGACTCCTCCTCCACTCCTGGGGGGACTCATTCTGACTGAAACAAGGGGTGGGTCTTTACCATTCGATAATCCGACAACTCCTGGTTCTGTCAAACCAGACACATCCTAGGGAATCCATAGTAGTATCAAGCAAAGAAGGAAGGAAGGACCAAGGAGGCAAGCACAGATGAGAGGGACATCACTAAAGAGCTTAACTGACGAAATTCTATATGACGAGTTTAGCTCGTGATTAGCGCTTCTGCTCACTGGCTAGATCGGACTTACCCTTCTATCATTCCTCAATTCGATGATCATATCTCTCAGTCCAGTTTGCACATCATCCTGTTCAGTCAAATGTGCCTGAATGGCCTGTATGGAGTCTAATATGGTGCTATTGATCTCGCTCTGTTCAGCCATGGAACTCTTTACCTTTGGTGGCAACAAGTGTGATGACTTCGCCAGAAATGTACATAACACTGAATTATTACTCAAGAATGGTGGAGTCTCAAATGATAGTTCAAGATTATAGTAAATCTTAAACAATGGATTGATCGATGAGGAGAAAGGAGAAGTGGAGAAAGAGGAATACTCGGGAAGTGAGTCTTCCCGAATTAAAGATGACCAGTTTGGAGTGTGAAATGAGTTTGCAAAGTCCAAAAGAGAAATGATCCAATCCGACATCTTCAATTTAAAGAGGAAAGATGCGAGAAAACAATGGTCAACATAATAAGAATGTGAGAAAAAGACGTGAACGGTGTAGAAGGATTTTTACACTACCAAACAAACACAATAGAAGCCCCTGATTCACCAACTGAATACAAGTGGAGACCGTAAAAGTTCAGTCTTTTATCTTTTCAATTTTAAATTTAGTAACTCTATAAGAAGTTTATTACTACCAATTACACAAGGTGAGTCGATGTTATTGCCCAGTGCGCATACTCATACCACCCCAAACAATGGTACCAACTTCCCGGGCTGCCTGGTTCAATATCATGCCCAAAGGGAGATAAGAGGATTAGCACACCAAAATAATTTAATGTGGTCGGAGGCAAGTGCTTACCGTTGCCACCATACACCAAAAAGTGATGTACATGTACTTAAGGAACGAGTCTAGAGATTTGGGATCTATCCTTACAGCCACGTTCTCACCCACTCCGTCTGGATGTACGTACCTGCAAATAATGATTGGGGTTTCCTCCCCAAAACAATGATTTTGTCCTTACATTTAGTTTTTGGGTAGAGTTTTCTTAGTAGTCCTGATTTGACATAATTGTAACTTTTTTTTATTCTTTTTCAATAAATTGTCTCCCGAATTTTCCAATTTCCTTTTGATATTTTATGCGATTGAAAACAGAGAAGTAATTAAAAAATACCAATGCACGAGAAAATTCAATGATGCATCCAGGAGATAGAGGATGTGTACCTTGTTGCCAGTACTCTACATGCAAGGTAATCCACACATAAAATAAATACATAAAATAATCAAATATATATGATACATGAGAACCATCCATAAGGCACTTCTATTAATGGGCAAGAATAAGTTAATTTGATTAAGTCCAAGCTACGCTCTATTCTATATGTACATATATTTTTGTTTAGGGGATTTGGACCCAATCGTTTACCTAGCTCAAGCAAGGTAATAAAACCTACTTCTAAGGGCTCAAGCACAAAAAACTGCAAAAAAACAAAGAAAAAAAAGGTGATGAAAACAAAAGAAGTGAGGTCCCCCAAGTGCACCAGCACTTGTTGAAACAAACCTCGCAAGCATAATGCATATAGTGACCTTTTAGAAAGCGAAAAAAGTGTCAAATGTCAAATAGTTAATTACAAATTTTACAAAAATAGTGAATGAATAAAAATGCTAAAAGAAATTAGAAAATTTTTATGCAAAATTCTCCAAATGACTAGTCTCCTCCAAATCTTCTTCTCCTCCTCCCATGCTCTCCTGCAACTTGATGAAGAAACAAGTCACCTTCGCTTCACTCGGTGCACCGTCACTCCTAAGAATGCTGCCCTCGCTCGTCGAACCCTTACAAGAAAGAGGAAACACAAGAATGTGTAAGGGATACAAATATATATAGAATTTGAGCAAAAACATTATAAAAATAACAGAGTGAATATAGATAAGAAACCAATGAGGTGGATCTGAAGAAAAGTGAAAAGAGAAAGTAAAAATATATCTCAAATGAATACCTATGTCTGATCTTGGGGAGCTTTCGGTGACTAACACATCAGATCCTGCAAGCGATGTATTAGCTCCCTAACGACATGCGGTATTCAATTTGAGAGCTCACTCATCAACAAGATGCAAATCCACACTATTTATACACACTAATATCGACAAAATAAATGAAAGAAATAATGACAAAAAATAGACAAAGAAATTATGTGACAGGATTATTCACAATGAAAAAAATGTAAGAAAAATATAGACAAAAATAAGAAAACAAAAAACAAGTATAAACAACCAAGAATAACAGGTCAAGAGTAAAACCTTACTACCCACGTCGTGCCTCCCCAATAACGATGCCATTTTGTTGAGAAGGAAGATTGGGGTTCTAAAATTATGGAATTAAATTGCAATGTCGTTGCAACACTAAAAATCCCTCGACAAAAAATTATTCGATTCTCAAGCCAAAATAAATAAAGAAAATGCAGCAAGAGAAATTTGCAATTTAATTTACATGTATACGTTCAAGGTCGAACTCATGGAGGCAACAAAAATCCTTAGGCTTATTAAATCAATGAAAGAATTAATGAAATAAAAAAGGAGACTCTATGAACACTATGCTTGGTTTTGTATTTTTATATTTTTATTAGTTTTAATATTATATTTTTGATTTGGATTTCTTATGTTTCAAATTTTTTATATGATTACTTTTGCAAAAAAATTTTATAATAATTAAAAAAAAGAATAAAAGAAATAAATAAAAGAATAAAAAGAGTCAAATTTTTATATTTTTACGAAGTAGTAAAAATACACAAAAATTCAAATAATTTTTTTTGAATTTCTAACAATTTTTTAAATGGTTTTTTTTTTTATTTTTCCAGAATTTTTCAAATTTTTTAAGGTTTTTAAATAAATCAAAAATAATAAATATAGCCAAAAGAACAGAAAAAAAATGTTTTTGGATTTTAAAAATAGCAAATAAGATCAATTTTTTATTTTGAGAATTTATTTTATAAAGTTCTTGGAATTTTCTCTGAAATTCTTTGATTTTTTTTTGTTTTCAAGTATTTCATGATTTTTATGATTTTTATGAGGAATAAAAATGAGATAATTATACAACAATTAAAATAAATCAAAAGAAGAAAAAATTTTAGAAATTTTAGCAAAGGTTTTATATTTTTATTGATTTTTAAAAGAAAATTGGGAATTTTTATTTTATTTTTGATTTTGTATAAGTAATAAAAACAATAAAAATGCAAAACAAAAGTTATGGATGAAATCTATGTGATAAAAAGCTCAGATAATTTCTTGTGGAAATGTTATGCTATTTTGATAATTTTTATTTGATTTTTCATGCAAAATAATATGCAGGTTCAAAGGGGTATATATTCAATTATTTAATATTTAAGGATTGTATATAAACAACTAAATAAAAGCGATGGCTATAAGTGCGAAATGTCCAAAAACCTCATGTGCAGGCATGTGCGCCTCGCTGGATAGAACTAAAATGTGATTAAAATATTTTCAGGGTCCTAATAATAACTCACAAGTACAAATCTTTTATTGCAAATAACCCAAAAGTCATGTGCGATGCACTCTTCACATTTTAAACAAGACCTTAACGCAAATAAGATAAAAAACAATAGTAGAATTGCAAATATTCAACTTACAACAAGCAGACATGTGTCCAAAGGACTTATTTACGAAATAAAATAGATGTAGGGGCTTAGGAGAAATTATACCCTTAATACACATGGAGCTCTGGACAGTCATGCTGTGCTAAGGTATCTGATCTGATGACTGAAGATCAATCATGTTTGAAGGGTGCAGATCAACTCTGATGATTTGATCAATGACGACCTTTTGGAGAAAATTGAACGACCGAGATTGAACCTATAGAAGTGTTCTTGATCGTGCGCTTCTGGAGGCGTTGGAAGAACTGGGAAGTAGGTGGTCTCAAGTGAACTTCGACTGAGATTATCCCGATCGTTGCTTACATAAACCTATCCATAATGGTGCTCGAGCTTTCTGCAATCCTCCTCTTCTGATCCCAGGCTTCAACGGTGGTCGGCAGTGGCTAGAATGTCTTCTGGAAGTCGGGAAGTTTGGAAGTTCCAGTGGACTTCCAGATGGTATGACTCGCTCCAAATCTTGCTCATGTATCCTGCAATATGTTTCTTGCTCGGAGACGAAGCTCCGACAAAGTTATAATGCGTAAAATATAGAGAGTAGTGAAGGGAGTGGAGGCTCCAGCTAAGTTGATCGGAGGTAGAGCCAATCCACAGATTCATGATGATCTGAGGGGAATTAGAAGGTAGACGAGATGGAGAATGGTCTGCCGAAAGTGTAGGCAAGGTCAAAGATCAGAGAGAGTGGTCAGAACACCTCTGATTTGGTGATCGGAGGTTGAAGATGAGTGGCGGATTTATGCTAGAATAGAACTAAAAAGATGATATTTAAATTGAAAATAACTACCTAAGGAGTACTTACGATGAAGAACATATGTGAAATTCATCCTCGATCAGAGGTAGAGAGTTGGAACGTGGGTTGGACTCCTGCCATGTGATTGGATCATGAATCTTCAAGGGTTTCTCATGCTCCTACCTATGGAGATCAAAAGCCATGCCACTGCTCAATCTTCTGCTTAGTCTCGGTCAAGAAATCATCTCCAAAATATGTCGCAACTCGTGACGGAGATGGAGGGTGTATATAAATAGGAATTGCTCCGGTTGATTTTTGAATTCAAATCAAGGCACGATTTGTGGATCTAAGGTGCTAGCGGTAGAGAGGAATAAAGGGGCTAAAACTTTGGAGAAGAAAGCAAAGGGAGTTAATGAGAGAGAGGCGTTGGGAAAATGGGCGAAGGACATGCAGAATTTGAAAGAGCTGGATAAAGGACGCAGAATGAGCAGTTGACCCGGGTCAACAAACCCAGCTCAGCCAATGGGAGCATGTGCAGAATAGAACAAAATAGGAAAGAAGACAAAAAATCTATAAATGTTTAAATAAATCAATTAAAATCGAAAATGAACTTAAATAATAAATAATGTAAATAAAAAATGTTAAGAATAAAACAATGTAAATTTAGGTTATTTTTAATTAATTAAATATGGCATTACAAGTGTTAAAATCACTAAAAGGTATTATTTATAGGTTTGTATACCTATATGTACAATGTTTTGATTTTAAATTAATTAACTATACAAATATATAATAATTTATTATTTTATTAATTTACAATATTTTACAAGCGATTTAATAATATTTTTGTTATATTTTTAGGGATTGATTTATTTGGTCAAATAAATAAGCATATGTACAGTATATACATAGTGATACCTATTCAATATAAACATTTTTTATTGATTTTTTATTTTGCAATTTTTATTTATATTATATATAAGTCAGATATAATATTCTCAATTAATTAAGAATACAATATTGACAAATATGTACAAGTAAAAAATTAATTAAATAATATACGTAGTATACATAGGTATAATATATAATAATACCCCAATTGGCCACATTTCACCCTTGAACACTGATTTTTATGAAACCACCTCCTTTATAAAGATAATTTAATTTAGATTACACTGAAAGTGAGTTTGTCGAAATTTGAATTTTGGTGGAGGAGATATTGATCTTGCAAGATGAGCTTTATGGCCTTTTGAGAGTGTTGTAATTTACACAATATTCACATATTTTTATTACAATTATTTTTATTATTTACAAAAGATTTTTATGCACCAATTTCAAAAAGAAATCATTTTTGTTTACAAATAAATTGGTGATAAATAAAAAAAGAAAAGAATATGTATTATGGACATTAGTGTACAAATTATGAACATACACATATGACAAATGACTTTCTAGATTTTTTCGTATTTTTGACCTTATCCACCCATACTTTATTCATTGTCGATTGTGTCTGGTCTTAACCTTCTCTCATGGTCATAGTTAGCATGTATCTATTGCATATATACAGTCTTTATTTTTCCTTTATTTCTTTCTTTATTTTTTTAGGTTAAAATAGTGATAAATATACAATATTTACAAAAGAATTAGGGTTATTAAAAGAGTGGATTTATTAATATTTATAGGTGTTTTTTAAAGGGTTGAAGCTAAAATAAATGAATAAATATGATGAAATGTAGATTCATCAGTTGCTTGTAGAAGAACGACACTCCAGGTATCCCTCAAGTTCACCAAAATTGCCTCCCAAGAGGCTATTGACCTCTCTGACATGCACAGGAAGCTCAAGCATGAAAATTTTATGGTCTTTGCAGTTTTGTTAGGTGGTGATGGACGGTAAAGAGGTTGCGGCGGTGCTCTCCAACGAAGGGCAGAGGTGAAGAGCTGAACTCCCAATCCATATGAGATCAAGTTGAATGGAATGTATGGGGCGTAGGTGAAGCGATGGGAAATGAAGTGGAAGCGGTTTGTGGGTCAGAAACACGTGGATTCACAGCGGAAGGCTCGCCATAGTGGAACTACGAAAGTGGTGATTTTTCGCTTAAGCGAACGATTAAAAATAAATATAAGGACATGAAGAGAAGAGTATGGCTACAAGCTCTCTAAAAAGCACAAAAAATCAAACCTTAACCGGTCGGAAGCTGTGAGATAGACCTAGAGAACCATGGTTATCAGAGATGGTGGGAACCACCCCCTCAACACCTCTCCACGTTGCAAGATAGCCGGGCGAGGTCGTTGTCACCGAGCTCGAGCCCTAGGGCACAAATTGAGAGGAAGAAGTGGAGCTAAGGGGAACCAACATTCAAAAATGGTGAGGAGAGGGTCTTTGTACATGCGAGTGAACGTGAGAGTTGACATAGGGTTTCACACGAACAAAGAATGGAACGAGGAAGAGGATGGGTCTGTGTGATGGTTGGATGTATCGACAAGATATGTCATTTAGGAGTTGATGGTCCTCGTGTAATCGAGAGGGAAAAATCAAGAAGGGGAGAAGGTGAGCTACTCTAACAGGTCTACAACCTAGGTTAAAGAGTTGACGTAGGTCAACAGGGCGCGTGACCTGATTGGGCCACATCACCCACAAAAATATAAAACAATAATTAAATTCAAAAATAAATCAAAATAAAATAATAAATGGTCTAGTTATTTTTTGATTAAAACATGAAAAAATTTATTATTTTATGTAGTATTTTAATCTGGTTTTTATTTATTTTTATGACTTAATGTATTACAAGTTACTTTTTACAAGTATATTTATAGGTATATTGACATATGTTTTGTATATTTTATTTTTATTTTGTATTTTTGATCTTAATATTTTATTTTATTTATTTATATATTTATAACTTATTTATATATAGATAAATATTTTTTATTGAACTTTTACGTTGTATTTTGTACACTTAAATAAATATGGGTATTAAACATATAGATATAAGTATCGCATATTCATATATGTTTTTATATATTATTTTATTTATTTGTTCTTTATGATTTTATTCTATTATAAATATGTACATATACTATAAATAATATTTACAAAATTATAAAAATATAAAACTATGAAAAATATAGATAATAGAAAAATAAATATTTTCTTCAGGTATATAGTGCAATAGGGGTCCAAAACTAAACTTTTGCATCTTAACTTCAAATTAAATGAAACCACCTTCATTAAATTTCTTATTAAAAGTTATATACAATTAAAGTGATTTTGGTGCATTTTGAGTTCATATGGAGAAACTATGGTTCTGGAAACTTTGGGAGTTGGCTTTTTATTCTGAGTATAAAATGGACAACGTATATTACTTTGTTTGAAATTAATTTTGTATTGTTCTATATATCTATAAATTTCATGTACAAAGTTTAATAATTTTTAGTATAAATAATAAAGAATAAACTAGGTACCAAAAATGCATAATTGAAAAATAAAATTAGGGTTTGCATTGTGTGTCTGACCCTTATCTCGCCCTACTTTATTCCTTGTCGACCTAATCATCATGATGCCTAGATCTCGGGGTTTAGAGTCATAAAATACCTATGGCATCTTATTTTTCTATTTCTTTTCTTTATTCTTTTATTTTGGCTTTAAACAATATATTTTTATCAATATTTATAGGACAAACAATGAATGTTAATTTTATAAAAAATGTTATTTACATGCATTTAGCTAGGGTTAAAGGCCAACATGAAAGAATAAAGGTGATGAAATGGATATTCATCAAAAGGGAGAGGAGATTCCAACCAGAGTACCAACATCATGATGAGTCTGTGTGGGTTACAGACATCTCAACCTCTCTACCAAGAAGGATCGTTTCCCATTGCCCTTCATTGACCATATTCTTGAGAGATTGGTCACGAAGCAATATTTATGTTTATTGGATGTTTACTTTGAATACACTCAAGTGTCAAGTGGCAATAGTGCCTGAAAACCAAGAGAATACCACGTTCACATGTCCTTTTGGGACGTACGCTTTCCAATGGATGTCGTTCCGCTCTGTAATGCCCCCGCTACACAACGATGTATGCTAGCTGCATTTGCAGACAAGGTGGGTAGTTTCCTTGAGGTTTTCATGGATGATTTTTTGATCTACAGGAATTAATTTGGTCAATGTATTGATTATTTAGACCGAGATTTAAGTAGGTATTATGAAGTGAGCCTCATGTTCTCGTGGGAGAAGAGCAACTTCATGGTGCTTGAAGGGATCGTGTAGGGTCACATTGTATCCAAATGTAGCATGGAGATCGACCCGACCAAGGTGGATGTAATTTACAAACTTGATGAAATAAGTCGGATCATTTTTGGGGCACGCTAGTTTCTATCGAGGTTTTATCAAAGACTTTAGCAAGCTTGCCCGACTGCTATCAGAATTGTTAGGCAACGAGACTGATTTTGTTGTTGATGACTGAGTTCTCCAAGCATTTAATTTGTTAAAAGACCTGATCACACATGCTCCTATCCTACAACCACCTAATTGGTCTCTATCCTTTGAGATCATGACGGACGCATCTGATTTCACAATTAGTGTTGTCCTAGGAAAAACTTAAGATTGGATTCCATTTGTTATTAATTATATTAGATGAACACTAGATGAATCTTAGAATAATTACTCTATATCAAAGAAAGAGCTGCTAGTCGTAGTGTTTGCCCTGGATAAATTCAGATCACATCTCCTCTGATCAAGAGTTATCATTTATTGTAACCATTCTGCCATCAGGTATCTCCAAAGAAAGAAAGATGCCAATCCTCATCTGATTTGTTGGATCATTCTACTTTAAGAGTTCGATTTGGAAATTTGTGACAAACCAGATGTCAACAATGTTATGTTAGACCATCTTTCTAGAATTGTCAATGTAGAGCCTCCTGAGCAAAATTCAATTCCTATCATTGTGATCTTTCTAGATGAGGTGGTATTATCTATATCCTCTCTTCCCATGTATGCAAACATTGTGAATTATCTAGTTCCAAGAAGACTATGCCAGACTGGCCGAAGATCAAATGAGACAAATTCTTGGTAGACATCCATTTCTACCAGTGGGAAGAAATACATCTATTCTGAGAGAGCACATATTGTATTTGGAGGAGGTATATACCTCATCAGGAGATTATAGGTGTCCTAGACCACTACCACAAGTTTGAAGCAGGTGAACAACATTCTGGAAAGAGAACGAAGACAAAAATGCTTCAGTGCGTCCTTTGGTGGCCAATTTTGTTCAAGGATACAGAATATTATGTCAAGAAGTGCACTAACTATCAGAGAATGGTCGAGAACATCATCATGCACAATGCAATGCCTCTGAAGTACATTCAGATATTTGACATCCTCGATGCTTTGGGCATTGACATCATGGGGCCATTCCCTAAAAGACAGGGTTTTGAGTACATACTACTTCTTGTTGACTATGTTAGTAGATGGGTGGAGGCAATCCGCGCCCAAATCGCAGACAACCATACAGTCAGTCACTTCTTGAAAGATAATATCATTTCGTGGTTCGGAATCCCAATGATTCTCATTTCTGACAGGGGGAGCCATTTTATCAACAAGGAGGTCAAGAAGTTGACCTAAGAATACGATATTTAACATCATGTAGTTGTGTTATACTACCGACAATCAAATGGCTTGGCTGAATGTTCTAATAGGGAGATCAAAACAATACTACAGAAACTTGTACATCTGGATCGCAAGAATTGGTCCCAATTACTAGACTCAATTCATTGGGCTTATCGCACAACATACAAGTCTCCACTCAGCATGTCTCCCTACCGCCTTGTTTATGGCAATCCTTGCCACATGAATGTGGAATTAATTCGTAAATCCTTGTAAGCACTAAACATGTGCAACCTTGATTTCGAGAGTGGAGGAAAGAATGGAAAATTTTATCTGAACCAAGTGCTTGAATTTCATGACCACATTTGATAACAGTCTGATGTACAAAGAGAAAGTCCAGAAATGGAAAGACAAACATATCTAAAGGTAGGCTTTCTAACCTGGACAAAAGGTGTGGTTATTTGACTCGAAGTTAAAAAATTTCTCAGGAAAACTAAAGAGCAAGTGGACTGGTCCATTTATAGTGAAAAATATGCTTGACAATGGAAATCTACTCATATCTGAATAGTCACCTGAATCACAACATTTTGTAGTCAATGGATAGTTGTTGAAGCCATACCTTTAGCACGATACATTCCTGTCCATTGTTGATTCGATAGAAGTCACATTTTAAGATGATCTCCTAGTGACAGAAGGCTCAGACACTGAAAGCTGAAAATCACAAGAAGATTTTGTTTTCCTCTTTTCTTCTTTTCTTCTTTTCATTTTTATTTTCTATTTCTTCCAAAATGGTCTTCACCCCTTTCAATACTATTATACTTAGAATGTACTTTGTCCTGACTATAGGGGGATGATCACCCCGAGTTGTTCATTTCTTTATCCATCACATGTCCCCTCAACCCTTGATATTTTGTTTATATTTAAGGATATTTTACCCTAAGTATAGGGGGGACAGGTCGAGCCAAGGATTTCGTATATCCCCACCCTTGGCCATCCCTGCCTTGTGTACAACCTTCTATAATTAGGATTATTCAATCCTAAGTATTGGGGGGCGGTCAACTTCTCATTCGTTCATTCTTTAGTCGTGGTGGTATAGACTTGTCTATAATAAGTACGAGTTTTGTCTTCTCTTTCTCTTTCTTGTCTATGAGTATATAGCTCAAGCTAAGTATATGCAGGTCGTATATATGTTGCATATACTCTAGCCATAAGTCATACTTTCGTATTTTCAATAATATGGCTAATAAATAAAAATGGAACACATATTAAAAAATTCATTGTATATACTAATTAATAAATTAGTTAAAAAATGTTTTACAAAATGTATAAAACTTTGTTGGAAAACCTCTTTGAAAAATCTTTTGAAAATTATTTGAAAAACATTTTGTAAAATGTTTTCAACCTTTATAAAAATGTTTAATTTGTAAAAATTTCTTTTCTTTGTTTGAATAAAATATTTTGAAAATCTATTAGCAAATGGATTGGAAATTGGTTGCAAAAATATTTTGAGAAAATTATATATATTGTTTGAAAAATCTATGCAAAATAAATTTAAATTTTTTTAATGTTTTTAAAAATTATTTGTCAAATTACTTTGCAAAATAAAGTTTTTAAAATATTTGTGAAAATCTTTTCAAATTATCTTGATAACTATGTACATGATTTAAGAAAATAAAGATCCGTTACAAAGTTTATATACACACCTATAAATTCCTAAATTCCAACTCCTACAAATAAAAGCAAACCCTCGTGTAAATATTTGCACATTGTTCTTTTCCTAAAAACAATTTTTTAAAAAAAACCACTAAAAATTTGCAAAATTAATAATTTATAAAATTATATATATATTTTTAAAAATCTCATAAAAATTGGAAAACATTTTCGAAAACCCAAAAAAATTTCAAAAGAAAGTTACATCACAAAAATATTTTCTTGCAGTACGCATAGCATTTGCATTATTCGGATTGATGATAATAATTGAACTAGTCTAAGTAAAATTCAAAGATTGGAGCTTGGTTGGATCGTAATCCACTTAATTACAGCAACCTTATATGAACTGGAATTGAGGCACTTCAGGTCTACAGGATTTAATTTTTTGAGACCATGAGACTTGGTTCATTGTTGTCTTGATGACCTAAATAGAATATTTCAGACACATGCACGACTCTTGTTGATAATGGCCTAAGTTGCTCACCTGCACCTTTCACTTTGTCCGCCTCAGTTCAAGTGGTAGAGGGTTGGATTTGTCGGCATGAGACACACATCAATGGAAACATCGGAAATTGGACATTTGTGGCCATTGTACCCCAACTAATCTAGTAGCCATGAGGTCTAATGATAGAAGTTGTGGGTATAAATAATGCTTCAAAAAAGGGATAGTCTACTAGCTCAAGAGGAAAAGTCCATATGTAAATGCTGTTGTATAAAGTATTCAAAAAATGAAAAAAATAAAAATCTCCAAAAAGAATATACAACAAAAATTCCATTAAAACTCAATTCCCGACGGAGCATGTATATAACCAATAAGCAAGCTTGAGCTTCAAAGTCAAATGTATGTGAGCTTGCAACGGGAAGACTTGGCTACACTGGTCAAGCATCCTACGATAGGTAGCTACACTGGCTACCGTCCATTATTCTCTCCACCTCCTCTTCTTGAGATGGATGTATTTGAACTTAGAAGGGAATACCATGCTTCTCAAGGAAAGAGTTGTTGGATTGGGGAATTAGGATCACCATGTTAGAGGAGACCGACTTTTACTACTTAAGTCGAGAGGAGATACATATCACTAACATTGTACAAGATGGACTCGTAGTCATAAGGGATTTCATATGACATCAACTTGTTCTAACCTGACTTTTGAGGTGACTTGGGCAGATTCTTATGGGTCTTGAAGGTTGTTGTGTTTCAAATCCGTTTCTCAATAAGGTTCCGACCAAACGTAACTTCCAAAGGTCTGACTGAGCTCCAAATTTTGATTTTATGAAGACACGTTTGAAAGATTAAAACAATCCAAGTTCTTTCCTTTTCTTTTCTTTATTTTCTTATCTGCACTTATAGACATAAATGTCTGTTAGGGACTAGTAAAGGCAACTATTTGATTGATGAATCTCCATTTCATCACCTTTATTCTTTCATTTTGGCCTTTAAACTGTAGCAAAATACAGGTAAATAACATTATTTTGCATGAAATAACACAGTGTATTTATTGTGTAAATAATGTGTAAAATAGCGTATTTAAGGCCATAATAAAAGAAGAAAGAAAATAAAAGAATAAGGTATGAAATAACAAATGTATTGAATGGCCTAAACCCTGATATCTAGGCAACATGATGACTGGGTCGATAAGGAATAAAGTAGAGGGAGATAAGGACCAAAGGTACAATAAAAGTTCGAATTTATTTTTTCAAATAATTGAGTTTTAGGACCTATTTTATTCTGTAATATTTATACTTCAAATCAATAAACTTTGTATACGAAATTGTAGATAAAAAATATATATAAATACAAAATTTATTTCACACAAAAATAATGCATATTGTGCATTCTACACTCATAAGCAAAATCCAAACTTCTCATTTTCGTATCTTCTCCATATGAACTCAAAATTCAACAAAATCACACTTTAATTGTATACAACTTTTTACTAATTTAATGAAGGTAGTTTCATTTAATGTATAGTTAAGATTAAAAAGTTAGGTTTTGGACCTAACAATTCGACATCGTAATGATGATGCTGCGGCGTGACAATTCTCTCTAGGGCTCCATGGTAGACGACCACAATGAGAGAGAGAGAGAGACTTGGCATGTAGAGAAAAAAAAGAGATTGAGAGAGTTTAATTCCTCTTGGAATTACATGTGTAGTCTAAAAGGCAAGGGCTACACTTCCTTTTATACTAGTTGGATGTATATGGATCTCAATCCATGTGCCCTCTTAATCCAACGGTTTATATTAACACGTTATTAATCAAAGGCCATGATTTGTTGCTATAAATTTGCAACAACGAGTTTATTTAAAGTAAATTAATTATATCCTTTTATCAAGATAAAAATTAATTCATTTTAATATTCAATTATAATAAATAGATAATAAGGGAGTCAACCACCACCCTAAGAAGAGGGTGGTTTTTCCTTCCTTAATATATATTTATTATATGGGAGAAAATGCTACAACTATTATTGCATTTATCTTCACAAAAATAACTCCAAATTAAATTTCTAAAAACATTAATCATGCCCTTGATTAATTTGAATCATATTCATATATCCAACATAACATGTAAATTAGATTTATAGTTAATTGTTTATTACGAATCTAATTCACAAAAACATATAATTTGTAATTATATTTACAACTAAATCTCTCCATCATATTATAAATCATATATATAATATCCATGATTATTGTGGATAGTGATATCCTCATTAATCATATCCTTGATAAATAAATCATACTTGACCGTCTTGGATCTCTATTCTCATGTGCCCAAATAACATGAATCACGTTCACATTATTCGCATCTTTTATAATTAAATCACATTTAATTATCTTAGATAACTTTGCTTATAATATGAATCAAATTCATATTATTCATGATAATTAGATCACATTTAATTATCCATTTCTCAATGCTCGGATACATTATCAACAATGAAATTATTATTGAACTCTGTCAGGAACAATGTGCTTTGTCCGCGGATAGTTGGAGATAAATACAGGGTGATTGTATTGTTCCGTGTATATTGGCTTGGATATAGAGATCACGTCTCAAATCTAGATCTTGCGGACCTCTCATAGATGCTTGATTAAATCAAGACCGCAAATCTAATCTTCTCATTGTATATAAATCACATTTAAATTAAGGTCCAACATATGAACTAAGATCAGATTACTTCTCTATGAGGGGAGTCACTAAAATCCACACATATTTCATCCCTCCATGAGAATGGAAGATTCATGGTTATACAATCATTTATGATCACATCACCCTCAGGTATTCCTAATACATGTACATCCTGCATACTGGAAGACCCATAGAATAAACCTGAAGTTTTAGATCTATTTAGATTGTCTTCTTCAAGGTTTTATCATTAAGTTTCTCATTTGATTATTGGAAGTTGGTATTTATCATATACTTTCCAAAAACATATATCATACCCATGTGGTGATCATATACTTTCTAAAATCACATATCAAGCCTACAAATTCAGTCAATCTTCCAAAACGAGATGACCGTGCACATAATTTGGTTCTTCACAATATATCATGAGTGATCTCATGTCTTCTGATTCAGTAAATGAACCTGTATGATCCCTTTGAGAGATCGTATTACTCATATGCCCTTGTATGCACACCAGCGCGTTGGTGTATAGACCTTGATTAGGTCATCAACTTATTGGTCTGCCAAATGTACATACTCAGACATATAGTAACACATCTGTCTCTGGTCAGAGTACGCATGCCTATATCGTATAAGCATATGACATAGGTCTTTTGTTATCTCGATCTCATTAGATCAACTCTTTGAACTAACTTATGTAACTCTTCCAGATTTCTATTCCTATGAAGAGGACCTGCATCAAGAGGTCGGTCAGATATCAGCCTCTAGAAAAAGGATTGACATCTCCATTTTAGGCTGGAGATCATCTCTTAATAATCATTTGACGGTGCTTGATGAGTCATAAATCTAACTCTCTAGATATTCATCCAAGGACCAGCCTCTCTGATTCAACAATTGCATGATCATGAATATGGCCATGGTACATTACCCTAACTGTACTAAGGGATCTATCATGTAAATTAGTTATTCTTCATTTTAGAACAATGAATGATATTTGTAATAACATTTATTGCGTAATGTCTCGCCATGGGCTCGTATGTCCTACAGGAGCACGGTACACATTTCTTACTCTGCATGCATTATTGATTTCATCGTGCATTAACTTTTCCATCTTCCTCCTCTTGTTTTCTTAGATTAAAAAAAGAAATTGAAGAATTTGTTAGATATTGTCTTTATTCAGAAAAAAATCTAAAAAGAGATAACTAATAAAATCGATACTGCTAAAGCACACTAACGGATCGTAGGTTGCATGTGTTAAATATATGTCACGATGGATTTTCGAGCGCTAAAAAAATGAACGTGTCATTGTAGGCAGGCAATCGGAATCGGTCAAGAAATAACCACATGAAATTTTTGTCAATTTTAATCAATGCGGCTTTATGTTTATTTTACTTGGGTAAGTCCCAAGGTCGAACACAAGGAGGCAAAGGAACAACCGAGAATTTTGTCTATCAAAGTTCGTGCACGATTTTCAAGGAGGTCTTTTTTTAAATTTTTTATGCAATTAAAAATGCAATTTTGGCCTATGTTAGGGACTAAAATGTAAATATTTATCAAACGATGTTCGAAAAATATGAAACTTGGCCAAGATGTTAATTGTGATGAAATGAGTGCACTATAATGTTTTTGGAATTTTTGGATGCAAGATGAATTCTTTATGAATTTTTAAATGCAAACAAATGAATTTCAATATTTTTTATAATAAATATTAAACCTAAATATTTTCAAGGAATAAAATTATCTAAGATCTATCACTAGATGATGGATCTCAGAAAATCCTAAACCTTGAAAATATGAGATTTAATACCTATTAAAAATCAAATATTGAAATATGCAAAATATTTCTTACAAGGCAAGCTAAGCTTGCAAGTGCAATTCCTTTTGTGCACATGTTAAACAAGATTAGTTCTACAATCCGTGATTTTTCAGCAATTTTTAAAGCAACGGTTAATCGATTATAAAAATCATAGCACAAAAACGGCCAAGTACGCAATTTTCCACAAAATATTTAGTTATTAATTAACCACTGATAAAAATGTCAGATATCTGCCAAGATGTAGAGAACTAATTGACAAACATCATGCTATTTTTGGATAGTAAAATAGTGCAATGTAGCCGTTCAAAATAGAGGAGGGAACACAGCGGTATTTCTGCAATTAAAATAAACAAAAGGAAATAAAATATGCAGAGAAGGGACTAAATTGTATTACCAGAACTCTTGGGGGGGTCGAACGCAAAATTCCATGGGGGTCATGTGCAAATCCCGTGACCTAGTTGGCGGGGACTGATGCGTAATTAGGAGAACCACCGGGGGTTTCGTGCAATTTCTGATGCGAAGCACGCAACGCCTTCGTGCAGTAGCTGGCTCGGTTGGAGGTTCAGCGCAGGCCTCCACGTGGCATGCTAGCGTGCTTCGGTGTGGCCCGAGGCAAGAGGTACAGACCCAAGGCTGGTCTTTCAATCTGAACCGTCAATGATGATAGATCTGATGCCTAAGGATTGGGCATTTTCTGGATGGCCAGATCTTACTCGCTCTAGATTGGATGGCTGTAATTGGTCGCCACATGGCTGTCGGGCGTCGGGATGGTGGCGTTGGCCGGTTGTCAAAGAAGTTAATGCTGGTGTTGGTGCAGATGATTTGCTTGACGTCGGAGATGAAGATTCGCAGGCAAATCTTGGACAGTCGAAGGAGCACTGGGCTGCGGCTGGAGTAGGCATTGAAATTGTGGCGGTTGGAGCTCTGGGAAGCGTTGGCGGTGGAGGTGTCGTCAGCTGGTAAAGCTCTGTTGCTGCCAGTAGGTTGTCGTTGGAGTGTCGTCGGTGGACAGCATGCTAGAGTATATTAGGTGAAGCTTTTGGTGGACGTTGACGATGCGAAAAGATGGTGGAGGTTCGGTGGTTGATGATGAGTGGAGGGGGGTTCGATCGGGGGGAGTAGATTCGAAGTGGAAGATAATGTGACGGGGAGGTTACCTTGAGGTGAAGGCTCAATGGCGAGATGCTCGAGCTAAGTAGTGGCGCGGATGGTGGAGATGCAACGAGGTCTGCCGACCTCGGATCACCCCGATGGAGGGAGCTTGTCAGACTGTCACTACCGGAGAGGGACCTCTTGGGGGTTGAATGGTTGATGGCTTGTTCGAGGGCGGTGGGGGGAGTTTTATAGGGTCGAGGTCTTTGCCGGAGATGCAAGATGGGGGGACGAGATTTGATTGCGATTCGATGGGGATTTGATCTTGCGATTTTATGAGGATTTGGAAGGTGGTGGCCGGTGATTTGACAAAGATCGGGTGGAGCGAGATTCGTGATCGGAGATAGGCGCGTGATTTGGGGGATTCGATTGGGGCAAGAAGATGACGACGTTGCCTTGGCTAGAAGGGGAAGGAGATGGCCGGCGGAGGATTTGTGGGAGGCGGCAGAGATCGGTGCTTAATTGGGCAAGGGGCTGGAGGTAGACGATGGGCCCGGGTCGTCCGATCGGCAGAGATCGGGAGGCTTGAAGGGCGCCACGTGGCGGCAAATGGGGAGCGAGTCGACGCACGTGCGTGGCACGTGCACGGGAGGCATGTGTCCTGCATGTGCGGCCCTTTTAATTTTTTTATAAACAAAAATAAATAAGGCCCAAAAATTGGTGACACGTGGCGGCTCCAGGAGCCACCACGTGTCAGCCCCACAAAAATACGAAAATAAATACAAAGAAAAATATGTAAAAAATAGTAAATGGCCTAGGATCAAAAAAGATTCTTCTCAAAAGTTGCTCGTCTTGATGAGACCTCCATCTTTCATGAAGATATCAAAACCAATATCTATCAATTGTTTGGGGTATCCCATATACAAAGAATACCTAGATTTTGGGTTTTATATTTTTTTGATTATTATTAAACCAGATAAAATTCCAGAAAAAAATATGATAAAATTAAAGATAAATATTTACACATTAATATATTTTTTTATTTTATTAATTAAGAAAAGGAAGAAATAAAATAAAAGACAAAAAAGACAACTTCTGTATAGACAATTAGTAAGGACTCGGACTCAGTTAGTTTCTTTGATTTCAAGCTTAGTTTGGATTTGGATTTTTACGTATTTTAATAAAACTTTTATCAAAGAAGAAAATAAAAAAAATAAAATAAGGTAATTATGTACATAAAATAATAGGCTAAAAAATGCTAAAATAGAAGTACAAAAGAGGCTCATAACCCAACTTTCACATATGAGCTCTGCTTCACTTGAACTTAGTCTTGTTTTGATGGTAATTGAATGTACATTAGTTAAACAATGTGTAGGATCAAAACAGACACTAGATGGGGGAAGATATAAGGGTTTTAGTCCGGGAATCCTAGAACTAGGATTTGGGTTTTTGGTCAACTTATTTGGGTTAGTGGTTTTTTTTGTATTTTTCATTTATTCTTGTTAGTGATATGTACACAGTGGAGGTGGTTTTGGGTTTTTCGGAGTTAGCATGAATTAGTTAAAAATCAGGGAAGTTAGGCTATTTACAGGTCAATTTTGGCTGGGATTTGTTTCTTCTTATTTTGTGCAGAAATGAGTGCTAAAATGCAGATCTTATTAAAACATGCATGAATGCTAATTATATAGAATAAATGCAGAAATGCCAATGATTTTGAGGGATTTGAGCTTAATTAATGAGATTTAGAGTGATGAATCTGAGATCCATCATCCCCCTATACTTAAACCATGCTCGTCCCTGAGCATCAAAAGAAATGCCATGAAGTGAAATGAGATTGGGTTCCATACCAAGACCATGAGCTGAAGGTGAAAATGAAACTAGACTTATCCTTTTGGATTAATTGTTTGGGGGAACTTCTATGAGAATTAGAATTTTAAAATCGACAGCCTTCAAGTTCTATACATCATTGTCACAGTTTCGGCTCAGAAGTCATCTTAGATCAATACTCTTCCCAAAGCATACCCTATGAACATTGATCAATTGATTCATGTGTGTGAAAGGTTTTAGCTCTTCCCATCCAGAATATCGGACTACCTTGCAAACATCCTCTCGAGTAACCCGTCCTCAGGGAGTCAGGTATTTCCTTCTAAGGTATGTCGTGTTGTGTTCACAATCAAAATGGGGGAGAAGTTAGAAGAAGGAGAAAAGAACTGGAGGGTGGCTAGTGTAGTCACCTCTCCTTGTGAAGCTGGCCAGTGTAGCCGAGTCTTCACTAAGATCTGCAGGTTTTCTTGAAGCTTGGACCTTTTTGGTCTGATATATATTTGGTGATTCTGCTTGGATCTTGTTGTGCCCCTACGGATATAGAATTTTTTCCGTACATGTTTTGGGTTCTTAGAAAAAAAAATATGCCCAACCGTCCATCCCTTTTTCGAAGCTTTATTTCAACCCGTGCTCCGATCTATAGATTTCCACGCTACCAGAAAAGAAACTCACACAGTCTTCCAACAAACCGTCTGAGTTGAGCTAAGTGCATAGTGTGACAGTACCATTTAATTCCTTATTCTAGAGTTGTCCCCAAAATTAAGAGACCGAGTTAGACAATAAGAGTCAAATGTTGTACATTGTCATGTTGAACTCAAAGAATTAAGTCATAGACCTAAAGCTTCTAAATCCTCTTTCTCGGTGAAGTTCCTCTGAAAATTAGGTAGATTAAGTTAAGTACAGATCACTCTCGGTTTCTGCTCAGAACTTAGTTCAGAACCCAAGGATTTTTCACATATGCAAATTAATGAAATGTTGGATGAAGTGCAGGTGTGTGAAATGCAGAAACAAGCTTTTTTTTCTTCGATTTTTATGCAAGGGATTTTTTTAGTTTTTTTAATTCAAAAATGAATAAGAAGTCATTTTTTTGGGCTGGATACAGTCGGTGTTAGTAGCATTTTTTTCTTTTTTTTTCAAATTAATTACCTACCCCGTAAATACATATAGACTCACGCAAAAGTACGAGATATCGGTAAAATATAGACATAGTATATATACAGACCCCCCTATACTTAGCGAGTGCAATGTCCTCAGAGCACAAGAAGTGTAAAGAAGACATAGCTCGGGCTAAGCGTAAGAGAGTGAAAAAGAAAAAGAAAAAGATAGATTGGTCCACCCCCCTATACTTTGACTGTAAATAGTCTAAGTATAGAAGAAAAGCGAAAAAATGAGGTGATTTTGATATGTGAAGGAGGAGAGTATATGCAGATGAACATTGATTCCCCCTATACTTAGGCTCTAGTCAGTCTAAGTAAGGAAGAAGGGTGGAAATGAGGCGATCGTGAGAAGGAGTTTAATGAGGGAAATGGTATATACAGATGGCATCGCCCCCCCCCCCATACTTAGGCCTTGGCCTAAGTAGAGGAAGAAGATGTACAAGGAGACCGATGGGGTCGGGAGGGAGGGTGAGCTGATGAGTCTTCAATGTGCTCGCTCTGCATGAAGTAGATGACCTCAACTTGACTTGTCTTCTCTTTGTATGATTCTATATATGTCTTCAGCAATTGCCCATTCACTGAGAAAGGATGTGCATCATCTTTGAGTTCGGCAATATCCACGCTTCCATTGGTATGCACATCGATGACAATGTAAGGACCCGACCATTTTGATTTGTGTTTCCCGTGAAAAATCTTCAACCGAGCATTGAACAAGCATACTTTCTGCCCAGGGACAAAGGTTTTATGTCTAATGTGTCTGCCATGCAATCTCTTGACCTTGTCCTTATAGATCACATTGTTGTCATATGCCCGGTTTCGGATTTCAATTAGCTCATTCAGATTTAAATTCCAACATAATTTCCCAAGGTGACAACTGCAATTAAGCTTTTTGATCGCCCATTCTGATTTGTGAATTAGCTCTGCTTGTAAATGGCATGGCTTGCCATAGATCATCCTAAAAGTTGAAGTACCGAGTGGAGTCTTGTAGGTTGTCCTATCGGCCCACAAAATCTAGTCCAACAGTTTAGACCAGTTCTTCCTATCTGGACGAACCAAATTTCGAAGAATACCCTTCACCTCTCTATTAGAAAACCTCTACCATGCCATTAGATTGTGGGTGATACGGGTTGTCTATTCTATACTCAAATTTATATTCCTTAACCATAAATCTCATTTCCTTATTCACAAAGTGGCTAACGACATCCGAAATCAATACTTTTGGTACCACAAACGTTGCAATGATATTATCCTTGATGAACATACAAACCACTTTGTTGTCTGCAGTTCGGGTTGGAATAGCCTCTACCCATCTTGATAAATAATCAACCCATAACAAGATGTACTCAAATTCATGGTTATTGGGAAAATTACCCATAAAATAAATCCCCCATGCATTGAAAACATCACAAAAAAAAATTGGTTGCATGTGCATTTCATCTCTATAACCAACAATCCCTCCCATTTTTTGACAAATCGGGCATGACCGTACAAAATCATTAGCATCTCGAAATATGTTCTGCTAGTAAAATCAACATTGGAGTACCTTGTGCGCGGTTCTCTTTCCCGAATGGTGTCCTCTGGCCTCAAGAGAATGACAATGTCTGAGAACACTCTGGTATTCCTCTTGAGGAATACATCTTCGCCAGACGCAATCTAGTCCTTCATAGAAAAGGAAAGGATCATCCCAATGGTATTTTCTTGAATCCAAATTCAATCGATCAATCATTCTCTTGGTCCAACCAAAGGGAACTTTCTTGGAGACAAGATAGTTCACTATGTTGGAGTACCATGGGACTGAGTCAGTAATGTAAACTGACTTGTCTGGAAAAGTCTCTTTCATTGGTCCAATTTCAGAATAATCATTTTGGTCAATTCGGGAAAGGTGATCAGCAACAACATTCTTCATTACAAGTTGTTTCCTTGATCTCCAAATTAAATTCCTGGATTAATAGGATCCATCTCAAAAGTCATGCCTTGGCATCCTTTTCGTCTATTAGATATCTAATTGTCATTTGATCAGTGAAAATCGTCGCCATGGAGCCCAATATGTATGATATAAATTTTTCAAGGGCCCAAACTACTGCGAGCATTTCCTTTTCAGTTATCGTATAATTTTTTGTGCAGGGTGCAAAACTTTGCTCGCATAATGAATCGCATAAGGTATCCCATCTCGTCTTTGCCCAAGCACAGCCTCAACAGCAAAATCTGATGCATCAGTCATGATCTCAAAGGGAAGAGACCAGTCGGGAGCTTGTAATATCGGCGATTCACATATTTTATTTTTCAGGAGCTCGAAGGCCTATAGACACTTGTGATTTATAATAAACTCGGTGTCTTTTCCTTAGAGCTCAGTCAGTGGGCGGGCGAACTTTGAAAAATCTGGAATAAACCTTCGATAAAATCCAACACACCCTAAGAAGGACCTCACTGACTTGACATTGGTTGGTGGCTCAAGTTTCTTGATCACATCCACCTTGGCAGGGTCGACCTCCATTCCCTTTTTGGAGATGATGTGCCCCAACACGATACCCTCTGTCACCATAAAGAGACTTTTCTCCCAGGAGAGTACCAAATTAACCTCCCTACATCTCTTGAGGACTCGGTCCAAGTGTGCTAAACATATATCGAATGAATCATCATGGACCGAGAAGTCATCCATGAAGATTTCCAAGAAATCACCAACCATTTCGGCAAATACGACAATCATGCACCGTTGAAATGTTCCTAGGGCATTACAAAGCCCGAATGGCATGCGATTGAATGCGTAACTGCCGAAAGGACATGTAAATGTGGTCTTTTCCTGATCCTCAGGAGCGATGTCTATTTGATTGTAGCCAGAGTACCCATTAAGCTAATAGAAGAATGCTTTCCCTGCAAGTCTCTCCAAGATTTGATCAATAAATGGAAGTGGAAAGTAATCATTCTTGGTCGCAGCATTCAGGCGCTTGTAATCGACAAAGACACGCTACAACGTAGGTACTCAGGTTGCAATCTCTACCCCATCCTTGTTGGTGACCATCTGGATCCCCGACTTCTTCGGGACAACATGAAGGGGGGCCACCCACTTGGAGTCAAAAATGGGGTATATAAACCCTGCTTTGCACCATTTCTCTATCTCTTTCTTAACTACTTCCCGAATATTGGGATTTATTCTTCTCTGAAGTTCACAGGAAGGTCTTGCGTTATCCTCAACATAAATTTGATGCGAGTAGAGAGCGGGATTGATTCCTACGAGATCCGACATAGTCCAACCAATGGATCTTCGATTCCGCTCAGGGACTTCGAGTAATCTAGATTCCTGGTCTTTGTTCAAAGATGAGCTAATTATCATAGGAAATTTCACTTTAGGTCCAGTAAAAAATGCATACTTGAGTGTGGGAGGAAGCGGTTTCAGCTCCGATAAATCTGAATCATCAATTAGGTCTGGCTGAATGGCTTTCGAGTATGGCTTTGTGTTGGTTGGCGGTGAATCACTTTGTGACGTGCTTGCTACTAATTCGGACAAAAGGTGAGTCGGATCGCAAAAGTAGTGCAGTAATTTAGCAAAAGCCACGTCCGACTCGTCATCTCCATTTCTTGATTGTCCCAAAGAAGATGGGATTGAGAAATTCTAAAGGATTTCTATGTCATCAAGATTATAGGTATCAGAGTGTGTAGATAGGTTTGGCATCATCTCGAAAACTGCACTATGTACTGTTTCTTCTTCTGATGAGGTTCTTTCACTTTGAATTTATGGAAGTTGATCCCACGGCCCAGTAGTGCTAATGAGATTGCATTCTGATGTCTCTGAGTATTCAGTGGTAGATTCGAAGTCCGGTCTTTACCACTTTGTTTGTTTCATCTCTACGTCCACCTCTCCGCCTGGAGAACAGAATTTCATCATTCATGTACCGCAATCAAATTCGGCTTTTGCGGTCTGCAAGAATGGTCTTCCAAGATTGATTTGGGATTCATTCCAATGGTTCATGGTCTCCATATCAAGGACAGTGAAGTCTACTTTGTATTATGTACCCTCAATTAAGATGACTACATTCTTTACTTCTCCCTTAAGTCTCTTAGTGGATTTATCATCAAATTGGAGTAGAGATAATGATTTTCTGAGAGGACCTAATTCCAATTTGTAATATAAGGCAAAGGGGAGAAGATTGAACGAAGAACCATTATCGAGTAGTGTGCGTGCAAATGCAATGCCGCCAATGCGACTCTCCACATAATGAGCACCCAGATCCCTTTTCTTTCTTGGTAAATGTTGATTTTTGACACATTTGGTAGTTGCAACAGTCTAGAAATGAGTGTCCATAAATTGACTTGGTTTCTTCGTACGAGTCCTGGTGGGAGTGCATCTCGCTTTCAAGTACTTTTGAAATGTTGTATTGTTGGCCACATATTGATCAAAGGGTAATTTGACTGTGATATTTTCTTGGCAGAATTGCTCCATTTTTGGGTCATCTTGAATGTTTTTCTTTGGTTTTCCTTTTTTAAGAGGATCGAGAAAGGAATGGAAGCATTTGAGATAGGAGATATAGAACCAGAGTCTTAAATAAGAGCATCTTTATAGAAATGGAGTTCTTATTACAATCATTGATTTTCTGATAATAATCAAAATCATGTTGTTGAAAAGGTGACAAAGGTATTTTTGCAGCAACTACAGGCACAAGGTTCTTTGTAGGCTCCATAGATGCTTTTCCTTTCTTGCGTGCGGAGATCTTCATTGGTGCATAATTCAGGTGTCCTTCTTCATTCTTGGAAGCATTCTCCAGTTGATCTTCTGAGTCTTCATGATCCAATTCCCATGCCCGGTCAGGTACGTCCACGGTCCTTCGACTCCTAAGTGACATAGCATTGATATTGTTAAATGAAATGATCTCATGTTTAGATGTGGAAAATTTTGAATAGTATACCTGGTCATTGTGTTGGGCAGATTGAGATTTGTTCAAGCTATTAGGGTTAGCTTGAACTTGGGCGGGAATGGTTGTAGCAGGGGATGTCTGTTCATCTCTCCAACGGGACAAGCGATTAACATCAACCCGTAGATCTTGTAGTTCATTTCGAAAGTTGCGAATCTCCTCGAGCATCTGTCTCTAGATATCTACAAGTTCTTCTTGAGAGTTGGATGGCTGAGATGGTTGTTTTGAGGTGTGACTTTGTAGAGTATGGTACTGGTGACGGTATTGCTGAGGCTGGTTCTGGCGGTTGTATGGATGTTGTTATTGCTTCGGGTGCTGGAATGATGCAGTGTTCTGAGTGTGCTGCAGAGATGGTGGGAATGATGCATTATAGAAAGTGGGTGGACGTTAGTAAGGCTGACGGTCCCCCATATTACCCTATCAGGTATTATCTTGAGTGTACTAGATGTCGTTCACTTCGAACGTCGGAGGCGGGGCTTCTTCAATAATCTCGACTGGTGAAGGTGATTGCTGGCATGGTTGGGCACAGGATTGGTCCTGTACCCATGGTTGTTGTCGTCCTGATCATGGATGCTCTTGGACATGATGTATACGATAGATTGGACCGTAGTTGTAGTGGGTATCCCCATCTTGGATACCTTCTCAATCAGCTCCTACATTTGCTTCGAAAACTGAGAGATCATGTTGTTGATGTCGTTCATCCTCTTATGAATCTGATCCACAACCGTCAACTTATCAGCGATGATGTTCATGTTTGGAGTCAAATCTTCTGCTATTTCTGCAACAGTTTGCTTCCCCCCTTTGATTGAAATGTATTCAGCGAATCAGTGTATGCTCTACTGGCAATCTGTGAGCGGCTTGTCTCAGCCATTTGCTCTAGTACTTTCCAGATGGTTTCAGCCCCTCGTGATGTGTAGTTGCCACCGCAGGAACCGCTCTCCAACCCTTGAGTCTCGTAGCTGAGGCCAGAGTAGAGTGATTGAACTAGGATGTTGTTATCCAGGTGATGGCTTCGATATTTCTGTAGTAGATCTTTATATCTATCCCAAGAATCACAGAGTGGGTCCTTAGGCATCTGAGAGAAATTGGTGATGTTTGTCCTCATTTGGTTGGTCCGACTCAAAGGGTAGAATTTTTTTAAGAATGGTTTTTTAACCTATCATAGGTGGTCACCGTCACTCCTAAATTCTTTACCCAGTAATCTGCCTTCCCTTTCAAGGCGAAAGGGAGTGTAATGAGATGAATGTAATCCTGGCTGACCTATGGGTGCCTCGGATTAGAACATATCATGTCCAAGTCTTGTAAAAATTCATATGGTTCTTCAATTGCATTTCCATGGAATAATGGTAATTGACTCAAAAAGTGTGGTTTCATTTCATAGTTGATTTCTTGATGAGGAGGCTGCAAGTAATTTCTCACTCTGTATTGCCCAAAATTGTGCATTGTTTCCATTGGCGGTTTTCCCCCAGCATTCAACTACTCTAGTTGTTCTCTCAGTAAAAGCTGTTGCTGCTCAGACACAGCTAATCTTGCAAAAATCATTTGCATCGGATCTTCATTGGGTTCATCTTCATGGTCTTTCTTGGAAGCCATCATGGGAGGCATCTTCTTCAAATTATTCTTCTCTTCACCTTCAGAATGCAAGAAATCAGAGTCAATAGATTGGAAAGAATAAGAATCAAAGTTATCGAGGAGAGAGTCTTCCTCGATGTGATCAGGAGATAAAGAAAGAGTATGAGTCTGTCCTCCTTCCAGGAAGATGAAAGAATCATATGAGGAGGATTCACGGGAGAGGTGTCCCTGAACCCAAGGTGTTCATTAGTAAGAGTGTCTCCGAACCTTTGAAACTGGATAGTTTGTGGTGGTCAGAGATGGGTTCGTGGAGTCCGAAAGAAAATTACCACAATCTTCCATTATCGATTTCAAAAGATCAACAAGAGGTTTACGATTCATGATCTAGGCACAAGTGTGTGGTATTCGATGATTATCTAGTTTCTACGCACAAATCAAACACAATACAGAGCCTTGTTTCACCAACTCACTCAATGAATGCCGGGAGAGTTTGGCCAGTTATCTTGTCAATTTTTAATTGGTGAGAATTCAAATCTTGCAAATCGTTTAAACGAGTTATCAGGTGCTTGTATTTCCCTACCTACTGGCCCGAATTCTTACGACTAGTTGCACCTACTTTCAGCCAGTATGGGTGTAAGTATGGACTGTAAAACAGATACCCGTGTTACTTGAGGACGGAGCCTTACGCAGTGTCCTCAAAACCACCCACTCTGCTAAGGAAATCCAGACCATTTACCATCTACCCATGAGATCCTCACTGAGAAGTAGCTAATCGTTTTTGGTAGAATTAGTAGTGAATATGAAAAACCTGGCTTGGCTCTATCCTAGTGTGAGTCTCTCTAATCGAGGCAAGATAAAAGCATATAATGCCGGGGTTGCTCTCCCACAAAAATTCTTGATTTTATGAGTTATTTAATGTCGACTATATTTAGTGGTCCCAGTTTTAATTAGGCGATCGCTGAAGAATTAAATGAGCACAACTACACACCTACCGTCCAGTCCCAATTTTCTTTAAACTTATGTGATAAAATAGGAGGGAGAAATTCGGAAAAGCCGTGCTTGAGAAAACAATGATGTATGCTTAGTGAGAAGACTTACTATGATTCCTCACGATCTCCATGTAGGATGCAATACAAGAATTGAAAGATTATTCTAAATGAATGTAAGCCTATGAAAAACCGCACCTAGGAGAAAGTTCTATTAGCGGGGAAAAATTGAGTTGAATTTGACTAAAGTGAACGATCTATGTGTGGTTTAATTAAAGTGAAGTGTGGCCCTAGGTCAAACGAGCACAATAAACAATTTAAAAGTTTTAAGAGTCGTATGTGCAGGTCTATCATAAGCGCCACTCAAGTTGAGCCCTACCCTCATCGGAGAGTGAAACATGCCACGACACACCAAAGAAAAAGTTCAATGTCTTTTTACACACACGAGAGTCCAAACGGACACCGTTGTAAATAAACAATTAATTACAAAAATATAAAAATTGTGAAAAATAAAATCCTAGACTCTATGCTCTCTCATGACTTGACTCGATCTTAAATTAATTGTGACTTTTCAGAGGTTGGTGAAGATGCTTCGGTTTTCAAAAATCGCTCCGCGTACGCTGGGTACGTCGTAAGAAAAAAAAGAGAGAGAATGTAAGAGAGTGACTCGAAAATAAATCAAAAAAATAAAAATAAGAAAAATAAATGCTAAAAATAAAATAAAATAAATGCAGGAAAAAAAATGGAATTTACAATGAAAAATTCGGGGGTCAGACTACCTGAATGCAGAAAACCGAACAAAAATTTTTAGACAAAAAACTAAGTCGTTTGCCTCCCTGGCAACAACGCCATCTGACGGATCGTAGATTGCCTGTGTTAAATATATGCTGCAATGGATTTTTTCCCGCTAAAAAATGATTGTGTCATTGTAGGCGGACAATCGGAATCGGTCAAGAAATAATCACGCAAAATTTTTGTCAATTTTAGTCGATAAGGTTTTATGTTCATTTTATTTGGGCAAGTGCCAAGGTCGAACACAAGGAGGGAAAGGAACAACTTAGAATTTTTTCTATCAAAGTTCATGCACGGTTATGCAATTAAAATGCAATTTTGGCCTATTTTAGGGACTAAAATGTAAATATTGATCAAACGATGTCCAAAAAATCTGAAACTTGGCCGAGATGATAATTATGACAAAATGAATGCAATGTAAATTTTTTGGGAATTTTTGGACGCAAGATGAATTTCTATGAAATTTTAAATGCAAACAAAGTGAATTTCAATATTTAATTATAATAAATATAAAACCTAATTATTTTCAAGGGATAGATATATAAAAGATCTATCACAAGGTGATGGATCTCAGAAAAATCCTAAACCTCGAAAATGTGAGATTTAATACCTATCAAAAATCAAATTTTAAAATATGCAAAATAATTTTTACAAGGCAAACTATGCATGCAAGTAGAATACTTTTTGGGCACAATGTTAAACACAATTAATTCTACAATCCATGATTTTTCGGCAATTTTTAGAGCAACGATTAATTGATTATAAAAATCAGAGCAAAAAAAAGTAAAGTATGCAGTTTTCCACGAAATAATTAAGTATTAATTTACTACTGATCACAAATATGTCAGACATCTGCCAATATGTAGAGAACTGATTGACGATCATGCTATTTTTGGATAATAAAATAATACGATGTAGCCATTCAAAATAGAGTGGGGAACACAAGGGTATTTATGCAATTACAATAAATAAAAGGAAACAAAATATGTAGAGAAGGGACTAAAATGTAATTACCAGAACTCATGGGGGGGTTGAACGCAAAATTCCTAGGGGGTCACGTGCCAAGCATGTGACCTGGTTGGCAGGGGCTGATGTGCAATTAGGAGAACCACTGGGGGTTTTGTGCAATTTCTCACAACTGGCTCGTTGGGCAGGTGGGTCAGAGGCAAAGCACGTGACGCCCATGTGCAGTAGCAGGCTCGATTGAAGGTTCGGCGCAGGCCTCCACGTGGCGTGCTGGCGTGCTTCAGTGTGGCCTGAGGCAAGAGCTCCAAACCCGAGGCTGGTCTTTCAATCTGAACCATCGATGATGATAGATCTAACGCCAGAGGATTGGGCATTTTCTGGATGGCCAGATCTTACTTTCTCTAGATCGGACGGCTGTGAGTGTCCGACACACGGTAGGCGGGCATCGAGGCAGTGGCGTTGGCAGGTTGTCGGAGAAGTTAATGATGGTGTTGGTGCAGATGATTTGCGTGATGTCGGAGATGAATGTTCGTAGTCGGAGCTTGGACGGTCGAAGGAGCTCTAGGCTATGGCTGGAGTTGGCATTGAAGTCGTGACTGTTGGAGCTTTGGGAAGCGTTGGCGGTGGAGGTGTCATCAGCTGGTGAAGCTCTGTTGCTGCCTGGAGGTTGTCGTTGGAGTGTCGTCGGTGGAGAGCTTGCTGGAGTATCTTCGGTGAAGCTTTTGGAGGACGTTGACGATGCGAAAAGATGGCGGTGGTTCGATGATTGATGATGAGTGGAGGAGGGTTCGATCGGGGTGACTAGATTCGAAGTGGAAGATAAGGTGACGGGGAGGTTACCTAGAGGTGAAGGCTCAACGACGAGATGCCGGAGCTAAGCAGCGGTGCGGATGGTGGAGCTGCAACGAGGTCTGTCGACCTTGGATCACGCCGATGGAGGGAGCTTGCCGGACTGTCACTACTGGAGAGGGACCTCTTGGGGGTTGAAAGGAGGATGGCTTGCTCTAGGCGGCAGAGGGAGTTTTATAAGGTCGAGGTCTTTGTCGGAGATGGAAGTTGGGGGTATGAATTTGACTGGGATTCGACGGGGATTTGATCTTGCGATTTGATGTCGATTTGGAAGGCGATGGACAGCGATTTCACGAAGATCGGGTGGAGCGAGATTCGCGATCGGAGATAGGCGCGTGATTTGGGGGATTCGATTGGGGCGAGAAGATGACGGCAGTGCCTTGGCTAGAAGTGGTAGGCAATGGCTGGAGGAGGATTCAAGGGAGGCGGCGGAGATCGACGCTCAATTGGGAAAGGGGCTGGAGGTGGACGATGGGCCCCGACCATCCGATTGGCCGAGATCGGGCAGCCAGAAGGGCGCCACATGGTGGCAAATGGGGAGCGGGTCGACGCATGTGCGTGGCGCGTGCGTGGGAGGAACGTGCCCCGCACGTGAAATCCCTTTAATTTTTTTTAAATGAAAATAAATAAGGCCCAAAAATTGGTGACACGTGGCGGCTCCAGGAGCTGCCACGTATCAGCCCCACAAAAATCAGAAAATAAATACAAAGAAAAATACTTAAAAAATACTAAATGACCTCGGATAGGAAAAGTTTCTTCATAAAAGTTGTTCGCCCTGATGAGATCTACAACTTTCATGAAGACATCAAAACAAAAATCAAACAATTACACAAACTGATATTTTTGGGGTACCCCATGTACATAGAATGCCTTGATTTTTGGGTTTTATAATTTTTTTATTATTTTTAAACCAGATAAAATTCTGAAAAAATATGATAAAATTAAAGATAAATATTTACACACTAATCTATTTTTTTATTTTTATTAATTAATAAAAAGAAGAAATAAAATAAAAGATGAAAAAGACAACTTTTGTATAAACAGTTAGTAAGGACTCGGACTCAATTAGTTTCTTTGATTTCAAGCTTTGTTTGGATTTGGATTTTTAGGCATTTTAATAAAACTTTTATCAAAGAAGAAAAATAAAAAAGAAATAAAATAAAATAGGGTAATTGTGTACATAAAATAATAGGTTAAAAAATGCTAAAAATACAAAATGTACCAAAAGAGGCCCAAAATCCAACTTTCGCATATGAGCTCTGATTCACTTGAACTTGGTCTTGTTTTGAAGGTAATTGAATGTACATTAGATCAACAATTAGTAGGATCAAAATGGACATTGGATGGGGAAGATATGAGGGGTTTAGTCTGGGAATCCTAGAACTAGGGTTTGGGTTTTTGGTCCACTTATTTGGGTTAGTATTTTTTTTGTATTTTTTTTATTCTTGTTAGTGAAATGTACACAGTAGAGGTGGTTTTGGGTTATTCGGAGTTGACATTAATTCGTTAGAAATCAGGGAAGTTAGTCTATTTACATGTCAATTTTGGCTAGGATTTTTTGCTTCTTATTTTGTGCAGAAATGGTTGCTAAAATGAAATTCTTATTAAAACATGCATGAATGCTAACTATGCAGAATAAATGCAAAAATGCCAGTGATTTTGAGAGATTTGAGCTTAATTTGTGAGATCTAGATTGATGAATCTGAGATTCATAACACACTTGACCTTAAACCAAACATCACATAAAATTTTTGTTTTGGGGAGAGTAACCTCTTCCTGGTGTTGATTTTACTTACTGAGAGTTGAGAGAACCACACACTAGGATAGAGCCACGCCTGAACTTTCATCAGACTATCAGTTATAACAGAAATGATTAGCTATTCGCCAGTGAGGAATTTTGGGTGGCCAGTAAACAGTCCGAACATCCTTAGCAGAGTGGGTCTCTTAGAGGACATTGTGTAAGGCTCTATCCTCAATTAAATTAGGTAGCCGGAAACGATTCGTACTTACACCCATATTGGCTGGAAATAGGTGCAACTAGTCATAAGAATCCCGGCCAGTCTCTAGGGAGAATCTGACTCCTAACAACTCGCTAACTCGCTCTGTAAGATTGGATTATCACCTAAAAAAATTTTAAAAGATAACTGACCAAGCCTTTACGGTCATTACGTTGTGTTGAGTAAGTGAATTGGGGATTTGTTTTCTCATCTTGCTTTCATTCAGATCAGAACCTCATAAATCCCCATATCAAAATGATGGGAAGGAGGTCTCCTAAGGTGCCTTTGGCAGCACTGCTTTTCAACACTCCTCCCCGTTCATCTAGGGCGGCTTCAGAGAGATCAGACCCACTCTCTGAACCCGAATTCACCTCCACCCTATTATCCCTCGACCATCCTTCTTCTACTCCTAAAGTACAGTCAGACAAGACGGCACAACTATACATTCATTTGATAGCACTTGAGATAGGGTCTTTTGCCTTTGTAGATACTGGAGAGATGGCCAGTGATGACAGAGTAGATGACCAGCCTCAGACTTCATCATTCGTATTAGATCAGGGTGTCATCAACAACACGCTGCTAGCTTCCCTGGAGACCATGCAGAGATATATCAGGGACCAAGGGGTATTCATGGGGAGGTGAGTAGAGAGCTCACACAGATGCGAGTTGGGCGAGAAGAACCAGACAGACCAGCAGGAGGCGGAGAGATACCACACCAAGAGGGCCGAGTAGACGACAGACACTAGGAGGAGCCAAATGATCCAACCATACCAGCATGTACCATGAGGCAGTGGCACAACCCTGGTGCGACCCTTACCTACCATTGGATTCAGCTCCCCTCGATCCTAGACGATCCAGCTACTTCCAAATTCCTTGAGCACGCCACCGATGAGCCACATCTCCATCTACAGGAATTTTAGATGATTTGGAGCACCGTCCACGATAGGCTGGTGGATGAGGACACCATTAAATCGATCACCTTCCCATTCTCTTTGGTTGATCGAGCAACCTACTGGCTAAAACACTTGGGGAGGGTGATCACTACTTGGGAGAAGCTCCAGACCGAGTATTTGAACAAGTATTATCCACACAGATGGACCAATCCATCTAGAGCCATGGTCAGCAATTTCACCATGATTCCTAATGAGCAATTTCATGAAGCATGGGATCGATTCCGAGAGCTCATCGACAGGTGTCCTCACCCTGAGATCAACAAGCCCAACCTCGTCCTGATTTTCTTCTATGGGCTAACACGAGCTGCAAGGGCTAGTGAATGCCTTGTGTAGAGGTTCCTACTTCACCAAGGATGAAGACCAAGTCTGGGCCATTTATGAGGAGATGGCTGAAACTGACATTGTGATGTCCCAGACTCGGGTCTACACTATGGGGAAGCCTCCCTTGCAGGCAGTTTCGTACCAGAGGATAGCACGCATTGAGGCAGTCCTTCTACCTCTTCTACGGAAGCAACATTAGCAGAGTCCTTAGCTGCCGATATGGGTATCATTAGGAAGAACTTGGACCGGATAGAGATCATTGAGAAGAAGGCGTGTCAGGGCCTTAACAAGCTCAATAAGATTGATGAGCTAGCCCAAACTCTTAGTGACCTAAAGACCGAGATCATGTGTCTCCAAGAGGCATAGAAGGCTTCTCAGCCCCATTCCAGGTCATGAGTTGATCTAGGGAGTAGTTCGTCTCAGCCATCCGCCTCATATCATCAGGTTCATAGCATTTAAGCGAAGTCGATCCAGTCACATACGCAATACCAGTTACCACCACCCCCTCCTTCAGACACTAAGTTCGTGGTATACCATCCGGATCTGCCCTTGGTGTCCCTTCCCCCATCAGTCCACGATGAACAGGAGCCATTGATGAAAGTCAACAGGATTTTGTACTCCCAGTACTAGCAGTAGCCTGAGATCCGTCGTAACAACCCAAGCTTCCGATGGTCTACTGGAGGTACTTTATCCCAACTAAAGATTCCGGCAAGGGAATGGCAAGGAGCCCAACCACAACAGCACCCCCAACCTCCTCCTCACCAATACCAATAGCAGACTCAACCTCATTTCCAGTGAGGAAACCCATCTGATTCTCACTCGCACTCGTATGAGAACCCATCCCTTGATGATCTCGCCCATATGCTTTCCTAACAACAAGCTACCTTCCGGTGAGAAATGGATGAGTTCTGGTAGGAAATGAGGGAAATAATCAAGTGCATGGCTACCATACCTGCACAGATTGAACCTCACCCGAACAATCTGAAGAAAAAGTCTGAGCATGTACAACCGATAGAGATCGAATCTCCTAGTGATATTATAAATAACATTCATTATTTATTTGATCTTGTTTTTGTGACACTTAGGAGTAGTAGGAAGCCAGCCGGCGACGACTATTCTAGGCGACATCCCACTATAGAATCTAGGGCGTCAGACGAAGTCAGGAGCGGTGCTGATGCTGCTAACCATGATGATGATAGTGGTACTAATGCCACCAAGGACGATGATCCATACGAAAGTGTTTATGCCATCGTATCTCCATTTACATACGGTGGTGCTCATGCCACCAATTTACCATATGCCAAGCCAGAACATTGTACTGATGTCATAAGTGCAGATGTTATCGATGGTACCAAGGCCACCAAGAGTCCTACCGTTGTTTTTCCCACCATTGTACGTGAGGATGTTTTCGTAAAAATAAAAAAATGAAAAAACTTCAAAAATTAAAAATATGAATAAATAAAATGTTTTTGTATATCTTTTGGATCCATCTGCAGTAATTGATAATGCTTGCATGGTTTCCAGCATTTTGTATGATCAGAAACCTACTCCCGACCCTCATTCTTCTAAGGAGGGTTCGTCCATACCCTTCCCACAAGCACTCGGCTTAGGGAAGGGCCCTAAATATGAAAATCCCAAAAGGAGACACCAAACAGAGTTCAGTGAGCAGTTGATAGAAAGATTCTAGATCCAACTGATTCTTTCGAAGGCCACCATCCGAAAATAACACTTGGATGCTGGAAAGAAGAATCTGGGAGAGAAGACCACCATCCGTAAGAAGAGGAGAACCGATAATGAAGAAATCCATGTGCTCACTCATTCCACGTGCTTCACCATTTAGAACCGATTGCCAACCAAGAGACCCGATGCAGGAGCTCTGTATGTCAGATGCCATACTCATGAGCAGCAATTCGATCGGACTCTATTAGACAATAGATCCTCGATTAACCTCCTCCCGATTGCCTTACTCGACCAATTCAAGTTTAGCTCTCTTAGATAGAGCAGGACAGTTCTCCAGTTTGTAGATAGATCTGTCAAGCGACCGATGGGGTTATTAAATTGTCGTCACCATTAAGGGCTTGAAATTCCTTGTGGACTTCATTGTGTGGACATGGAGACCCCTGAATGTATGATCGATACCCCCATCATTTTAGGATGACCGTTCTTGGCCACAGCCAAGGCGATGTCCGATCATGATAGAGGGAAGGTATAAATTCGTGTCGAGGGAGAGAGTATACAAATAAAGACGATTGAGGAGATTAGAGCTAGAGATTCAACTTGCTCTGAGCAGAGTTCAGAGCAGATGACAGATTCATAGCTAGACATCCACCAGGAGTGTGATTTTGTGATTACATATTATGAAGCTATTTGGATAGATCCGATTTCACGATCTCTTATCACACCTTCAGAGACTAAAAAACCACAGATGTCAGTTGATGAGAGTTCGGAGAGTGTACTCATGGTACAGGACATCTTAGAGGCCGATGATCGTGATTTGGGTAGTGAAGTAGATTATGTTTCTTGTGATTCAGATAATAATCACTCAGGCTAATACACCAATTTTGATTGGCAAGATTTTGGTGATTATTTACCATGTCTGATGACCACAAAGCTCACGGCTAGTATAGAGATTGAGCAAGTACAATTGATAAATACACCTCCAGGGCCGTCTTCGCCAGATTAAAAGATTTTGTGAGAGTTCTCCCATGTAAATTTGGTAGCTTTCACTCAAACCTTTTAGAGACCAGATCAGCTTGCTCCCACATGCCCAGAACATAAGACCTTGCCGCAGAGCATGAAGTACAAATTTATTGTGGGTGAGCCTGAGATGTTCCAGTCATTATCTCGACAGATTTGACTGAAGAACAAGAATCCTGTTTGATGGAGGTTCTTGAAAGAAACTGCAAGGCAATTGGATGGACTATAGCTGATCTCTAAGAGTCCGGCCATGTTCTCCCATGTTGTGCACGAATTTTGAAGGATCGGATAAATTGATAAAAAGATTGTATTCGATGTTATCCCCTAAAATCACGTGTCAAACAAAAAAAATATTTTTTAATTTTATTTTTGCTACTTATTAACATGTATAGCAAACAGGGTTGAACTCAGGGAGGCTACAAATCCTAAGGGTTATTCAAGTAATTATGAATTAATTAAGAGAAAACAAGAACCTCAAAGGACAATTATCCTTTGTTTTTATTCTCTCAAAAAAAATTATCCTTTGTTTTTGTGATTTTTTATCTTTTATTTTTTAAAATTTTTTATTTCTATTTTTTTGTATATTTTCTGATATTCAAATTTTTAGTGATTTTGATTTTGCAAATTTTTTTTATTTTCAAAAATAACACGAAATAATATTCACAAGATAAAAAATACGCACACCAACTATTTTTGTAATTTTTCAATTAACCAACAATACTAAAAAAATGCAAAAAAATATTTTTGGGTTTGAAAAGTTTTGAATTATTTTTTTGAATTTTTGTGGAATTTTCACATGTTTTGTATTTTTCTAAATATTAAACAGTGAGAAAATGCAAAAATGTGCAAAGCCTGGAGTAATTTGTAACATAAAAATATTTGAATGCCCAAAACTCCCAGCATTATTTTTAAGGCAAACTAGAAGCAATTATCTACAAACGGAAACTGAAATCACATTTTTTGGATTTTTGTAGAATCTTTTGTGATTTTATAAGATTTTTAATGTTTTTCAATTTTTTGTGTTTTATAAATATATAATGCATGAAAATTGGCCAGAAATTAAAAGATAATGAAATAAAACAACCATAATATTTTTGGAATTTTTGGAACAATATTTGAATTTTTATGAATTTTCGAATTTCAGCAAGATAAAATGACACTATTTTCTATTTTTTAAAATAATAAATGAAATCAAAATGTAATGAATAATTTATACTAGGAAGATAATCACATCAGAAGCATAGCATAATTTTTGCAAGATTTTTAGATCACTAATAACATTTATTTCATTCAAATAGAGCACGCAAGTTTTTGTTCTGCAGTTCAGGGACTAAAATGTAAATAAGTTCTGTCTTTGCATTAAATAAATAATAAAAATAAATCACAAGAGATAATGCGCAATTTTACCACTATATCACGTGCTTGGCATGTGCTTGAGGCTGGTAGGGACTTCTTTGTAATTCGAGAAATTCTTGGGCTTGAGTTGTAATTTTTTGCAAATATATATTTTTTTAATCCAAGCCCTAAGGAGGTTTATTGTTCTTCTTCATTTGTCAAGACACAAGGGGGACGCTGCCCCTTGTACTTTCTCCCAACGCTTGGGTCTGTCAGCAAATCTGGAGGCGGCGCTGTTCACGGGCGACGGGACCGCACACTGGTAGGTTGGCGGGAGGCAGTGGAAGGCGCGAGTGCTGTGGCGCAGGCGAATGAGGCAGCATGGGCTTCAGCGTCGAGGATGCGTGGTGATCTCGACGGAGGGACGCCGCACGCTGGTCGATCTGGAGATGCGGGCGAGGGCTTCGGCGGGCTGTGGGAGCGCCACCCTCGTACGTCGGAGAAGCTGGATGAAGGAGGTCGTCGCCGCCCAATGGATGGCGGAGAAGGAAGATGCGGGCGGCACTTCTGTGCAGGGTCGGCAAATTCGGAATGTCCGGAGGGTGGGGCCGCTGTGTGGGGTGGCTGAAGCGGAGAGATGTACGGCGGGCAGCCCCCTGCGGCTGGGGGGCGGGCGACAGTTTTTTTTATGTTATGGGAATTGTAGACAGTAAAAGAAAGACTTTTTTATATTTTTTTGTAAATCCAAAAATAAGAGAAAAAAGATATAGAAATTCCTTTTTATATGTTTTTTTATTTTTTTCCTTTTCTATATGATCATGTAAAAAAAGTTATAGAAAACGAAGCAATTTTATTTATTTATTTATTTATTTACAAATCGAAAAATGAACGGGGATTCGACGGATTTGAGGGACTCGAATCCGATCTCCGGCCATCGTACGCGGCTGGAGTTGAGAGATCGTGGACGATAGAAATAGAACGCATGGAGATCGAGAAAGTGAGATGAAAAATCGAGTCTATGGTGGAATAAATCGTGGCAGATTTTAAGATCTAGATAAACTAAAAAATGACAATGAGATAAAAATGCGAGAAATAAACTACGATTAACCTAGATAAAAATTAAGAAAAATGTGGATCTCACCGTAGGAACGGAAAAGGATTGTGATCGCCTTGACAAGGCCTGAAGGATATAGTTAGAATCCTCAAGCGCATCACGGAAGCGTGAGCGTCATATCGAATACGACGAGGAGCGACTAGTCGCACTAGTCGCTCGATGCAGTGGAATTTAAAAATTTTCATACGACGAAACCACATGATCCAAGAACACTTCTCGAATCATTTCATCTAAGACACAAACAAGTAATAGGATTACCTCTTGAAGTGTGGTTGCGATCAAGTCTCTAAACGAAGAGACATCCTGTCTCAAATCTGAGCTGATGGAGGAGACGCTTGCGAGCGCGGGGATGAACCGCGTGCTTCTCGCAATCCATGTTGATGATCCAAGCGGCGGATCTCCTGATCTCGACACACGAGATCCGACGTCTTCTTCACGAGCGAGGCGCACCGAAGTAGACGGAGATCCATGAACATACGATCGGGCAGCATTACGACGACGCTGCGGCGATGGAGACTTCTCTCTAGGTCATCCATGGTGGACGACCATGAGAGGAAGAGAGATGGCGTGTAGAGAGAAAGAGAGAGAGAGAGAGAGAGATGTGCTTCTCAAGCATTGTGTGTAAAGAGAGAGCATGGGTATGCCTCTCTATTTATAGGGTTTTGGGATCCATGGATCTTAATCCATGGGACATATAAAATCAATGGATGAGATTGATTTATGTCAATCGAATGGTCATGATTGTTGTTGGTAAAAGCCAACAACTTATGATTTAATTTAGATTAAAATATATTTGACAAAATCAAATATAAATCAATCCCAAATCAAATAAATAAATAAAGAGAGAATAAACATGGAGATTACATCTCCATGTACATCCAAGGGGGGACGGCCACCCATTCCATATTGGAATTGGGTGCCGCCCACCTCCTTCCTTATGGAGGCAATCTCATGGATTTCCACGAGATTGCATGCCTCCTTGATTTTCTCCATTATTTATTTCCAACAACTTTTGTTGGGATTTTATTCACCAAAAATAATTAACAATTAATTTTGGGAATATTGCAATCTTGACATTGGAAAATTGTCAATCACATTCACAACCCAAAACAACATATAATTTACATTATCAATTAATTATACAATGTGTATCCAATACACAAACTAATTAACAAATATAAATTATAATTAGCTCTCTCTAATACATTATAAATCACATTATAATATATTATGAATAATTGGATATTACTATCCACATTATTCTTATCCACAATAATTAAATCACATTTAATTATATTGGATAACTTATTCTCATGCGCTCAAATAATATGAATCACATTCACATTATTTACATCTTTTGATAACTAATCACATTTAATTATCTAAGATAACTCTCCTTATAATATGAATCAAATTCATATTGTTAATGATAATTAAATCACATTTAATTATCCATTTTCTCAATGCTCGGATACATATATCAACAATAGAATTATCCATGAACTCTTTCAAGGATAATGTGCTTTCTCCGCGAATATTTGGAGATAAGGACAGGGTGATTTTATTGTTCCATGTATAGTGACTTGGATATTGAGATTACATCTCAAATCCAGATCTTGGGCCTCCCATAGATGCTTGATTAAATCAAGACTGCAAATCTAATCTTCTCATTGCATCTAAATCACATTCAGATCAATGCCCAACATTTGGATCAAGATCAGATTACTTCTTTACTGAGAGGAGTCACTAAAATCCAGACTCGTTTCATCACTCCCTAGGAATGGAAGCGTCATGGTTATATAATCGTTTATGATCACATCACCCTCAGGTATTCCTAATACCTGTACATCCTCCATACTGGAAGACTCGGAATAAACCCGAAGTATTAGATCAACTTTATACTATCTACTTCAGGATTTTATTAGTAAGTTTCTCATTTTGATCAATGGGAGTTGGTATCGATCATATACTTTCCAAAAATATATAATCATACCCAGGTCTTTATCATATACTTTCCAAAAGTATATATCAAACCTACAAATTCAGTCAAGCTTCCAAAGCGAGACGACCGTGCACACGGAATTTGATTCTTCCCAATATCTCATGAGTGAGCTCATGTCTTCCGGTTTAGTAATGAACCTGTATGATTCCTTTGAGAGATCGTATTACTCATATGCCCTTATATGCACACCAGCAAGCCGGTGTATAGACCTTGATTAGGTCATCAACCTATTGGTCTGCCAAATGTACATACTCAAACATATAGTAACACATCTGTCTCTGGTCAGAGGATGCATGCCTATTTCATGACAGCATACGATATAGGACTTTGGTTATCTTGATCTCGTTAAGTCAACTCTTTGACCTAACTAATCTGACACCGACGAATCTCTATTCCTATGCAGAGGACCCGCATCGAGAGGTCGGTCAGATATAAGCCTAACTGAGAAAGGATTGCCATCTCCTACTCAGGCTGGAGATCATCTCTTAATAATCATTTGACGGTGCTTGATGAGTCCTCAATCTAACTCATTAGATATTCATCTAAGCACCAGCTTCTATGATTAAATAATTGAATCAACAGCTATATGATCATTAAGATGGCCATGGTACATGACCCTAATTGTACTAAGGGACCTATTATGCAAATTATGTACTCTTTATTTCAGATTTAAGGAGTGAATTGCAATAACATTTATTACATAATGGCTCGCCATGGGCTCGCATGTCCAATAATCTCCCACTAGCCCAAAGAGCCATTAATGGGCTAATCATTTAAACCCACACTCATGTGACAATCATAGGCTATTTAGAAAATAGCTAGGTAAGCTGATCAGTCACTCTGTTTCCAAGAGACTATGCCAAGTCCTTTTATGGCATTTGCATATCCCCTTGTAATAGTGCTCGCATCCTATGTGAATGTTGCATCTTATGCAACGAATACTCAATTTTGTCGGTTATAGTATCCTTGACACTACATCTTATTAATTATTATAACCAGTATTCCCATAATCCTTATTAGAATACCTTCTTTCCTGGAGATCTCTATCTCCTAAGGTATCTATAGTTAAGACCCTTATAGATCACTATCTACAAGGTCTTAAACTTTTGAAGATAATACTTTGAGATCACTATCTCTAAGTTTCATCATCTTTGAAGATATTATTATTATTGCAATCAAGTGTTTTATCTCCATAGTAGGATTAGTAACAGTTTACTACTCCCACTGCATGGTAGACATCTGGTTCTTGTACACATCTAGCATACATTCAGCTTCTCATAACTGAAGCACAAGTGCAAGTAGTTCTAGCATTCACTTCCTAAACTCTTTGAGGTACTATCGCTTTAGACAGGTCCCTACCACATCTTAAGGGAAGGAAGCATTCCTTGGAAATTTCTGGAAAATGGAACAAGTCCAAGGTGTACTACTAATGTGATGGTCCCAATACCCTCTTCTCTTTGCTTCTGAATGACTTCAGAATTAAGATCTAAGAGGTATCCTTGAGATCGTATCTCAAGGTATGGAACAACCAAATTATAAAACACTTATCATTATTCTTATATCATTCTAATTGATTAGAATAATATCTACATTTAGCACGATGAACATAATGGCACTCCCACTAAGCTTCACATGGTTCATCAATATTTTATCTGAAATCATAACATTTATAATTTCATCAAATCTTATGTTCCAACTACAGGAAGCTTATTTGAGTTCAAAGATGGAGTTCTTAGCTTGCACACCTTGCTTTCTTCAACCATGAAGCCCTGGGCCTACTTCATATGAATATCCTCAGAGAGGTATTCATAGAGGAATGCAATCTTGATTCACATCATGAAGATGTCATAGTCAAGTTGTGTAGCTACAGTTAGCAATATTCTTATGGGTTAAAGCAAGGTCACTGGAGAGCAAGTCTCATCGCAAGCGATGTCTTCTCTTCGATGTGTAGTTTATGGCTACGAACCGTGCTTTGAAGGTCTCTACCTTCTCATTAGGTTCCCTCTTTATCTTGAAGATCCATTTACACCTTAATGGGTCTTACCCATATAGGTGGATCCTCGAGGGTCCATATACAACACTTGTATATGAAGTCTACATTATACTTTTATCACTAACATCCATCTTTCCATGTCATGATCCTCAGGAGCTCCATCACATGAAGTCTGATAATTGTCAGAGTTAACCAACACATGGATAACATCCTCAAATTCATTTTGAAGAGGTACTAGTGTTTCATCTTTAATTGTCCTTTTAGTTTCCAATTTCAGGAGCCTCATTATCTTCTCAAGATTATATGAGTTCCTACACTTCATTTTCATGTTGATTCTCAAGAGTCTCACCCTCTAAGAATGACATTCTCGGAGATGAGATATTTTAAGAATCTCAAGGTCACAAAGTAGGTATCCAATACAATCCTTTATTTTCCTAATGAAGCAGCACTCTCTAGTGCTAGATTCCAGCTTACATGCATGGAACCTTATTAAGTATATAATGTACTCTCTACCACATATACATAAGCCTGGAATCTAAGAGATAATTATGCTAAGATTAATCATTGATCAAATCATGTCACACATGATCAATTGTATCTCCCTACAACTTTATTGAGTTAAGGTTCATTAGGAGGATTGAGATAGGAATGGTATTCACATCTCCATAAGGTATTCCTTGAATTCATCTAATAGGTACAAGCTACCTTGGTTGGATCAAATTCATTTTATCTTCCTTCAAACTTTGGTTCTAAACCAAAATTGTGAAATCTTTATACATTTCAAAGCTTTCTAAGGTGAAGGAAAGAAATCTCATATCATACATTATCATCAATAGATATCACATATCCATAATGTTTACTATGATATAGATGATTCACATACATCAAAATGTATGAGAACCTGAATACCTTGACATCTTACACCTTTCCTAAAGAAGGGTGTATTGGACATTTTACTTTGAATACAATATTCATAAGTATGCAAGTTTTGAAATTTTAGACATTCTAAAGTTTCATCTCTTACTTGTCCATTGATTTCATCAACAAACATATGTCCAAAACATGATGCCGGATCATTGTCAAATGATCTATATCCTCCTATTGATCTTTAAAGATTTAATTTTCAGTATTAGAAATCTTAATGAACCATTCACTAATTTTCTAATTTAGCGGAGTCCACTAGATTTTAGATTACTATCTAAAATATATCCATCATAACTCTCTATGATAGGTGTATTCCAGAATTCATATTTATTTCCAACCTTTAGAAATAAACTATGATTGTATTCTAATATCCAGGTTACAGAGACATTCTCTAAGACTAAGGGCTCCCACTGAAAATATGAAGTCTATTGATCCAATGGAAATTGTTGCAACAATTGCATCACTTCCAACAAGGATGACCATTAAGCCTTAAGATCAAATTTCTAATATTCTAATATAGATGCAACCAATTGCAAGTGTCATTAGAAGATTGAGATACAACTATTAGACTTTATCTTATCAAATAAGTAAGTCAATATCAATGATTATATGTAGATTAATCTGATGTACTATCCGATTCCTTCTCTAAGGATTCTAGATAGATTTGATAGTCATACTATCAAAACATCAACTTATTCCAGTATTGGCATACATCCAACACTTTGGATGTCATATGGAAGTCACAGAAGTACAGTCAACTCTTTGACTATGCTTCTTACTTGGACCCAACACATGCTTCCATTGCGCTCCCTTTATTTATAAGCAACCATTGCTCAAGACCAAGGATCTCTTATGTTAAAATGGAAAATTTCAATATAAGAGTATTTATACATTTATACATGCTTCATTCAATTCATACAATATGAATATCATGAAGCTTCATGAATGACTAGAGTATAGATAGTAGAATGATGACACTCATCGTATCTACATCCATTTAAACTCTTAAAACTTAGGTTCAGGTTGGTACTCAAAAAATTTGAATACATCATCTCCTATAGAGCCACCATTCTGCATAATGCAGAGAACCATGTCATTCATGATTATATGTCAAGAGCACATATGTATGCCAGAACATCTTCTTATATTTTATATGATTATTTGATAATTACGATCATTATCGACATATCACTTCAAAGGTACATTCGATGAGATCATGACTTATAGAGACATACAAACCCTAGGGTTTCAGTCCTATTGTCTTATTTAATCATCATTCCTCATTATTATGAGGAAACTTGTACATTGCAACCACATACATTATGTGTCCAATTGCAAGTAAAATATTTGGATCACAGGTCCAATCCATGATATTTTACTGGTTATTATTGAGTATAACATTGAGTGGGATTAAAGAAGGATTTTCTGAAATAAGAAATTTGCATAAACATATATAAATATATAATTTACTTTGATTTAGGAATTTTATATCAAAGTTGTTTTTCCATGTCAACAATGAAAGTTCATTCCCTTAATAACTTTCAATGTAAGAGATATACTTACCATTATATCTCAAGCAAGATCTGGGATCTCCTTCCTTATCTTTGTTACATCCCAATAATATGAGAACCTGTAACTCGGATAAAAAGAAGCGGGAACACATTCCGCCTTGCAAGTCCAACTTGCATCTCCCAATTCGGTCTTTAACACCCGGGCCCACCACCCCTAAGATGATGTTGACCCGTCATTAATTGAACCAACCATCAACAGGAATACAACTCGCTATGCGCAATCCAATATCCCCCCAATAATATGACCCGATATTGGGGTCACTATGCATACGTCCTTACTCTTTCGAGAAGCGACGAGCCCGATCCAAATGGATCATATGCAGGAGCTGTCACTTCGGACATGCGTCTCATACATATAATATTTGGCGACGGAACCATTCGCCTTGATGGGAGACCATGGATGTCACTTATATGATCCTCCATATCATATTTAAATTCTAATTAATTATCATGAATCATATTCATATAATTAATTCTTCCAAGGGAAATAACAACTCTATTATAATAGAGTGTTTTAATTGGATATAATTAACTTAATCATATTAAATTAATTTTTTTAATGCAATTCAATCAACAAACTTGATTTTACTTGAATATATGGTATTATCTCAAAATACGTATTAATTCGAATTTTAATAATTAGAAAAAATACATCATGATCTCTCAAGCATCATTCGTTCCCTACCCGCTGTCATGGCCAGTACCGGCCGGAGTGGGACGGATCGCATACGTTGCAACCCGCTACCCCAGCGATCCCCGACAAGACACCATATCCGCCTCGAGAAAAAATAATGCCGAGTCAATCATTTTGGACTTGAGATGATTATTGGTTCTTCAATCGAAATTATACCATATAGTAATAATCAAAACAATTTTGATTATATGGAATTTGCTAAACAAATTCCCAATCCTATTCAAGCAATGAGTTTGTTGATTAAGTTTCCAATTTTGATCTAGATCAAAAACTAATCAATTTATTGGTTGAGGCCAAGTCAATTAAGGAAATAATCATCATTAAATATTTATCAAATATTTTCCATAATTATTTCATGAAATTAACAATTAATTTCACTAATTGACAATAACATGGTTCTTGATTTGGAAAGTAATTTCAGCATGGACCCCCACTTACTAAAATTAGCATATCTCGATCACTTTAAATCCAATTTAAGCAATGTAAGTTTCTAAAGTTTCTTAATTTGATTTACAACAGAACCTATGTGATTTGCATGCATTTCAAGGCGTCTATAAACAGTAATTGACTCCTTAATTACGTTAAGATTCGCAGTTCCTGCAGCAGTGAATACATGCTCATGCAAATAACCATATCTAGAGCAAACAAAATCCAAATTACGTAAACTCAGATCCTATGGTTTCCTTTTTTAATCAGTAACAAAATCCAAGTGTTATTTTCGTGTTTAAACAATTTAAACAGGGCCGAAAATATACACTAAACAGAGATGCGAAAAATGAAATGCGATAAAACTTTCGCAACCCTAACGAACCCAAGTCGCATTCGGTTTTACGGATCGTATCAAAAAACTTCGACCTAAGGCTCTGGTACAACTTGAAGGATAAGGTTAGAATCTTCAAGCACATCATGGAAGCGTGAGCATCGTATCGAATACGACAAGGAGCGACTAGTCGCACTAGTTGCTCCATGCAACGGAATTTAAAAATTATCATATGATGAAACCACATGATCCAAGAACACTTCTCGAATCGTTTCGTCTAAACCACAAACAAGTAATAGGATTACCTCTTGAAGCGTGGCTGTGATCGAATCTCTAAACGAAGAGACCTCCTGTCTCAAGTCCGATCCGACAGAGGAGACGCTTGCGAGCGCGGGGATGAATCGCATGCTTCTCGCAATCCATGTTGATGATCCAAGCGGCGGATCTCCTGATCTCGACACACGAGATCCGATGTCTTCTTCATGAGCGACGCACACCGAAGTAGACGAAGATCCACGAACAGACGATCGGGCAGCATTACGACGACGTTGCGGTGATGGAGACTTCTCTCTAGGTCATCCATGGTGGACGACCATGAGAGGAAGAGAGATGGCATGTAGAGAAAGAGAGAGAGAGAGAGAGAGAGAGAGATGTGCTTCTCAAGCATTGTGTATAAAGAGAGAGCATGGGTATGCCTCTCTATTTATAGGGTTTTGGGATCCATGGATCTCAATCCATGGGACATATAAAATCAATGGATGAGATTGATTTATGTCAATCCAATGGTCAAGATTGTTGTTGGTAAAAGCCAACAACTTGTGATTTCATTTAGATTAAAATATATTTGACAAAATTAAATAAAAATCAATCCCAGATCACATAAATAAATAAGGAGATAACATACATGGAGATTACATATCCATGTACATCCAAGGGAGAACGACCACCCATTCCATATAGGAATTGGGTGCCGCCCACCTCCTTCCTTATGGAGGCAATCTCATGGATTTCCATGAGATTGCATGCCTCCTTGATTTTCTCCATTATTTATTTCCAACAACTTTTGTTGGGATTTTATTCACCAAAAATAATTCACAATTAATTTTGGGAATATTGCAATCTTGACATTGGAAAATTATGAATCACATTCACAACCCAAAACAACATATAATTTACATTATCAATTAATTACACAATGTGTATCCAATACACATAATAACTAATTAACAAATATAAATTATAATTATCTCTCTCTAATACATTATAAATCACATTTATAATATATTATGAATAATTGGATATTACTATCCACATTATCATTATCCACAACAATTAAATCACATTTTATTATATTGGATAACTTATTCTCATGTGCTCAAATAATATGAATCACATTCACATTATTTACATCTTTTGATAATCAAATCACATTTAATTATCTAAGATAACTCTCCTTATAATATGAATCAAATTCATATTGTTAATGATAATTAAATCACATTTAATTATTCATTTTCTCAATGCTCGGATACATATATCAACAATAGAATTATCCATGAACTCTTTCAAGGATAATGCGCTTTCTCCGCGAATATTTGGAGATAAGGAAAGGGTGATTGTATTGTTCCACGTATAGTGACTTGGATATTGAGATTACATTTCAAATCCAGATCTCGGGCCTCCCATAGATGCTTGATTAAATCTAGACTGTAAATCTAATCTTCTCATTGCATCTAAATCACATTCAGATCAATGTCCAACATTTGGATCAAGATCAGATTACTTCTTTACTGAGAGGAGTCACTAAAATCCAGACCCGTTTCATCACACCCTAGGAATGGAAGCATCATGGTTATATAATCGTTTATGATCACATCACCCTCAGGTATTCCCAATACCTGTACATCCTGCATACTGGAAGACTCAGAATAAACCCGAAGTATTAGATCAACTTTATACTGTCTACTTCAGGGTTTTATCAGTAAGTTTCTCATTTTGATCATTGGGAGTTGGTATCGATCATATACTTTCCAAAACTATATATCATACTGATGAATACCCATTCATCACTCTTTATTCTTATATTTTAGCTACAAAAACCTATGCAAATGCATGTAGATATGTGTAAACAGGAGTAATTAGCAAAAAGCATGCATCTTGTAAAAATACATAATTAGCATGTTTTTGTGCAAAAATAAAAGAATAAAGATGAAAAAGAAAAAGAGGGAAATATTTAGAATAAATATTGAGCAACCTAACCCAAGGGAGGGCTCAGCATGGGCCTGACCGCATAAAAACCAAGTAGAGGGAGATAGGGGCTCACATGTACATATTTTTGTAAATAAATAAAATAATATTTTCCTCATCCAAAAATATGCTTGTATATATATTTTATATATATTTAAAAGCTATTAAAAACAAACCAAAAAGTTAAAAATTAAAAAATCCAAAAAGAACCTTTCACCATGTACATAGATCATTCCCCTTTATTTATTTAACCTTGTAAATAAATTTATTTATTTCTAAAAACTTTTTGTAAATATTCTATGTATATACTGTAAATAAAATAAATAAAGAGAATTAAAACAAAAATCAAATAAAAATCACAAAATTAAAAATACAAAAACATATTGTATATATTCCATGTACATAAATGTATATAACTAATTATTTAACCTATGTATATAAATAATAAAAATAAAATAAAAATAGCCTTTTATTCCTCATTTTATCCTATAAATAAATAAAATATAAAATAGGAATAAAAATGTATAAAAATAACTCATTAAAAATCAAAAATCAAAAATCAATATATGGTATATATACCTATGTATAGCTATATTGTATATACCTTAGTTTTATTTCCAAAAATTAATTAAAAATCACAAAAAAATAGAAAAAATTAAAACAAATATTTTTCATGTTTTGAGTTTTTGAAAATTCGGCCATTTAAGGCCCCAAAAAATTCAAATAAAAATTTCAGCCTTGGCGGGCTCTGATTGGTCCACGGGGGATTGTTGACCCCCGGTCAACACCTCCCCCAGGACCACCAGAGCCCGGATCTGTGTTTCGACCCGACTTCTTCCAATTACCCCCACCAGATCCGACCGCCAAATTCGCAAACCCCGCACTCCAATCATCCTCTGTGCATCCGGGATCCTCGCCCGATTCCTTGCCTAGGGGTCCGTGCTCAATCGAGCCGGACCCGAGCTTCCCTTTCCGGACCTGCACGCGTATAAAACCAGAGCTCCGCCGCACTCCCATTCCATCTTTGGCTCGCCACCTTCATTCCAGTGACCTCCATTGTACCCACCGAGGTGACAGCTCGCGTTGGCCCTTGTTGCAGAGAGGAAAGGGTGCCCGACCATCGATCCGGCTGCTTCTTGCCGCTGTGCTCCGACGTCCGACCGGAGCTCGAGCCTCAGGCCTTGACGCCCTTCGAGGCGAAGACCAGGAGCTAGCTAAGCTCCAGCATAGTCTCCCGCGTCACCCAGGTATCTTCTTAGCTTAGCTATTTAGCCTAATTTTTCATTTCCCCCAAATCGCATCTTCGCCGTGTTCCTCTGATTCCGGTCACATCGAGTACCATTTCGATCATCGGGACACACCATCATCTTCGCCATCCACCCACGCACGTTCTTCGCCCAGTCATTCAACCCAGCTCGCCCCGGAGCTGGGAGTCGAGCTCCCCCATCCTCCGCTCGCCGGAGCTCATCCGTCCCGACGCCCCGTTCACCCTCACGCCGCTTCCTTGGGTCGAGGCACTTTGCCCTCGACCCGCGGAGCTTCTGGTTTACATTGCAGGGACCGAGGAGGCCATCTGTGGCTTCCCAACTTCAGGCCAGGAGCTCGCTCGCCGCTGACCTCGCCGGAGCCCCTCCAGGGCTCGGCTGGATCATCGGTTACCACCCACAGCTGCGGAACGTCTTGGCGGACCTGCTCCGATCATCAGAGGCAGCTGAGGAGGCCCATAGCTCGTGCACGAGGCCGGCGAACCTCGCCGGCCACCTGTTCTTCGAGGAGTCTCCAGCACCGTCCGATAGTCCTTCCGCTCCAGTTTCAATCTCAGCCGTCCGTTCATCGTGGAGCAGCTACCGTCGATCACCTGGAGGGGCTCATCTGGACCGTTCGCGCGAGGAGAGAGGCACCTGCGCCGCCAGCCTTCGGATCATCCACGTGGCCTCCCTCGCACCGTCGATCGGGCCCAAGAGCTGAAGAAGAGAAGCGCCACCCACTCTGAGCCGTCCGATCTTCCACGTGGCGCGCATCTGGCCGCCTACGAATAAAGGGGTAATTTACTTAGGGCCCCCTCTTAGTTTGTCTTTTTCGTCTTAGTCCTGTAAATATTTTTAGAACTTTTATTTACGTAGGGTAATTTGCATTGTGGACCCTGTGCTTAGTTTTATTTGCATGTATGCCCCTGTGTGTATGTGACCACGTGCTTCGTCACGTGTTTAGCTGGGCTATTTACATCTTTTATCCTGTAGTCTGTTGGGTTATTGAATGAATGAAAACTTTTTGGTATTTGCAGTTATACCCCTGTGAGTGTTTTATTTGTGCATGTGCGGATTTTAGTGGGTAAATTGCAACCGAGTACCTGGGCTTTTGGTACGAGTTACCAAAAGGTCCAGAAACTTGGTTTTTATTACCAAAAGGCCCTTGAGTGCCTCAGCCACGCGCCACGCGCGTGACGTGCTGGGATTTTTGCACCTTGGCCCCCAGACTTTAGGGTATTTGCACTTACGTCCCTGTGCACAGTGCCCCCTCTTTGATTTTTGAATAAATATCAAACCACCTCCAAATTCAATGAAAATTTGACACATGGCTCCTGCCATGTTGTCGGATTTTTGAGAATTTTTGAGGACATTTTTGATTTTATTTAGTATTTTTAAAAATTCAAAAACACCTATTTTAGCTACTGTCTAGGTTTAAAAATACCAAAAAAATATAAAATCACCCCCAAAAATTCTAAAAAAATTAGCTACTGTTGTTTGCTTGTTGTTTGATTTTCTAGCCAATTTTGGCTATTTTTCATCACTTAAAAACCCTAAAAATCGAAAAACCCTTCAAAACTCATACAAATTATAATAAATAAATTAAAAATCCAAAAACAATAATCCAGGTGCCTAAATTTTCCTTATTCTTTCTAGATTACAGGAAAATTACTCCAGGGCTTTTTGAGATCCTTAAATATTTTATTTTTGGGTCTTAAGCCTTGCTGGACAGTACCTTTCCTTTTTAGCACTGTTTGATTTTTAGAGAATAATTTACCCATTAGAAAAATATCAAAAATTCACCAAAAACACTTAAAAACATAAAAAACATAAAAACAATTTTTCCTTAATTTTTGCTTGATTTTTGGTGCTTTAAATAATTTGCCCAAGTGTGTTGATATTTGTTTTCTTTTATTTTCTTTATCTTTTAAAAATCCAAAAAAAATATAAAAATTATTAAAAACCACTAAAAAACACTTTTCTTTTATTTTATCTTATTTTTACTACTTCGTAGGCCCTAGGCCAATCCGTGCTCCTTGTGTTCGACCCTGGGAGATATACCAGGTTAATCTTATAGCTAGGACCGCTTGTTTTGCCTTGTTTGATTTTTGATTCGTTTCGCGGTCTGATTTTTCTTGATACACCTATTCTCTGAGATCCGGGTCGCAACGACCCTTGTTTCATTACCTTCACCCGGGTCTTGGATCGTTCTTCGGTGTTATCAGAATGGCGCCGTTGCCGGGGAGCACGGCTTAGTAGTTGTTTTTTATTTTATTTTCATTTTTGTTTTCGCGGTTTTTCGCGGCTCTTCGGAGCTCGCGGCTTTTCGCGGCTTTTGTATTTAGTTTCTTTTTGATTTATTTTGTTTTATTTTGATTTTCTTTTATTTTTATTTTTGTTTTATTTTGTGTGATTATTTTTGCATATATACCCTCCTTTTTAGTTTTATTTCTTTTTCTTTTTAATAGATTATTCTTTATTGGTCTGACCACTCTTCTGTCTATCTTGCGAGGGCCCGAGGACCGCGGAGGCGACTTTCGAGGAGCCAGTGCAGCCGCGGAGTTCGGAGGCGGCTTCTTTCTCTACGAAGCCGCAGGAGAGAGCGAGAGGAGAGAGTTGAGTGGGTGAGGTAGTAGGATAGTTTTTATTTCATTTGTTCATTTATTATTGTAATAATACAGGGACAGGACTTCTGAGACTCTTAGACACTTAGACCGTAGCGGGTCTGTTTCGCCGAGCACCGTCGTGCTCGGGGGACCCATTAGGACCTGCGGCTTTTTCGCGGCTTTTTACGCGGCTTTTCTTTTTCTTTTCTTACTGTCATTTTCCGGATTTTTCGCGGTTTTTGCTCGAGCCCCTAGATTTAGGACTTTGTGGTGATTGTGCCGTAGCTGAGTAGGATCCAAACACACTTAAGGCTTATCTGTTCCTATAGAACGTAATTGGACCTACTTAAAATAAATAATAAAAATAACCGACTCGCTAGCCTCCGTAGCCTACGCGCCGAGAGCCCTTCCTGTAAAGCGCACTCCTACCCCCGATTTGTCGGGCAGGGGAGGGAAGGGCCAAGACCGGACCTTTTGGCTTGGAGGTCGGTGACCGGTTAGACGGTTCATCGCTAGAAAGTGCTCGTTTAGGACTCGGCTTTTTACCGTTGCATCATATAGCTTAGTTTACTTTTCTGTCTTTATTTTATGCGCGGATCACTCTGCATGTAGAGAGCTGGAGGCAGGTACGCTTTTCTGACTTTGCATGCATCATTGATTTTCTCGTGCATCGGCTTTTTCGTCTTCTCCCCCCCCGATTTTGGACTTAATAACCAGGAGAACCGAAAAATTCGTTAGGCGTTTTTGTTTGCTTTGAAAAATACCTAAAAAGAGAAATCATAAAATTGGGACTGTTAAAAATTATTGATCTTAAAACACGCTCACCCTAAAATTTTGTCTTGGGGAGAGCAACCCCCTCATTGCTTGGTTTGCTTGTGCGAGAGAGTGACCCCGAACACTAGGTAGAGCCCCCCGTTGCTATACTTGACTGACTACCGACTCTTCCGTGCGGGCCAGTCGGTTGGGTTAGCAGCGGATATCCCAACAGGTCACGTAATCGCTCTGCTATCTTGATTGTTCACCAAATAAAATAGACAAGATAATTTGACCGAACTTTCACGGTCTTCAGCTCGTGTTGCGTTGGTGAACCGGGGGTTTGTTTTCAGATCGTAATTTTTCCAGATCTCATCCGCCTTACTCGCTAGATCAAGATGATGGGTAGACGATCTCTTAGGCAGCCTTTGGTTGCACCGCTTTCGGGCGCGTCTACCACATCATCTAGGTTGGCTCGCGAGGGCTCAGACCCGCTCTCCGAGCCCGAGTATGACTCCACCCTGTTCCCCCTCGACCCCCTTTCTGATCTACCCGAGAGACATGAGCCCGAGGAGAGACTTATACACTTGACAGCACCTGAGTTGGGCTCCTTCGATTTTGCAGACGTCGCGATGGCCGGCAGTTACGATGATCACTCCCGCAGACCCGAGCACTTTGTACTGGACCAGGGAGCGATCAACTCCACCCTGATCGCACAGTTAGAGACAGTCCAGCAGCAGCTCCGCGATCAGGGAGCTTTCATGATAGAGATGAGGCGTGAGATGGAGAGGCTCAGAGCAGAGAGAGATGCACAGAGCGAGCCCGAGGATCCCGATGAGGCACAGGCACAGGCACGAGCCGCAGCAGCAGCAGCAGCAGCAGCGGCCGCCGCCGCAGCGGCAGCAGCCGCAGGAGGAGCAGGACCACCGAGACCGATGCGGGAGTTGCACAACCCCGGATCTACTTTGATGCACCATTGGGTTGTGGTTCCAGCCATAGTGGGGGACTTCAAGTTCCCCCCGAACACCTTGCAGATGCTTCCGCGGTTCCATGGACTGGCTACAGAGGAGCCCCATCTCCACCTACAGGAGTTTCTCATGATTTGCAGTACTGTCCACGACAGGCATGTGGACTAGGATACCATACGGATGATTGCCTTCCCCTTCTCACTGGCAGATAGAGCAGCCACCTGGCTGAAGCATTTGGGGAGATTCGTATACACCTGGGAGCAGCTCCGCACCGAGTACATGAACAAGTACTATCCACTCGGGCGGACGAACGCAGCGAGGGCCCTGATCAGCAACTTCTCCATGTTCCCCAACGAGCAGTTCCACGAGGCTTGGGAGAGGTTCAGAGAGCTTTTGGACAGATGCCCACACCATGATATCACGAAGCCGAACTTGGTTCAGAGCTTTTTCAGTGGGTTGTCACCAGAGCTACAGGGCCTGGTGAACGCTTCTTGTGGCGGGTCCTACTTCGCCAAGGACCATGACCAGGTCTGGGCTATTTTCGAGGAGATGGCAGAGAACTACATGGTTATGTCCCAGACCCGTCTCTACACCCAGAAGACTCAGCCACATCAGCCAGGACCCGTGCAGTACCAGAGGATAGCACGGGTCGATGCAGGTCCTTCCAGTGCGTCCGCAGCCACAGCAGCAGCACAGTTAGAGTCGTCAGCTGCGAACATGGGCATCATCAGCGAGAAGCTGGACCGCATGGAGCTGATCGAGAAGAAGCAGTGCCAGAGCATAGCACAGATGGATCAGATGGCACAGGTCTTGAGCGACCTGAAGACACAGCTCATGTGTCTCCAGGAGACACAGACGGCTTCTCAGCCCCGTCTTCAATCGCGAGGCGACGCCGGCAGCAGCAGCAGCTCGTCCCAGCGCTCCAGCACCCCAGTGCAGCCTAGACAGGTTCACCTTGTACAGGCGGAGCCGTACTAGCAGCCGCAGCCCACCTACCAGTCACCACCATTTCCAGAGATGCAGATGGTGGTCTACCAGCCGGATCAGCCGTTGGCAGTACTACCCCCAGCCCCCTTTGATGCAGAGCCGTTGATGGATGTCAACGGGATCTGGTACGACCGTCCCCAGCCTGGGATCCGACGAGATCATCCCGGATTCAGGTGGGGGAGTGGTGGTGCCCAGCCCCAGCAGCAGCCGTCAGCACAGGGAGGGCAGTACTCCCAGCCGAGAGACCATCACCAGCCGCAGCAGCAGCCCCCAGTCTACCCGCAGTAGTCGTCCTACATTCCTCGTCCCTATCAGCAGCAGGGACAGTCTTGGAGACGTGAGCAGCAGGCTCACCAGGGATACCAGCACCAGCAGCACCCTCCTTCTTACCCCTCTCACCCATACCAGCAGCCGCAGCCTCACCCACAGAGAGGCCACACGTCGGGCTCCCATGAGAGCCCCGCTTTGGATGACATCGCCCGCCTCCTCACGGACCAGCAGGCGACATTCCGACGGGAGATGGATGAGTTCCGCCAGGAGTTGCGGGACCTGGTGAGAGGGAAGGCCGCCATACCAGCCCAGATAGAGCCCAATCCGAACAATCTCAAGCGGAAGTCTGAGCAGGTAGTACATACTGAGTTAGCCACTCCTAGCGGTCCATTTGATGATACTTCTTCAGATCTGTTTGATGTTGATTTTGCCACGCTTAGGAGCGGTAGGACCCCAGCCGGCGGCGGCGCCTCAGCTGAGCACCATCCCGAGGCGCCACAGGAGGAGGAGGAGAGCGGTACTGAGGCTGCTCCAGACGATGACGGTGGTACTGAGGCCACCAAGGATGCTGATCCCACCGGCGGTACTGAGGCCGCCACTTCACCAGATCTAGGAGGTGGTACTGATGCCACCCCAGCAGCAGCCGAGCCAGCACGCGGTACTGATGCCGCGAGACGTCTACCTTCAGCAGCAGCAGCAGAGCAGCCCGCCCGTGGTGGTACTGAGGCCACCGGTGTTTGTAGAGAGAGTTCTGATGTTTTTCCTCATGGTCATGTATCTCAGAATTCTGATATTAATAAAGGAAAAGGTTTACTTTCTTTTGGTCCCACTGTGGTGCCTGATGTATGTGTGGATCCGGTCCTTGAACCGCGTAGATCTTTTCCTAGTCCTTCATCTGAGAAGGACCCAGTGATCCCCTTCCCTAGAGCCCTTCAGATGGGGAAGGGGAAGAAAAATGATTCAAAAAAGAGAGAGCTTGAGGAGTTCAGCCAGAGCATGACCGATCGCTTCCACATTCAGCTGACCCTCCAAGAGGCTTTGCAGCACATCCCCCTTCTCCAGAGATCTTTGAGAGAGAGGACTACAGTCAGGAGGAGGAGGAGGAACCACACTTCAGAGATCCATGTGCTGACCAAAGCCACGTGCTTTGCGATCCAGAACCGACTGCCAGCCAAGAGGCCAGATTCAGGGGCCCCGTATGTCAGATGCCAGATTAGTGAGCAGTGGTTCGACCGTACTCTTCTAGATAGCGGATCGTCGATCAACCTACTTCCGGCAGCCCTTCTCGACCGCTTCGAGTTGGGCACTCTTCGACAGAGCAGGACAGTCCTTCAGTTCGCTGATCGATCTGTCAAGAGGCCGAAGGGGTTATTACGAGACGTTATCGTCACGATTCAGGGTCTGCAATTCCTCATGGACTTCGTAGTGTTGGACATGGAGATCCCTGAGTCGGTGACCAATACCCCCATCATCCTTGGTCGTCCGTTCTTGGCCACAGCCAAGGCGGTGACTGATCATGATAGCGGGAAGGTGTACTTTCGCGTCCAGGGCGAGAGTATACAAATAGAGACTGTCGAGGACTACAGAGCCAGATCCAGATCCCGCTCAGATGCGAGTACCGATTCAGAGCAGCTGACAGACGCAGAGCCAGACATCCACTAGGACTGTGATTTTGTGATCACAGATGATGAGGCAGCTTGGGCAGACCTTGAGACACAGACCACCCTCTCACTTTCAGACACAGCTGAGGCAGAGATGATAGCAGAGGAGAGTCTGGAGAGCACAGACCTGGTTCAGGATACCATTGCGGCAGCAGAGCCGGTCCTTGATCGCAGCACGATGAGTTGTGATGGTGGTGCTGATGCCACCTTGTTTCCCGGTGGTACTGATGCCACCGTTTCTGATACAGATCCCTCGGATTCAGAGTCTGATTGGGCCGATTGTTATGATCAGATGCCAGACCTGAGTTCAGCTGAGCCTAGAGATGAGGAGGAGGTAGATGCAGAGCAGAGCAGAGACAGTGCAGTTGAGCAGCCTTCTCCCGATCCAGTTTGCGAGAGTACACTTTCACTCTCCCAGGCAGATTTGGCCGACCTTGCAGCATTCACTCAGTTTCTTCCACAGCCAGATTTGCCGGCACCCAGCATTCCTGAGTTGAAGCCGCTCCCTACTTCGCTGAAGTATCGATTCCTTGCGGGCGATCCTGAGATGTACCCAGTCATTATCTCCGCCGAGTTGACTGGAGAGCAGGAATCCCGTTTGATGGGGGTTCTTGAAAAGAACCGCAAGGCGATCGGATGCAGCGTAGCAGATCTCCATGGGATTAGTCCATCAGTGTGCTCCCACCACATCTATCTCGAGGATGGGGCGAAGCCGTCGCGTGAGTTCCAGCGGCGTCTGAACCCCAACCTGAGAGAGGTTGTCATGAAGGAAATATCGAAGTGGTGGGGTGCAAGTTTTATTTATCCCATTTCCGACTCCAAGTGGGTCAGCCCCTTGCATGTGGTGCCCAAGAAGACGGGCATCATGACTGTGATCAGTGAGTCGGGAGAGGAGATTGCTACACGAGTACCCACCTCTTGGAGGGTTTGTGTTGACTACAGGAGACTCAACCAAGCCACCAAGAAGGACCATTTCCCATTGCCTTTTATTGACCAGATCATTGAGAGACTGGCAGGGAAGAGCCATTATTGCTTCCTGGATGGGTACTCGGGCTACAACCAGGTGGCCATCGCTCCTGAGGATCAGGAGAAGACCACCTTTACCTGTCCATTCGGCACATACGCTTTTCGACGCATGCCATTTGGGCTATGCAATGCCCCTGCGACTTTTCAGAGGTGCATGCTGTCGATCTTTTCGGACATGGTAGGGGAGTGCCTTGAGGTCTTCATGGATGATTTCTCGATCTACGGCGACGGATTTGATTCTTGTCTTGACTTCCTAGATCGAGTACTTCAGCGATGTATCGAGTATCACTTGGTGCTATCTTGGGAGAAGAGTCACTTCATGGTGACTCAAGGGACGGTGCTTGGCCACATCATCTCCAACAGGGGCATGGAGGTTGATCTGGCCAAGGTCGATGTCATTAGGAAACTCACACCGCCGTCCAATCTGAGGCAGTTACGGTCATTTCTGGGGCACGTTGGATTTTACAGGAGATTCATTCAGGATTTTAGCAGGATTGCCCGACCGTTGACCGACCTCTTGAAGAAAGACACCGAGTTCCTTGTCGATGACAAGTGTCTTTCGTCATTTACTACTCTCCAGCAGTGCGTGATTGAGGCTCCTGTCCTCCAGCCACCTGATTGGTCTCTCCCATTCGAGATCATGACGGACGCCTCCGATTTTGCCGTAGGGGCAGTGCTGGGACAGAGGAGGGATGGAGTGCCATTTTCTATACACTACGCTAGCCGCACATTGGATTCCGCCCAGCGGAATTATACAGTCACAGAGAAGGAGATGCTAGCCGTAGTGTTTGCCCTGGATAAGTTCAGATCATATATCATTGGATCCAGAGTGACTTTGTTTACAGATCACACCGCCATCAGGTACCTCATGGCAAAGAAGGATGCCAAGGCCAGACTGACTAGATGGATCCTTCTACTCCAGGAGTTCGACATTGAGATCAAGGATAAGCCTGGAGTCAAGAATGTGGTGGCGGATCACCTCTCCCGATTAGAGCAGCCTGAGGATTCTGAGCAGATCGATCCTATCCGAGATACCTTCCCAGATGAGGCGATCCTTGCTATCGCCTCACTCCCATGGTACGCCAATATTGTGAACTTTCTCGTTGCTGGGAAGGTCCCACAAGATTGGACCAGGCAGAGACTTGAGACCTTCCTAGCGAAGGCCAAGTCTTACCATTGGGAGGATCCCATCCTTTACCACGAAGGAGGGGATAGCGTCTGGCGTCGGTGTATTCCTCAGGAGGAACACCATAGCGTCCTCACTTACTGCCACAAGCTTGAGGCAGGAGGACATCATTCTGGGAGGAGAACGACACAGAAAGTGCTCCAATCCGGCTTGTGGTGGCCTACCCTCTTCAAGGACTCAGATGAGTTCGTGAAGAGGTGTACTGACTGTCAGAGGATGGGCACTTGTGGACAGCGTGATATGATGCTGATGCAGCCCATTCACTTCTGTGAGGTTTTTGACGCATGGGGCATCGATTTCATGGGTCCATTCCCTAAGAGTCAGGGATTTGAGTACATTCTGTTGGCCGTAGACTATGTGAGTCGTTGGGTGGAGGCTATCCCCGCCCGAGCCGCTGATGCGAGGACAGTTTGCAGATTTTTGAGGAAGCATATCATCACGCGGTTCGGGGTTCCACGAGTTCTTATTTCTGATGGGGGATCTCACTTCATCAACGACCAGGTGAAGGCACTTGCTAGCGAGTTCGGCATAGACCATCGTGTTGCTACACCGTACCATCCACAGACGAATGGTCTAGCCGAAGTGTCGAATAGGGAGATCAAGACTATTCTGCAGAAAGTCGTCCGCCCTGACCGAAAGGATTGGTCACAGCTATTGGACTCGGTCTTGTGGGCATATAGGACGTCTTTCAAGACACCTTTGGGCACATCTCCCTTTCGCCTCGTATGTGGCAAGCCCTGTCACCTAACAGTTGAGCTGAGGCACAAGTCACTTTGGGCAGTTACAGACATACTTATGGATCCAGATGGTATAGGAGACCAGAGGAGGGCAGAGCTAGCTGCCCTGGAGGAGCTTAGAGATGCAGCTTTCTCAAGCAGCCTACATTATAAGGAGAGAGTCAAGGAGTGGCATGATTCTCATATCAGCCACAAGCATTTTGAGATTGGACAGAGAGTATGGCTGTTTGATGCAAGGCTTAGACTATTTCCAGGGAAGCTACAGAGCAAATGGAAAGGACCTTATCTGGTTCGGAAGGTACACGACAACGGTAGCATCGACATATCTGAGTTGTCTTCTGAGAGTACCTTCCGAGTGAACGGCCAGCGGCTCAAGCCATTTCTAGATCATGAGCCGTGGGTCGCTGATGTTGCCCCTATTCATTTTGCGTGAGATGTGGTCTTTGACTCACATCTAATGCATCTCACGCCTGAGCTTTACTGATCCTCCGCTGTACATAGATCCAGATGTTCATATCAGCACATTCTTTAGTCCCACATCCCTTTCTCCATCTTGTGATTCTGCTATACTTAGGGTGCACTTTACCCTAAGTATAGGGGGGATGTGAGACATTTCGGGTATTTCTTTTGTTTCTGTCTACCCCTGTTTTGCTGCCTATACTTAGGGATATTTCACCCTAAGTATAGGGGGGGTAGACCCTGTACATTCTCCACTCGGTTTTCCCTTTTGTGTACATCCTGCTATACTTAGGATTATTTGATCCTAAGTATAGGGGGAAGAACCGAGACCCTCTTCACTTTTGATTTCACTCTCTTTTGTATAGCCTTTCTTTTCACTTCCCTATACATAGCACGAGTTATGTCTTCTTCATCGCTCTTGACTCTGAGGACATCGTTCGAGCTAAGTATAGGGGGGTGTATATATATTTCATATATACTTTAGCCATAACTCGTACTTTGCGTGAGTGTGTTAATAAATAAAAATGGCTAAAAACCACAAAAAATTAAAAAATTTTCATGTACATAATCTTCTTTTATTTGCACATACATAGCTAGTGTACAAATTATTTTTGTAAAAATGATTTCAAAAATCTTTTGTGTGTAAAGCTTGTGTAAATATTTTTGTATCAAAATTATGTATATAGTACAAAATTTTTCCAAAATGTTTTGAAAATCAAAAGTTTGCAAAAATCTTGTGTAAATGTGTGTAAATATCTTTTTGCAAAAACTTGCACTTCATGCATCATCATTCATGATTTCAAAACATTTTTCAAAAATTTTGCATGGTTGTAAAATTTGTGTAAATATGCATCTTTTTGTACATTTGTATATAGTTTTTCTGGATGATAGTTGACATTTAAACTAGCCTGGAATCAAATTGAGAAATGGAGCTTGATTAAGATCTTAATCCACCTAATTTCCAAAAGGAACCTTATAGGGCTTAGGTTTAAGGCTTTTCAGGTCCATGGTGACTTAATTCTTTGAGTCCACAAGGCTGTGATCACATGTCATCTCAATGAGCCTAAGTAGAGCACTTAACAACAACACATGACTCATATAGATTATGGCTTTACTTGGACAACCGCACTATGCACCGAGCTCTCTACGGATGAGGTGGTGAGGAGGCAGTCTTCCTTGACTTGGGGTAGCATATGAGGGTAGTACTTCTAGGCGGAACCTCTCTTCTTCATTTAGTGAAGGAAGTGCGTCTCAACTTGGTCTGGTTGCCATGAAGTCTAACGACGGGAGTTGTGGGTTGCAATAAAGCTTCAAAAGAGGGATAGTCTACTGGCTCAAGAGGAAAAACTCCTTGTATATATGCTGCACATGTACATGTTGTATAAATGCACTCGGAAAAAAAATGCAAAAAGAAAAGAACTCCAAAAAAGTGGTGGGTCTGAGAGAAAATGATAATCCCACCGGAGTATGTATATAAGTGCAATAAGCAAAGCTTGGTTTCATGATCCACCTGTTGTAGCTTGCAGCAGGGAGACTTGGCTACACTGGTCAAGCTCCCAAGGGTACTTGGCTACACTGGCCTTGACCCATTCTCTTCTTCCCCCTCTTCTTGAGCCGGTTGTACTTGAACTTAGAAGGGAATACCCCGCTCCTCGAGGAAAGAGTGGCCAGATTGAGGTCATAGAGTTACCTTGTTGGGGAGGGTTGTCAAGTTGTCATTTCTGAGGTGGAGAGCTTAGACCTCACTTTCACAGGACAAGAAAAGATTCATGGTCTTCAGGGTTTGTGATTGATGACTTGTTCTGATCTGGAGCATTGAGGAGTCTTGATTATAGAATAGTGGAACTTAGAGGCTGTTAGGTTTTAAACTTAAGTCTAAATAAGGTTCCGACACACTAATAACCCAAAGATCTGATTAAGCTCCATACCTCAATTTAATGAAAGCAAGTTTAATAATCAACCTTGATCCATGTACATTCTCTTTTTCTTTTTCTTTTTCTTTTTCTTTCTTTTTCACTTCTTTTTCAAATAAGTGTTTGCTAAGGGACTAGCAAAGTATAGTATAGGGGGGTGATGAATACCCATTCATCACTCTTTATTCTTATATTTTAGCTACAAAAATCTATGCAAATGCATGTACATATGTGTAAACAGGAGTAATTAGCAAAAAGCATGCATCTTGTAAAAATACATAATTAGCATGTTTTTGTGCAAAAATAAAAGAATAAAGATGAAAAAGAAAAAGAGGGAAATATTTAGAATAAATATTGAGCAACCTAACCCAAGGGAGGGCTCAGCATGGGCCTGACCGCATAAAAACCAAGTAGAGGGAGATAGGGGCTCACATGTACATATTTTTGTAAATAAATAAAATAATATTTTCCTCATCCAAAAATATGCTTGTATATATATTTTATATATATTTAAAAGCTATTAAAAACAAAACAAAAAGTTAAAAATTAAAAAATCCAAAAAGAACCTTTCACCATGTACATAGATCATTCCCCTTTATTTATTTCACCTTGTAAATAAATTTATTTATTTCTAAAAACTTTTTGTAAATATTCTATGTATATACTGTAAATAAAATAAATAAAGAGAATTAAAACAAAAATCAAATAAAAATCACAAAATTAAAAATACAAAAACATATTGTATATATACCATGTACATAAATGTATATAACTAATTATTTAACCTATGTATATAAATAATAAAAATAAAATAAAAATAGCCTTTTATTCCTCATTTTATCCTATAAATAAATAAAATATAAAATAGGAATAAAAATGTATAAAAATAACTCATTAAAAATCAAAAATCAAAAATCAATATATGGTATATATACCTATGTATAGCTATATTGTATATACCTTAGTTTTATTTCCAAAAATTAATTAAAAATCACAAAAAAATAGAAAAAATTAAAACAAATATTTTTCATGTTTTGAGTTTTTGAAAATTCGGCCATTTAAGGCCCCAAAAAATTCAAATAAAAATTTCAGCCTTGGCGGGCTCTGATTGGTCCACGGGGGATTGTTGACCCCCGGTCAACACCTCCCCCAGGACAACCAGAGCCCGGATCTGTGTTTCGACCCGACTTCTTCCAATTACCCCCACCAGATCCGACCGCCAAATTCGCAAACCCCGTACTCCAATCATCCTCTGTGCATCCGGGATCCTCGCCCGATTCCTTGCCTAGGGGTCCGTGCTCAATCGAGCCGGACCCGAGCTTCCCTTTCCGGACCTGCACGCGTATAAAACCAGAGCTCCGCCGCACTCCCATTCCATCTTTGGCTCGCCACCTTCATTCCAGTGACCTCCATTGTACCCACCGAGGTGACAGCTCGCGTTGGCCCTTGTTGCAGAGAGGAAAGGGTGCCCGACCATCGATCCGGCTGCTTCTTGCCGCCGTGCTCCGACGTCCGACCGGAGCTCGAGCCTCAGGCCTTGACGCCCTTCGAGGCGAAGACCAGGAGCTAGCTAAGCTCCAGCATAGTCTCCCGCGTCACCCAGGTATCTTCTTAGCTTAGCTATTTAGCCTAATTTTTCATTTCCCCCAAATCGCATCTTCGCCGTGTTCCTCTGATTCCGGTCACATCGAGTACCATTTCGATCATCGGGACACACCATCATCTTCGCCATCCACCCACGCACGTTCTTCGCCCAGTCATTCAACCCAGCTCGCCCCGGATCTAGGAGTCGAGCTCCCCCATCCTCCGCTCGCCGGAGCTCATCCGTCCCGACGCCCCGTTCACCCTCACGCCGCTTCCTTGGGTCGAGGCACTTTGCCCTCGACCCGCGGAGCTTCTGGTTTACTTTGCAGGGACCGAGGAGGCCATCTGTGGCTTCCCAACTTAAGGCCAGGAGCTCGCTCGCCGCTGACCTCGCCGGAGCCCCTCCAGGGCTCGGCTGGATCATCGGTTACCACCCACAGCTGCGGAACGTCTTGGCGGACCTGCTCCGATCATCAGAGGCAGCTGAGGAGGCCCCTAGCTCGTGCACGAGGCCGGCGAACCTCGCCGGCCACCTGTTCTTCGAGGAGTCTCCAGCACCGTCCGATAGTCCTTCCGCTCCAGTTTCAATCTCAGCCGTCCGTTCATCGTGGAGCAGCTACCGTCGATCACCTGGAGGGGCTCATCTGGACCGTTCGCGCGAGGAGAGAGGCACCTGCGCCGCCAGCCTTCGGATCATCCACGTGGCCTCCCTCGCACCGTCGATCGGGCCCAAGAGCTGAAGAAGAGAAGCGCCACCCACTCTGAGCCGTCCGATCTTCCACGTGGCGCGCATCTGGCCGTCGACGAATAAAGGGGTAATTTACTTAGGGCCCCCTCTTAGTTTGTCTTTTTCGTCTTAGTCCTGTAAATATTTTTAGAACTTTTATTTACGTAGGGTAATTTGCATTGTGGACCCTGTGCTTAGTTTTATTTGCATGTATGCCCCTGTGTGTATGTGACCACGTGCTTCGTCACGTGTTTAGCTGGGCTATTTACATCTTTTATCCTGTAGTCTGTTGGGTTATTGAATGAATGAAAACTTTTTGGTATTTGCAGTTATACCCTTGTGAGTGTTTTATTTGTGCATGTGCGGATTTTAGTGGGTAAATTGCAACCGAGTACCTAGGCTTTTGGTACGAGTTACCAAAAGGTCCAGAAACTTGGTTTTTATTACCAAAAGGCCCTTGAGTGCCTCAGCCACGCGCCACGCGCGTGACGTGCTGGGATTTTTGCACCTTGGCCCCCAGACTTTAGGGTATTTGCACTTACGTCCCTGTGCACAGTGCCCCCTCTTTGATTTTTGAATAAATATCAAACCACCTCCAAATTCAATGAAAATTTGACACATGGCTCCTGCCATGTTGTCGGATTTTTGAGAATTTTTGAGGACATTTTTTATTTTATTTAGTATTTTTAAAAATTCAAAAACACCTATTTTAGCTACTGTCTAGGTTTAAAAATACCAAAAAAATATAAAATCACCCCCAAAAATTCTAAAAAAATTAGCTACTGTTGTTTGCTTGTTTTTGATTTTCTAGCCAATTTTGGCTATTTTTCATCACTTAAAAACCCTAAAAATCGAAAAACCCTTAAAAACTCATACAAATTATAATAAATAAATTAAAAATCCAAAAACAATAATCCGGGCGCCTAAATTTTCCTTATTCTTTCTAGATTACAGGAAAATTACCTCCAGGGCTTTTTGAGATCCTTAAATATTTTATTTCTGGGTCTTAAGCCTTGCTGGACAGTACCTTTCCTTTTTAGCATTGTTTGATTTTTAGAGAATAATTTACCCATTAGAAAAATATCAAAAATTCACCAAAAACACTTAAAAACATAAAAAACATAAAAACAATTTTTCCTTAATTTTTGCTTGATTTTTGGTGCTTTAAATAATTTGCCCAAGTGTGTTGATATTTGTTTTCTTTTATTTTCTTTATCTTTTAAACATCCAAAAAAAAATATAAAAATTATTAAAAACCACTAAAAAACACTTTTCTTTTATTTTATCTTATTTTTACTACTTCGTAGGCCCTAGGCCAATCCGTGCTCCTTGTGTTCGACCCTGGGAGCTATACCAGGTTAATCTTATAGCTAGGACCGCTTGTTTTGCCTTGTTTGATTTTTGATTCGTTTCGCGGTCTGATTTTTCTTGATACACCTATTCTCTGAGATCCGGGTCGCAACGACCCTTGTTTCATTACCTTCACCCGGGTCTTGGATCGTTCTTCGGTGTTATCACATACCTAGGTCTTTATCATATACTTTCCAAAAGTATATATCAAACCTACAAATTCAGTCAAGTTCCAAAGCGAGACGACCGTGCGCAAGGAATTTGATTCTTCCCAATATATCTTGAGTGAGCTCATGTCTTCCGGTTCAGTAATGAGCCTGTTTAATCCCTTTGAGAGATCGTATTACTCATATGCCCTTATATGTACACCAGCGTGCCGGTGTATAGACCTTGATTAGGTCATCAACCTATTGGTTTGCCAAATGTACATACTCAGACATATAGTAACACATCTGTCTCTGTTTAGAGGATGTGTGCCTATATCATGACAACATACTATATAGGACTTTGGTTATCTCGATCTCGTTAAGTCAACTCTTTGACCTAACTAATCTGACACCTATGTATCTCTATTCCTATGCAGAGGACCTGCATCGAGAGGTCGGTCAGATATCAGCCTAACTAAGAAATGATTGCCATCTCCTACTCAGGCTGGAGATCATCTCATAATAATCATTTGACGGTGCTTGATGAGTCCTCAATCTAACTCATTAGATATTCATCTAAGCACCAGCCTCTATGATTCAATAATTAAATCAACAGCTATATGATCATTAAGATGGCCATGGTACATGACCCTAATTGTACTAAGGGAACTATTATGCAAAGTATGTACTCTTTATTTCAGATTTAAGGAGTGAATTGCAATAACATTTATTGCATAATGGCTCGCCGTGGGCTCGCATGTCTAACAAGGCTGACTCGCTATCACCGGATGGCTTGGAGACTAGGCAACTTTCTCGAAGAAATTTTCTCTTGGAGATCGGGCTCCTCTCTCTAAAGATTGATCAAGTTGAAATGGGGGAGAAGGAGCCATATAAATAGACAAAATAGAATGAAATTTGAATTTTTGATTTTTTTTGGATAATGAGAGATGAAAATTGAAATGAAATTTTGAAATTTTTTGGATAAAGAGAGATGAAAATTGAAATGATTTTTTTTTGAATTTTTTTGGTGAAAGAGATAAGAGAGATGAAATGAGATAACATAGAAGAGACAAAATTATCTATTTTTTTAGAATTTTCGTCATTTTATTTATTTGAATTAAAAAATGAAATTTTTTTATGATGATTAATTAAAAATAGCAAGTATATACATATACTATATACATATATGACATTATATACAAAGGTAAATGATGAGATTAGCCTTTTTGTTTTAAGAATTTATTATTTTATTATTTTTATTTTTATTTTTAATAATAATAAGACTAATTTACAAATATATACAAATAAAATGTGCACAAAACACATGGGAAAATAGGACAAACCTCCCCGGAAAATCAACTTTTCAACCGTAACTCCAAAAATTATGAAAATACAGCTATTTTAAAGATAATTTCATTTCAAATCCAATGGAAGTGAGATTGATTCAAGTTGAGCTCATATGGAGCCAGAATTTGTCTTTCAATTAGTGCTTACTGTCTTTTTCCAAGTGTGGTTACTTTTATTCTATACAAGATTTAATTGTGCAATCATTTTTATTAATTAGGACACATTCTTATTTACAACTTTGGTTTTGAACGTGATTTGATTGGAGGTCAATTAATGCCTAGAGAAATTTGTGTCAGTTTTATATAGATATACACAAAACACATTTTTTTGGATTTTCTAATTGAGGATCCTATCTCCCCCTACTTTATTCCTGATCGATCAGGTCAAGTCTTGACCTTTTCTCGAGGTTTGGGTCAGCCTGTATACAGTCTTCCTTTTTTTATTTTCTTTTCTTTATTTTTTCTTTCTTTCTTTATTTATTTATTTTAGGTTAGTATTAGTAAGAAGTGTACAATATTTACACACAGATGCAAGTTAGTTAGAATATGGAGTTAGTGTTATATGCAGGTGTTTTATAAGGGATTTTAAGCTAAAATAAATGATTAAAGATGATGAATCACAGATTCATCATTCCACCACATATATCTCGAAGATGATGCCAATCCATCGCGTAAGTTCCAGCGGAGGCTGAACCCGAACCTTCAAGATGTAGTTATGAACGAAATATCTAAGTGGTGGAGCGTCGATTTTATCTACCCTATCTCTGACTCCAAATGTGTTAGTCCTTTATATGTGGTACTGATGAATATGTGATTCATCACTCTAAAAGTTGAAAATAGAGGCTTGTTCCCGAGTAAATAGATACATATTTCCCTTTTTCTTGCACAATTAGCCTTCACACATGCATTCATAAAATATGCATTTTAGCATTCACATTTTGCATTAAATAAGAAGCCAGGATCACTTGTAAAATATTCACCTATAAAATAACACCTCACTTATAATATGTACACCTATAGTTAATAATATAAGGAAGAAAGCCAAGATCTCCTTTGTAAAAGCACACAATAAAGCCCTAGAACCTCTGGACCATAAAAAGCATATAACTCCCTCATACAACCTCCAAAATAGGTTTACTCACTTTCAGATTATTACACATTAAAAGACCTTTAAAATGAGACTAATTTCATCCAATTTGGAGCTCGTAGGAAGAAGTTGGGTTTTTGGGCCTCTATGTATACTATATATGTGTATATTTGTATTCCTGTATTTTTGTATCATATTTGACCTCATCTCTGTCTTTGGTCAACATGAAACTTATAGATCTCATCAAGATCTACAACTTTTATGTTTTGAGTTTTTCCAAATTCGGCCTCCTTCTCTCTCTAAAATCATTTCTCCTCTCAACCACTCACAGTCGGCCACGTGGCGCCCTCTGACTACACCACGCGGCCCGCTCCCCTTGCCTTAGCTACCCACGCCCACAGCCGTTGGATCTTCATCCAGATCCAATGGTGGCGCCACGACCACGTGCGCCTTTTATTCCCACCGTTAGATCAATTCCCAGCCTTTCATCATAGCCGCCCGATCCCGCCTCACTATCCTCACGCCACGTGGCGGCATTTGCGCCATCGGATCTCTCCTTCATCTCTTAATCCCTGCCATTCTTAGCGCCAGACCCTTAGCCATCCGATCAAACCCCTGGGCTCATCTCCACCATTCGCCAGCGCCGCTCCCATATCGCACCACGTGGCGCAATCGCACCCCTTAGATCGCTTCACCTTGATTTAATCCACGCCGCCCGCTCGCGCTTCGTCTTTAACGCGACGCGTGGCGCATTCAGCTCCCTTGATCACCTCGCTTCGGATCTAGTCCTACCCTCTCCTTAGCGCTTCGATCTGGGCCGTTGGATCACAAGATCCAACGGCCATGACTTCGTCTCCTACTTCCAGACGACCTCTCTCCCACGATCTCAGCCTTGCGCGAGGGGCTGCCCCTTTCAATTCTTGGACCAACTACAGCCACCCTCTTCGATCGCCAACACCTCCAAGATCATCACCACTCTCCCCTCATCCTCGCCAAGTCCCTCACTCACCACAACTCCCAACAGAGTCGCCCCAAAACCTCCACGAACTCCACCTTCCAGCAACTCCGGCCAACACCTTAATCCTGCAAATACTCGCCCTCCGGTCACATTCACGCCTATCCGCCATTCTAGAGAGATTCCTCGAGCTCAGATCAATCCATTGGTGACAGCAATTGGGTGTGTCTTCGAGCAAAGACAGGTTTCTTCTCCGGCGAGATCCATGGCGGCCACTGTCGTGCTGCACCCTCCAACCGCGAGCTGCGTGAGCTCGGGCCTCTACCGATCCCTCGAGCGATGACATGGAGCTCAAACCTGAGCTCCATTCCCCAGGTAGCCTCCTTCATCCTCCTCTAATCTCTTCTTTATTTTTCTTTGCTTTTATTCGATTTAATTCACTCTCCACCGTCATCTTCTTGCTCCACCTTCATCACTCCAAGCTCCGCGACGGATCTCCGATCTTCGTGCTCCCCTTACTTTGCTCAAACGCCATATCCCACCTTTCACCAATGCCAGCTCCGCCACCGGGGCGGAGAACCATCACCGAACACCCCCCACTCCTTCATAGGCCTCGTCGTTCACCCTGCACAACTCAACGCACAGCCCACGTGCTTCGGCTATCCTCTAACCCCTTGCAGGTGCTCCTTCCTTCACTGGCTGGAAGCTCATCGGAGCTCCCTTCAAGCTTCATCGCCACCGTGCCCCAGAGCTCTTCCTTCGCTACTGAAACCACCGGAGGCATCGCCGACCATTCGCGCATCTTCCATGCTTCTCCAGACCCTCCGGCGAGCTTCATCGACACCTAGAGGACGAGGCGGAGCAAGCCCCCCTTCGCCGGAGCCCCGCCTTCTCCTCCGCAGGTGGCGGAGGACCGTTGGAGATGACGTTCAGCCACCGTTCGATCATCTTGATCGAACGATCAGCATCACGCCACGTAGCCTCGCAAAGGAGCCGTAGGATCATCCTTGATCCCACGCTCAGGAGCAAGCCACGTCGACGTCAGCCGGAGCAACAGAGAGCCGTTGGATCGATCAGTGATCCTACGGACAGAAGCATGCCACGTCGCCCTCTTCATCGAGCCCCCGGCACCGTTGGATCAATTCAGATCCAACGGTCAATGATTCGCGACGCATCATCAGCCACCAGTCGTTGGATCATTCTTGATCCGACGGTCTTGATCACGCCACATCGCCTCTATCCGAGCCTCTTCCCCGACCTCTAGGCTCGGATCACCTGAAGCTTCGTCGAGACTTCCTCCGAACCTCCAGAGCAGCCGAGCCAACGCCCGAGCCTCCGAAGTCACCCGAGCCTAAGGCACCCCACGTGAGCAGCACGTGTGGCCTGGGCAAATTGCACTGATGCCCCGGGAAGTTTCCGAAATTGCAAATCAGTCCCTGTGAAGCGCCCCCACGTGAGGAGCACGTGCATTAGTGGAGAATTTGCATTCCACCCCCTGCATTATAGGTAACTGCATAAAGGTCCTTGTCAACATATTTTATTTTTATCAATTTTAAATTTCTGTATTGTAGTTATACCCTTGTCTTTGCACGCATATTTAGGTGTCCATATTTCATCATTTTTAAATTCCAAAAATTGCATGTTGTAGTTTAACTTGTCCTTTATCTTATATGACACTTGGCACATTTTTGTGATATCAGTGGAATTTTTAATTAATTAATTGGTTTGTTTCTGTGATATTTTGTCCAATTTCACCTTTTAATTAATAGTAAATTCTCTGTAACTCCAAAAAATCCCAAAAAAATCACATTAGCCCTAGGATAATTAGATGCACCTTGCATAAAAATTTCATCTCAATTGCACGCATTTCGAGGCCTAAATAAATTAATTGGTGATTTCCTTAATTTATTTTTAATAGGTTCATTTCACATTAAAATTAAGGTCTGATAATTTTCCTAGATTCCTCATCTTAAAACCTATCTAGGGTAATTTTTATTCCCCAAAATATTGTGATTTAATATTTATTAAAATTAAATTAGTCAAAATCAACCTGCATTAATTTTTAATTCACAGTTAATTCATTTAGTGTCAGAAAATTCCAAAAAAATTAGGGTAGCTTAACTTCATCATAGTTCATCATCTGGCCAATTTTCATTGTTTTTGGACTTCATTTGAATACTAACGGATTTAAGTTCTAAGTTGGCCTGATTTTTGGATGTGTCTTGCATAGAAAAATCGAAAAAGACCAAAAATATTATTCCTTGAAAATTGAACACTTGGACTTCGCTAAAAATCAACCTAAGGAGACAGCTGCCTCCCTGAGTTCGACCTTGGACTTCCACCAAGTAAAAAAATTGCTGCTTGAAATTAACTTGCTTAAATTAAAAGTGGTTTTTGATATTCCCTCTCGTTATCCGACTGCAACGAACATCAGAAATAATTTGGACATTAATTTTCCTGAATTAACTAGGTTAGCGGGAGGCGGTATCAAAATGGCACCGTTGCCGGGGTGGCATGGCTTAGGCTAATTAGCATTAATTTTTAAGTGTTTGATTTTCTATCCCCAGGTAGTCTGACCCCAGCTTTTCTTGTGAATATTTTCTGTCTTTTAATTTTTGCATTTTTTTGTTGATTTTCTCTGACCTCAATTTATTTCTGTACGAGGAACACGAGGAGTCGAAGATGCTCGAAGATTCGGTATTGTAATTTATTGAGTGAATTGAGAAAATCTGAATTTTCATTTTTTCTTTATTTTTTTGCATTATTTCCAGCGGTTCCCGTTTGGGTTCTCGCGCGTGTAAATATAGTGAAATTGTGTCCCTGTGTGCTGTGTGGTTGAATGGTAATTTAGGCTTGCACTAGCGGCTCCACGAGCCACTCTAGGTTTTGCTTGTGCTCGTAATTTCTAGGACCACACAATTCACTTAAAAGACGCACTTAGACCGTAGATCTAGCCAAATCAACTTGTTCTTCACTCGCTAATAGAACTGCTTGTCTAGGAGCAGATTTTTCGCTTGCATTTGCATTTAGTATAAAAAATTTTCAATTCTATTTTGCATCATGCATAAAAAGCAAAGGGATCACTATAAGTCCTCTTAACTCAGCATGCGCATCATTGTTTTTTATGCATTGGCTTTTCTCGATCTCCCCCTCTGTTTTTGAAACTTAAATTAAACGAAAATTGGGACTGGACGATAGGCGTGCTGTTTGGTTGGACTAAATCAGTGATAACTTAACTTATAACCGGGACTACTAAACATTATTGACCAAAAAAATAAATAAAATTGGAAAATTTGTTTGCGGGAGATTAATCCCCGACCTTGTTTTAAGGCTGAGTGAGGGTACTTGAGTGTGTGTGAACACCTGAAGGCAGAGCCCAAATCCCCGCCTTCCATATCACGTTCCGACTAATCCTAGCAAATATCACAAGTCGAATTTTTAAGGTTTACTGACTAGTACCATGTAGCCTCCGCCTGTCTCAGGTAGATAGGGGCGAAATTGCGGTACTTTGCGACAAGTTGCCAGTAACCCCCCGGGGTGAAGTTCCGGCCTTGTCAGCCTCTTCCTGCTTGCAGGTAGATAGGGGTGTGGTCTTTGAATCCATCGACTTGGGATAGGAGTGAAGAAAGGTGTGAAGGACCGGCGGTATCTTAGACGACAGGTTAAACATGGAAGACGCATCCAGCTCTGAGCCGACTTCCCTTTAGGCCGCGTAATCCTTGCTATCTTGCTTGAAAAATCACATTTAAAATTTACAAGATTAATTGGACTCGATTTCGAGTCCTTCACTATGTTGAGTGTGAACCCAGGGTCTTGGATTGATTTGTTTGCTTCAGGTAGGATTAAAATCCTATCTTCTTCTCGCCAAATCAAGATGAGTGACTGGGGGGATATCGACTCTTTATTCACCAATCTCTCTATGAGCCCCCCATGAAACTCCTCTTCATCAGCCCAAGCGCACCTTGGACCACCCAGGACTCATGACCCTCTTGAGTTCTGGTTCCCTCACGCCCAGGGTGATTACTCTCAAACCAACCCTTTCCTCTCCTTTGAGCTTACCGAGGAAGACCATCTCCTTGGTAAGAATCCCTTCCTTGATTTGCCCTCTGGCACCGACATTGTTTCATACCCAGGCATAGAGGGCAAGATGCCACCTAAGCAGCCACCACCGGATGAGGATCAATTGCAACAAATTCTTAATCGCCTTGCCGAAGCCGAACAACAAAATGCAAATCTCACGGCTAGAATGGGACAAATCATTACAGCAGGAGGAATCGACCGACCAATGGTTGATGCCTACAACCCTGTGGAGAATGAGATACAAAATTGGTTGGCACCAGTGGTTCCCACCAAAGCATTTGAGCTCAAGCCCCACTTCCTTAGCCAGCTACCGAAGTTCAACGGAAATGCCTGTGAAGAACCATATACCTTCCTCTGAGACTTCGAGCTGGTTTGCAACAATCTTAGCCATCCTAATATTGGCCAAGATTACATTAGACTGAAGGCCACCCCATTTGCCTTAGGAGATAAGGCAGCACATTGGTTGAAAAACTTAGGGGTGATATGTACAACCATGATGCAGTTCAAGGACCTATTTTTGAAGAAGTTCTACCCTCTCAGTAGGACTAACCAAATGAGAACGAAGATCACCAGTTTCTCCTAAGGACCCAATGAACCCTTCCATGATGCTTGGGATAGGTTCAATGACTTAGTTCAGAAATGTATCTGCCACGACATTTCTAAGGCGATCTTAGTCCAGAGCTTGTACTGTGGTTTAACCCCAGAGATGCAGGGGTTAGTCAGTGCCGCCTGTAGAGGAAGTTATCTGAACAAGAACGAGCACGCTGTATGGAAGATCCTAGAACAGATGGCGGAAACCGGTAGGTCGCAAGCCACCAGGGCCAATCAGTTGTCTCCTTCAATCCTATCCAACGAGACAACCCGAAGTACTGTAGCAGATCTGACCGAGGACCTCATCCCCAGCATGGGGATGAATGATGATAAGTTAACCATAGTCGAGCAGATCCACAAGAGGGTCACTGACCTTGAGTCTCTCTCACGTCTGCCGAAGCAAGTGGAGGAACTTACTGATAAGGTAGCTAAGATGAAGCTATCTGCCCCTTCTACACCACCTGCACTTGTACATCGAGTCCATCTTGTACAGGAACATGCATCGGGGCCTCAGAGTGACTGGGTGGAGGATCAGACTTACACCCAGCAGGACCAGCATGCACCCCCACAAGTGGAGACCGGATACGAGGAGCCTCCGCAGGTGTTCGAGATCAACGGGCTGTGGTACAACCGTGCCCCCTTTAGCAGACAACCGGGGATGGGATATGGTCAGCCTCACTGACCTACCCCAGCTTACCAAGGAACCAGCTCTGTCCCCGCACCGCGCTTTGTTCAGTCTAGGTCCGAACAAGGGTACCAGCCTCATCAGCACCAGCAGCAACATTGCACATATCAGCATGGCCCAGCACCGTCCCACCACCAGTAGCAGTATCGGCATGGCCAGCAGGGCCAATACAGAACATCGTCTGCAAATCAGCCAACCCAGCCCACTGAATTGGAGTCCCTCTCCTTGGCAATCCAGACCATGTCTGATAGGGTCCAACAAATCCAGAATGACTATCTGGATATGAGAACCGATCTGAATCGTGTCACTCGTACCCAGGACCAACATATGGCGCCAAAGACCCCAATTCCCGCACAGGTTCAGGCTAATCCTAACAGCTTAAACCATGGTCGTAACCGACCTTGAGATCAGGTATATTATTCAGATAATTATTTATTTGAACATGAGATCCTTTCATATGATAATGTGAATCATATGTCCCTCAGGAGCGGAAGGACCGTGACCATGCCTAATCGGGTAAGGGCACCGAAGGAAGGAGCCGCCAAGTCTCTACTTGAGGAGAACTTGGAGGAAGAAGAGGAGCAGCACCACCATCACCACCGGCAGAAGAAGAGGACGTCTGAGTCCTCGAAGTAGCAATCCCGCACCAGCCTAGAGTCCGACGAAACCGATGAAGAGCCCACACCTCCATCTGAGGAGGACCGTCATGAAGTTGCGGAAGATGCATCACCGGTTTCGCCTCAACATTTTTCTTTCAGTCAGAGTTAGAGTCCTAGTCTGTTCAAGAGTCAGAGTCATGTACAGAACTCAGTTCCAGATTTTAATGAAAACATTTCAGTTTCAGAACATGAGTTGGAGTCAATAATTCTTTTCCCCCGACCTCTCAAGGGTGGAAAGAAGAAAACTAAAAAAATTCAAAAAGATGACCCTGAGATGGCAGAGTTCTGCAACAAACACATCAAGGTCACAATCCCCTTTGACATGTACGTGGAAATGACCCCTGCATTTCAAAAATATCTTAAGGTGAGATGCACACCTAATCGGGTTAGCAAGAAGACCAAAAGCTGTGCTGAGAAACACGTTCTATCAGTAGCCACAACTTGTGCAATAAAGAACTCGTTTCCCAGGAAACGAAGAGATATGGGTGCACACTATGTAGTGAGTCATGTTGATGACATCGTGTTTTCACGCACTCTCCTGGACAATGGTTCCTCAATCAACTTCATGCCTACAACCCTCTATGAGCGGCTTAATCTCGGACCTCTTAGGAAATTCAGAGCCCTCCTGCAATTTGCTGATAAATCAACCAAGAGGTCCCGAGGAGAATTAAGGAATGTTGTGATTAAAGTCGAGGGGCAGGAATACATGGTGGACTTCACTGTCCTAGATATGGAAACCCCTCGTAATTGGAGAGACTCCCAGATCATCTTAGGCAGGCCTTTCCTCAGAACAGCAGGGGCCTTGTTTGATTATAAGATCGGGAAGATCCAGTTGCAAACTCCAGGCAGAGATAAGGAACTCGAGATGAAGCAGACTAGATGGCAGAGACCGGATTCATAATATAGCACGAGTACTCTTCAACCGAAGCAGACTGTGATCATGTAGACATAGTTGGGCCATGGAGACAGAACCCAGCCAGCACCGATGAGTCCATCCCCTCCGGAGATGATCCAGTGCATGAGTCAGTTTGCGAGATCCTCAGAAATGAGTACAACTCAGAACCTGCATCGCCCTACATCTTCGATGACTTAGAGGCCCAACTGGGCATGTCAGTCCTTACCTCTTTAGGACAATCGGAAGATGAGGATGACGAGTCGGACGAGGCTTTTGCTGATTGCATGGAAACCTTTGACGATCCAACTCCAGAGCCGAATAACTTGGTGGCAGCAATAATAGAGAAAGATCCAGCCACTTCCAACACCGAGCCAGATTAGATTGAGCCAGATTTCCTAGACGATCACACCATACCTGAGCTCAAGCCTTTACCCACAACACTAAAATATGCCTTCCTTGCGGGTCAGGATAAGAAATATATGGTCATCATCAGTTCGCGATTGATCAAGGAGCAGGAATCTCGCTTTCTAGAGATCCTGGAGAAAAACCACAAGGCGATAGACTGGAGCATTTCCGATCTCCACGTAATAAATCCCGCTCTGTGTTTGCACCATGTCTACTTGGAGAATGAAGCCAAACCCTCCTATGAATTCCAACGTCGTTTGAATCCAAATTTACGAGAGGTCGTGAAGAAGGAGATAGAGAAATGGTGCAACGCGGGTTTTATTTATCCTATCTCCGACTCTAAATGGGTGGCCCCAATCCATGTTGTCCCGAAAAAGTCGGGAATTTAGACGACCACCAACAAGGACGGAGAGGAGATCGTGATGCGAGTGCCCACATCGTGGCGCGTCTGTGTGGATTACAGACGCCTGAATGCCGCGACGAAGAAGGATCATTTCCCCCTACCGTTCATTGATCAGATCCTAGAGAGACTAGCGGGGAAAGAGTTCTTCTGTTTCTTGGATGGGTTCTCGGGCTACAATCAAGTAGCCATAGCTCCAGAGGACCAGGAAAAGACCACATTCACATGCCCCTTTGGTACCTATGCTTTCACGCGCATGCCCTTTAGGTTATGCAATGCTCCAGGTACTTTCCAAAGGTGCATGATTGATGTATTAGCTGAAATGGTCGGCGAATTCGTAGAAGTCTTCATGGATGACTTCTCGGTCCACGACGATTCCTTTGATTCCTATCTTAGGAATCTGGACCGAGTCCTCAGACGATGTTGTGAGGTTAATCTGGTGCTCTCCTGGGAGAAAAGTGACTTCATGGTGACGGAGGGCATTGTTCTGGGGCACGTCATCTCCAAGAGAGGAATGGAGGTTGACCCTGCCAAGGTGGATGTGATCAGACGACTCCAGCCACCAACCAACGTCAAACAGTTGCGGTCGTTCCTCGGGCATGTCGGATTTTATCAGAGATTCATTAAGGATTTTTCTAAGATTGCCCGACCGGTAACTGAGCTTTTAGGCAAAGACATGAAGTTTGTTGTTGATCACAAATGTCTTGAGTCCTTTAAGCTATTACAAGGAATGATTATGGACGCACCTATCCTACAAGCACCATATTGGTCTCTACCTTTTGAGATCATGACGGATGCCTCAGACTATGCTGTTGGGGCTGTGTTAGGACAAAGAAGGGATGGCGTCCCATTCGCAATCCACTACGCAAGCAAAGTGCTTGACACCGCTCAGCGTAACTATACAATTACGAAAAAGGAAATGCTTGCGGTAGTGTTTGTCGTGGACAAGTTCAGATCTCACTTAATTGGATCCAAGGTAATTGTGTTCACTGACCACACGGCACTGCGATACCTGATGGAGAAGAAGGACGCGAAGGCACGTCTTCTTCGGTGGATTTTACTTATCCAGGAGTTTGATTTGGACATCTGTGATAAACCTGGAAAGAAGAGCGTAGTGGCCGATCATCTCTCTTGTCTCGAAGATCTTAATACTTCCGAGGATTCACCTATTCGAGACTGCTTCCCTAACGAGTCGATTTTTGTTGTCGACTCACTCCCATGGTACGCCAATATCGTGAACTATCTTGTCTCCAAGAAAATTCCCAAAGATTGGCCCACGAGCCACATCGACCGACTGAAGTCGGACGCTAGACATTACCATTGGGAGGATCCGATCCTTTTCTTTGAAGGACCGGATTGTGTCTGGAGACGGTGTATTCCTCAGGAGGAATACCAGAGTGTCCTTTCTTTATGCCACAGCTTGGAGGCTGGGGGACACCACTCCGGGAAGAGGACCGCATGGAAGGTACTTCAATGTGGCTTTTACTTGCCGACTCTGTTTCGCGATGCCATCACCTTTGCGAAGTCCTGTCTAGTATGTCAGAGAATGGGAGGAACCGTTGGTTCCAAGGATGAGATGCCGATGCAGCCTGTCATCATTTGTGATGTCTTTGACGCCCATGGCATCGATTTCATGGGCACATTCCCTGTTAGCCATGGATTCGAGTACATCCTTCTGGCGGTATATTATCTATCCAGATGGGTGGAGGATATCCCGACCCGAGCCGCAGACAGCAGGACTGTCTGTAAATTCATTAGAGAACACATCATCTCTAGGTTCGGGATCCCCAAAATGATGATATCAGACGAGGGTCACCACTTTGTAAATCGCGAGGTGAAGAAACTCCTGAAGGACTACGGCAATGGTATGGCTGAGGTGTCGAATTGGGAGGTGAAAACTATATTGCAAAAGCTTGTCCGCCCAGATAGGAAGGACTGGTCTCAGATCTTGGATCAAGTCCTCTGGGCGTATAGGACAGCTTACAAGACACTGTTAGGAACCTCCCCATTCCGAATGGTATTCAGAAAGCCGTGTCATTTGCCCGCAGAGTTAGTGCATAAATCAGAATGGGCAATTAAGAAGGTCAATTGGAACACACACCATGGGCAGAAGCAGAGAGAATTGGATCTGAATGAGCTTGTGGAAATCGGAAACCGCGCATATGACAACAGTTTGGTGTACAAGGACACGGTGAAGCGTTGGCATGATAGATATATCAGATGAAAGACCTTTGTTCCTAGACAGAAGGTATGGTTGTTTAATGCTAGGCTGAAGATCTTCCAAGGCAAGTTAAAGTCCAAGAGGACAGGCCCATTTGTCGTCCGTACGGTGCATGATAGTGGATGTGTCGAGATCTCAGATCTCGCAGATGACGCACCGACATTCCTGGTGAATGGACAACTGTTGAAGCACTTCATCGAATCCAATGAACATTTAGTCCATGTTGAGGAGATTGTATTCATGCACGAGACAGATTCAGCAGATACACCTCGAGCCGCTTATGAGACCTTGCAGCTATGAGCTCTAGCCATCAGCAGCAGCTTGAAAGATTCAGACCGTCTCACTTGTTTATATCATCATTCTTGTACATTTTGTCCTTTCTCCCCTGCGACTCTAGTAACCCAACCCCGCCTCATTAAATCACTATCTTGGACTATACTTAGGATGACTAGATCCTAAGTATAGGGAGGATGAGCCACCTGAATCGGTTCACTGTACATTCTCCAGATCACATTGGTCCTCATATTCACCTCCGACCTATACTTAGGCTGACCTGAGCGTAAGTATAGGGGGGACCGATGCCCGCATTGTATATTCATCCACTTCTCTTCTTGACCTCGCCCGCCCCCACTTTTTGTCTTTCTTCTACACTTAGGTTGCATGAGTCTAGGTATAGGGGGGTCGGTCGATTCCTATACATTTTTCATTCTCTTTAGCTCTCCTACGCTTAGTACGAGCTATGTCTTTTTCCTCGCTTTTCATGCTCTAAAGACATAGCACACGCTAAGTATAGGGGGGCGTGTATATATTACACATATACTTTACCCATAGCTCGTACTTTCGCGTATTTTCACGTACTTTTGTATATATTTTACAATAATTACGGGTGGGTAAAAATTGAAAAAAAAATGTGTATACATATATATTGTATAACACTTGTAAAATTTGTATAACACTTGTAAAATTTGTATATCTCTTATAAACTCTTGTAACATAGGAGGTATACCAAAGTTTTGAAAAAAATGAAAAAATTGGCTTCTTATTTACTCTTGCATATCATCCTTTCATTCAAGAAAATAGAAAAAAAGAGTCTTGCATTTACATTCATCTACATAGCATGTCATCTGCATCTCATCTGCATATCTTGCATATGCAAAGTGAAAGCTAGTGGGTTTTGAACCAAGTTATGAGTAGATATTAAGGATGGACTTGATTTGACCTTAATCCACCTAATCTCAAGGGAAACTTATAGGAGCTGGAGTTAAGATTTCTCAGGTCAAGTGACTTAAATCTTTGAGTCCGCAAGTCTATGTTCACATGTCATCTTGATTAGTCTAAGTAGAATATCTCGTGCATACGAATGATTCTTATAGACAGTGACCTAACTTGGACAAGAACTATGCACGTAGCTCTTCATTGATGAGGTGGTGAGGAGGTAGAATCCTTTAGCTTGGAGTAGCACACGGGTGGAAACATTTGTCCTCCTCTAGGGAGGGTAGTGCATCTCAACCTAGTCTGGTGGTGTTGACATCTAAGGACGGGATGTTGTGGGTTGCAATAATGCTTCAAAAGAGGGATAGTCTACTGGCTCAAGAGGAAAAACTCCTGATGTACATGATGCACCTTGTATATAGTTAAAAAAATGCAAGAACTCTAAAAAAAACAGAGAGGTCAAAGTAAAAATAAAATACCTGTTGGAGTATGTATATTAGCAAAGAAATGCAGCTGGATGACTTGGCTACACTGGTCAGGCATCCCGGAATAGGTAGCTACACTGGCTACCGTCCATTCTTTCTACACCCCCTCCTCTTGAGCTGGTCGCACTTGAACTTAGAAGGGAATACCCCGCTCCTCGAGGAAAGAGTTACTGGACCAGGTTATTGAGTTACCTTGTTAGAGGAGGTTGGTTCCGAGTCATTTCTGATGTATAGAGATACATTTCACTTATACAGTACAAGCAAGAATCATAGTCATCAAAAATTTGCGTTTGAGGATTTGTTCTGACCTGACTGTTGAGGCGTCTTGAATAGAAGACTTGTGGAACTTGAAGTCTATTAGGTCTTAAGTTCAGATCCCAATAAGGTTCCGCCACACAATTAATCCAAAGGTCGAGTCAAGCTCCATTTTCAACTTTTGTTCATGACCTTGGTATGGAACCCAAAATCATTTCACTCTTGCATTACATTTTAGTTGCTCGAGGACGAGCAAGATTTACGTATAGGGGGTTGATGAATCTGTGATTCATCACTCTAAAAGTTGAAAATAGAGGCTTGTTCCCGAGTAAATAGATGCATATTTCCCTTTTTCTTGCACAATTAGCATTCATACATGCATTCATAAAATAAGCATTTTAGCATTCACATTTTGCATTAAATAAGAAGCCAGGATCACTTGTAAAATATCGACGTATAAAATAACACCTCCCTTATAATATGTACACCTGTAGTTAATAATATAAGGAATAAAGCCAAGATCTCCTTTGTAAAAGCACATAATAAAGCCCTAGAACCTCTGGACCATAAAAAGCATATAACTCCCTCATACAACCTCCAAAATAGGTTTACTGACTTTCAGATTAATACACATTAAAAGACCTTTAAAATGAGACTACTTTCATCCAATTTGGAGCTTTGAGACTAATTTCATCCAATTTGGAGCTCGTAGGAAGAAGTTGGGTTTTTGGGCCTCTATTTATACTATATATGTGTATATTTGTATTCCTGTATTTTTATATCATATTTGACCTCATCTCTGTCTTTGGTCAACATGAAACTTGTAGATCTCATCAAGATCTACAACTTTCATGTTTTGAATTTTTCCATATTTGGCCTCCTTCTCTCTCTAAAATCATTTCTCCTCTCAGCCACTCACAGCCGGCCACGTGGCGCCCTCTGATTGTGCCACGCGGCCCGCTCCCCTTGCCTTAGCCGCCCGCACCCAAATCTGTTGGATCTTCATCCAGATCCAACGGTGGTGCCACGACCACGTGCGCCCTTTATTCCCACCGTCAGATCATTTCCCAGCCTTTCATCATAGCCGCCCGATCCTGTCTCACTCCCCTCACGCCACGTGGCGGCATTTGCGCCATCAGATCTCGCCTTCATCTCTTGATCCATGTCGTTCTTTAGCACCAGACCCTTAGCCATCCGATCAAACCCCTGGGCTCATCTCCACCATTCGCCAGCGCTGCTCCCATATCGCACAACGTAGCGCAATCACACCCCTTAGATTGCTTCACCTTGATTTAATCCACGCCGCCAGCTCGCACTTCATCTTTAACGCGACGCATGACGCATTCAGCACCCTTGATCGCCTCGCTTCGGATCTAATCCTACCCTCTCCTTAGCGCTTCGATCTGGGCCGTTGGATCACAAGATCCAACGGCCAGGACTTCGTCTCCTACCTCCAGATGACCTCTCTCCCACGATCTTAGCCTTGCGCGAGGGGCTGCCCCTTTCTATTCTCGGACCCACTCCAGCCACCCAATCCGATAGCCAACACCTCCACGATCATCACCACTCTCCCCTCATCCTCGCCAACTCCATCACTCACCACAACTCCCACCAGAGTTGCCCCAAAACATCCACGAACTCCACCTTCCAGCGACTCCGGCCAACACCTTAATCCTATAAATACTCACCCTCCGGCCACATTCACGCCTATCCGCCATTCCAGAGAGATTCCTCGAGCTCAGATCAATCCATTGGTGACAGCAATTGGGTGTGTCTTCAAGCGAAGACAGGTGTTTTCTCTGGCGAGATCCACGGCCGCCACCGCCGTACTGCAGCCTCCAACCGCGAGCTGCGTGAGCTCGGGACTCTACCGATCCCTCGAGCGACGACATGGAGCTCAAACCTGAGCTCCATTCCCCAGGTAGACTCCTCCATCCTCATATGTTCTCTTCTTTATTTTTCTTTGCTTTTCTCCGATTTAATTCACTCTCCACCGTCATCTTCTCGCTCCACCTTTATCACTCCAAGCTCCGTGACGGAGCTCCGATCTTCGCGCTCCCCTTACTTTGCTCAAACACCGTATCCCACCTTTCACCGATGCTAGCTCCGCCACTGGGGTGGAGCACCATCGCCGGACACCCCCCACTCCTTCATAGGCCCCGCCGTTCACCCTGCACAACACCACGCAAAGCCCACGTGCTTCGGCTATCCTCTAACCTCTTGCAGGTGCTCCTTCCATCACTTGACGGAAGCTTATTGGAGCTCCCTTCGAGCTTCATCGCCACAGTGCCCCAGAGCTCTTCCTCCGCTCCTGAAACCATCGGAGCCTTCGCCGACCATCCGCGCATCTTCCAAGCTTCTCCAGACACTCCGGTGAGCTTCATCGACACCTAGAGGACGAGGCGGAGCAAGCCCCCCTTCACCGGAGCCCCGCCTTCTCCTCCACGGGTGGCGGAGGACCGTTGGAGACGACGTTCAGCCATCGTTCGATCATCTTGATCGAACGGTCAGCATCATGCCATGTAGCCTCGCAAAGGAGCCCTAGGATCATCCTTGATCCCACGCTCAGGAGCAAGCCACGTCGACGTCAGCCGGAGCAGCAGAGAACCGTTGGATCGATCAGTGATCCTATGGACAGAAGCACGCCACGTCGCCCTCTTCATCGAGCCCCAGGCACCGTTGGATCAATTCATATCAACGATCATTGATTCGCCATGCGTCATCAGCCATCAGTCGTTGGATCATTCTTGATCCGACGGTCTTGATCGCGCCACGTCGCCCCGATCTGAGCCTCTTCCCCGACCTCTAGGCTTGGATCTCCCGAAGCTTCGCCGAGCCTTCCTCCGAACCTCCAGAGCAGCCGAGCCAACGCCCGAGCCTCCGAAGTCATCTGAGCCTAAGGCGCCCCACGTGAGCAGCACGTACGGCCTGGGCAAATTGCACTGAGGCCCCATGAAGTTTCCGAAATTGCAAATCAGTCCTTGTGAAGCGCCCCCACGTGAGGAGCATGAGCGTTAGTGGAGAATTTGCATTCCACCCCCTGCATTATAGGTAATTGCATAAAGGTCCCTGTTAGCATATTTTATTTTTATCAATTTTAAATTTCTGTATTGCAGTTATACCCTTGTCTTCGCACGCATATTTAGGTGTCCATGTTTCATCATTTTTAAATTCCAAAAATTGCATGTTGTAGTTTAACTTGTCCTTTATCTTATGTGACACTTGGCACATTTTTGTGATATCAGTGGAATTTTTAATTAATTAATTGGTTCATTTCTGTGATATTTTGTCCAATTTCATCTTTTAATTAATAGTAAATTCTCTATAACTCAAAAAGTTCCCAGAAAATTCACATTAGCCCTAAGATAATTAGATGCACCTTATATAAAAATTTCATCTCAATTGCACGCATTTCGAGGCCTAAAAAAATTAATTGGTGATTTCCTTAATTTATTTTTAATAGGTTCATTTCACATTAAAATTAAGGTCTGATAATTTTCCTAGATTCCTCATCTTTAAACCTATCTACGATAATTTTTATTCCCCAAAATACTGTGATTTGATATTTATTTAATATAAATTAGTCAAAATCACCCTGCATTCATTTTTAATTCACAGTTAATTCATTTAGTGTCAGAAAATTTTAAAAAAAATTAGGGTAGCTTAATTTCATCATAGTCATCATCTGGCCAATTTTCATTATTTTTGGACTTCATTTGAATACTTAACAGATTTAAGTTCTAAATTGGCCTGATTTTTGCATGTGACTTGCATAAAAAACCGAAAAAGACCAAAAATATTATTCCTTGAAAACTGAACACTTGAACTTCGCTAAAATCAACCTAAGGAGACAGCTGCCTCCCTCAGTTCGACCTTGGACTTCCACCAAGTAAAACAATTGCCGCTTGATATTAACTTGCTTAAATTAAAAGTGGTTTTTATTCCCTCTCGTTATTCGACTGCAACGAACATCAGAAATAATTTGGAGGTTAATTTGCCTGAATTAACTAGGGTAGCGGGAGGCGGTATCAGGAACCCAAAAAGATGGGTATCACCACATGTGCGAATGAGTCTGGAGAGGAGATAACTACCCGAGTACCCACCTCTTGAAGGGTCTGTGTGGAATACAGACGATTGAATCAGGCTACCAAGAAGGATGAGTTCCCACTACCATTTATTGATCAGATTATTGAAAGGTTAGCTAGGAAGACCCATTGTTGTTTTATTGACGGGTACGTGGGATACAATTAGAAGGCCATAGATCTCGACAAGCAGGAGAAAACGGCGTTCACCTTTCCGTTTAAAACGCATGCTTTTAGACAGATGCCCTTTGGATTATGTAATGCATTGGATACATTCGAATGGTGCATGCTTTGCATCTTCTCGGACATGGTGGGTGAATGTTTAGAGGTATTCATGGATGACTTTTCGGTCTATGGTGATGGGTTTGATGCTTGTCTTGCTTGCCTAGATCGAGTACTTCAACGCTGCATAGAGGTCCCCTTAGTCTTATCTTGGGAGAAGAGTCATTTCATGATGACTCGAGGGATGGTCCTTGGTCACATCATCTCCAATATGGGCATGGAGGTTGATCCGGCCAAGGTGGATATCATCAAGAAACTCACTCAACCGTCCAATTTGAGATAGTTGTGGTCTTTTCTAGGGCATGTCGGTTTCTATTGACAGTTCGTACAGGACATCAGTTGAATTTACCAACCACTTACTGAATTACTCATGAAAGAAATCGACTTTCTCGTAGATGATAAGTGCCTTTCATCCTTTGAGATTCTCAAGAATTTGGTTATTCAGGCTTCTGTCCTTTGGCCACTCGATTGGTCTCTCCCATTCAAGATCATGACGGATGCTTCTAATTTTTCCTTAGGGGCTGTGCTTGGATAGAGGAGGGATAATGTACCATTTTCAATTCACTACACTAGCAAGACTTTGGATGCTGCTTAGCAGAACTAACGGTGACTGAGATAGAGATGCTAGTTGTAGTATTTGATCTGGATAATTTTCGATCTTATATTCTTGGATCTAGGGTGACTTTCTATACTGATCACACCGCCATCAGATACCTCATGGCCAAGAAGGATGCGAAAGCCAGATTGACTACATGGATCCTTCTACTTCAGGAGTTTGACATTGAGATTAAGGATAAACCTGGAGTCAAGAAAGTGGTGGCAGATTACCTCTCCCAATTAAAGCATCTTGAGTATTCTGGTATGACCACACCTATCACTGAGACATTCCCATGTGAGGCTATTCTTGTTATCACCTCACTTACATAGTACATTGACATTGTGAACTATCTTGTTGTCAAGAAAGTTCTGCAAGGTTGGCCAACACAGCGACTCGAGACCTTTCTCGAGAAGGCCAATTCTTACAATTGGGATAATCCCACCCTTTACCACGAAGGAGGGGATAGTGTCTGGCATCGGTGTATTCCTCAGGAGGAGCACCATAGCATCCTCACATATTGCCACAAGCTTGAGGCAGGAGGACATCACTTTGGGAGACGAACAACGCATAAGGCTCTCCAATCTGGCCTTTGGTGGCCTACAATCTTCAAGGATTCAGATGAATTCGTGAAGAGATGTACTGACTGTCAGAGGATGGACAATTGTGGACAGAGAGATATGATGTACATGCATCCCATTCACTTCTGCGAGGTTTTTGATGCATGGGGCATTGATTTCATGTGTCCATTCCCTAAGAGTCAGGGATTTAAATATATTTTATTAGTTGTGGATTATGTTAGTCGTTGAGTTGAGGTCATCCCCACCCAAGACACAGATGCAAAGACTGTTTGCAAATTTTTGAGGAAGAATATCATTTCACGGTTCGAGGTACCTAAAGTCTTGTTTCTGACAAGGGGACTCATTTTATCAACGACAAGGTAAGGTAACTTGCTAACGAGTTCAACATTGACCATAGAGTTTCCACACCATACCATCCATAGACGAATTGTCTTGCCAATGTTTTAAATAGGGAGATTAAGACTATTTTGCAGGAGTTTGTCCCCCCAGACCAAAAGGATTGGTCACAGCTTTTGGACTCGTTCTTGTGGGCCTATAGGACTTCCTTCAAGACACCTTCATGCACATCTCCCTTTCGACTCGTTTATGGCAAGCCATGCCACTTGCCTATGGAGATCAAGCATAAGTTATTGTTGGCAGTTACCGAGTTAATATTGGATTTGGAGAGCGTAGGAGACCAGAGGAGAGTACAATTGGCAGTTGATGAATCTCCATTTCATCACCTTTATTCTATCTTTTTGACCTTAAAAACCCCAGCTAATACATGTAAATAGCATTAATTTGCACATAATAGCATCCATTATTTATTATATTTATTATACATAAAATAAGGTTTTTAATGCCAAAATTATAGAATAAACAGAAGAAATGAAAAAGGAATAAAATATTGAAAATATTTTATGACCCTAACCCTGAGACCAAAACCAGAATGGAGTTGGTCGACAAGGAATAAAGTAGGGGGAGATAAGGGCCAAACATACAATAAATACCTCGCTTATTTATTCATTAATTATGCATTTTTGAAACCTATTTTATTATTTATGATTTATTCATAAAATAAAGAAACTTTGTACGTAAAAGTTGTAGATAATAATGTAAATAAAAATACAAAATTATGTTTGTGCAAAAATAATATCTAGTATTTATTTTATACTTAGAATAAAAAACTAGAAACCAAACATCACTGACCCATATCTTTCAAAAAAACTCAAAATATAGCAAAATCACCACTAATTGTATATAACTTTTCAAGATCTATTTAATGGTGGTGTTTTATATTTTTTAGAGTTATTGTGTGGAAGTTAGGTTTTGGGCCCCTATTGTACATAATACCGATTAAAATATTCAATGTATTCATTATTCATTATTTTTCAAATTCATATTTATATAATTTTGTAAAAATATTTATAACACTTGTGCATATTAAAATTAGAATGAAATCAAAAGGAAAATACAAAATAAAATAAGTCTATATAATTATATAGGCAAAATACTTATGTATATAAATAAAAGGGGAATATATTCTTTTATTCTTTAATATTTATTGTAAACATTATACAGATTCTATTAAAAATATAAAACTAAAATAAAACTCATAAAAATACATTACAATAAAATAGTATACATAAAACATAGGTAAAATACCTATGAATATGACTATATAATATACATCTCTATTTATTTAAGCGTACTAATAACATCATAAAAATCAAATAAAAATATATTCATGCTCACAAAAAAATACAAGTATATAAAATAATATGAAAAAATTATTAAATGAAACATACAAAATAAAAAAAGGATTTTTACACCCATAACCTTGAGTAATTCAACAATAACAATCATAACCCCGTGAAATCGTGAATTACACGCAGGACCCCGAAAAATGCTTAACTTTTACATGGCATAACCCTGTGTTACTTGCCATCTATTTTTTCCATTAATTCTCACAGAAAAAGTTACACATTACCATTTTTACCCCTAAAACCATGTCACATTTATAAAATATGCCATTAATATAAAAAATCTATTCCTCCAGTCAAGGCAGACCCCGCCTAACCTCTCCCCTCCAGCCCAGGCCGGCCCCTCGCCAACACCCTCCCCCGTTCCCCGCCCCACGTCCTCCTGGGTAGCTATCCAAGCACCTCAACAGATGCCCGACCGCCTTCCCCCGAACCTATCGCACCTCGTCCTGGGCAGCTGCACCCCCTCCCTCACTGAACACCCAGTCCCATCGGCCCCATCCCTGCCTCCTGGAAGCCTTGGCAGCCACGACATCCCCCAGCCCAACTCACCCCCCTCCCCCACGCACCCCCTCCTCCATCGTGTGCTCCCTCCTCCTCCCCGCGCACCCCGCAGTCGCTCGCCCTGGCATGCGACCCCCTCGTGGCCGCCCACGCACCACGCCCAGCCCAGGAAGGAACTCCCCCCGCCCACCCTCCAGCATAGGCTCAACCCCCCTCCCTCCTCCATAACGCGCTCCCTCCTCCTCCCTGCGCAGCCTGCGGTCGCCCGCCTCGGCCAGCGACCCTCCCATGGCTGCCCTCGCGCCCCCATCCCCCCACCCCCAGGTGGCCCCGATGACCCTTTAAAGAACTCGCCCTGCCAACCCTCCAGTACAGGCTCACCACCCCCCCCCCCTGCGCACCCCTCCTCCATCGCGCGCTCCATCCTCCTCCCCATGCGCCCCACGGTCGCCCGCCCCGGCCTGCCTAGGCAGCCCTGATGACCCTCCATCCCAGGAAAGAAGGTCCCCCCGCCCTCCCTCCAGCACATGCTCACCCCCCCCCCCCAACTCCACCTGCCCAGACTGGCACCGACGTCCCCCAACCCAGTCTCTCCCCCCCCCCCCCCGGTTGCTCAGACTGGCCCTGTTGAACACCCAAGCCTGCCCACCCTTCTGCCAAGGGTAGAGAAGCCATTGGAACAACTAACACGAAACATGGAGGGAGGGGTAGCGGGTTTGGTGGGGTTTTTTTTGAAAATTTTTAATAGTCATTGGATACACCATGGGTTAGATTAACCCCACAATATGGTTGGGTTATCTGCTCTCTTAACGGAGGGCTATAGGTGTAAGACGGAGGTATTATCTAAGGTTTCTCGTGTAATTTGCCATTTCGTGGGGTTATGATTGTTATTGCAGAATTACTCAGGGTTGTGGGTGTAAAAATCCCATAAAAATGTATAAATTATAGGTAAATATACCTCGAAATAAGACATTAAAAATAAACTTGCTATAAAATACACTAAATAATAATAAAAATCATAATAAAATACTACATAAAATCTTAAACGTTTTTTATTTTATAATCGAAAATAATAAAATCATTTACTATATTTAAATTAATTATTATTGAATTTCTAACCTGTTTTGTACTGTAGTGAGCTTGGATGGACCAATCATCGTGCGTCAAATATTGACCGCGGTCAACTCCCCCGTCTATCGTCTGAAGTGACACAACCTGTCCAACCCCGCGTTTTCCGCCATTTTTCATGGGCATCTCGTCCATCTATCGAACTCGCGTCCTGAAGAGAAAATGGTCATTGATCACCAGAGATCAAGGCCACCTTCTTGGATCACCTAGAAACACGTTCGAATCTTTTATTCACCTCAGTCAATAAGGGTGCATCACCATGTCTATAAATAAAGAGCTCCGCCTACTCTTCCAAATTTGGTCAACCTTTAGTCTTCTTCTACTCCAGCCTTCGGTCCAGATTCGATTCTTCGTGATAGGGAGAAGCTCCTGGAAGCTGAAGCTTGTCAGAGAAGGTGGGGCTGCACCCACGGTGGCGCTCTAGCATAGCCCTGCTCCCTAGTGTTCCACCAGGTATAAAAGGTGTTCTTTCCTCGCTTTTTTTAAGCATTTTAATCATAGATATAAGAGATGTCATTAGAATAGGATTTAGTTAAGTAATCAAGCTTTAATCGCTCTGCCTGTACTTCACTGGTGTCGAGCTCCGGCAAGCTCCCTCGTGCATCACTGTTGCCGCTCCGACCCTCAGAACACTTTCATCTCACTCCCTATCGCTTTCCCCACATCCCACATGCCTCCAATCACCCTGATCAATCGTGGGTCAGGCGATTGGATCTCCTCTCTCTGCCCATCACTGGAGACCTCTGCCGCGCCCTTTTTTGTCCATCTCGACCAAAAAATGCCCGAGGGACCATCGTCTCATCACGCGTAACCTTCCTGTAGGTCCAGGCGTGCCAAGGGACCCACAATCAAGTCGATGCTAGCGAAGAACTGGTACATGGACCCCATCTTCTTCCTCGATCTCGATTGAGCACTCTTGGGGTCCAGGTGCCTTGCTGAAGGTATCCTCCGACGCAGGGGCTTCCATGAACGTGAAGAGACGCCAGGAGGTGCCAGAGGAGGCCGAAGAAGCTAGCTACGACCTATCAAAGCTCGCTAACGGCAGGACCCTTCATAGTTCTTCCAACTTGCCTCTCAGCTATCCGATCAAGAGGTAAGATCCAGATGTAGCAGGAACTATCGGATGCAGACACACGCTAACCGTCAGATCAGCCGGGCTGATCTAATCCTGGCCATCTGATCACGAAGCATCATCAGTCGTTCAGCGTAGGCCACGTGGATAAGTGGTGCACTTCGAACCGTCTATCTGCGCACATTTAGGGGTAATTTGCACTTATACCCCTGCCCCTTTTTGTTTTTATTATTTAGTCTTTTAAATAAAATATAACATTTAAAATAAAGTGGAAATTTTGTAGAGAGACCCCTGAACTTCTTGGAATTGCAAATAGATCCATTCCACGTCACCTCACGTGTTGTCCCACATGAGGTAGGAGAATTGCTGGGATACCCCTACGATTTTGTATATTTAGAAAAGGTCCAAGAAAATGAAATTTAATTGTTATATTTTTGTGAAATTTGCAAGCAGGTCTTTGAACTTTTATATATTTGCATTATGGTCCATGATTGTAGGAGTCGCGTGTCGTCCCACGTGGTGGGTTATTTGCATGTGAACCATGGCGGGTTTTCAAATTGTAGTTTAGCCCTGAAATATTAAATAAACGTTGCAAACTTTTGGTGTTTTTGCATAGAACCGCTTGGACTTTATTTTATTTGCAAAAATACCCCTGCATGGAAATGTATTTATGTAGTCTTTATGTATTTATTAAAAATACCTACATTACTTTTAATAATATGAAACAATTAGGGATAAATGTTTCATGCTATGTATTTTCACCCCCATAATTTTAATTGGCATTTTTTGCATTTTATATATTCATAAACTTTAAAAAGGAGCCTAAATAGTCCCTGTATAATTTGTAAAATACCAAAAAAGTATAAAAACATTTTGAAAAATTCCAAAAAAATATATTAGGTATATTTTGATATTTATTGAGTCCAGAAAATAAAACCCCTTAAAAATAATAAAAGAAATTTAAAAAAAATCAGAAAGCTCCAAAATCCAACAAAAAAAATATAAAAATCCTACAAAAATACCAACAAAAATATTTTTCCAGTTTATCATTATCTCTATATTATTATTTTTATATTAAAATTAATTTGGATAATTTTGGGACTTATTTATTAATTTGAAAACCCAAATTAGTTTCAAGATATTTATTAATCCCATAATTGGCGTATTATTGACTTTTAAAATACATAAAAATTAGCAAAAAATCTGGGAAAAATACAAAAAAACCCTAAAACAAATTATTTTATAAATTTTCTGTATATTTAATAGTATTTATAAATATGTTTCTATGTATTGCATAAATAGAGCCTTATATAGGCTATATTGCTTTTATAAAAAAGAGAGAAAAATATAAAAAGATAAAAATTTAAAAAGAAAATACAAAACTAGAAAACTAAAAATCAACTAAAAATTATAAAACCAAAAATAAAAAAATAATAAAATTAAAAATTAAAAATCTACAAAAAGAAGTTTATGAACAAATGACTTGGTTGTACATAAATACCCATAGGCTACTTGTTTTTCCCTCTGTGGTTGACCTCAACATGCTTATACACCATGCATTTTATGGTAGAGAAAATAAATGTTAATTCCACTGTTTTGGGATTCAATTGTTTTATTCAATTAGTGTGGGTTAATTGGTGATTAACCAAGGAGTTTTGAGGGGTCACTTCAGCGATTGGATATTTAACTAGACCCATGGAAAATCTCGATTATCAGATGACGTCATTGTCGGGGAGTAATGAGCGTCGCCTATTTTTGCCCGTCATTTTTGTAAAATAATTTCTCTGATTTATTAATTCATTCATGTGCAAATTAATTCTTTGATATTGGTTGCAAATAATCATTGATTTCTGTAAATTTTATTGTCTTGATTATTTAAAATTGCTAATGCGAATTTTCTTGCAACCTTGATGCAAGGGCCTGCCACGCGAGGACGGTTTCCTAGGACGCCAATGCAGTCAAGCATAGAGGAGGCTGGTTGTCTCTTTTTGACCAGCTGGAGAGAGCACCAAGGAAGCAGGAGGAGGGATTAGCTTAGAAAAAAATTCAAATTTGTAATTTTATGGTGAGAGAGAGAAATTTTGACATGTAATATAATTTGGACTCTACTCTTCACAACGAGGTCCAGTGGCCGGGTATTTGTTCACCTGCAGGCCTCGTCGCAGTTTTCCGAGTTTTATCGCCTTATATTATTTTGTTTTCCATTGTTTTGTGCTTTCCACCTTATTTTACTTTGTTTTGTGTGCATGGAGACCCTAGATTTAGGATGCTTGACTCGGTAACTAGGTCCACACCTTAATAAGAATGCATGTTCCTATAGTCTACTATGTATGGATCTAGTCAATTAATAATGCTAGTAATTCAAATCTGAGACTGTGTGCTGCTAGAGGTTGTATATAGTGCATGCAGGACCCGTTGTGGCGGGCACCGATCGGCATCAAAGACCGAACCTTGGTCTCATTTCTGAATAACTAGCAACTAGTTCTTCACGATTAATAGTAGTTATTGTTTAGGGAAATTTTATCGATTGCACATCACCATGTAGATAGGTCTAAAAAATTCTGTTTTGCATACCGCATAGAGAGAGCTGGGATGCACTGTAAGTCTTCTAACTCAGCATGCATCATTAGGTTCAATGGTGAGATTTCCATCATTGAATCAACTTGCACATCTTTTCCGCTATCTCCCTCCGATTTTGAGCACCTAAGACTTAAATGAAAATTTATAAAAATGTTAGGCACTTGTATGAAAACAGACTCAAAAAAAGTGAAACCAGAAACTTAAACAGGGGGACTGCTAAATAAACTTTCACCTTAATTAAACCTGTAATGGACCATCATTGTATTGGATTCATAAAGCCCTCATTGTTTTCAAGTACCTTCAGAGGGGACCAAAACCCCTCCCATGAGCGAGGCACATCCCATAAGGAATAGAGCCCAAATCCCAGTCTGTAACTGCCTTGTGTATTGCTTGGATTTCCGAAGTAATGGCGCTTCTATCGTATGTGACCGAGTAGGGGCTTGTCAACGATGGTGTTCCCGCCTTGTGTAGAATCTCGACATGGTATGAAGTACTGAGCATAGGCCATGCCTTCATGGGGGTGCCCGTACCATCGTCTTGCGTCCGAGTAGGTCCTTGCACGCTTACGGGTGATTCCGTTTCGAGCGAGAATCGAAGTATTGGTTTCACCTATCGGCTTCCTCTCTCTATTTCTTTGGCTGAGTAGGGATCCAGGAAGTGTTACAAGGACCTCAAAAAGTGCAGACTACAGGTTACAAAGGAGGAGGACAAGTACGAGATACTTTTCTGGCAATACTCTCTCTTCTATAGGGTTAGCGTACTAAGGACTTGTTATAAGATATGCCTGAAATAACAAATCTAAAAACTGAAAATATAATAAGTAGTCGAACCTTCAAGATTCACATGGCATGAGTTGGTGATCCCAATTTTGTATTGTGTTTGCATGGATCTAGATTAAGGTTCAAAGATCGAGTCCCATGCACTTGCACAAATTTTGTATTGTGTTTCTCCCTTTGACCCCTGCTCAGCTCAAGCCTTTCTACTATTTTGCACTCCGTTTTATTCCTCGTTGATCACCGTATCATTCTTCCTACATATAGTCCTCTCTTTCTTCGCAAAGACGATCAGGTAGATGGTTTAGTCGGGTTCCCACTGACACCTACATCTATTCCATGGAACTCAACCTTGCCAATAATTCGAGGCGATTCACGAGAACCTGATCCGGACCTTGCAGGTGGATCTCTAGACTCCTCATCTTCTACCTTTCTTATTGACCACCCAATAAATCGGGACCACTTTTGTCCCACTTTCGTTGTTGTGAATGGAAGCTTATTACAGTCCACATCCTTTTTCATTCATAACACTCTAGAATTGACCTTGATTCCAGATTCATCATGACAGCTGGAATTAAATTGCAAGTGGTCTTATTGGGATTCTCTCATTCTGCAGATAGAAGATAGACCAAACCCTGAATCCCAATCTGGAATTCATCTCCTCAGATTCAGACCCTGATATGGCTCTTCAAGGAAAGGGCAAGGGTCAGAAGTCCCCTCAACCAGAGCAGGTACATATGCGTGATCAGAATCAGGTCAATACACAGTTGTTGGCATCTACCCAAGCTATCCAGCAACAACTGAAAGAGTAGGCCCTAGCACATACTGCATTTCAGAAAATGCTAATTGATGTGATGAACAGACCTGAGGGAGGAGGAGGCAGACGAGGAGCTGGTGATCCCTCTGATGACGAGGAAGAGCCAAAACAAGGGAGTCCCAAACCGACATTGAAAGAGACATACAATCCTGGAGACAGCCAGATGACTGAGTGGATCCTCATTCCACCGGTACATGCTCACCTTGAGCTGAAGCCTGAGTTTCTCGCTCTTCTTCTTTCTTTCCATGGAAATACAAGTGAAGAGCCTTATATCCACCTGCAGTAATTTTCACGCATATGCTGTACTACTCACTACCCCAACATCCCCTTGGACGTTGTCAAGATGATGACATTCCCATTCAGTTTGCAATATAAGGCCCTCTAGTGGGTCAACCATCTGGGGAAGGTCATGACGACTTGGGAGGAATTGAAGTCCGCTTTCCTGCACAAGTTTTACCCTCTCGCTCAGCTCAACCAGATGCGAGCAAGAATTAGCAACTTCTCTCAGGGAGTGCACAAATCTATCCATGAAGCCTGGGGAAGATTTACAGATCTGTAGGAAATGTGCCCTCACCATGAGATTCCGAAGACCAGCCTGGTCCAGCACTTTTTTTGGGCCTGAACATAGAAAGTCAAAGGCTCGTTGACGCAGAATGTGGGAGCTTGCATTTCAACAAGGATGAAGACGTACTCTGGCAGATATTTGAAGAAATGGTCGAGGGAGTGGCCGACCTCTCTTAATCTAAGGCATACCAGAAACAACCCCAGATCCTCCAGAAGCAAGTGCACATGGCAGCGTTCCGCAAGGCGGAGAGAGATGAGAGATCCAACCTTAGCATTATCGGTGGCCATCTCTCGAAGGTTGATATCATCGAGAAGCGATTACAGGACCTTAAGAAACTCACTGTGATCGAAAAGAGGATACAGAACCTTGACAAACTAGATCAGATCACCAAGCAGTTGGAACTGCTGGTGCAACTCTGTCAAGTCGGCATCACCATCTACAGATGCTCCAGCTGAGAAGAAGGACGATCCATCAATGCCGCATCACCCTCAGCCGAGCCAGCAACCACCGGCAGTCCATCACGTATACTACATGCAGGCGCCCGATTAGGACCAGCCACAACAGTAAATGGTTGTGTACCAATCAGATTTCCTATCAGCATCCGATCCATCATTCCCATCACCACCCCTGATTCGAGAAGTCAATGGGGTTTTGACTAATGATATACAGCCGGCCCGTCCCATTGGACAACCTCTGGGCCAGCTACCAACCAACCAGTAGTACCACCAACCTTAGGGTGGTCGAGGCAGTCCTCACAGCCGCCGCCACAATACCATCAGCCTCCCTAGTATGCCAATCAATGGAGGCAGAATCAACCCTACCAGCAGCCGTAGTACCGTCAGCCACAGCCATTCCACCAATATGTGGCTACCCCATCTCTGTAGTACCGGAAGTATCCTCCTTCCTCTTACCATCAATTTCAGCTTCCTGTCCCACTACAGCACCATCAACAGTCGTTGCATCAGCCTCCACACCTGTAGCAATAGTGTGGTCTGCACGCTTAATCTTCTGAGGCCACTCCCGTGAACCTGACCTTGGACTGCTTGGCCCAACTCATTAAAGGGCTAGGAGATATGGCCATGAAGTTAGATGACCTGACTGCCACCAAGACCACCATTGCTGCTCAGGTCGAAGCTAACCCCAATAGCTTCAAAAAGAATGAGTGGGTAGAATGTGATGTCCCGTCTATGCCTGTAGATTCTGATAAACATAGTATTGTTTTATCTAATGTTGTAACTCTCAGGAGCGGTAGGGCCTTGCCTCTGCCTGCCATCAACAAAGGGGAGAATAAAGCTTCAGGTGAATCACCATCTTCTACATCAACTGTTCCATCTACAGGGACGGGTGAGGAAGAAGAAGGAGGAGGATCCATTCAAGCAGCTGACCACTATCCACCTCAACAAAAAGCACAAGAAATTGGCAAAAAAAAAAGAACAAAAAGAAGATCATCACCGAAGTGAAGCTGCTCCAGCATTGGAGGAACCGCCAACAGCAACTGATACCCCGCTAGTCGACGGAGCACAGGCCCCACTTTTTGCTCGTCCACCAGCACCAGTACCTCATCTTCCAGCTTGTACTCCATTTGTAGTCCGGATTTACAACAGTTTGAGGATGATGGTTTTAATGGAAATAATAACTCTAATTTGGATTCCAGCAATGTTCATATTCCTTTACCTGATGCAATAGAAAAATCCAAACAAAATGCAAAAAGAAAAATTGCATTATCAGATCCTGGAGTTGTGGATATAATTAGTAACTTAACTATTGAGATTCCTCTAATGAAGGCCATGGAGTACATGCCAGCTGTGAAGAAAGGTCTGAAAGAAGCATGTACTAGCAAGCGTCGGCCAACACGTAAGAACAGATGCAATAAGGTTGAGAAGCACGTTCTCACTATGGCCACCGTAGCAGCCATCAGCAACCTCCCACAAAAGAAGCAGGACAAAGGAGCACCTCTTATCAGTTGTGAGATTTTTGATCAGGTCTTCAGCGCACTCTTCTTGGTAGCTGGTCTTCCATCAACATTCTGCCCTCGTCACTAATGCAAGAATTTGGGCTAGGTTTGCTCAAGCAGACACGAATGATCCTTCAGTTCGCTGACCGATCCATCAAGCGACCTAGAGGTCTTTTGGAAGACATTATGGTAAAGGTGCGGGAAATGCAGTTCCCAGTTGACTTTGTAGTCCTTGATATGGACTAACCCGCACTCTTACTCTACACCCCTATCATCCTTGGTTGGCCATTCCTTCGCACCTCAGAGGTTCGTGGTTGATTACGGGTCCAGAAACATCACCTTCAGCTCAGGCATCAAGCAAATGACTATAGACATAATCAGCGAGCCGAAAGTCGTGACTGATGAGAGCCGTACAGCACTAGAAGCGGACTGTGACTTTATTGCAAAAATCAGAGATACACTACTTTCTTTGAACGACCCATGGACCCAAGAAATCCTCTCTTTAGAGGAGGACTTGGAAAGCAAAGTTAACACATGCTCCAATGATACTTGGGAGACGGGATCCCAATTTTTGATGCGCCTCTTTAACTCCAAGGATTCATTCCAGCCTAAACATGATGAGCCTAGTGAAGAACTGTTCGGCACATCACCAGAATCTCAACAGAGTACTGAGGGCAGTAGCTCTACCAAAGTTCATGCAGTACATCCCACCACCAGTGTAGTTTCTGAAATGATCAACAAGTTGGCCAAATCAGAACCAGAACTCAAGCCACTTCCTACAGGCCCGAAGTATGCTTTCCTTGCGAGTGAAGAAAACATGTATCAGGTCATCATCAGCAGAAGGCTGAACCACGAGCAGGAATCTCGACTTCTCAAGTTTCTAGAAAAGAACAATAAGGCGCTTGGTTTGCATGTCTCAGATCTCTAAGGGATAAACCCGACGTTGTGCTCACACCGTATCTATCTGGAAGAAGATGCCAAGCCGTCCCACGAATTCCAAAGAAGACTGAATCCAAATTGTAAGGACGTCGTCATGAAAGAAATCATGAAATTGTATGACACAGGCTTCATTTATCCCATCTCCGACTCAAAATGGGTGAGCCATTGCACGTAGTTCCAAAGAAGTCAGGGCTTACCGTGGTTACAAATGACAAAGGAGAGGAGATATCTACTCAGGTACCAATATCATGGCGGGTGTGTGTTGACTACCACCGTCTTAACGCAACAACCAAGAAGGACCACTTCCCCTTGCCATTCAGTATTAGGTTCTTGAAAGACTAGCCAGCAAGGAGTTCTTCTGCTTTTTGGATGGGTACTGTAGGTACAACCATGTGGCAATCGCCCGTGAGGACAAAGAGAAGACTACCTTCACTTGCATGTTCGGCACCTACGCTTTCAGAAGAATGCCCTTTGGATTGTGCAACGCACCTGCGACATTTCAAAGATGCATGCTAGCCGTCTTCGCTGAGATGGTAGGCAGTTTTCTTGAGGTGTTCATAGACGACTTCTCGGTCTATGGTGACAGCTTCGATTCTTATCTTGTGCACCTGGACAGAGTACTTCTAAAATGTCGCGAAGTCAATCTAGTGCTATCATGAGGAAAGAGCCACTTTATGGTCATAGAAGAGATTTTGTTGGGTCACACTGTTTCCAAACATGGCATGGAAGTCGACCAGACAAAGGTGGATGTCATTGCCAATCTTGATCCACCTCAGACAGTGAAGAATGTGAGGTCATTCCTGGGTCATGAGGAATTTTACAGACGATTCATAAGAGATTTCAGCTGTATTGCCCGACCTCTAATAGAACTCTTATGCAAGGAGAACGAGTTCAACATTGATCAACAGGTTCTCCTTGCTTTCAACCAGTTAAAGGAGCTTATCACTCAAGCTCTAGTCCTACAACCGCCTGATTGGTCTCTCCCTTTCGAGATCATGACGGATGCGTCAGACTTTGCAGTTGGGGTTGTTCTAGGACAAAGGGAGGACAAGGTGCCATTAGCCATTCATTACGCTAGCAAAACATTAGATGAAGTGCAAAGGAATTAAACTATGATAGAAAAAGAGTTGATGTTTGTGGTATTCGCCATGGAAAAGTTCAGATCTTATTTGCTTGGATCAAAAGTTACCATCTTCGCAGACCACTCTGCTATCCGGTATTTACAAAAGAAGAAGGATGCCAAGCCCAGACTGATCAGATGGATCCTTCTCCTCTAGGAATTTGATTTGGAAATCAAGTACAAGCCTGGAGTTTAGAATGTGGTAGCAGATCATCTCTCCAGAATTGAGCAGTAAGAGCCTCCACTAAACAATACACCCATTACAGAAACCTTTCCTGATGAATCAATCGTGGTTGTGGATTCACTCCCTTGGTATGTTAATATTGTCAACTACCTCGTTTCAGGGGTAGTACCGCCGAACTAGACGAAAAATCAGAAGGACAAATTCTTATCGACCATCGATTTCTACCAATGGTAAAATCCCTTCTTATTCAGGGAAGGGGGAAATTGCATTTGGCATAGGTGTATACCTCAGGAGGAGCATCATAGTGTCCTCGAGCACAGTCACTCGCTCGAATCTGGTGGACACCACTCTGGAGACAGAATGGAAGCAAAAGTACTTCTGTGTGGCTTCTGGTGGCCCACACTATTCAAGGATGCAACAGCCTTTGTCAAACGAGGCACTGACTGTCAGAGATTGAAGGGCACACTCACAACAAAAGACTCGATGCCCTAAAGATCATTCAAATAGCAGAGGTTTTCGATGTATGGGGCATCGATTTCATGGGGCTTTCCCTAACAGTCAGGGATATGAGCACATCCTTATTGCTGTCGATTAAGTAAGTCAATGGGTTGAAGCTATCTCCGCTCGAGCCGCAGACAGCCGGACAGTGTGCCAGTTCTTAAGAGAAAATATCATCTCACGATTTGAGATTCTGAAGATTCTTATATCAGATGGGGGTAGCCTCTTCGTAAACAAAGAGGTCAAGAAGTTAACGAAGGAGTATGACATTGGCCATCGAGTTGCATCTCCTTATCATCCCCAGGCCAGTGGCATGACAGAATTATCAAACAGAGAAATCAAAACAATCCTGCAGAAACTTGTGAGGCCGGATAGAAATAATTGGACACAACTCCTGAACATAGTCCTCTGGGCATACCGAACCGCCTACAAGTCTCCCTTGGGCATGTCGCCCTATCCTCTTGTGTATGGGAACCCTGTCATCTGCCCGTGGAACTAATTCACAAATCTTTATGGGCAATTATATTTGCAACATGGACTCATGGAGAAGTGGTTAGAAAAGGAATGATAATCTGAACAGACTCCTGGAATTCCGAGATTATGCATACGATAGCACATTGATGTACAAGGAGAAGGTGAAACGCTGGCATGATCGGCACATCAGACGAAAGACCTTCGAAGATTGGCAGAAAGTGTGGTTATTTGATGCAAAGTTGAAATATTCCTGGAAAAAGTAAAGACCAAATGGATAGGGCCATTTCAAGTTTGTGAAGTGTGTGATAATGGATGTAACACCATATCAGAACTATCTCCAGACGCACAACCATTCGTTGTCAACGGTCAACTCCTGAAGTCCTACCTTGAGCATGATACTTTCTTGGTTGTTGTCGACTCGATTCAGGTTCTGAGCTTTGAAAACACATCCACGACACCAGCATCATCAAAAGATTCATATACTGCACCCCAAAAACGTTTTCTATGATTTCTCTTTACCTCTTTTCTTCTTTCCATTTCTATTTTCTTGTTCTATCAGAAAGGTGCTACCCCTTTTTGTCAGTCTACTATACTTAGGACGTACTTTGTCAAAAGTATAGGGGGGTGTGCACCCCGCGTCCTTTCCTTCTTTGATCTTCTTCGTTGTCTCCTCTTCTTGACTATATACGGGGAGACAACCTGTGTACGATCTGTCTATTCTCTCCCTTGACCATCCCTACCTTGTGTACAGTCTGCTATACTTAGGATTATTTGATCCTAAGTATAGGGGGGACGGTCAACTTCGTGTTCATTCATTTATTCCTTCATTCTTTAGACTTCTCTATACTCAGTCCGAGTTATATCTTCTCTTTCTCTTTGATCTATGAGGACATAGCTCGAGCTAAGTATAGGGGGGGTCGTATATACAATGTTTATACTTTAAGACATAACTCGTATTTTTGTATTTTAAATTATCCTATGCCTAAAAATAGTATTGAACTATTCACGCTAAGAAAAGATGGTTGTAGCTCCTCAGACTCTTTTTGTAAATTCTGATTAATAAATCAGGCAAAAATGCTTTTTGCAAAATGTTTGAAAAATGGTTTGAAACTCTTTTTGAAAAATCTTTTGAAGGCTATTTGGAAAATATCTTGTAAAAAGTGTTAAACCTTTGTAAATTTTTTTCTTTGCAAAAATTTATTTTCTTTGTGTAAAATAAAAATGTTTGAAAAATGATTTTCAAATTGTTGGAAAAATGGTTGTAAAAATATTTTGAAAAATCTATATATACTTTTTGAAAAACCTTTGTAAAATGATTTTCAAATATGTGTAAATTTTTGTAAAAATTAGTTGTGAAAATTATGTTGGACTATAGTTTTCAAAATTCTTGAAAAATGATTTTCAAATAAGTTTGAGGAGTGTACACACTATATTTAAAAAATCTTATAACTCTATAGAAATGTGCAACAATCCCTTGTAAATCATTTAGGAACCAAAACCCTTCTAGACATAAAATACATCCATATGAAAAGATATGTACCCATTCTTTTACTATATACTTATTAATAAATCAGGTTAAAAATGTTTTTGCAAAATGTTTTGAAAAATGGTGTGACTCATTTGGAAAACTTTTTGTGAAATATTTTCAAACTTTGTAAAAATGTTTTGAATTGCAAAATTCTTTTTGTGAAATAAAAGATTTGAAAACCTATTTTGAAATGGTTTGGAAAATATTTTATAAAACTATTTTGAAAAATGTATGTATATCGTTTGAAAAATATTTACAAAATGGCTATCAAATGCTTGTAAAGGGTTGCAAAAATTATTTTGTACTATAGTTTTCAAGAGTTTGCCTTCAAATAAATTTGAGGAATAAAGGCATCATTAAAGACATAAAAACACAAAAGTAACTAAAATTCTTTCAATTGTGTGCATGTACCTAAATAAGTCACTTTGTTGAAACATGTAAATTCTTTGAAACTAGTAAGGCTTGTAATTAAATAAAAAGAAGCATGCCCGTGTAAATAGATGTAAATATTTTATACTTTATATGCTAAAAATTCTTTTTATTTGCAAAAACTCTTTTTATAAAAAGATTCTTTGATTTTTAATTTCTTTCTGAAAAATTGCATCATTCATTATGCATAGCATTTGCATATCAATCATATTCTTTGATTAAGCTTGATGATTGAACTAGTCCAATAAAGTCGAAGATTGGAGCTTGGTTGGACCTTACAGCACCTAATTGCATTGGAACCTTATGGGAACTAGGTTTAAGGTACTTCAGGTCCATTAGGACTTAATGCTTTGAGATTCACGGCTGGGTTCAAGTCACCTCAAATAACTAAGTAGAACATTTCAAGAAGCACGCATGACTCTTGTCAACCGTGACCTAACTTGGACGCTTGCACCTTTCACTTGGTCAACTCAATTGGAGTGGTGAGGATGTTGGATTTGCCAGTCTGAGACGCACACGAGTGGAAACATTCGTCCTCGTCTAGGGAGGGAAGTGCACCCCAACCTGGTCCAGTTTCAATGAAGTCTAAAGACAGGAGAGTGTGGGTTGTAATAAAGCTTTAAAAGAGGGATAGTCTTCTGGATCAAGAGGAAAAACTCCTTATGTAAATGCTGCTGTGAATAGTATGTTTGAAAAAAAACTCCAAAAAAGTGGACAGCCTTGAAAATAGAAATAAAATGCCTACTGGAGTATGTATATATGTTGTATAGAAAATAAGCAAGCTTAAGCATCAAAGTTATACCTTGTGAGCCTGCAGTTGGATGACTTGACTACACTGGTCTTGCAACCTAGGATAGGTAGCTACACTGGCTACCGTCCATTCTTTTCTCTACCCCCTCCTCTTGATTAGGATGCCACTTGAACTTAGAAGGGAATACCCCGCTCCTCGAGGGCAGAGGGCTGGAATGGGGAATCATTTGGTTGTCATTCTGGAGAAGTCAGACTCTTTGTCATGCCAGCTGGGGACAACCACCATCACTTACACCGTACAACTCAGCTTCATAGTCATAAGGGTTTGCGTAAGATGTAGGCTAGTTCTGACCTGGCAATTGAGGTGAGTGGAACCGAGTTCGGTGACTCTCAAAGGCTGTTGTGTTTTAAATTTGATTTCTAATCAGGTTCCACACACATTCGCACATCAAGGTCTAACCAGAGCTCCAAACTCTGATTTTGTAAGGACACGTTTTACAACTGAAAGCAATTCTCTTCTTCTTTTTCTTTCTATTTTTCTTTTCTTCTTATTTTTTATTCCTTTTCTTATTGCATAAGTATTTGGTAGGGACTAGCGAAAGCAAGTATAGGGGGGTGATGAATTCTCCATTTCATCACCTTTATTCTATCATTTGGCCTTAAAAACCCTAGCTAATACATGTAAATAGCATTAATTTGCACATAATAGCATCCATTATATTGTATTTATTGTACATAAAATAAGGTTTTTAATGCCAAAATTGTAGAATAAAGAGAAGAAAAGAAAAAAGAATAAAATATTGAAAATATTTTATGACCCTAACCTCGAGACCAAATCCAGAATGGAGTTGGTCAACAATTAATAAAGTAAGGGGAGATAAGGGCCAAAAATACAACAAATACCTCACTTAATTATTCATTAATTATGCATTTTTTGATACCTGTTTTATTTTTTATCATTTATTCATAAAATAAAGAAATTTTGTACATAAAAGTTGTAGATAATAATGTAAATAAAATACAAAATTAAGTTTATGCAAAAATAATATACAATGTTCATTTTATACCCAGAATAAAAAGCCAGAAACCAAACTTCACAGACCCATATCTTTTAAATAAAAACTCAAAACATAGAAAAATCACTCTAATTGTATATAACTTTTCAAGATCTATTTAATGGTGGTGGTTTTATATTTTTTGGAGTTACTGTGTGGAAGTAAAGTTTTGGGCCCCTATTGTACATAATATCGATTAAAATATTTAATTTATTCATTACTCATTATTTTTAATAATTCATATTTTTATAATTTGTAAAAGTATTTACAATGCTTATGCATATTAAAATTAGAATGAAATCAAAAGGAAAATACAAAATAAAATAAGACTATATAATTATATAGGTAAAATACCTATGTATATAAATAAAAGCGGAATATATTCTTTTATTCTTTAATTCTTTTATATTTTTCTAAATATTGTAAACATTATACATATTCTATTAAAAATATAAAACTAAAATAAAACTCATAAAAATACATTAAAATTAAATTGTATACAAAAAACAATAAGTAAAATACCTATGAATATACCTATATAATATACATCTCTATTTATTTAAGCATACAAATAAATCATAAAAATCAAATAAAAATATAATAATGCTCACAAAAATAAGTATTAAATATATATAAATAGGACAAAAAATAATAAAATAAATTATACAAAAAAATAATAATGTAGAAAATATAGGTAAATATACCTAGAAATAAGCCCTTAAAATTAAACTTGTAATAAAATACACTAAAAATCATAAAAATCATAATAAAATACTACAAAAAATAATAAAAATTTTTTATTTTATAATCAAAAAATAATAAAATTGATTTAGTATTTTTAAATTAATTATTTTAGAATTTCCAGTATGTTTTGTCCTGTAGCGAGCCTGGCTGGACCAATCACCGCACGTCAAATATTGACCACGGTCAACTCCCCCCTCTACCGTCTAAAGTGACGCAACCTGTCAAACCCCGTGTTTTTCACCATTTTTCATGGGCATCTCGTCCATCAATCGATCTCATGTCCTGAAGTGAAAATGATCATTGATCATTAGAGATCCACGCCACCTTCTTGGATCACCTAGAAACACGTTCGAATCTTTGATTCACCTCGGTCAATAAGGGTGCAACACCATGTCTATAAATAAAGAGCTCCGCCTCCTCTTCCAAATTTAGTCAACCTTTACTCATCTTCTACTCCAGACTTCGGTCTAGATCTATTCTTCGTGACAGGGAGAAGCTCTTGGAGGCTGAAGCTGTTCGGAGAAGGTGGGGTTGCACCCACGGTGGCACTCCAGCGTAGACCTGCTCCCTGGTGTTCCACCAGGTATAAAAGTTGTTCTTTCCTTGCTTCTTTTAAACATTTTAATCATAGTTTTAATTCCATGTCATTAGAATAGGATTTAGTTAAGTAATCGAGCTTTAATTACTCCGCCCGTACTTCGTCGGAGTCGAGCTCCGGTAAGCTCCTCCGCACATCGTCGTTGCCGCTCCGACCCTCTGAACACCATAATCTCACTCCCTATCGCTTTCCCCATATCCCACGTGCCTCCAATCACCTTGATCCATCATGGGTGAGGATCGGGTCTCCTCTCACCACCCATCGTCAGAGACCATCACCGCACCCATTTTTGCTGTCCATCTCGACCAATAAGGCCCGAGGGACCGTCGTCTCGTCGCCCATAATCTTCCTGCAGGTCCAGGCGTGACAAGGGACTCGCAATCGAGTCGATTCTAGCGAAGAACAGGCACCTGGACCTCATCTTCTTCCTCGACCTCGCTTGAGCACTCCTAGGGTCCAGGTGCCTCGGTGAAGGTATCCTCCGATGGGGGGGGCTTCCAGGAACGTGAAGAGACGTCTGGCGGTGCAATAGGAGGCCGGAGGAGCTAGATATGACCGATCAAAACTCGCCAATGGTGAGCCCCTTCCCAATTCTTCCAGCTTGCCTCTCAGTCGTCCGATCATGAGGGAAGCTCCAGATGTAGCAGGAGCCGTCGGATACAGCCACGCGCCAACAGTTAGATCAACCCGGCCAATCTAATCATGGCCATCTGATCACGAATCGTCATCAGTTGTTTAGCGCACGCCACGTGGATAAGTGGCATACATCGAACCATCCATCCGCGCATGATTAGGGGTAATTTGCACTTATACCCCTGCCCTTTTTTGTATTTATTATTTAGTCCTATTAATTAAATATAACATTTAAAATAAAGTGGAAATTTTGTAACAAGACCCCTGAACTTCTTATAATTGCAAATAGGTCCATTCTACGTCATCTCACATGCTGTCCCACGTGAGGTGGGAAAATTGCTGGGATACCCCTACAATTTTGTATATTAAGAAAAGGTCCAATAAAATGAAATTTAATTGTTATATTTCTGTGAAATTTGCATGTAGGTCCTTGAACTTTTTTAGATTTGCATTATTGTCCTTGCATGTAGGAGTCACGTATTGTCCACATGGTGGGTTATTTGCATGTGAACCCTGGCGGGTTTTGGAACTGTAGTTTAGCCCTGAAATATTAAATAAACATTGAAAACTTTTAGTATTTTTGCATACACCCCTGGACTTTATTTTATTTGAAAAAATACCCCTGCCAGGACATGTATTTTCGTAGTTTTTATGTATTTATAAAAAATACATGTATTGCTCTTAAAAATACAAAAAAAATAGGGATAAATGCTCCATGCTATGTATTTTCAGGCCCAAACTTTTAATTAGCATGTTTTCATTTTATCTATTTATAAAAATTAAAAAGGAGCTTAAATGGACCATGTCTAATTTATAAAATACCAAAAAAATATAAAAACATTTTGAAAAATTCCAAAATAAATTGTATATGTATATTTTGATATTAATTGAGTCTAGAAAATAAAAACATCGAAAAATAGTAAATGAAAATTAAAAAAATCAGAAAACTTTAAAATCCAACAAAAAATATAAAAATCCTACAAAAATACCAAAAAAATATTTTTCTTATTTATCATTATCTCTATATTATTATTTATTTATTAAAATTAATTTGGGTAATTTTGGGAGTTATTTATTAATGTTAAAACCCAAATTAGTTTTGGGATATTTATTAATCTTGTATTTGGGATATTATTTACATTAAAAATACATAAAAATAGCAAAAATTCTGGGAAAATGCAAAAACATGAGAACAATATTAAAAACCCAAAAACAAATTATTTTCTAAATTTTGTGTATATTTAATAGTATTTATAAATATGCTTTTATGTATTGCATAAATAGATCCTTATATAGGCTATATTGCTTATATAAAAAAAGAGAAAAAAAATATAAAAAGATAAAAATTTAAAAAGAAAATACAAAATCAGAAAACTAAAAATCAACTAAAAATTATAAAACCAAAAACCAAAAAAAATAAAATATAAAATTAAAAACCCACAAAAAGAATTTTATGAATAAATGACTTTGTTGTACATAGATACCAATAGGCTACCTGTTTTGCTCTCTGTGGTTCGACCTATACATGCTTATACACTATGCATTTTATGGTAGAGAAAATAAATGTTATTTCCACTTTTTTGGGATTCAATTATTCTATTCAAATATTGTGGGTTAATTGCTGATTAACCGGGGAGTTTTGAGTGGTCACTTCATAGATTGGATATTTATCTAGACCCTCGGAAAATCTCGGTTATCAGCAGCCTTGGAGGAGTTGAGAGAAACATCCTTCTCAAGTAGTCTGAAATACAAGGATAAAGTGAAGATATGTCATGATTCTCACATCGGCCATAAACAGTTTTAGCCAAACCAGCGAGTGTGGCTATTTGATGCTAGGTTGAGATTATTTCTAGGGAAATTATAGAGTAAATGGAAGGGACCATACTTGGTCAGAATGGTGCATGACAACAATATCATTGACATATCCGAGTTGTCTTTTGAGTCCATCTTTCGCATCAACAGCCAACGACTGAAGCCGTATCTTGATCGTGATCCTATGACGGTTGATGCTGCCCCTATCCATTTTGTATGAGATGTTTTCTTTGACTCACATCACCTACATCTCAAACCTGAATTCGTACCATTCATTCATTTTGTTTAATACCCTAGATCCATTTTATGATTTTTCTATACTTAGGATGTACTTGATCCTAGGTATATGTGGGTATTAGACTTTTGATTATCCTCTCTCATTACCTACACTTTTGCCGCCTATACTCAGGGATATTTTACCCTAAGTATAGGGGAGGTAATGTCGGTACATTCTACTCTTCAGTTTTCTCTTTTGTGTACAATCTTCTATACTTAGGATTGCTTTATCCTAAGTATAGGGGGAGCACCTTTTATTGATTTTATTCTTTTGGGTCGTTGTAGTATAGCATTCTTTTCACTTCTCTATACTCAACACGAGTAATGTCTTCCTTCATCGCTATCTAATCACTCCGAGGACATTGTTCGAGCAAAGTATGGGGGATTGTCATATATGTTGTATATATACTTTAGACAAAACTCATACTTTTAATAACATGTCTAAATAGGAATAAAAATGCTTTGAAAATATTTTCAAAATTGTTTGTTAAAAATCTTTGCAAAAAATATTTTTGTCAAAATTTTGTAATTTTTTTGTAGAAATTTGTTGTTTACAAAAGGATTTGCAAAATTACTTTTTGTTTAAAAATTAGGTATAACATACACAATTTTTGAAAATTATGTGAAAATAAAATGTTTACAAAATTATTTTGTAAAATTGTTTGTAAATGTTTGTAAAACTAGTTTTGAAAAATATTTGCAAAATTATATTGCCACATAAGGAAATAAGTATGGGGTATGAGAACCACTTGTGTGTGTGTGTGTATATAGACATTAAAAACCATAATCTACCCTTAAATTCATTGCACATAAGCATTCTTAATAAAGTCAGATTAAAATCCACATGTACATAAAATGTGTAATATAGTTTCCTATGTAAATATGAATGTATGTTTGTGGAAATTTCTTTATTTCTTTTCTAAAATACCCTAATTTTTTTTAAAATTAAAAATTCCATAAAAATTTGCATTATTTGAAAAATTCCCAAAAAAAAGAGTTTTGTAAATATTTGCATGTACACTCTTCTGCATTATGGTTGGAATTTAAACTAGTCAAGAATAAAATTGAAGAATGGAGCTTGGTCAAGACCTTACTCCACTTAACCTTTGAGAAACCTTATAGATTTGGGGGTTAAGACTTATTAGGTCCATAGCGACTTAATTCTGTGAGCCCACTAGGCTGTGTTCACATGTCATCTTGATTAGCCTAAGTAGAATACTTAACAACACACGCATGACTCTCAGAGACAATGGCTCAACATGGACACACACACCTTAAAGTAGCTCAACACTGATGAGTGATGAATCTATGTTTCATCATCTTTATTTTATCATTTTGGCTATGTTTCATCATCTTTATTTTATCATTTTGGCCTTAAAAACACTAGTAACAACGTGTAAGTACTGTTAATTTAGGCATTTTATCATTCATGCATTATTGTATAAATATTGTATAAAATACTGTTTTTAAAGCAAAAATTATATAATAAAGAAAAGCAAAGAAAAATAATAAAATATTGCAAATATTTTATGACCCGAAACCCCGAGATCTATGCTTCTCGATGACTTGGTCGACAAGGAATAAAGTATGGAGAGATAAGGGCCAGAAACCAATAAAAATCCCTTTTTTTAATTCATTCTTTATTCAATTTGGGACCTATTTTTTGTTCCACTTTTATATTCAAATAAAGAAACTTTATACATGAAAGTTGTAGATAATTAAATATATAAAAATACAAAATTGATTTCACTAAAAAATGTACAGATAAAAGGTTATGATCTGAATAAAATTCCAGAATCCCAACTTCCCAGACCTGTATCTCTCAAATAAAAACTCGTAATGTATCAAACTCACTTTAATTGTATATAATTTTCAATATGTTATTTATTGAAGGTAGTTTCATATTTTTCGGAGTTACGGTTTGAAAGTTGAGTTATGGACACCTATTATATACTTGTACTTATTAAAATATTCATTTTATTTATTATTCATGATTTTATAATTTTTTTTATAATTTTGGAAATATTATTTATAATATATCTACATATTAAAACAAGAATAAAAACTTAAAGAAAATACAAAAATAAAATACTTGCATAAAATACATAGGTTTAATACCTATAAGTATACCTATATAATTAATACTTCTATTTATTTAAGTGTATAAAATATATCAGAAAAATAATATAAAAATATATTTAAGTTCATAAAAATAAGTTATAAATTTATAAAATAATAAACAAAATAATTAAAGTTAAAAATCCAAAATAAAAATAAAACAATAAAATATATAAATGAATATCCCTATATAGGCCATAAAAGGTAACTTGTAATTTTAAACCTCTTAAAAAAATTATAATAAAATACTTTATAAAATAATAAAGATTTTTTATTTTATAAGTTTAATTTAATAAAATCATTTCTTATTTATTATTTATTTTACAATGTTTTTCCCAGACTTTTTCCCAGTTGGTCCACATGGACCAACCAGTTCGTGGCAGATGTTGACCATTGGTCAACTCTCTGCCCAATGTCTGGCTTGTGTCAGAAATGGGTTTTGACCCATTTTCACGATTTTTTGGGGGTCGCATCTTCCCTCCTTGGGCGTCGATGCCTTCTTGGATTCTTCTCCTTGTTTGTCCGTGATTCACGCCGGCTACTTGGATCTTCCAAGATCCTCATCGTTTGCCCGTTGTCCCTCGATCTTGGAACCCTGTCATCATCTATTCAAAATACCTCATTACCTTCCTGCCATTCTTGAACCCCTTTGACCTAGTTTCACGCCCGTTCCTGGTGCACTCGTGGTAGAGGAAGGTGACAGCCTCCTCCCTCGACCCTTGGCGGCGGTGTTTGACGCGGGAAAGGGCGGCTTCCACCCATCACCGGAACACCGCTCTTGGTGGTATCATCTCCTGGTTTTCCCCAACCGGTTGAGGTTGTTTTTATTTACAATTCTTTGCTCGTTCTTTAGCTGTAGGTCTAGCTTTAGTTCTACCTTTTTTATTGCGAATTTTATCTACCTCCGTAGCTTTGATCCGACCATTTGAAGCTCGTCGGAGCCCTGCTTCGGCGAACCTTCCCTCATCCATACTCCCTACACCTTTGTTAGCCCTCGGAACCATCTCTCGTCATGTATGTTTTATCCCTGCAGGTTCCAGAGGCCAAGGGACTCCATCTGGGGGTCAAAATTTTGATGAAAAAGCTCCGGGGAGTAGCTCCAGTTCGTTCATGTCGTAGTGGTCCTCCAGTGCCCTTCACACCATTTTGGGGCCACCAATCGACAGAGGGCGCTCGCAGGAGCCGTGCGTCCATTTTGTAGCTCCGACAGTCATCGGAGCGGCAAGAGCCAGTTGGAGGAACTTCGTCACGACGGAGTTCTCGGCCAGTTCGTCCTCCGTCGCTCTCCGCCATCGATTTCGGCAGAGTTCTTGGTGGCGCACAACATCCCTTAGATGTTGCTACTCCAGCATCGTCCGATCTTCATCAAGATCTAATCATAGCCGTCTGTTGCGAAGGGGTATCAGCCGTCAGATTCATGACACGTGGCATAAGTGGACATTATCAATCGTCAGATTTGTCTGTGTGTGTATTTTGTACTAATTATCCTACGGTTTTTGTTAATTAATTACTAGCCCAGAAACTTTCCTTGGCCGTTATATATTTTTTGGATATTTTGCATTTTAGTCCCCGGCCTTTCCATAATTGCCATCGTGCCCTTGCCAGCGAGGCACACGTGCGCGAACATGTGCCCTTGTCTATTTTGTTGGCAAGAGCCTATCATTTATTGAATTTCTAATTAGTCTTAAAACATTGCTGTAATGTTATAATCCTTTTGGTAATTTTGAGCTTCATCCCTTGGGGTTTTTAGAAATCACGATTTAGTCCTTGACTGGTCACGTGTTCGCGCACATGTGCCGGGGCGATTTTAAAGCCATACCCTGATGGCTTTGCATATTCAGGATTAGTCATTTAAATCCTATAATTAGTTATAAATTTCATGGAAAAATTACATTGTGGCCCCTGGATTTTTGCTTAATTACAAAAATACCCCTATTAGTGTGTATTTTCTTTCTATTTTCTTTATTTATTTCATACATCTATAAATTACTAAAAAATCCCAAAAAAATTACCTTAGTTTCCTATTTCATTCCTCTTTCACGCCATATTTTTCAGTTACATTTGTGCATCATTTTAATATTTATAAAAATTTAAATATGCTTTTTCATCACTGTTTGCATTAGAAACTACATAAAAATTATAAAAACTTCTCGAAAAATTCCAAAAAAAATATATTTTGTGTGTAAGTTTGTATTTTTATGTGTTACAAACTCAGAAAATTTAAAAAAATAAAAAATATAAAATTGAAAACCCACAAAAAAATAGCACAATTAGACTAGTGATCATAGTCACTTTTGAGCATCATTTACCCCATCCGTTTGTTTGCTCCCTATGTTCGACCTCTACACTACTTGCACTATACACATCTTTTATAGAGTTATAATAAATTTTAACTCCGCACTACTTTTCATTGTTTGATCTCTGTTGTGGGTTAATTGTTGTCTGAAGATCGGATTTCTTGCGGGTCGCCATAGCGACTGCGTCTCCGCCTTGTGTGAGACGTACTTTAGACCCGTGAAAAACCTGGTCAACAATGAGGTGGTGAGGAGGCAGAATCCTTTAGCTTGGAGTAGCATATAGGTGTAGTACAACGGAACCTCTCATCCTCCTCTAGGGAGGGATGTGCACATCAACCTGGTCTAGTAGCATTGAGGTCTAACAACAAGATGTTGTGGGTTGCAATAATGCTTCAAAAGAGGGATAGTCTACTAGCTCCAGAAGAAAAATTCCTTATGTATATGTTGCACCTTGTAGATATTTGTGTATATTTCACACAAAAATGTGGAAAATTACAAAAACTGCAAAAAAGCGGACAGGACTGAGTGAAAATAAAATGCTTTCCGGAGTGTATATAGTGAATAAGCAAAGCTTATGTATTTCATCATCCCATCTTAAGGATGCTTGCAACTGGAGACTTAGCTACACTGGTTAAGCTCTAGGGGATACGTGGCTACACTGGTCACGATCCATTCTCTCCTTTCCCCACTTCTTTGAGATGGTTGTACTTGAACTTAGAAGGGAATACCCCGCTCCATGAGGAAAGAGTTGCTAGACTGGTGAATTATAGTTACCTTGCTAAGGGATGTTGTTTCTTTGTCCTTTCTAAGGTGGGGAGCTACATATCACTTACACAGTACAAGAAAAGATTCATAGTCATTAGAGTTTGCGTATGTAAACATGTTCTAACCTCGCTGTTGAGGAGACCTGACCAAAGGACTATGGAACTTGAAGTTTGTTGAGTCTTAAACATGTTTCCCAATAAGGTTTCGCCGAATTAACAATATAAAGGTCTGAGCGAGCTTCATACTACAATTTAATGAAGATAAGTTTAATAATCAATTTTGATGCTTTCTTTTTCATTTCTTTCTATTTTCACTTCTTTTTCAAATAAGTGTTTGATAAGGGACTAGCAAAGGTAAAGTATAAGGGGATGATGAAATCTTTGATCCTCATTCTTTATTCTTTTATTTTAGGTTCATCTTTTAGCAAAAACATCGATAAATATGTGTAAATTACCATTGTGCATACCTTTGTTAATATTCCGTAATTAGCACATATTTTACAAAATAAAAGAATAAAGAGAAAAGAAAAAGAAAACAAGGATGTATTTATAATAAGTACAGACTGGCCAAAACCCCGAGAGAAGGTCAATAATTGTCCTCATCGACAAGGAATAAAGAAGGGGGAGAAGTGGTCCTTTGCTGCCTATATTTGTAAATACTTACATCTAATTATTCTATATTATATTTTATACCTACTATATTTTTAAACACTCGTACATATCTCCAACACTGAAATAAAAATAAAATAAAATAATATGAAATATAAAATAAATCAAAAAGGAAATCAAAAAGTCTATTGTACATTAGCCACATTTGTAAATATTATTCATAATTCCTATTTATTTAATTCCATAATTAACTTGTAAATACCAGATAAAAAATCTCTTATACTCTCTAAATTATGTTACAAATAAATAAAATATGAAATAAAAGGTATTTTGTAAAAATAATAAAATAAAAATACATGTATAAAATATATAGGTATATTATACCTAGAGGAAAGGGAAGCTACATCATGATGCCTTTAATCTCAAACGTACACTTTCCATCCAATGCTAGAAACTAGCACCTTTCAAAATCAAGGAAATGTTCCACCTAATTTGAAAGCCTCATCATATATATATATATATATATATATATATATATATATATATACACACACACACACACACATACATATATGATTGATACTGTGAGAGCCAAAAATCGTGAGAGAGAGAGAGAGGGTTGATCCTGTGAGAGCCAAAATCCGTGAGAGCATGAGAGCAGTTAATCTGGACCACGAGATTCTACTTTTCTCTCTCCTCGTGCAATCAACGGGAGAGAGATTACATAATTTAGTGCTCTAGAATCAATGCTCTCATGCTCTCACTGGATCAGCCCTACATATATATATATATATATATAGGGTTGATCCTGTGAGAGCAAAAATCTGTGAGAGCATGAGAGTAGGGAATCTGGACCACTAGATTCTGCTTATCTCTCTGCTCTTACAATCAATGAGGAGAGAGATGACAGAATCTAGTGGTCTAGAATCATTCCTCATGCTCTCATAGATTTTTTCTCTTAAAACATTAGCCATCATACACTACCTGTAGAGTACTTAGAGGGGACGGTCAATAACCGTTCCCTTATGAAAATTGTCCCTTCTGACTAGACGTGACGGTCGTTAGTCCATCCACTATAACACTATCTCATTTGGACATAAAAGATGCAAAAAACAAACATCCCCTTTCTGGAATCAGTGGGGACGGTTACAACAGTCTCTTCTACTTCAAGCTACGGGGACGGTCGTAACCGTCCCCAAGAACAAACGCCAATGGGACGATCGCCACCATCCCTATCGATTCTTGGATGGGGTGGTCTAAACTATCACGTTGAAGAACCTAAGGGGATGGTCACAACCGTTCCCTCTGCTCGACCAACCTTTGGGGACGTCCATAGAATCATAGAGGGAACGGTTTACACTGTCTCCTTTAGTCCTTGAGGCTCAAAATGAGAGCCAGCAAACTGCTTTGTCATGGAGGGGACGGTCTAGACCGTCCCTTCAAAGAACTGTAGGGGGCGATCTCAACCGTCCCCTCCGCTAAACCACTGAGGGAACGGTGGTCAAAATCATAGAGGGAACGATTTTTCACTTTATTCATATTTTATTTTAAAATCATTTGCGGAGGGGACGGTTGAGATCGCCCCCTACAGTTCTTTGAAGGGACGGTCTAGACCGTCCCCTCCATGACAAAGCAGTTTGCTGGCTCTCATTTTGAGCCTCAAGGACTAAAGGAGACGGTGTAAACCGTTCCCTCTATGATTCTATGGATGTCCCCAAAGGTTGGTCGAGCAGAGGGAACGGTTGTGACCGTCCCCTTAGGTTCTTCAACGGGATAGTTTAGACCACCCCATCCAAGAATCGATAGGGATGGTGGCGATCGTCCCATTGGCGTTTGTTCTTGCGGACGGTTACGACCGTCCCCGTAGCTTGAAGTAGAAGAGACGGTTGTAACCGTCCCCACTGATTCCAGAAAGGGGATGTTTGTTTTTTGCATCTTTTATGTCCAAATGAGATAGTGTTATAGGGGATGGACTAACGACCGTCACGTATAGTCAGAAGGGACAATTTTCATAAGGAAGGGAACGGTTATTGACCGTCCCCTCTAAGTACTCTACAGGTAGTGTATGATGGCTAATCTTTTAAGAGAAAAAATCTATGAGAGCATGAGGAATGATTCTAGACCACTAGATTCTGTCATCTCTCTCCTCATTGATTGTAGGAGCAGAGAGATAAGCAGAATCTAGTGGTCCAGATTCCCTACTCTCATGCTCTCACAGATTTTTGCTCTCACAGGATCAACCCTATATATATATATATATGTAGGGCTGATCCAGTGAGAGAATGAGAGCATTGATTCTAGACCACTAAATTATGTAATCTCTCTCCCGTTGATTGCATGAGGAGAGAGAAAAGCAGAATCTCGTGGTCCAGATTAACTGCTCTCATGCTCTCACGGATTTTGGCTCTCACAGGATCAACCTCTCTCTCTCTCACGATTTTTGGCTCTCACAGTATCAATCATATATGTATGTGTGTGTATGTATAGATATATATATATATATATATATATATATATATATATATATATATATATATAATGAGGCTTTCAAATTAGGTGGAACATTTCCTTGATTTTGAAAGGTGCTAGTTTCTAGCATTGGATTGAAAGTGTACGTTTGAGATTAAAAGCATCATGATAATTGATGGTTTTTGTGTAATAAAGCTTCTTAACTGATGGTTGAGTTTAATAATGCTTTATTAATAGAATCTGTATCACTAAATATTCTATATTTAGCTAGATGTCAAGGAGTTCATTTCTCAGAAAATATGATGGAATAAAAGCTCATGTTATAACTATTTTTAATTTACAAAACAAAAGATTGATATATTTTGTAATCCTATGCAGTAAATTACAAAATCGTAACCTCTGATAATAGAAAAAAACCCCAAATTCGATGAAAATTTGTTTATTCTGCGTATTTGTGTATCTTAAAATATATGGTGCTTTGATTGTGATTAATTAACTGATGTAGATATGGAAAACATAATTAGAATGATGGGATTTTTGTTAGAACTATACTTCTTATTATATTTGGTAGGGTAAATTGCTAACATACTAAATATGCTACATGTCATATGCATATTATTTTTAGGTTGGGTATTAAAGATGTAGTGTATTTCTTTAATTAAAAAATACACATCATAGTACATGCTAAATCTCATTTTCGTTTAACATTCTTTGGAAGCAATGTTTGTAGATCACGATTTTTTTTGTAGATTTTGTGTTCTCTTTTGTAAAATGCATGTGATGTTTGTAAATGAGAATGCTAATATCTAATTTGTTTCAACCAAACATTTTGTCGGAGCAATGTTTCTGAACTATAATGTTTTTTTAATACATTACGTGGTCTCTTTTATAAACAACATGTGATTTTTGTGAAATAGAATGATTGTTAGTAATGTATAAATTATTTTATGTTTTCCATCCAATGTGTATGCCAATATCATGTGTCCCCCAAATTCATCTACCATTATAAAAGTTTATGTGATTTTTGTAAAATTCACGATATCATTGTAAAATTTGATTGTTGACTTGCAAAATAAAAAGTCAATTAGTAATTTATAATTTATTCTCCATGAGAAAAGCACATCTAAAAATGCATACAAAATTATAAAATCAATAGATGAAAATGTAATTTATGATATAATTTTTTAAACTAGTAGAGAAAAATGTATAATATAATCATCATTTTCGTGCTAATGAAATCATTAAGATATCCTATATTATATTATTAAATGAATCGAAACACGTTACAATCTAAGGCTCAATGCACTTGTAGATCAGATAAATTTGTATCCACGTAATATTTTAAGTATATTTAGGAGAAATAAAGACTGGAGACAAAGATTCAAGAACAATACAGAGGAGGAAAAAGTCTCTGATTGAGGATTAGCAAAGAATGGATAAGATGGAATCAAAATAGAAAGAAAAACTAAAATAAAAAGCAAAGCAAAACTAACTTAGAACTCGATTAATGGATGAATGCGAAAAATGTGAACAATTACTAAGAACACACAACATTCTCCATGCGTAAACACCTCATGCCGCTCCATGCACTGTTATCGTCATCACGCGCCACCTTCGACATGACACACACCACCATCATCTCCACTTGTAGCAACTGCCTCCAAGCACCGTCACGTGTTGAATGATTAATTTTGTAATTAATTAATTGCAATAATAATTACACGTGAAATAAGAGATTCAAAGAAAGAGAGAGAATGGTTACTAAAACTTACAATCATATGCGGATGGGATGAGCAGTTTCATCACAGCTTCATGATTTTAATGAGGGACATTGATCTTTATTATTAAATGAATCGAAACACGTTACAATCTAAGGCTCAATGCACTTGCTGATTGGATAAATTTGTATCCACGTTAGATTTTAAGTAAATTTAGGAGAAATGAAGACTGGAGACAAAGATTCAAGAACAATACCGAGGAGGAAAAAGTCTCTGATTGAGGATTAGCAAAGAATGGATATGATGGTATCAAAATAGAAAGAAAAACTAAAATAAAAAGCAAAGCAAAACTAACTTAGAACTCGATTAATGGATGAATGCAAAAAATGTGAACAATTACTAAGAACACACAACATTCTCCATGCGTAACCACCTCATGCGCTCCATGCATTGCTGTCATCATCACGCACCGCCTTCGACATGACACACACCACCATCATCTCCACTTGTAGCAACTGCCTCCAAGCACCGTCACGTGTTGAATGATTAATTTTGTAATTAATTAATCGCAATAATAATTACACGTGAAATAAGAGATTCAAAGAAAGAGAGAGAATGGTTACTAAAACTTACAATCATATGAGGATGGGATGAGCAGTTTCATCACAGCTTCATGATTTTAATGAGGGACATTGATCTTTATTAGATGAAAAAATGAGATGCCACCTCATTCAATTTTTTCATATATATGTATATATATATATATTGAGAGAGAGAGATGATTGGGAGAAATCAACTAATGTTAATTGTGTGAACTAGTGGACCTGGCCCTCCCTTCGTCTTTCCGTCGGGAAGCATTCCCTGGAGCGGGGTTTGAAGCAGGGGAAAAAACATGATGGAAAGGGCTAAGGGAAGCGACCTATTATGACAACCTGGCGAACTGAAACATCTTAGTGATGACATTGACCGAACAACTTCCCTCATCACAAGACCCACAAGCATGTCCAAGAAATCCTGAGGATGAAGAATCGTCGAATCGATTAACCCAAAAGCCCTTCACTTTTCTTTGCGCCCTCGCGATCGCCTCTAAAGTAAATTATTCGAAAGTGTCATAGGTATACACCTAATTTAAACTTTGTATTTGATAATCTAAAATATGACAATGTTCTAGTCAATCTTTATAATGTTTTAATGTGGTCCAAGACTACTGAGATTTAGTTGATGGTTTGTCTTTCTTACTTAAATCATATTACTAGCAATAGGCGGTAAGGTAGCTTTGTTACCGATTCCATTAGGAACTGAAGACTTTTTGGTACATCACATTCATGTTTTGACAAGCAGACGAAGCATGTCATTCTCCATGGTACGAACGTAACGTCTACTTCGCCTCTTTGTTGGACCCCCGACGTGAACACAATGATCTTTGATCAGGAAGAGGAAGCAATTCGAATTTTGATCATGACATGTCAGTTGTTTTTAACCGTAGGTATCTCTTCAAGAAATTGGTGGGCTCATCATGAATTAGGGTTCAAATAACATTGAGATAAATAATAAAAGATCAAGTATCACCTTCTTACATTTTAAGATTCAACTATATATTCAAAGTAGATGTACAATCACTAGAATAAAATGGGTTTATAATGATTATTTTTTAAAAAAATCTATTACTATATTGTCAATTATTAAATGTATAATAACGATATTCATCGTGAAATTATTTTTAAGCCAAAATCAGCAACGAATGTCACATCTATTGTTATATTATTAACAATGGTGCACATCTAAATGCTGATACATTTATATTTTCAATTTATTTAATGATTACTATTCATAATTTACAATGATTGATTAAGATTACGAAAAACAACATGGGATAAGCATTTCTATATGACTCCTCGCTAATAATACAACAGCGAATATGACATTCATCGATAATCATAAGTATGAAAAATAATTTTACGATAAATAATATCATTGTATTATATTTAACTATAGTGACATATTTTTTCTTTTAAAAGTCACTACAAACTTATTTCTTTTAGTGAGTCAATAGTCTATTTGATCAAGCCCTTCTCTTAATTTGTGTATCTATTGTACAATTGTAACGTCCCGGGACTAGGTCTCTGATCCGTTATCGAGGAAAACTGGTCCTGTCAATTTGTTGTATTCGATCTCAATTGGATCCATTGACAACCATCCAAAATGCTTAAGCCTAAGTTGTCAAGTAGTAATTTCCACCACTTATAACTCATTCTCGCACTTTTGTGAGTTTTAGATGTGGGACTATGTTTTGGGGGTATGGGTGTTACAACCTCCCCCACTTATATTCGCAACATCCTCGTTGCGGTAAAGTCCATCACTTATTCCTAGTGATAGTGGCGGCTGCACGCTTCCGTCTTAGGTCCCTTCGGGTAACCCTTTCTACTATCAGAGGGAACTGATGACCGAATGTTCTCACCAAGACTCGCGTGAATAAAATAGAACTAGGGTCGTTGCGACCCGAATCTCGGAGATAGATCAGTCAATCAAGAAAAAGAGAAGAGCAGACCACCAATCAACACGATAAAACAATAAAAGCAAAAATAGTGGCCCTGGCTATGAGATTAGCCTGGTGTAGCTCCCAAGGTCGGACTCAGGGAGCACAAGTTGGCCTCATGGCCTACGAAGTAGTCAAGAAATAAAACAAAGCAAAACAAGTATTTTTGGTGATTTTTAATTATTTTTATTTTTTTTTGGATTTTTAATAACGGAGGCATATAATAAAAAGGCAAAAACAAGCACAAATCAACAAATTATTTAATCACTCTAAAAAGCTCCAAAAATTCAAACAAAAATATTTTTATGTTTTTTAGGTTTTTACTGTGTTTGGTAAATTTTTGAGATTTTTATAATTTTTAAATAATTTTCTAAAATTAATAGAAGGCAAAAACAGGAAGCTGTTGTCCATCCAAGCTTTAAAGGACCATGAAAAATATCAAATGGTCCTATAACAACCTGGAGGTAATTTTTATGAGAAGTAGAAATAACAAAGAAAATTCAGAAAAAAAGTTAATTATTTTTGGATTTTTCTATATTTTTCTAGAATTTTTATGACTTTTTAAGTGTTTTTTAATTTTTAAGATTTTTATAAGTCCATAAATAACAAAACATGCACAGAAAATCAAACACAACCAAGTCAACAAAACCTAATTTTTTTAGAGTTTTTAAAAGAGTTTTTATATTTTTTTGATTTTCTAATCTGGACAGGGGCAAAAATGGTTGTTTTTGAATTTTTAAAAATAGCAAAACAACTCAAAAATGTACCCAAAAATTAGGGAAAATTTTACACAGTGGCAGGAGCCACATGTCTAAATTTCATGCTATTTGGGTGAAAATTGCTATTTTATTAAAAAAAATAAAAGCATAAAGTGCATAGGGACCTATCTATAAGGAAAACAACTTTTAGGGACCAAAGAGTAACACACGCACAAAGCTCAAGGGCCCAACATGCAAATTCCCACAAAACACGCGCAATACACGTGATCCAGGCACGGAAGGACCTACTTGTAATTCCTATTTATAAAAATGCAAACATTAACATGCAAGAATACAGGATGAAATGTGCAAAATACCCATACCCTCACGTGTCGATGCACGTGGTCAACACACACAGGGACTGTAATGCAAATACATAAAACATAGAGGTCTAATGTGCAAAATAACCAAAATAAAAACAACATAACAAAATATTTACAGGACTAAAAAGTAAATGCGAAAATAGAAGGGGCCTAAGATAAATTACCCCACTTATTATCTAAGGGCTGGAGGCGTGCCACGTGGCCGATCTGACGGTGCTGGAGCAAGGGCAGCCCTTCGTCTGGATGGACAGTGAGGAGGAAGCCACGTGGAGATCGGACGGTGATGGATATCGGGCTCCTCTTCGTTTGAACGTGCGGTCTGAATCAAGCCTCCAAAAGATCTGACGGTCGCGGGACTCCTCAAATAGACGGATCAGATCGAAACTGGAGCTGAAGGGGATGATCGGACGACAAAGGAGGGTCCTGGAGGAACATCTCGCCGGCGAGCTTTGCCGGCTCCTGCGTACGGTGGAGGCCTCCTCTCCGGCTGCTGAGATATGGAAAAGCTCCGTCGTGATGCTCCGCAGCTACTGGGATCCTCCAATGAGACCGGAGACCATCGGAGTGGTCCGGCGACGTCGGAGGCTCGAAGCTCCTGAGCTCGAACTCGACGACCCTCAGATGGATCGCCTTCACCTGCAAAACAACCTAGGAAGCTTCCTGGGTCGAGGGCAAACTGCCTCGACCCGGTTAGAGGTGGAATGGGTGGCTGGCGAGTCGAGATGGGCAACCTCCGGTGAGGTGACGGCGATGAAGGTCGAGCCTTGGTTCCAAGGCGAGCCAAGGTGGGTGCGTGGGTGCAGAAGGTGGAGAGGGGTCTCACGAGGATGATGGTCGGGTCGGATGAGAGGAATGATGATCGGAGTGGACGTAATGGATGAAAGATGGAGATGGGTTGAATTGGGCGTAATCGAAAATTAAAGGAAACTAAGGGGAATAGGGCCTACCTGATGACGAAAGTCGACTGGGGACGAGCTAAGGAAGCTCTGGTTCGTCGCCTCAAAGGGTTGTCGGAACCCGAGGCTCGGGCGCAGCTCGCGGCAGCGCATGGCGGCAAGCGTCGCCGGATCAGTGGCAGCAGACGTCCTCTCCTCTCTTCGACACTACACTCACTCAGCTGTCACTATAGGGAGCACAATGGAGGTCCTGGGACGAAACAGCTGCACCAAAGATGGAGTGAATTGGCGGCCGGAGCTGGAGCTTTATACTCCTGCAGGTCCGAGAAGAAGGCGACGGGTCCGTCTTAGTGAAGCACGGACCCCTAAGCAGAGGCTCGGGCGAAGGTCTCGGATCTACATGGAATAAATGGAGCTTGGGGTTTGAGTATTTGGTGCTCGGATCACGCGAGGAAAAATGCGAGAAGTCGGGTCGGTCGTGAGATCTGCGGGGAAAGGGGTCCGTGGGGGAGAGTTGACCAGGGGTCAACAATCCCCCGTGGACCAATCAGAGGTTGCCATTTGATAATTATTTGACAATTCAATTTAAAATAATAAATGACTTATTTTCCAAAAACTTAAAACATGAAAAAAGTTTCTTTATTTTTCAATTATTTTTTTGTGATTTTTATTTATTTTTCTGAAATAAAAATAATGTATTTACAAAATATTATTACTATATACAAGTATATACATATGTATTTTTTATTTTTGATTTTTAGTTATTTATTTTTATACATTTTATTCCAATTTTATATTATATTTATTTATATGATAAAATTTCGAATAAAGGGGAATTTTAATTTTATTTTTATTAATTATTTACAGGGGTGAAATTAATACTTTTATTAATATACATACATGGTATATATACAAGGTTGACTTTTGATTTTATTTTATTTCTTTTTATTTTATTTCATTTTTCTAATTTTTATTTTATTTATTTATACCATGAAATGTGGAATGTAAATATATTTTTATTGAATTTTAATTATTTATTTACAAGAGGAAAATAAATAGATGTGTGGTTCTATGTACATGGTATCTATATACAATGATGAAGGAATTTTGTTTATTTTTTTATTTTTCCTTGATTTTTCCTATTTTTATTTTAATTTTATATTTACAAATATGTACAAATAAATAAGCATCCATTTTTATTCTGAATAAGAGGAAAATAATTTTTATTTATTTACAAGTATATGTACAATCACATGAGCTTCCCTATCTCTCTCTACTTGAGTTCTTTTGCGGCCAGGCCCATGCTGAGCCCTCCCTTGGGATTAGGTCGCTCAATATTTATTCTAAATATCTCCCTCTTTTTCTTTTATTTCTTTATTCTTTTATTTATGCACAAAAACATGCTAATTATGCATATTTACGCAATGCATGCTATTTGACAATTATTGCTATTTACACCTATCTATATGTGTTTTGCATAGATTTTGTAGCAAAAATAAAAGAATAAAGAGTGATGAATGGGTATTCATCACCCCCCTATACTTAACTTTACTAGTCCCTTAGCAAACACTTATTTCAAGAAGAAGCGAAAAAGAAGAAGAAAAAGAAAAAGAGGAGAAAATGCATGGATCAATGCTGATTATTAAACTTGCCTTCATTAAATTGAAATATGGAGCTCGATCAGATCTTTGGATTATTAATGTGTCGGAACCTTATTTAGACTTAGGTTTAAAACTTAACAGCCTCTAAGATCCACTAATCTATAGTCAAGACTCCTCAATAATCCAGATCAGAACAAGTCTACATACACAAACCCTGAAGGCCATGAATCTTTCCTTGTACAGTGTAAGTGAGGTATAGCTCTCCACCTCAGAAGTAGCAACTTGACAACCCTCCCCCAACATGGTAACTCTATGACCCCCAATATGGCCACTCTTTCCTCGAGGAGCGGGGTATTCCCTTCTAAGTTCAAGTTCAACCGGCTCAAGAAGAGGGGGAAGAAGAGAATGGACCATGGCCAGTGTAGCCATGTATCCTTGGGAGCTCAACCAGTGTAGCTAAGTCTCCCTGCTGCAAGCCACATAAGCTGGTACATGAGTCTCAAGCTTTGCTTATTGCACTATATACATACTCCGGTGGGATTATAATTTTCTATCAGACCCACCACTTTTTTGGAGTTATTTTCTTTTTGCATTTTTTTTATTTTTTTTTCAAGTGCATCTATACAACATATTTACACGGTGCAACATATGTACATAAGGAGTCTTTCCTCTTGGGCCAGTAGACTATCCCTCTTTTGAAGCATTATTGCAACCCACAACTCCTGTCGATAGACCTCATGGCAACCGGACCAAGTTGAGACACACTTCCTTCACTAAAAGAAGAAGAGAGATTCCGCCTAGAAGTACTACCCTCATATGCTACCCCAAGTCAAGGAAGACTGCCTCCTCACCACCTCATCCATAGAGAGCTCGGTGTAAAGTGTGGGTCCAAGTCAAGCCATTGTCTATATGAGTCATGTATGTGTTGTTAAGTGCTCTACATAGGCCCATTGAGATGACATGTGATCATAGCCTAGTGGACTCAAAGAATTAAGTCACCATGGACCTGAAAAGCCTTAACCCTAAGCCCTATAAGGTTCCGATTATAATTAGGTGGCTTAAGATCTTAATCAAGCTCCATTTCTCAATTTAATTCCAGGCTAGTTTAAATGTCAACTATAATCTAGGAAAAACTATACAAATATTTACAAAGATGCTATTTACACAATATTTACACAAATGCAAAATTTTTGAAAAATGATTTGAAACCATGAATGTGTGCATGAATGCAAGTTTTGCTAAATATTTACTTAAATTTACACAACGTTTTTGCAAACTTTTGATTTTCAAAACATTTTGGAAAAATTTTGTACTATATACATAATTTTGATATGCACATATTTACACACTAGTTACACAAAAAGTTTTTGAAAACATTTTTACAAAAATAATTTTGTACAATAGCTATGTATGTGCAATAAAAGAATGTTTATTTACAAGGACATTTTTTATTTTTTTGGGATTTTTGGGTTTTTAGCCATTTTTTATTTATTAACACACTCACACAAAGTACGAGTTATGGCTAAAGTATATATGAAATATATACACACCCCCCTATACTTAGCTAGAACGATGTCCTCAGAGTCAAGAGCGATGAAGAAGACATAACTCGTGCTTAGTATAGGGAAGTGAAAAGGAAGGCTATATACAAAAACGAATGAATGAATATAAATCAAGAGGATATCGGCCTTTCCCCCTATAGTTAGGATCAAATAAGCCTAAGTATAGCAGGTTGTACACAAAGGGAAAGCCGAGTAAATAATGTATAGGGTCTACCCCCCTATACTTAGGGTAAAATGTCCCTAAGTATAGGCAGCAAAAACATAGGTAGAAAGAATCAAAAGAATACCCGAGAGTCCTACATCCCCCCTATACTTAGGGTAAAGTACACCCTAAGTATAGCATAATCATAAATGAGAAAAGGGATGTGGGACTAAAGAATAGAGTGATATGGACAACTGGATCTATACAAGTCGGGGGAACAGTGATAATCTGGCGTGAGATGCAATAGATGTGAATTAAGAGACCACATCTCACGCAAAATGAATCGTGGCAACATCAACGACCCGTGGCTCATGATCTAGATATGGCTTGAGCCGCTGGCCATTCACTCGAAAGGTACTCTCAGAAGACAACTCAGATATGTCAATACTCCCATTGTCGTGTACCTTTCTCACCAAATACGGTCCCTTCCACTTGCTCTATAGCTTCCCTGGAAATAGATGAAGCCTAGCCTCAAACAACCATACTCTCTATCCGGGCTCAAAATGCTTGTGGTTGATATGAGAATCATGCCACTCCTTCACTCTCTCCTTGTATTGTAGGTTGTTTGAGAAGGCGGTATCACGAAGCTCCTCCAAGGCTGCTAACTCTA